>CM023453.1:154961488-155551328 GCA_013339765.2 Haemaphysalis longicornis | reverse complement strand
TGTACACAGACGTCTCTAATGGTGTAGAATAACAATGAAGCTTTAAAAATGTATTGAGATATAATTAAAATAAAGTAAAAAATTTTAGTTTTAACTATACTTTTAAATATTTTACATAAATACGAAAAAAATGGCAACAAGGCAGACACAGAACCAAGCAGCAGGCCATCTGAGCGGACGGTTCTTTCCCGCGTTAGAAAGTTGCCGTGCTCAGACGCAGCGTTTTCAGTTGGTTTAATCAGTGTAATAGCCTTTCTCTGAAGCACTTCCTGTAACAATCACGCGCTACCTACGGGTGTGCCTTATTTTGCTCTACGGCTGTACCTATGTGTTTTATTCCTCTATACGTAAAAATAAAACATTGGGCTGACCGAATCAACATAAAAGCTATAAAAGCACGCATGTGCTTCAGCATACATCCCAATCACAGCCATTCTTGGACATGTTTAGGACTCTCCCAGGCGGAAGTCCCAGGGATGCCCATAGGCTGTGCTGTTTGGGACATGGGATTTAGGGCCTTTTTTGGGATGTCCTTAGGATGTTTGGTGTTGTCTGGGTAAGGACACTTGAAGGCGGGAGAAGAGCCAGCGAAGTCAATATAGGGACTAAGGAAATAAAATCAACTGAAACTTTTACCGTACAGCGCAAACCTAGGGAGCAGGAAAAACTTTTTTGCGCTGGGTGAACAAGCACTGCGGCCAGCAGCACGACCACACATCTGCGAACGCTTTTCCGTCTAGGAAATGCAATTGTTAGACGTGAGATATTGTGGAAGTTTGGGGGACGCTTACTGCACGAGCGCTATTCAACAAATAGTCACCTATGATACTTGAAATCTAAAACTAAATGAAAGTGTAGACTGGTTATACATTATATACCTTGTATATCCAATCTCGGAAGCGCTGGCTAGTGGCCGAGTGGTCTGTAGCGCTAGGATTGTTATTTTCCAAGTCGCAGGTTCGAATCCCCGGGGGTGCATGCTTTTTTTTGGAAGTTAATTGTTTCGTTTGCGGCCGATGTTTTCTAAGCTGAGTTCACCATTTTGGGGCCGTAACGTTCACTGCTCCACGAGTCAGTTCGCAGAACGCGCGCAGACTGACACTGATGCGCTAGCGAGTTTTCGTTGGCGTGCTGTTGCCACAAAGACCGGCTACTTGCGGGTAGTGGGCACAGGCCAGAATCAGCATACCCTTAGCATCGTACGAACCCGCTTTTTAGGATTCAGGCATGAGTGAGGCAAGCTCCGAATATGCGGGAGAAGCGCATGGCATTTGAGCGTCTGCGGTGACGCGGAGGGCGTTCATCCGCTGCGTAGGCCTCGGCTAGTAATTTCTAGGATTCCTACATCAAAGCGTGCCGTGCCGTGCGTACGTGTCTTCCGCCAAATGCAAAAAAAAAAAACAGTTTTTTAGGTTGCATACATCAACACTACCATCGAAAACATGGTTGCGCAAGAAGTAATGTCCATTCCTTTGTCCGACAACTGCCGCTTGTCCAATAAACCAGACTATATTGACTATTGCGTTGTTTTGTGCCGGGTTGCGGTGTTTTTCCGGGATGTTTTGCACCGAAGTGTTAAAAAGGACATATGGGCATTATCCCTTATACAATTCGTTTCTTCCCTTTTCCAGATTCTCCTGGAGTGAGCTATGATTGATTGAATTATATTTGATTGACTGTGACGTTTAATTCGTCGACGCTACACAGGCGATCAGCCGCGCCGTATTTGGGGGCTGCGGAGTAATATTGACCAACCGCGGATCTTTAACCTGCGCCAAAATCTTGAACACACAGGCGTCTTCGATTTTCGCGTGATGGGATTATGCAGCGTGTGGAAGTTCCGCATGACTGACCGGCATGCGGATCCTCTCTCCCAACGAAGTCCATTTTTTCAGGAGCAGGCTGCGTTGGTGCGGAGCATTTATGCGAAGCATAGTTGCTCACCAGAGTGGCTGCATCTGTTGGACGTTGTATCTGCTTGCTGGCGTTTTGGCGGACGCCTTATTTTAGATGCAGTTATATGCGTCTTCTTGCATGACTGTAACTTTTAGCAAGGCTATGACGGGGGCTAGTTGGTTATAGTTGGTTGGCGAGTTGGTTTGTCTTCCCTTGTCTGTTTAAGTTTTTAGACAGCGCGGTTCAAGAACGTGCTAGCTTTTGTTGTGTGTTATAACTGCAAGTGCACTGAAGAAAAAATGTCGAAATGGCTTAATCGGATAGACGTCGGCAAGATAATGCGGAGGAACCTGCCCTGTATAGATTGTGGCCACGTAAAGCGTTCTTTTCTTGATTCACTTGACTTGTGTTCGCTTATAATTATCATCGTTTTGCAAATCCCACTGTGTAAAGTTGGCTTTCCTGCAGTGCGTTTTACTTGAATGAACCACGCTATAATAGTGGCACAGAAAGCTTCGCTTTAAAAGCGAGCGCCTTTCCACTATTATATATACGGAAGACCAGCGAAGCTGTAATAGTATATAACTATCGAGTAATTGATGATGAAATAAAAATAAAGACTTGTACAGGTACCATCTTTAATTATAAATTGATTGTCAGATAATTTGGGTATAGTTTCGACAAGTTGCGGCCCTTTCTTGCGACTATACTCCCTACGTAGACGGCCACGGATGTATTGGCAGCAGATGGGAATTCTGTAACGTTTAGAACTTCACGGTGAACTAACGATATCCGACAACTAAGTGGAACTCGGCATAATTATGCAGCCGCTTTAGCGGCCAATTTAAGCATATTTTGTCTGAGATACCTACATTAGATTTATAGCTACAGAGCGTTTTTACGTCACCTCAAAGCGAGCGCGCGGCTATGTATAGCGAATGCGTGCCATGCTGTGTCGAAGTGACGCAATAGACGCACTCAATTTCGGCCAGAAGCTAGGTGAGATTCGCTGTATTGAACGAATGAAGAAACTCTTTAATCAAGGCAGGTGCTGCTGTTAGGCCGCCCGCCCGGTGGAGAGGATCCTCGTTCCAGGATCCCCGGGCTGTTGCTGGATGCGTGGCCATGTTCACCGGGTCGAGCTGGATCGTGAGGTCCTTGCTGGGTAACCACGCCGTCTACTGTTGAAGGGTTCGAGATAGGTTGTAGACATGACGTTTTCTGGCACTCCGATTACTTATGGCATAGGGTGTCGAGTGATAAACAGTATTTGCAGGTGGCTTGGCGCTGTACTGGATGTACGGCATGGAGGAGGGTGCGGGCGGATAGGCGTTGGTATGTAGTCTTCTGAAGGTGGGCGCTTCATATCTTTGGAGTAGCGGGCGTGCATGCGGAAACATTCGCTGTTGGTGTCGACAGTGGACCAAGACGTTCGTGCAGCGCATTGGAGGTTGTTGTGGTTTATTAGGTACGAGGGGAGATGATCCTCCCGCGAGGGAACGGCTCGGTGTAAGCAGATAAGGACACTGGAGTGAGCAACCTCTTTCTCCTCGAGGGATTCGTGACCGCGAACCCCGATTATGCAGACTCGGGAGTGTTCAGGCTTATTTGGAGAATATGAAGTGTTATATGAAGTGCCTTCGCGCCGGTGCTTGTCTCAACACGTTCGAGGAAGGTGGGCTCTGCGGCCGAGCGGAGGTTCTTCCGTACACTACACGCAGCACGCCCGCACAGGGTAACGGCGCGCTGAATCGTAACAGCTTCACTCCCGGGGGTCTCAGATCCCGATAGAGAAAGGCCAGCAACCACTGTTTGGAGGGATGGCCTTGAAGAGATGTGCTCGAGAGACGCTCCACTCCAGGCTTGGGACTAAGGACACTGTGCTGGAACTTCACCGGGTCGGGCAATGGACGAAGAGTTGTTTCCCAGGAACGTCTCTGTCTTGGTCATGCAAGCGACACGACAACACCGAAAACACAACGGCATCACCGGTAAGTGCGAATACAATTCCACACTGCAGCTCTACCAGGCTTTTTGTTGCAACATAAATACACAACGAACTAACCACACTAATTACATTTTAGCCCAGCAGTACTTTACCCAAGCACACGAATCTTAAAGGGTGACACTTCCCATCAATGGAAATGTCCCACACAAAAAGAAATTCAATCGCAACGTGCGAAACCAGCTTAAGGAAAAACAAAGCAAGCGAGAAAGTCAGGCGCCTACGGCAATTGTCTCGTGGAGACCTACTACCCGAGCTCGCGGCATTGCCCTAAGCTTTCTCCTTTTAGATGCGACGCTCAGAGCATCTCTTGTCGGCGGCCCTGTCCTTCCTGCGTGCGTCCGTTGTTGTCCGCGTGCGTCCGTTGTTGTCCGTAGCCACTCTCCCGCTCTCCTCTCCGATAGCGAACACTCTCTCGCGAGGGGCATTGGATTGGATTCGATTGGATTGGCTTGGCTTGACTTGGATTGGATTCGATTTGGATTGGATTAAAGTGGATTGTGTTGGATTGTGTTGCGTCATAGCCGCGGCAGACGCTCTGGCGCCGGCGCGTGCCCCGGTGAGCGCGTGTGCGGCCCAGCGCGCTCTCACTCCGCCGGTGGGCGGCGCTGCGCATGTAACCGGTGTGCCGCTCTCCGGCGGCCTTTCGGTCGGTGGTTGCTCTCCGCTTGCGCTTGAACCCCCCTCAGCGTCGCACCACACGAGGGTTCCCGCGAGGGGAGGTGGGCGTAATTTTTTTTTATTCGCACCTTATATGCGTCTGCTCTTTCAAGGCTGCTGCGACCGCATGAGGTCATATCGGTCATTTTCGGAGACGCATCTCGCGCGCGCGGAGAACAATGTCCTAATTTCCACCGATCGAGCAAGGCGCGCGCAGTCGTTTCCTCGGAGGACCGCCGGCACGGCAAATCTTAGTAAGGACGAATGTCGATCTTCACCATCCTTCACGCGAGCTGAGCTGAGTTTGTACATATAGCGCCGTGTTTAGAAGATACGAATAATGCTGAAAAACACGGAGCGTATCTGCAGGCGGAAAGTTGTTACACGCGTGACCAGGGCAAGCATCTGCCTGCACTCTCGGCAAGGAGCCCACTGTACGGTGTACGCACGATACGGCATGCACGGCAGCAGCTAAAACTTGTCACCGCCCGCCCAGAGCGGGGCTGTTACTGAAATTCAGTTTATGAATGCGCAGAAGGGGCTGATAGTGCTGTGAAAGATCGCGCTGGTGGTCGTTTTCGGCGCGGCCACGGAGCAAGATATCTTACTCCGTGGATGCGGCTCCGTAAACCGTGACCGAACAGCTGCGGCGATGCTAACCTTTTTCTGTTCAAGGAATGTGCGCCGCGAGCGCTGCAGCGGAACCGCTACCGGGCTGCGTCTTAAATGATTGCGTTGGCGAGATTGTTATGTTTTTGGAACCCCCATATCTAGCCTTTAAACGCTCGTTTACCTTCCTTAAAAGTGACGTTCCGACGCGAGCACGGCCGACGGGAGGAGCACATAGTACAAAAGTTCGAGCGGGCCGACTGCCGACCGGCCCGACTAGACAGAAGTATACAGGCGGAGCATGCGCGTGCTGCAACGAAGAAAACAAACAAAACAACAAACAGCGTGACGTGCCGCCGAGAGGAGCCTATAACTGCGCCCATCTCGAAATCGCAACGATCTCGTCCTGTTTTCTTTAGGTGGTCTTGCTCCTTGTCGGTGACGTCATAGCGTCCACAGTGCTTTGGAGCTGCGATGAAACGTGAAAGGCACAGGCCGTGTTCCTGGCCATTTTGATGAACGATAACCTTGCTATACTAAACGCAATTTATACCATATTCGTTGCAGGACTTTCTTCCAGCGAGTGCGCACGTAAAATTGCAACTTTGAATCCCTTTTGAGGGCGGCCCTTTTAGATCTTCATTGCAAAGAAGTCCTTCTCACTGTTTAGGTAACTCTTGGCCCAAATTTTTTGAAAGTGTTTTTGTGTATTTGCATTAGGGAAATTTGTCAGCAAACGCCGATTCGGCATATTGACGGGCCAGAAGTACATATTGTATTTGCGTATATATATATTGTACGATATTGAGGAATCTACGAAACACAAAATTTACTCTTACTAAGGCATTAACTTGGGATTGTTGGTTCCTTATCTTAAGGCTAAAAAACAGCGCTAAACAGGAACCAAGGAAACAATATACAAACACGTGCTCTGAATACCATCTGAGCACTTTTTATTGCCCAAGCAATATAAAGGGAAAATCAGAATCATGACAGAACGCGTCAGTGAAGATAGCACATTGAAAAAAAAACACAGAAAAATGGCCGAAGTTAAAGTGCAGTCCGTTGAGTCAGCTACGCGCTAATAACGTGTTTAGGTAGCCAAGTTACTTTTTGTAGAGGGACTATACAGAATGGGTGATGCTCGGGTGATTTTGGTAATGCTCGATATCCGCCATGCATGGAGAATAAAGCGTCGTGTATGAGGCGCCCCTCGCATGCGGTCGCGTGTATGTATGTCGGGCAAACCTGGCGATGCCTAAACGAGCGCTTGAAAGAAAATGCAGTACTCCCTCTGAATTAGTAAAGGAAGCAATTTAGCAACGCACTGCAAAACCTGTGAACGGTTCCCAGCGTTTAGAAGACACGAAGGGGCTAAATAGATTTCGCGACGCACGCGCACGCGAAATCAGCGAGGCGTGGACAATAGCCAGGCGTGGCAAGGTTGTGGGAGGACGCCTTCAGGTAGCCCTCTACAAAAAAGGAAATTAATTGCCTTCATAAACACGTGCATTAGCGGCGAGGATCGCTCAACGGTGTAGTAAGTAAGTATTGTCGAATAAGGCGGACTTAGCCTTGCATCATCATCATCACATCACACCAGCCTATCTACGCCCACTGCAGGGCAAAGGCCTCTCCCATTATTCTCCAATTATCTCGGTTCTGTGTCAATTGTGACCAATTTATCCCCGCAAACTTCTTGATCTCATCTGCCCATCTAACTTTCTGCCGCCCCCTGCAACGCTTGCCTTCTCTAGGGATCCACTCTGTTACCCTTAATGGACCAGCGGTTATCTTGCCTTCGCATTACATGCCCTGCCCACGTCCATTTCTTCTTCTTAATTTCTACTAGTATGTCATTAACACCGTGTGCTTCCCTGACCCACTCCGCTCACTTCTTGTCCCTTAATGTTACACCTATCATTTTCCGCTCCATTGCCCGCTGAGTCGTTCTCAATTTAAGTTGTACCCTCTTAGTGAGCCTCCAAGTTTCTGCCCCGTAGGTGAGTACCGGTAAGATGCAGCTGTCATACACTTTCTTCTTCTGCGACAATGGTAGGCTGCTATTCATTATCTGAGAATGTCTGCCGTATGCAACCCACCCCCATTCTGATCCTTCTAATTACTCTCTGCCTCATGGTTGGGATCTGGGGTCACAACTTGGCCTAAGTAGATATATTCGCTTACCACTTCCACTGCCTCGACACCTATCTCAAACTGCTGTGCTGTCCCGATGTTATTGATCATTAGTTTAGTTTTCTGCATATTCAATTTTCAGGCCACGGTTCTACTCTGTTCGCCAGATGCGGAAAGCATGCTTTGCAATTCGTCCCCCGAGTTACTTAGCAAGGCAACGTCATCAGCAAATCTGAGGTACTGAGGTATTCTCCACTTAACCGCTTACTCCCACCTGCTCCCAATCCAACGTTCTGAATACTTCTTGTAAGCATGCTGTGAATAGCATTGGAGAGATTGTGTCTCCTTGTCTGACACCCTTCCTTATAGGTATTTTACTGCTCTCCCTATGGAGGAGGATGGTAGCCTGTAGACCCATTGTAGATATCCTCTAGTATTCTTACATAATGCTCATCTACCCCCTGGTTCCGTAATGCCTGAATGACTGCTGGGGTTTCGACCGAAGTCAAATGCTTTCTCATAATCTATGAAGGCTATATATAGGGGTTCAGTTACTCAGCGCACTTCTCTATCACCTGATTGATCGTGTGAATATGGTCCATTGTTGAATAAGGTTTACGGAACCCTGCTTGTTATTTAGGTAGACTGAAATCTAAGGTTGCAGAGATTACGGTTAGCGATTACCTTGGTAAATACCTTGTCGACGACTGACAGTAAGCTGATCGGCCTGTAATTTTTCAAGTCCTTCATGTCGCCTTTCTTATGGATTAGGATGATGTTCGCGTTCTTCCAAGATTCCGGTACCATTGCGATCATTAGGCATTGCGTATACAGGTTGCCAGTTTTTCAAGTACAATTTCTCCGCCATCCTTCAAGAGGTCTGCGGTTATCTGATCCTCACCAGGTGCTTTGCCCCTTTCACTTCTTTCAGAGCCTTCCTTACTTCTTCGGTCGTTACTGGTGGGATGTCTATCTCCTCTGAACTACTGTCTCGTTCGGCATTATCCTGTATAGTCCCTGGCTACTGTACAGATCCCTATTGAACTCCTCGGTCCACTGTGACCTATTTTATCCCTATTTGTGATGACATTGCCTTGCTTATACTTAAGTGCATACATCTGATTTTCCCCACGCCAAGACGTCTCTTCACTGCTTTCACGCTACCTCCGTTCTTTACAGCGTATTCGATCCTCTCCATATTATACTTCAGTATGTCAGCTATCTTACGCGTATTGACTAACTTTGAGAGCTCGGCTAGTTCTATTCTCGTCAGATGCGGTGGAGATTGTCATGGTTTGGCCGTTTCCTGATTAGATCTTTCGTCTCCTGTGAACGTTTACCAATATCCTGTCTAGCCATAGTGCCCCGACTTCTACTGCAGACTCCGTGATAATGCGTGTAAGCTTGTCGCTGGCTTCCTGTGTCGTAAGCTCGGCTTCCTCGTTAAGGGCGTAATATCGGTTCTGCAGCACGATCCTGAATTCTTCTACTTTACGTCTTACTGTTAGCTCATTTATCGGCTTCCTTCGTACTAGCTTGTTGCGGTCCCTCCTCAAATCTAACCTAATTCGAGATCTTACCATACGGTGGTCATTACACCTTACCCTTCCGAGCACTTCCACATCCTACACGACGCCAGGTTATCGCAGCAATATTAAGGTCTATTTCATTTTTGTGCTTCCCCATTCGGGCTCCTCCAGGTATAGTTCCGACTCTCCCGTTACAGAAGAAGGTATTCATTATGCGTAGGTTATTCCGTTCTGCCTAACTCAACTAGTAGGTCCCCCCTGCTATTTCTACAGCCCAGACCATAGTTCCCAACTGCCTTGTCTCCAGCCTGATTCTTGACTACTTTAGCATTGAAGTCCCCCATAACTAGCGGTATACTGTGTTTTTACTTTAGCCATTGCCGATTCCACATCTTCATAGAAGCGTTCCACTACTTCGGTCGTCGTGGCTGATGTGGGCGCGTAGCCCTGCACTACCTCGAGCTTGTACCTCTTATTGAGCCTAATTACAAGACCTGCTGCCCTTTCGTTAATGCTATAGTATTCGTCTATGTTGCCAGCTATGCTTTTATTGACTAGAAATCCCACTCCCAGTTCTCGTCTGTCGTCTAGACCACGGTAACATAGGACGTGTCCATTTTTCAGCACCGTAAGGGCTTCGCCCTCCCTCCTAACCTCGCTAAGCCCTATTACATCCCATTGAATGCCCTCTAATTCCCTCGAACAACACCTCGAGACTTGCTTCGCTAGATAAGGTTCGCGCGTTAAACGTTGCCAGGTTCAGATTCCATTGGCAGCCTGTCCGGATCCAGGGATTCTAAGCACCCTCTGCTGCGTCAACAGGTCTCACCGCCGCCGTGGTCAGTTGGCTTCGCAGCCGCTGGGACTGAGGGCCGAGGGTTAATTGTCTTATTCATGGGAGGTTGTGGCCGTACTACACCAGGGTGGTCCAATCCTGCTCTGGTGAGGGAGTGCATTGCCGGCAAGGGTCGCCGGGGTCAGGCCGCACCCCAAGCCCCTTTGTGCAATTCCATCAATACGCGGATTTTTTTTAATCCGGTGGGAATTGTCCGGAACCGGGATTCGAACCACGGGCCTTCTGCACGCGAGGCGGTGTGTTCTACCTCTACGCCATCGCTGCATCTCTTGCATAGCTGCCGGCAATTGCTCCGTCTAATCGTCCCCAATACCATATCAAAACTCTCAAAGTTCATCACACGTCACTCTGTCCAAAAATAACACACACACACACACACACACACACACACACACACACACCACACACACACACACACACACACACCACACACACACACACACACACACACACACACACACACACACACACAGCACACACACACACACACACACACACCACACACACACACACACAAACCCACCTCACACGCACGCCACGCCCGCACACGCACACACGCGCACACGCACACACGCACGCACACCACGCACGCACGCCACCGCACGCACGCACGCACCACTCACTTAGTCGTGTGGACTGCAAGAATCCGAGTAGAAGATGAGACCCCTCTCTTCGCACAATCCAGTGTCCCTATGAAAAATAATGTCCTCCGATGTAGATGGGGCACTCCTAACGGGTGTGCTTGCGCTTGGGACGTTTGTGTTTTTAACGTGCTATCTTCTCTGATGCGGTCAGGCGACATTCGGTTTTCTCTTTACACTGCCCTGGGCCAATAAATGCGGCTCAGTTTGCTAGTCAGCGGAAGTGGTTTGTGTATTGTTTATTTCATGCTTGTTTTAGCTGTGGTTTTTTTCGCCTTACAGTTTTTATTCCTAAACCCAGATTCGCCCAGAACAGTTGGTTAGGGTGAAACCCTGAACTATCTTTACACCATTTGTAAAGGTTACATAAACAGCAGAGAACCATTTAATATCTTAATCGATGTTCGAAAGAGGCGAGAACTTGCAAAAAAAAAAACAGTTAACCCTATTGTAAACTCTTACGGGTGTAATTTTTTTAAACCCAGCTTGACTTTTGGCTTTCTAACACGCTCAGTCGGTGAGCCACTACGGACATGGCACGAATGTGCGCGTTAAATATCAAGCCTCCGGATCACAACGTTCCGTCTGGGCGTTGATGCGAGCCCATCAATCGGTAAGTTAGTCAGTCGGGACCTTCTTTTATAGATACAGACTCTCTAAAGTGTCGTAACCGACAGCCGAACTGGGCGTGTACTGATACGCCCAGTTTATCAGTTCGGGGAAGGTGCCAAGAGGACTTACCTCCAGGAGCGATAACGTTGGGGCTCCAGTCATGGCCGAGAAACAAGGAAGTTGAAAGGGGGTGCATCCGTTCCGCTTTGGCATGCAACCGCGTGTAATCCAGTGTTCGAACGATCGCTGCTGAAAATGACTTTGTTCGCAAGATGAAATGGTCCGGAGGTGCATTATTGTTGCGTGCGTGGATATGACAGCTGTTAAAGCGCCTAAGAGCGAATTATTCAGTATATAATGAAGGCTTTCTTGCGGAATACTCTATCGGACTTCACCTGCTGCCTTTTTAAAGTGGCTTCATCATGAAAACAACAACAAAAAATCAATATGCTCAATTTTAGAGAACCAGGCTTTGGTTGCTCACTAAGCCTCATTGCAGCCATAAAAAAGTTTATTTTTATTATTTGTTTATTTACAAGATACCTACATCGCCACGAGGGCGTTTTTACAGGGGGGACATGTAACATGTACAAAAGAGAGGATATAAATACATTTTTACATTCAAATTAATGTATGTATAAATGTATAAATGTATAAAAGCACTAAATCATATCGGTTAAAAAAAACGAACACCACATTGATCATAAACGGGAGAAAAAGAGATCGTTGTTTTGTAGGCTAACCAATTCCTCTCATAATATTCCAGTCACGCATTGTTCTTGAGAAAAAAAAGAATTTGCAAAAATATTTGTTCTTTGAGGATACTCTAGCACTTTTAAGGGAATTATCATGACGCCGTGATATGTTTTTTGTCACGAGGAGATATTTTTTGTCGATACCACTGGTATTGTAGTAGATGCAGTGGAAAAATCTAAATCTAATTTTTTACGTGTGGACTGCAGTGAAAAGACGCAAGTAATATCGCCGAAACTTCAGATTCCACGCTACAAGGATGTCATATGGGCAGGAGTGACATGATTGTAGGGCAGCACTGAAACATTCGGGCCTTCTCGATTTTACCGTCCTGGACAGGTCCGCAGGTAGTCCGAGGACTGGGCCTCGGACCGAAGTGTCATAGGAATATACATGGAGAAATCGAGCGCCGGATCGCGTCTCGGACAGTACGCGGACGATCCGGGACTGATAATCCAGGAGGCCCATTGCTACCCTTGTGTCAACTGCAAATAGGCATTTTGGGGATGCGATCCCAGGGAACTAAAGTCCCACCTACCATATCCCAGTCATTTATCTTGGCAGTGAATGTGTTCGGTGGCCCAAATTGTATGAACCATACCTTGTGACGTCATTGAAAAATAACGGAAAATATATCACGAGTAGTCATTGCTTACTCTGCTCTCATAATATATCGATTACTGTTCGAAGCTTGCGATAAAAATCCCATCATTCTTGTCAAGACAAGAGTAACATTTTTAATGAACCAAGCTACTATCTCATTCTTAGTACCCCTTTAATACTTGGGGTATAGTGCTTAACGAGGTTGCAGACGCAAGTGCAGGAGCGGTTGCGCTTCGTAACATTGTGTATCAGTGCGTTACCAAGCACCTAAAGGCACATATAAGAAATTCGCACAATATGGACGAAAGAATAATATAAACGAACAGAACCAGATTTCTGCATTTAAACACCCCAATAAGTAGGCGTGCACACACCACAAAAATGGGCAGAAATTTCACGGAATCGTATATAACGCGAGAACATGCTTGCGCAGGTTGTTTTGCTTGTGAGATGTTTGAATCTGCATTTGTTTATGAGCAACCAAATACGCTGGGTTGTTTTGTTGGTTTATGGTCTTGTCGGTTCCTTATCACCAATGATGTAGTATTCTTTGGCCTCTCTTAAAGATTCCTAACTTCACGAACTTGTATATTCTTGCACAGATTCAAGTTTCGCTTGACGAATTATTTCCATTTAACTAGGTCATTATAACGACACATTTGTGACAGGTATACAGCTCACTGCAGACATATAACCCACTTTAAGCGCCCTTAGACTAAGCCGATTTAGCGTTGTTAACCTGCATAGAGAGTCAATGATTATGGTTCAACTTTTATTTTTTTACAGACAAGAGAATTACAATGCTATAGAAAAGGGTGACACTTACGCAGGCAAAGCTAAATCGCTCATAAGTCGGTGGAGAGAGCAGGACGCAGCAGTTCAAAAAAATTATTCATTCCTTTGCTAAATGAAAAAAAAAATGGCTGTGACTTAACTCAGTTATGCCTGGGTGGTCTGTAGCGACTGTTGCGGCAAAATGTTATTGTTCACCTTGTTTCTCTGTATGGTTAAAACGCTTCTCGAGGCGTACGGTTCGTTCTTCCTGGGTCTCCTCGGCTCGCTGACTCCTCTTGGTTTCGTTCCGACAACGAAGCCTGACGCCGAATCCCACCGAGCCGCCCCTTTTATATGTACGATTTTTTCCACTTTTAAAATTTTTAATTCCGTTTATTGTACTTTTACTTCTCTTTTTTCTTTTTTCACTTTTTTTATTTATTTATTATTTTATTTTCATTTTTGTAGCGTGCGCTACACTGGCCGAAGTTGAGCAGCTTCGCGTGGCTCCTGGAGAGCTATGCTGCGAAACGCGCCACGTGGCGGCCCGGTCCACTTGATGATCATGCGAGGGGTGGCCGGGTGTGTAACCGATTGCTCGTTTGTCGCAGCAACACCGGCGTGTGCCTGTGGAACCACACCCCATGCTTCCAGCATCTTCGCCGACCTCCGTTGCGCATGTGGCGGCCCGGAGCACTTAATGATCATGCGGGGGGTGGACGGGTGTAGAACCGATGGCTCGTGCGTCGCAGCAATATGGCGGGGTGTTTGCCAGTGTGGTATAGCCATGGAGAAGGAGAGCGAAACGGCGCACGGCTGGCGCGCCTGAGCCGCCACCGCCGCGACTGGACTGGACTGAACTGGACTGGACTGGATTGGATTGGATTGGATTGAAAAATGTTTTAGCAGCAGTAAGCATGATAATCAGCTAATCATACACAACCAGGAAACCTAAGAATAACCAGCTCAACCTTAACTCACGCTGCGTATATCCTTGCGTAGCCGAGCTAAGCCAACGGTAATTTTTTAATTCTTTCTTTTTCTTTTTGGCGAGGCGTACGGCGCTGCCAGCTATGGCGGCTAGGGAATCGCTAGGTTCCCTACCCGCCGCAAGGTTCTCTAGGAACCACTGCCACCCAGGGAACCGAGGTGCGGCCACCGGGCACAGCGGAAACGGTGAGAATACGGGCATTGTAACTTTTGCTACAAAAGTAAACACGCGCCGCTGGATGGTAATCAGGCAGCGCGAAACGACAACTGAGGGCTCCACTTCCTCCTGATTGAGAAAAAATCATTCAAGAACAAACCCACCAATACGTCCATTTCTTATTCCTAATTTCTCCTAATAATTGTCCTTAACACGCGTTGGTTCCTGAGCCGCTCCGCTCTCTTGCCCCTTAATGTTGCGCCTATCATCTCCCGCTCCATTGCCCGCTGAGTCATTCTCAATTTAAGTTGAACCCTTCTAGTGAGCCTCCAAGTTTCTGCCCCGTAGGTGAGTACCGGCAAGTCCCATTCTTCGCAGGGGACTTATCATCATCCATCACGTGGTTTCGTGGTTTTTGCTCAAAAAAAGCATATGTCCCCCCCCCCCCCCCCCCCCTCTCCACCCCCGCCCAGTTTTCATTCCTGTGAAAGGGGATTTAGTCGGCGCCGCTCCGGGGCTCCTCCTCGTAACCGCC
This sequence comes from Haemaphysalis longicornis, assembly GCA_013339765.2. NCBI lineage: Eukaryota > Metazoa > Arthropoda > Arachnida > Ixodida > Ixodidae > Haemaphysalis > Haemaphysalis longicornis. The sequence continues at coordinate 155,536,572 of CM023453.1, read as the reverse complement.
GACCCCTCTTTCACTACGCTTATCACAAAGGTAATTCCCCTTGCGACCACCGATGCCTGTTTCACAAGTTGCGGAGTCGTTCGACACCGGCCGTAGCGCCGTTATCGGTTGGATGCGGAGAATCAGCAGCAGCGCGAACAGGTGTTGACACTCCCGAAGCCGCCGCCTCCGCCGCCGCCGAAATGTAGCCGATAAACTCTATGGCCGCGCATACAGTTTCATACTAATATACACTAGAGGGAAATCTGGCGCCACCGTCTAGGGGAGCCGCGCTTCGGCGAGCGTTCCGTCATGTACCGGGCAGGTACGTTCCACTTGTCCTTGGCATGGCTCATGAACAGGCTGAAAAGTCGCCTCTGGCTGCAAAAATGCCACAATTAAAGTTTTAATGTTTGTTTGTTTATTTCACAAGCAAGGTATGGCCAGGACAAATAGGGAAAAATTGCAATCATGCAACTTACGGGGGCCCACAAATCCATTTAAGTTGGAGACAGCAGCGTATAAACAAACGTAAAACATAAACAAAAAACAAAAAAAAAAAGGAAAAAAAAAAAAAAGAGAGTATACACTTCTATACAAAAGGAGGCGCAGAAATAACGTTGAAGGAGAAGAAAAAAAAGAGCTAGAGGGGGTAACACAGATAAATGAAGGGGAGTGGGGCTGCAAGGGTGAAGAACAGAAATCACTCACAAACAGAAAAACAGAAATCACTCACAAACAGAATACACATTCTTATGTAGCATTAGGGAAACAATCCAGATAAATTATATACAGGCGTTCAATGCAACCGCAGGGGTTTCACAATGCATGTCATTAAATACAAACAACTCTAAATTAAAAAAAAAGAAGATGAGTTTACACATGTGGCGGTGTAACACTGAAAAAAGGCTGGTTAGTTTCGTAACGCTAGGTGGTTAATTACACTAGCGTCTGATCACAATGTTAGATCAATTCCATTGAGTAGCAGACTGTTCAGTAATGTCGGAAGGTTGTAAGAAAGCATTTGCATGGCATAATTAGTGCGTGGATGCGGGACATACCAATGCTCTGGTTTTCTTGTGGCATAGCTGGGAACTTTTACTTTCAGGTTTGCTAGACTAACAATGAAACCCTTACTGCTTCTTATTTCCTTGCGCTAAGTGAGCGCAAGGCGGCTTGAAAAGTGGTGCTGTACTTGGAGTACACGGAGATCACTGAACACGGGTGCAGTAGCGGCATTATACGGGGCATTGCAAAGAGAGCGAATTATTCGTTTTTGTAGGTGAGACAAACGGATGATATTTGACGCGGTGGTCGTACCCTACACAAGACAGCAGTAGTTAAGTAAGCTGGCAAAAAAGAGAATTTTAAATCAGTAGTTTCAGTTCACAAGGAAGGTACCTAAGCGAATATACTTGACCTGCAACCTGGGAAAGTTTACTTGTTAAAAAAAAGTATGTGCGCATTCCATGACATAGCGTGGTCAAAATAGACACCAAGGCTTTTTGCGGAAGCTACCATATCTTTTTGTGACGAGTTTATATGGAGATCGAAATGAGAATTTATATATCTGCCTTTTGCCCTGAAAAGAATTGCTTTCTTTTTGTTGGCGTTTATTTTTAAGCAATTTTTCAAGGACCACACTTGCTTTTTATTTAGCACAGTGTTTGCAAGCATGATTAAGGTGGGGGGATTGTCGGTTTAAATAGTAATGTGGTGTCATCTGCGTATATAATAATTTGGTATCATGGTCAATGTTAAAAAGATCATTTACGTACAGTATGAATAGAAGGGGCCCAAAATACTGCCTTGGGGGACCCAACATTACCCCTTTTAGTTGTGAAGAAGTGCCATTTTTATGTGTTTGTTTATGTCTGTGACTAAATACGATTTAATAAATTTTGGGTGACTCCACGAATACCCTAGTATGTCATTTTATTAACTAGTAATTGGTGATGATGCTGTCAAAGGCCTTGCTGTAATCTATGAACACCCCAAGAGTAAGACAACGCTCTTCAAAGGATTTTAAAATAAATTTTTTTGCTCCAGCAACGCGAGCTCCACAGACCTGTGTTTCCTAAAACCATATTGACTTGTTGTCAATAGCTTATTATATTCAAGGAAATCATATATACGCTGAAAAATAATCTTCTCGAGTCCTTTGGAAAATAAAGGCAATAGGGAAATCGGCCTGTAATTGGATATGTTTGTTTTATCACCCTTTTTAAAAAACGCAAGAACTTTGGCAAGTTGCATTTTTCGCGGAAATACACCGGTAGACAGACACAGGTTATATATGTGCGTTAGAACGGGGGCTATAATATCGATCCCAAATTTCACCGATTTCATTTGAATGTTATCTATGTCACATGTTCTCACATTTTTTAGACCAGAAAACACATTTTTTATTTCTGTTTCTGTAGTAGGTGCCAAAAAAATTGTACTGTTACAAGATGCGTGATATACTCGCACGCGTCATTATTTACAAGGGCATCCTGGATTGAGTAAAAGGTCATTGAAGGCATCAGGAACTAAATTTGCGGGAACATCTACTCCGTCCTTAATTATTTTATCTATCGACAATCCTGTTGCAGTTCGGTTTAATAACCTGTTAAGTTTTTTCCCAAAATTTTTTCGTGTATCATTTTGACATGCTGAAGCGAATCAAATAGTATTGAGTTCTAGCTTTTCGAAGTTCATTGTTTAATTTATTTCTGAATCTGTTAAAATTCAACAGATCTGTAGTGTGCCGAGTGCTGATGAACTCATATATAACTTCTCTTTCGTTTTGATTTTTAAAATAAATCCCTGGTAATCCTGGCTTCCGTATCTTAGAAGAATGAAGGGGATGTTCTAGGAAGGGAAAATTATTTTCATAAATAGCTTTAAAGGCAGTTAAAAACATTTCATATGCTGAATCGGCTTGTTGCTGAAATGAAAGTTTCCTTCCAGTGGAATTTCTCTAATTCAACCCGGAAGGTGAATAATCTGTTCTGAGTAATGGCTTGCGTCATTGGTTTCTTTTTCTCATTCTTTTATTTTTTTTATCCCGTCGTTTCAGACTAAGAAAGATTGGCATGTGATCGCTTAAAGCATCAGAGAAAACACCTGCTTTGGTATCTTCTAGAGGGTAGTTTGTAATAAAAAGGTCAATGCAAGTGCTTGTGTGACACGTTATTCTGGTTGGGGCTAAGATCATGTTAAAATAACCATGTGAATTCAGTAATATTTCAAACGAACGCTTTACTGCTGTATCCTCGAGCATGTTAATGTTATAATCGCCACCCCAGACGGCAGTGTATTGATTATCATGGGCATATTGGAAAAATTCTTCTACAAAGGAAAAGAACCGCTCCAAATTCCCGTTTGGTGGTCGGTAAAAAACAGAGTACACAGTTCTGGCACACAAAACAGATATCACTTCATAATCACTTGAAATGCAACTGTACTGGTCAATAATGCTCGCATTCAAATTTTCCTTTACAAGTGACGCAACACCACGGCCACGCGATGCTGTTCTGGATTTCGCAAAACATTGGTAATTGGCCAAAACCCAAGGCGTCGAGGCTTGGTCATACCATGTCTCAGACAGCATAATGAAATCAAATTCAACGGTTAGGCTACTGAAAAACGCGTCTAGTTCATCGGTTTTATTTCTCGCTGACTGACAATTGATATGAATACATGTTGTCGCTTTCTCATGTTGGGATCCAACAAACGACTGAAATGCTGCGGGAGACACCGAGTCTGCGCATGACATCACTGCAGAAGATTAATCGAATTAATTTATCATTAGAAATTTAAAGCTCCAGAAAGATCTATTTGTCAGGGATTATTAAGAAGCTTCATGCAAGCTGAATAAAAAACAATGTTACCCGTTTTTGTTGATTTTGGCTTCAAGACGAAAAAGAAGCCATGTGGCTAACCAAGCCAAGAAGGCGAGGAACATCGCTAGCTGCAATGGCGCCGCCCACGTTGGCCCGCAAATGCAGCGCCAGATTTCCCTCTAGTATATATTAGCATTAAACTCTATGTGCCCGCGACTGTTGCCGCCATAGAGTTTCTTACTATATACACCAGAGAAGGATCTGGCGCTAGCGTCTATGCGGCTCACGTCAAGACCATCTGTGTCGTCATGGGCCGTCATTATACCATGCGCTCTCCTTACTTTCATCTTTGTATTGCAGTATAAGACATTTTAGTTCGAACACAGTGCCACAAAAACGCACAGAATGCTATGGCATTATATTAGTGGTGAATAAAACAGGCTGTTTTTAGGCTAAGAAAAACTAAAGTAGGGCGTATTTTTGCCAGAACGGTTGCGCCTTCTATTCTGCACACCAAGCCGCTATCTAACAACAATGTTAATATTTTGTGGGAAATCTATCAGAGACTCCTATTTCAATAATTTTACCATTATTTCAAATAGGTTGCTTGAAAAGCGTGGAAAGGTTTTTGAGCGTGCCTATGAAAACGTCGCCTTCCTGGTGAACCGGGGCACCTACCATCAGCTACAGTTTAACAAAACTTGTTCCTGAGCAAGTTAGACCATACTTGGAGAAAGAGAAAAATCTGGCGGTAAACAGTCGTGGAGAAGGCATGATATGGACGGCCACAGGCGCCCGCATCTTGTGTACCTTCGACGAAGTATGTTTGCTTCCTTTTTTTTTTTTGGTGCTACAAATTCGCGGCGGCATTACCGCTCAGTTAAACAGGGGCCCTGGAAGAAGGGGAAACCCACCCTAGTTCAATCAAGACCTTTCATTTCAAATAAACGTTTCATCATCTCTCTCTCTCTGTTCTATTACGGCATGACCAACGTTATGTACGATTACGCAATGCCTGCTCCTTCACAAAACGCGCAGTTGCCACGTCTCGCGGCTCACGAGTACAGCTCTTACTCGTGGCTTGCTCCTCCGCCTGGCGTCTGGCTTGCTCTCTCCGTCGAAAGATGTAAGGCTCACGGAAGCGCTTCGAGCAGCCCTGAGCGGCCGTCAGGTGGGAGCCACCGCAGAGGGTGCACAGTGCCTCACAGATGTGGCTCTGTTGAGGTTTTCGGAGGCCGCACTGGTGGCCACACGTTGAGGTTCGGCTGTGGATCAATGTCAGGTTTCGTGGCGTAGGGTACACACGGGGACCGTCTTCTTGAACAGGGAACAGGGGTTTTCCGCGCCGAACAAGGTTACAAAGTACGGAACCTTGAGCCCGGCAAAGGTGAGTACCACCACATTAGATTGGCCAAGCCTGCGGCAGGAGTTTATTGGGCACTGGCTTTGGTCAAGGTAGGCAAGGATCTCGGCTTCGGAAAAGCGCAGGGGCACTCCCCGAATCAGTCCCTTGGATAAGTCATCGGGCGCTAGTCCATACAGGGTGACGGCATGGGCAGTATCGGCGATCCTGAGTTGTTTCAGGTTGCTTAGAGCGTTGGCCGCATCTGAGGATGGTGTGATGATCGTGACTATATTTTGTGCGGCATCTAAGCGAACCTTGAGGTTAGCCTGGCGCCAAGTGAAGTTTATCGTATTCATCAGAGGCAGGGAAATTTCGGCCATGTCTACGTTCGCGAGCTTGAGGCCGCCTTGTGGGCCCAAAACCAATTTAAAGTCATCGTGGGGCGGGAATCTGTGCCTGGGGGTGGCTTCGCGTATGAGCGGCGAAGGTGTGTTGAAGGCGCGGCGGTCAGGCCTACCTCATTGTTTGTCTTGCGCAGTCGCCTCCGCTGGGCCTTGGTAACGACGTCGATCAAGTCTGAATTGTTACCGAAGTAGGCTTCTGCATTGTCCCCTTCGCTGGAGATGTTCAACGTCGCTTTTTCGACCGCTTCGCTTGAGTTACAACTATGGGAGTCGGCGGTGCGGAACCCGTCGGCAGGCGAGCCCGCAATGGAACGCAATCGGGCGAGGCCTAACCGCTGGTATTAGGGCTAGCGTGCTCGGCCAGGAAGGAGTCAGAAATTTGTTGAGAGTGCACAAGCTGGTTTCAAACAAGCGTGCATAGGGACAGTACGGAGAGATGAGTACGCTGACAGCGTCAAAGATTGGCGGGAAACCGAGTTTACCACAATTGAATGAAAAACTACACAGAACATGTGAAGCGCGTTCGCTCCATGCGGCTGCAGGTGGCGCCCCTCCTGGGAATACAGACGGTGCACTCTCCAAGCACATCTGCGGGTTTACTCCCTGTATTCTCGCTGAATGCCACGTGATAGCGTCACGCGATCTTTAGCGCCACCGTGCGCTCCGCCCACGGCAGGTGCACGCGCCGTATGCGCGCTTTGCGGATGTGCTATGAGCTAGTAAAAATTAAAGGAAGCTCATTCCAACGTATGGCACCTCACTTGTCCTCCGTCTCTGCCGCGGATGATGTCACCTCCGTCGGCGGCGGCAGAGACGGAGGAAAAGCGAGATTGTCATACAACAGGTTTGAGCTTCCTTTATTTTTATATGAACAAGAGTTTCCAGTCATGTGCTTCACCAATACAACTCAACCAACCACCATTCATGGATCATGCATTGATTTAACATTAGCAAGAATATCTCTTTGAAGTAATCAGAGGTGTCGTAAAGTACATTTCGCGTGTCTCTGGCTTCACTCATTGTAAAGCCACGTGTGTGGGTTCAAGTGACGTCGCATGGGTAATCGTTGTGGGCGTCGTTTACAGCTTCTCTTTCCAACCATCTTCGCAGGGTGGATTGGCGCGCATTTTTTTTGTTTACGACACGAAGTTTTCCTTGCAACGAAAGGCCAGCAGCTTCCCTGTAAATTTTTACAATACAAGCTTCGTCAAATCCAGGAAAAGCGCGTCCAATCGATTGCCACACCTGCAAAGCACCAAATCGCGAAATAAGAACGAAGCGATCCAACGATTGTTTGCGCACTAAGTGAACGTATCTCATTAAGTATCGGTGCGTGTATTTTCTTATATAGAACCGTTCCGTTTTCGCAACTTTTAAGTAACAGTTTTTACACAATAGAAGCCCGGTGGCACGCACGCGCCGTACGTCCAGGGATCTTATCAGGGCTTTTTGGTCGACCAACCGGTCTATAATGAAATGTATTAGTTTTCTGAAGGGAACCCATCGGTCACACTAAGTTTTCGGTTAAAAAACATTTATGCATTCTCGGAGCTTAAGAAATCAATACGAATGCATCGATCTCATAAGCTAGGAAAATGCGTTCCACAGTTTGAGTCACAGATATGCGGAGGTCGATAATGCTTTGCGATTGCCGCATGGTATTTATTAGGCAAGCTTATATTCACCGGTTTCACGAGAAATGGGTTAACATTGTCAAACTAGAGGCTTGGTACAGTTGCAACAGACACGTTCCAAAAAAGTAGATTCTCGCACTTGTTTTGGGATATATTATCGCTCAAGTCAGCAAGGGAACACACTCCAGTTTTAAGAGCGAAGATGTTCAGCACATCGTCATTTTTCGTGTCCGCAGTTAAAAATAAGAAGGAATTGCGGAGCGCGCGCACGTGCACGTGCGTGCCTCGCGGCGACCGCTCAGCGTCCCCTGCGCGCGTTTTTCAAGCCAAGTATAGCCACTTAGGGAGATTGCCAAGATTTTGGCGACCACCCGGCAGTTAAAAACGCAGTGTCTAGAGTGTCGTCCGACGGCACTCTAGCTGATCGTTGCAGACATGGCTAGAGTGCCCGTCCGACGACATCTGAATATTTAACAATAGGCGAGCACTGCCGAAGAGTTCCGAGTTAAAACTTTCGAAGTTGATTTGAAAATCCTCAAGACAGAATTCCTGGCAACATGCCAAGACTGGATGATGAAACGAAGGAGCGTGTTACAGCAGCCAATAACATAAGAGAAGCTTGAAGAAGCTATTGACAATTTAAACCCGGGGAAGTCGCCAGGGCCGGACGGTTTAAGTGCGGCATTCTACAAAGAATTTAAAAGTGAAATAGCTACAGTTCTAACTGCCGTTTTCAATGAAGCGTTTGATTTAAATGTCCTGCCACCTTCTTATGGATCCACTCACATGATATTATTCCCAAAAACAGAGGATGGGGAAAAACTTAAACAAGTGACTTCATACAGGTCCATTTCACTAACGAATGTTGATTATAAAATTTTTATGAAAATATTAGCAAGTAGACTTCAGTGAGTGATCCATAAAATAGTAGGCTCTCATCAAACCTGCGGTATACGAGGGAGATCTATATGTACTAACATTCCCAAGGCCAGGTGCGTGCTTGAGTGTAGCGATGCCGCAAAAGTAGGTGTCGCGGTTCTTCAGCTGGATCTCGAGAAGGCTTTTGATTGTGTGTCACATGAAGTGTTGCTTTGTATACTGGATTATATCAATGTAGGTTCTGTTATCAAAGATGGGGTGGCTCTGGCGTACCGAAATTGCACTGCGCGGTTAGTGGTGAATAAGACATTGGGAGCGCCCATTGACGTGCAACGCTCGGTGCGCCAGGGATGCCCACTTAGCCCAGTATTGTTTTATATTTACATTGAAACTTTGTGTTTGCGTATCCAAAATGACGTAGAGATTCGTGGATTCCGCCTCCTGGAGACCGAAGTGAAACTGCTGGCTTATGCGGATGACATTGCTGTGTTCTGTGAAAACAAAGAGAGCATTTATAGAGTAGTCCAGGTCACAAAACGGTTCAGTACCACAACCGGAAGCCTAGTAAATTGGGGAAAATGTCTTGGTTTCTGGCATGGCGAATGGCAATCCACCCCCAGCGTTTTTGCCAACGTAGCCTGGACAACAACCCCAGTTAGGTATCTGGGAGCCCCCCTACAGTTTTATAGGGACAGCGAACCATATTGGCGAGAACACAGAAAAGAAACTCGCGCGAAGGCGGACAAATGGAAAGGGGCTTATTTGTCCACGTTTGCTAGGGCGACCGTGTGTAATTTGTTCTTAGTATGTAAACGGTGGTATCTGATGCAGGTGTTGCACTGCTCACGCACAAACGTGCAAAAGTTGCATAGAGTGTTCGCTGTTTTTGTTTGGGCCTCGAATTGGGAGAGGTGCAGTCGTAACAACCTTTTTAGGCGTGTGAAAGATGGAGGAGTGGGGCTAGCGCATTTATTTGTGCGACAACTTGTAAATAGATTTCTTTTTTTGAGAGAAGTAAGGGACCCTTTTCTTCGTACAGTGTGTCAATTAAGGCTAGGCAGGGTTCTCCCCGATTTTGTGATTAGGACTGAATACATGACGGGAGGTACCTTTGGATATTTTAAGCAGGTCGTGGCCAGCGTAAAGTTTTTAAACGCAAGATTTTCAAAAGAGTATTTAAGTACGGTTGCGCGTAAGAAATTGTACCATGATATTGTCGATGTTGTGTTCCCTGTTCCCATGTACAGGGCTATGTACTTTGGAAGGCCCGGTAGCGATGTGCTTAAGAGGGTTAAAAGAATGCAGATTCAACCAGGGGTCAAATCCTTTATGTTTAGGTTACATACAGGAACATTATTAGTACGAACATTTATGGAAGAAAGGGGGTTATTCGTACCATGGGGGACAGATTGTTTTAGTTGTAAATCCCCGGGGACAATAGATCATGTATTTTTGCATTGTTGGGAGGGAGTATATTTTTGGGATGTGCTACAGAGGACATTACACAAAGATTTTCCACTAGATCCTCACGGTATACGTTTCCTTGCAATAGACAATGAGGATGGAGTGCCTTACGATTTAGTCATGGCACTGGGTTTCCATAGTATATGGCGCTCTCGTACAGCAAGGTTGTACAATGATGTTGATGCGCGATGTGCAAGGGAGTATTTCAAAGAGAGCATCGGGCGATTTGTTGAAGTTATTAAGTTCCACTAGGAACTACCTGATTGGCTGCCGCAAATAGAGCAACTAATCAATATGAGGGCATTTTAAATGGACAAAGTCAGCCCTGTAGTGGCTGGCAACTCCACCTCTTGTATGTGTACATATTTGCAATGTTGAGATGTAATCTGTTGTGAATTGTCAAAGACAGGCAATAAATACAAAAAAAAGAGTCTGTGGTTGTAGTGCAGAAGATCCGCCTTAACTACTTGATCCTAAAGTCTGCGGTTCGAGACCGGCTTTTGCCTGGGTTGGTTTTTTTTTCATTATTTATTTGATGTGTAGTTTTTATGCCTCAGGTTAGTTTTGGTGTTTTAAATGATTTCTTTGTGTGCGTTAGGTTATCTTATGTTATGTTTACGTTAGGTTGCCTAGCTTTACCTTTTCTAGAGCGATGTACTGCCAGATGCGGCAATTTTGTTATAAAACACCTGTGGACGTCGATATAGTGGAGTGATTATAATGCCGTCGGACGACACTCTAGACACGGCCAGTTAAAAAACCAAGAAGATGCCTACCGCTCGTGTGTACGTGCCTCGCGGTGACCGCGCAGCGTCCCCGGCGCACGTTTGTAAATCCACGCATACCCACTTGGGGAGATTGGCAAGGATTAGCCAAAAAAAAAAAGAAATTCCGCGTTCGCCATAATCTCGGCAACACTTGCTCTGAACGAGAAAGAAATGCCATACAACACGTCCCTCCAAGCTGATGTCCAGTGATTATCACTTCCAAAAAACTGAAAGAAGCTCACGCTCACAGCAACAATGATGGAGTAAAGGCCCCTGCGGCCTCGAAGAAGAAGCACATGGGCTGAAATTTTGGACTTAAACGTTGGTAGTGGTCGTGAAGGTTGGGGACAGCTTCGCTACCTTGAAGTCTTGTGTGTTAGTGTGAGTTTCATTTTTTTTTAACTTGCCCGCCCAAAGCGCAAGTGCCTGAATGGAGGCTTGAAACTTCAGTGTTTCAGCTATAATTTCGGTTGTCCTTAGCTGAAATTATGGTCTCGTCTAAAAATGTGGCTGCACAGTTTGGTAATAAAACAAATAGTTGTAATTGCAACTGATTTGAGTTTGCAAACCCCAGTGCAAAATGAAGTTAGGGTAGCTGTTCCAGTGCCACATTTGGTGACTTTGAGGCGAATATTCCTGGTGGAAACAAAATATAAAAAGTCATGGGTGGGGGATTCCTTTCCCCGTGTAACGACTCCAAGTAGCCTAAGCAATTACTCCGCCATTTAGCGCCCCTTGCCTCGGCAGCTTTGTAGGATTTCACTTTGATTTGAGGTTGATTTTATGAATCATTTTACATAACTGATTTTAAGAGTAACCCCCTGCACAGTTCTAGGGCGACCGGTAGCAGCGCGCTTGCACGTGAGGGGCCGCAGCAACCCCTTACTGCATTCGGTTACAAGCTAAGAACCGCAAGGGAAGTTGCCACTGCGCCTCATCACTGCAACCGGCTGTTACTCCGCAAGACTAAAAGAGTATTACTGCGAGTATTTTTAGAAGCAAAGTATAACGCGAACAAAAAAAGGATAACTAGCGTACTTAATGTTCGAGCGAGTTTACACTTTTAGAGTAAAAATGGCTAAGAAAAGTAAATGTTCTCCCGCATTCAGCGCCATCACCTTTCAAAGGTCGTGCGCGTTGATGTCACGGGTTCGTACATTCGGCGTAGTTGCTGGATATATGCTTTTTTGCGGTTTTTAACTACTATAGGATCATGCGAATTGAATTATGGGAAATTGTAGGGAAGGGCAGGGATGAAAGCAACTCTTAATAAGTGAGAGTAAAATGAATGCCTAGTCGACGATGTGCTTTTGGAGGGCGAGTAGAGATAACGTCGTCTATATATTCGAGCGCCGCGGCAGTACAGCTACACTCGAGCATTTTACCTGGAGTCGTAGGGTGCAGTACCTGGCAGTCGGTGTCAAGATAAGTGCGCGCGTTGCGTCTGCAGCAAGGATGTCTGGCCTCGGCGCTAAAGACACAGCGAGGAGCGACAAAGCAGGTGGGTTAGAAGTTCCTCGTTCGGATCGCGATTTTAAGTGCAGAGCACTTTAGGACCATGTGTTGTCGTCATAGGTAACTGGCTGGGCGCGTAGCCACGGTCGTCACGTCGTAACCCAGAGGCTTCAAAAGCCAAGCGGTTTATATAGCCATACATCTCCCCGTTGTTTAGCGCAAAGAAAACTGTAGGTACATTTCAGGCAAAATATACGTAATTAATGGGCAGCGCCCGCGTTCATTTAGTTAGGAGCGCTCGTTCAATTGGTTATTACGATAGTAAGTGAAAAAAAATTGGCCGCGTATCTGCTCCTTTCGTTGCAAATGTCGTCAAAAGACGATAGTCTTTATCGGCTATTGCGGAGTAAATGCCTCCCTTCGCTTTGCCGCTCACCTCTCATGTTGCTCCTCTTGCGTCGCGCTCCTCCCAAGGTAAAGACGCCGAAGGTTTGCTTAAATCATTTTAAATTTCCCGCGTTCCACTGCTCCAAACCGGGTGTCTCGATGCGAACGCTGCTGTACGGCGGAGACGCGCGTTAATCGAGGCGCCCTACTTCAACGTTTATAGAACCGCGTTTCCCTACTCCACGTGCGTTGCAAGCAGAACGTGGAACCTATCTAGTGGAACCTTGCGTAACTGTTGCCGGTTGATTTCTTAAAATGGCGCAAGAAGCTATAGTGGCGCGGGCGACAGTAGGCGACGGCGAAGTGAATTCTTTTTCCAGTTGATGAAGAATTTAATTTCGCAAAAGCAAGCATGTTTGATTTTTTTATAAAGGAACACTGCAAATATCACTTCTGTATTGATTTACTGTCTCATATTTGCGTAATGTCTTGTTGTTCTTCAACAATGTTGACAAGTATGAACCTTACACCGGACATAGACGGGTAGATTTAGCTGTGACTATATAAGACTAATGGGCAGGCATTGTTTTGCTTTGGCCGGGTGGCTGAATCGAGTCACAGACAGACAGACGGACAGACATACAGACATACAGACAGACCAAAATTTCTGGGTTTAAGGAGCCCAAGAAAGACTATCGTCTTTAAAAGTGGCACTTTAACACCGGAACATGTGGAAGGAAAAGCAAGCACAAAAGAACAGAACTCCCGCTGGCGCAGTTTCAGGCAGCGGGCGCGCGAGCACAGCGAAGGCGTGAAATTTGATTTGTATTGGGTGGTAGCAGTGAGCGGATAACGGCACTACAGCCCATTATGGTGAATCACTGCTGTGCACTTCCGGCAGCTTACACATTGAGGGGAACGGATTTAATTTTTTCAATTCAACAGAGTTGGTTGATTGTAAAACCGGTCTCTTCGTATCGATCGCAGAAATTTGTAGCCGTTTCAAGTTATGCAACTTGCAACTCATGTCGCCAACGTCCCACACACTGGTTGCCTCTTCCTCCGGGATGCAGCATGGGTAAAAGCAGGGTCGCCATGCAGGTGCATTTAGATCACCAGAATCGTAGCGTTAGTTGATTTTCTTCGTAGCTTTAACGGCAGTTAAGCCGGTTTTCTCTCGAGTGTGTCCGCTCAAACACAATGCGCCTTGCGGCCGGGCCAGTTTTGCAGGAAAAGCTATCTATAAAACAAAGTACAATATTCTCACGCGCGTTCTTCGCCTCATTTAATTCGCTACTCGTGGGCCTATATGCCATTTGGCGTTCTCGGTTCACTACGTAACGTAGTATTTATTCCCGATTAATTTCCCCGTAACTAATTTATGTGCCGCTGCGGGATTCAATAAATCGATGCATACTTTTAAAATCATCTCTTGCGAAAATAGAACTCGAAATCATGCAACCCTTTCATACTAGTACACTGAAACCACCGAGAAGTCTCGTCAGTGTGATCGGCAAGAATGCAGTAAAAATAATAATTTTATTACCGGAGAGCGGGTGTTTTCACTCCAAATGTTAATGTTTGTGCTACCAGCTGCGGCTCATCTAGCATTTCCCGTAAAAAACATGACATTGGGAAAGTTTGTTATTTTATGACACCTAAAAAAATTACCTGTGAAAGGAAATTTAGCCCTGTCAAATGAGTGTTCGTCGTTAGAAGTTAATGATTATTTTTTCCAGGTTACCTTTTGTTCCAGATTACACTAAATGTAGCCATAAATTCCCAAGCTTATTCCTGTTTTGCATGCTGTAATCGATTAGATTTGAAAAAGTTAATTTCTTCAGCGCACGAAAATATTTTTATAAAATAAATATTCTATACGCGTTGCTGAACCAGACGCTTATCGTAAACTTTGTGAATTTCTTCATTAGAGGCATCTAATACTTGCCAATATATATTGGAGCAACATTGAATGAGCTGAAACGGAAACAGTGCATCCACGCATAAACGATCCGAATATTTATTTTATACTAACAAATCGACCGAAAAGAAACTGAAGGATAAAATCAAGTTGACGAAGGACAAAAACAACAGATTCTAAATCTGCAACCAAAACAAGCAAATGAAATAACTTGTAAGCCGATAAAAATGATTTTTCGCATGCGGATTCCAGTTATGTTGAAATCACAATGGCGTTCAGTCTGTAAAACGCGCTTTTCTACCTAAAGTGATCGACCTTTCCTCTTTGACGCCCCTTATCAATAATGCCGCTCACATCAGTACAGGGCACTCTTCAACCGCTCTTCTGGCTATCGGAAACACTGGAAACGCTCAATTGGCAGCGGCGCTTGCTTTTCACCTCGACGAACTGTGTACTTGCGGGTGACTACAATTCGCATGACAAATAACCGATCGTGAAGGTGTAATAAATTTGAATTTGAATTTCCTTCTCCGCCCCAGGGCCGCGAACCCGTGGCCGTGCGAATACTTACTGAGTAGAATCAGCGAAGAGAGGTTATGATGGCAAGAAAAAGAATATAATAAACGAGCACAAAACAAAATGCAATTAAACAAAACCCTCATTCCGTAGGTGCAGACAGCAGAAATATGAAACAGACGCATAGAAGATATACGTTGTTGGCTAAGAATGGGCAGGTTGGGTGAGAGTTATGTACTGCCTCAATTCATCATCATCATCATCATTATTGGCTGCATCTAAGTTGACAAGAAGTGGTTCATCCGGCGGGTTTTACAATCGACATCGGCGAGTAAAAGAGTCACACGCATGAAAATATCTCGTTCATAAGACGCATTAGTGAAACATCCCATGTCGCAGCTCGATGATACCGCATTTTGTTGGCCACTCATGTTGTTTGGAAACTACGCCACCACTCTCTCCACCCCCATACCTAACACCCCCTCTCCGTACCCCATTCAGCTCTGAATGCCCGTTCCCCGGAGTACGCCGGTTTTAATGGCTTTCATTCGAGTATATGATTCTTACGGCTGCATACAGTCATGTTTTAGTGTGTGCGCTGCGAATTATTTACAGATAAACTTGGCCACCCAGTAGTTCAGATAGCAGATACGTTAAGTGATGTAACTGGCTTCAGGTTTCTTTCAGGATAAATACTTCGCCTAGTGCTCAATCACTCTTTTTCAACATTACCCGCCGGTAGCACAAATGCTCTATGCGCACTGCTAGTATTTCCCACCACATTATAATTTATGCACTATTTTGCCCTGCCGAGTGGTCTCACAGAGAATATCTCTCACACTTATGAGCCACTGAGGCGACCACTGTTCATGTCAGGCTATGCAGGCGCATAGTATCGAATAACCGGCATTGTTGCGCAGTAAGCGTGGTGAAAAAAAAAAAAAAATTCATGACTCTACATTAAGGTTCTTTGGAGGGTAGTTAACAAGTTTGGGAATTGGAATCGGAATTGTTCGTGTCCGCACAATTGGCGTGCATATTTTCAAGATGGCCATGTGTTCCCGCTCTGGGTATTTCAATTTGTCAGAGTGTATACTCCGTGTAAAACGTGAATGTTGTGTACTCCTCGACTGATTCCTTATGAGCACCAGCAGCCAAGATTAAATGATAAGTTTAAGATGACGTCTCGGACTAAACTGTCTTGGGGAAAACGCGTGTACTCATGCGGCAGTCTACGAGGCGAACACGTATTCTTCCGCCCCTCAGGGGAATTATACAATGCCACAACGATCTGTTATCCCTGCGATGGACATGTTGATAAGTATCTTAGGGAAGTTTCCTTTTACTTGACAGGAGTTTTTGAATTTTATTTTGATTTCCGATATAAGCCCGTGCGGATTACACAGAGGGGAGAGAGAGAGAGAGAGAGAGAGAGAGGTACATTGTACCCAGAGCGGGCGAACCCATTCGTGATTTTTTTACAGGTGATAATCTTTCGTAAGCTGCCTAAGCTCGTCCGTCTGTCAGTTCTTCGTATGAACTGATTGTTGCCTGGACGCTGTCGAGGAAGGACGCACTAAGTGATCTGTTGCAACAACATGCCCCCCCCCCCCCCTTGTCCTTGTGACATATTATGGGCGAAGCACCTTACGGGCTCGGGATGTCGTCGTCTCCTGTCGTCGTCGTCATTTCATACAGTCACGGTACTAAAACACCGGGACACTCGTTTTCCAACCCCTCGAGCGGGAACTTTTCATCTCCATGGGAAAAACGCGTAATAAAAGAACACACCGGGACACTCATTCTCCAAGGCCACGCCCTAGAACGCTTCGCGCTTCAAACACACGAGACATACAGCAAAGCTGTCTGTCTACCCCCCAAAGGTTTCAGCTCCGTGGGCAAAAACGCCAAGGCGTCAAGAATACACTTATACACGGCATGCTTTGCTCCTCCCGAGGTTTCACGTTAGTAGAGATGGCCCGGAAATTTTTTTTCTGGCGGCATTCTTTGGGCAGACGTTCTCTTATTAACATCAATCTCTCTCTTTTGATCATGAAAGGGCGCTCATACCCCTTTTATTTAAAGCGCACCTAAATGCCCATACAATTTTTATTTAAAGCGGATTGATAGTTTTTACGTTAGCGTAAAACTTAGAAAATCGCGCTTTGTGGCCTCCAACTTCGCTATGGATTCAAAGATTCAAATTCAAAGATTCAAAACTCAAATTTTATAGTTTAAAAAAGTAGTTAAAAAATCAAGAAATACCGGTGAGAGTCCCAGAGTGACAGACATTAGTGGGACCATCGGTTCAGAGATACAATTCGACGGTAACATTTTTAGACGGTAAATGAACATTAATGCGAATTTCGGACATGTAAATACACTTTTACATCACCAATCAAACCAGAAACACACAAAATAGCATAAAAACAGGTAACAAACGAGTCCGATGTTCTAAAATAAAGCGTACAGGTATAATACAGGATGATTGATTCTTAGGACATTTTTGAACAATAGAAAAGAACTAAAAGATTTCATAGGTGAAGTAACTGATTCCAGAAACAAATTTCCTTGAATGCTGAAGTTCTTTTCCCGTAATTGGTTTAAGCTGGGGCTAACAGGAAATCTTTATTAGCTGGAAATCTGGTTCTATAATTATTCTGCATTAGATCAGATGCAATAAACGAGATTGTAAGTTGATTATAAAGAAACTTGTGCAATAAAATTAAAAGGGTAAACTGTAACAAAGTATTCGCGGGAAGGATATTGTAAGAGCACAGTAATGTGAAGGCGCTAAAGTGCGTGGAACTAGAAGTGAAAATCCGTATTGACTGATTTTGAATATTTTTAAGTGATGATAAGTGACAAGCATAAGTATTGCCCCACGAAACAATACCGTAACTAAAAATCATGCACTCCTCCGTCTAACGACGACGACGGTTGAACGCTAAGCTTTCTCCTGATAGATTTTTTGGTTGGCCAATCCTACACTGCGAGTATGTGCTTCTCTGGAGGTACGCCCACTTTTCTAGAATACCCACAGCAACTCTCCGGTGTGGACTCCGTAGACATAACGTTTGGGTTTGGTGTGTACGGCGCGAAGCGGGAGCTACTGCTTGGCGTTCAACGAGCGTTTTTTCGAGTGTGTGCCTGTTTGAGGTGTTGAACCCCAAGATGTGATGTTGGGCCTAATGTCCTAAACGTCAAAATGTGAAAGTTAGGCCTAACGCCTTGTGGCTCACAGCCGTAGGGCACACAGAACAATGCTGTTTTCTTATGACGGATTCTTTGGTTATCGTCCGAGTGTCTCCAACCGCTTCGACCGTGTAAAAATGTAGCAATCGGATAGACGCCGGCTTCGTAACGGGAAGGACCCAGGTTCAATTCCTTCCACGGGAAGCGTTGGTTTCTTTCACTTACCCACAATAATTCATCATCATCTTCAGTGAAAGTCCACTTCTCTGCAGAACTGTATTGGCGTACAACGGAATTAGTAGAGACGCTAAAGCTTTGCTTAATATTGTCACGAAGCCAAACATTACGCCAGTTGTCTTGAAGAAAAACAAGTTTATTGGAGCGTACTTGTGCTCCCCTAAAAAATTACACACCACCTTCCTGTAGGGGAACCCGAGTAGTAGGCAAAGCAGCCATGGGTCGATTCAAGTGCCCATTAGTTTTCAGTTCCGTCGTTTCGGTTAGGTTGAGGTACGTAGCACGTTATATTTAATTTATTTATTTATTGTATTATTGTATTATTTACAGAATACTGCAGGCCCATTTAAGGCCCCAGCAGGAGGGGGCAAGAATATAGACACTGCACACCAACTGTAAATCAGCACAGAACAATAAAAGATGACAAAAAGATACATCATGGGTCATGTTCAATACGATCAAGTGCTTCTACAGAGCCGGTTTAACGACTGAGGTTAGGCAGTTCCAGTCTTTATGGTTCGAGGAAAGTACGAGTATTTCGAAAATGTTTGTTCTGGCGAAATAACGGTGATTAATGAATGAGTCTGCGATGCCGGTTTGTCTTGTCGTAAGCGGTTTTAGGTACAAATCACGGTTTACTGACAGCTTGTTGTTATTCAAAAGAAAAAGAAAATTTGAGCCTGTGAATTGTTAACTGTACGTTTTTAAAGTGTGGGTATACTGTTTTCTTCATAAGGTTGTGGGGGAATCAGTTCTCGGCACTTGGAGTAAATAAAACGGACCGCTTTGGCGTCGGATTAGTTCAAGAGCCTCGATATTTCTTTTTGTGTATGGGTTCCCAGACGATTGATGCATATTCCAACGAGGGTCGTATAACAGTCAAGTATGTTAGTTTTTTAACAGTAGAAGGAGCATGCTACAGTTTGTGTCTCAAAAAACCAAGTTTAACGGAAAGAGGACGCACAGACATTAGAGATGTGCGTTATTCAGCTGAGGTTGTTGGTTAGAGTGACACCAAGGTACTTATACTCAACAACCTCAGCTAGTGTCGGGTAACACATTGATATGTAAATGGTAAAATAGTTTTTGTTGCTTACTCGCATAAAGACGGTTTTGTCTGTGTTTAACCTCATCTTTCATTGCTCGCACCATGCAAAGATATTATGGAGGTTAGTGTTTAGCAAGAGCTGGTCGTCATGGGAAGTGATTTCATTAACAGCACACAATCATCAGCAAACATTCTGATCTGAACCGGCGCGGAAACAGTAATGAACAATGTCATTAATATAAATTAAAAATAATAACAGGCCAAAGAACACTCCCTTTGGGAACCCCAGAAGTTACAGGGAGCGGGTCAGAGCAATTACCGGCAATGCTTACAAACTGAACACGGTCAGACAAGTAGGAAGAAATTCAGGAAATTATAAATTCAGGAAGGCCAATCGATTCCAGTTTTTGAATAAGCTTATCATGAGGAACAAGATCAAATGCCTTGTGAAATCCAAAAAGATGACATCAACTTGACCTGCCTTATCTAAAATTTGTGAAAAACTGTGCACAACAGAGATTAATTGCGTTTCTGTGGAAAACCCCTTTCCTGAAAACCATGCTGAACATCCGAAAGTATGTTATTTTCATTAAGGAACGTTATAATAAATTTAGCTATAATGTGTTCAAGCACTTTGCAAGATGAAGACGTTATAGAAATTGGACGATAGTTTGGCACCAAATCTTTGTCACCCTTTTTGTGCACTGGAGCAATGCGTCCCACTTTCCAATCACGAGGCAAGCGGCCGGAACGGATGGAAGCGCGGAAAAAGATTATAAGAAATTACGATAACATCTCGGCATATCGTCGTAAAAAAGTGTTGGGAATTTGATCAGGACCGGTGGAAGTTTTAGTTTTCAAATTCAGGAGCAACGAAACAATACCGGGTAGAGATACAATATCTGGAACGTCGTCATTACTTCGACACACTCGGTACAGTGGCTCGTTAGAGGCGGTAAAAACGTTATGGAAGTACAAATTGAAATGATTGGCAATCGTTTTCTTGTCGACAATAGTTGCTCCTTCGTGCGTTATTTGCTCAACACAATTGGTCTTTTTGCTCAAAAAGTTCCAAAATTTTTGTGGGGCAGACGTAATAAAGTTGGGTAGAGTATCCTGAAAGTATCTACATTTAGCTATCCTCACAGCCTCGTTCAGTGTGTCCTGGGCAGAAAGAATGACGTTGCGTTTAAGCCGCTTTAGTTTTCTTTTCATGTGCAAGACGTTTCGCGTGATCCAAGGATTTGATTTGCGCGTTTTTTAAACTTTGCTAGGGATAAAATTATCTAGACAATGCAGGCATATTTCTTTAAATTTGTTCCACAATACTTCAGGGTCACTTCCCTCAAATCTGCTGAGGGAGAGATCGAGGTGGTCCAGAACACTCTCGTCATTTGCACGCGTAAAGTCTTTCCCAGTTATTGATTTGGCATGGCGCGTAGTGCAAACAGCGTGCACGGGACAGGAAAAATAAACCATGTCATGATCCGAAAGGCCAGGGTCGACCGTTACAGAAAAAAGTTCAATTTACAATTTGGTTTGCATGGTAACTACCACACTTTTCACTTACCGGAACTATGAAATAGGAAATTGCGTTGAGCCCATGGCTGTTTCGCATACTTTTATTTGATACTTCCTCTTCCGTTTTACGACAGACATCAGCAGCACCAAACAAATTGAAACCGATGGCTAGTGTATCATTCGACCTCGTCCACCCCACGTCTTACCGAAGGAGCGTTGTATAATTCAAGAACGATGTTGACGACATGCTGAAGAAAAACATAGTTCGCCATTTAACGAGCTCCTAATCCTGGAAGGTTGTTCTAGTCCGCAAGAAAGACGGATCTGTACAAGAATGTGTGGATTACCGGGCGCTTAACAACAGAAATAGGAAACATGTCTATCTGATGCTTAAAAGTGACGATGCTATAGACACAATTCAGGTGGCTGAATACTTCTCCAATCTAGACCTGAGATCAGGATACTGGCAA
The DNA here is from genome assembly GCA_013339765.2 of Haemaphysalis longicornis. Taxonomy (NCBI): domain Eukaryota; kingdom Metazoa; phylum Arthropoda; class Arachnida; order Ixodida; family Ixodidae; genus Haemaphysalis; species Haemaphysalis longicornis. Next base: position 155,515,523 of record CM023453.1, on the reverse strand, counting down.
ATTTGTATACACTAGCAAGACAAAAAAAAAACAGCTTTTGCCACGCCCGATGGTCCTTACGAATTTAACGTAATGCCGTTCGGGCTGTGTAACACTCCAGCCACATTTAAAGGCATGATCGATCAGGTTTTACGAGGTTTCAAACGGAAGACATGCCTATGGTATGTTGACGACATAGTTATATTTTCTTCCACTTTTCTCGAACATCTCCATCGACTTAATGAGGTGCTAACATGCCCTTCCAATGCCGGTCTGACCCTTAACGCAAAAAATGGCACATTGCTAGACAGTAGAATAAAGTATTCGGTCATGTAGAGCGGAAGGACGGAATCCCGTCCGACCTCGACAATGCCGTACTTAATTTTTCCCGCCCAAGCCGTGAGAAATAATTCCGGAGATAGGATTGGCCTCCCACTGCCGCCGCTTCGTCCGAAGCTTCGCTTCAATTGCTTCACCTCGGCATGAACTCCTGTCTTCTGGCACACCATTCCTATAGTGTGAGGAGTGCGAAACGGCCTTTACGAAACAGAAGCGTGCCCTAACCTCTCACCTTGTACTTTGTCATTTTGATGAAAAAGTACCCTCTCTAATGCACCCCGACACAGCGGTCACGGCATTGGGGCTGTTCTGTTACAGCGGAGGACATCTTCCGTAGCAAGTAATTGCCTATGCCGGACGGACATTGACACCTTAAAAGAAAAATTACACAATAACCGAGCAAGATTGCTTCGCCGTAGTTTCGGTAGTTCAAACGTTTCGTCGATATCTGCACGGGCATCACTACAGTGTCGTCACGGACCATCACGCTCATTGCCGGATATCTTCCCTAAAGAACCTTACGGTGCGACTTGGCCGCTGGGTACTCCGTTTACAAAAACAAGAGTACATTTTCACTGTTGTCTACAATACCGGCCAAAAGCACGGGGTTGCAGACGTCCTTGCATGCTTCCCGTTATCCCCTACTGAAGAGCACATTCAGGCGCCTTCTGCATAAACGGGAGTCTTGCGAATTGCCGCTGCGGACACTTTTACAGAACTAGTCTCCGACTTGACTTCTCACCAGAGGTCCGAAACTGCCTGCCCAAAACTTACTGACCTTCTAACCGTTCGGCTCAACCACGATTACGTCGCCTGCTCCACCAACTTCGACTCAATAATGACACCCTTTACTGGTGAAACAACCCAACCGGCGAGAGATGGGTGCCCGTCATTCCCCGTGCTCTACAAAGCAAAGGTTACCGCAGGTCACCTCGCCTTCCACAAGACTTATGATCGTATCAGAAGCCGCTTCTTTTGACTCGGAAAATACGTTGCATCGCGCGCATTGTATCGGCACGGCGAACGTCTGACTTCGGGGCCTTCCTGCACACTCGAGCCACTCACCCTAACCACTTCTCCGTTTGAACTCCTTGGCATCGACCCTATGGTCCTCTGGCCGTCAAATTGGCTGGACATCGGTGGATAGTTTCCGCCGTACATAATCTCACGGGCTGCGCGGAGACAGCTTTAATTTCCATGGGCTTCGTTTTATAGGTGGCGGAACTCTTTTTGAAGGCGATATTTTTGCGACATGGACCGCCGAAGTGCTTCTTAGTGACCGATGCCATGTACGTCTTTCTGCCGTGCTTGCAGAAGTTAATGAGAGCTTGTTTCTGGGCTAGTTAGTACATTATTTCATGTAAAACATGGCGCTAAATTGAAATTACGGAGACGAAGGACGGCGGAACACACGATGCCGACTTACGAAAGCGCTTTCGTAAGTCTGCATCGTGTGTTCCGCCGTCCTTCGTCTTCGTAATTTCAATTTAGCGCAGTGTTTTTACATGAAATTGCAGAATTTCTTCGCCCCACCGCACCTTTACACAAAACCACGTCCAGCTACCGCAGTAAAACTAATGGTTAAAACGAACGTTTTCATCGCATGCTCGCCGATACCATTTGTGTTACATTCTGGCCGACCATAAAAACAGGGACACTGCGCTCCCCTTCGTCACCTACACATATAATACAGCCGTTCAACGAACCACAGGATTTTCGCCTTTCTCGTCTATGGCCGCGCAGCTGCATCTGTTCTCGATAAATCCTTGACTGCACCTATGCCCGCCGCAGCCAATATTCTTAATGACTTTATTTCTTGCCCATCTTATAGCCGCCATCTGGCTCGTCTCAGGTCGAGAGCCCCTCAGGAAGACCGGAAGTTAAACTACGACTCCTCGCGTTGTCTCCTTTAACAGGCGGCGACCAAGCCTTACTTTCCACTCATCTCCGGAACCTGCAGGACTCTGCGAGAGGTTCCTTCCCCGCTTCAATGGCCCTTACACTATCCAAGAACATACACTACCAGTAAATTACCTCGTTACACCGACCTGTCACCGACCGCCGTTGTCGTGGCACTGCAGTTGTACACGTACTACACGTCTCCCTGCTCAAGCCTTTCGACTGCCGGTCTCCGCCCTAGTGCTCGAGTAGGCCACTTCTGTCCCTAGGGAAATGTAAGCACTAAGGCAGACATTAGCAGCCGTATGCTGATATTTTCCCAGTGGATATGCGCCCAAGGCTCTGTGCCAAAGGCTATGTTCCACCAACTTGCTGAAGGCTATGTACCAGTGCCACCTGCCACGCTCGCCACGCTCATCGTCGTCGACACGCTACTAGCATCGAAGGTGTGCTCTAGAATCTCCGCGCTTGTCCTGGGCTCGCTTGGCTGGCGCCCTTTGCGAGGTCCACCGAATACACAGGTTCCTCACGAATCTTGTCCTGTGCCTCACAATTTAAAGCACATCTTTACTAGCTGCGGTCCACCGGTTTCACAATCGCGGAGGGTTTGACCTTCATTTGGCCGCAGCTGCGGCGCACGTGACTCACCGGGCCGCGGTACGCCGTCAGCGGCGTTCGCTAGTCGCATGGAGGAAAGAATACTCAGGAGAGGCCCCTAGCATCCCAATGCATTGCGAAAAGTGTGAAGGAAGTGATGTCAGTTTTCTTGAGCCCAGGCACAATGTTGCTTACTTGTCTACAACTGCGGCGGCCAAATTTGGGCGAATAGAACGGACAAATTTTTAAGGCGTCTTGGTATGTGGCTGCCTCGCTACGCTTGCAAACCAGCGCAGTCACTACGACAAACGTTTTTAGATTAGGCCAGTTTGAAAACTCCGCCGTCGGAGGCGGCCTTAACTCATACCCCGCAGCGGCGCTTACGTCGCGTCGAGATCGGCGGAGCAGGCCTCTTAAGCTTGGACGTTCCCTGGTTTCCCTATAGGCGGCGTAAAAATCGACGCCCCACGTGACCAACCTAAGCGCAGTTTTCGACCATCAAGTCCACCAGACGGCGCAAGCGAAAGGTTACTTTTGGTATAGAATACAAAACATTCATTCCGTGACTCAAAGAGCCAACACAGTTCGCTTACAATGTGTTGTTTAAAAATATTATTAACAAGTTCCGCATCAAACATACGTTGAGCAAAAATGTACGCAACTTTTTACGAACAGGCGACTGGTGCACCACCTCGTTTCTGAATTCGCAACCACAAAGCCGCCAATTCAAATTGAAACCGCTGCAACGGCCCACCATTCATTGCGGCCAGCACGTTCGTGTGTTCTATGTGCGCGGAGCACTGTTTTCGTGACTGTTATTGCTGTTATGTGCCTTTTGCGTCCATCAGTTGTTGAGAGGGCTGGCAAAACACGGGAATTGAGTGCTTGTGGAGTTACAAATGTGGGAAATTCCGCATCGGAAGACAGCTGTCGAGGCCAGAATATTTGATTCTTCCAACACAAGGTGAGTGTTATGCACTCCGCTAGAAAGACGGTGCAAACGAAACCGATGTCAGCCGTCAATACCTCATTTGTGCCCTTCGTTCGAAATCTTAGCGCAAGTGAACGAGTTGTTATGGCCAAAAAAAAATGTTGTCACGTAAAGCGACGTACAATTGCAGCGATCGAAATGAAACTGATGTCCTGGCCTCGTGTAAACTTGCGGATGTCAATAAACGATTTTGTCTCACTTGCTGCCTCACTGGTGGTCTGTGCCAGTCGAGGCCATCTGGTCACCTGGCGTAACATCACTTCACTAGCGGTGCGCAAGTAAACACGCGGCCAGCGTGCCAGCCAGGAACCAGCAGGAGCAGCCACGGCCGGACCCGACGCTCCTTTCGCGCGCGGGAGGAGGAGATCGAGTCCGGCCGTGGAGTAGCGAGCCGGCGGCCGCCGTGCGAGGGGCAGCCATGTTATTAAGGAGCTCAAGCGGCCTGTGCAAAAAGCATATCCGCCATGTTTACAAAGCCGTGTTTACAGCGCCATCAAGCGGGCGTACTCGGGTAGTTCACGACGCGCGCCACTACGCTTTTTCTGGCACTACAGGCAAAGCTAAACCTTTGCTTCTCTAAAATCCTCCCTGTTCTGTAGGCGGAGCGAGGCGCTACCGCCGCCGGCGACCATGCCGGGAAAATCCCCTTCAGCTCAGCGTTGGCGAGAGCCACAGTTCGTTCTTTGTTCACCTGTGTGTTTCTTTCGTGTGAAGTGAAGTGAAATTTATCGCTGCGGAGACGTAGCGTGTCCTGCGTTCGCCATCCGCGAGCCTGTTGCTATGACGACGACAAACGCTACTTTGCCAGGGCTTAAGAGCTGAAAAAATCGTCCTTCTATCTAAAAACGAAGGGCGTTTTTCGATTGAAACTTTGGGTGGGGTTTAGAATGGGAAAATTGAAGGCGAAATCAACAGCTTAGAACATGATATCGCACCGAGGAATTAGCGACGAAGCTGTTTTCGCTTCGAAGCGGGAGGGCAGGGCGACGCCACGTTAGTCAAATCAAACCGGAGATACAAAGGATGATGGGATAGAGTGCTGGGCTCCGTGTGCTCAAGTAATGGCTGGACTCGCTTCACAAATGTGACGTCAGGGCCTCTCCTAACCTTTTCTTTCCTCCATGCTGCCAGCTGTTCGACTTCCAGTTTCGTTTCCATGCGAGGGTAATACGCCTCGAGCGCGGCCTGTAGGGGCGCCATTGAAATCCCCCTAGCGGCCTGTTTCGAAAGCAGCCGCGGGAGTTCGCGCTCCGCTCCCCAGTGCCGCCGCTGCTTTTGCGGCACGTTAACGACTTATATTTACCGTTTGCGGGCGTTTGAAATCCATGTTTATGTGGAGCAGTCACTTGGTTCGCAGATGGGGTGTGTTTACGAGAGTGTAAATGTTTCTGACGCGATCTTAGTGTGGTATATTCGGTGTGTATAAGCGCCAGGTATGTGTCACAGGCCAGCGTCGCGGAACCGGCGTATGATGGAGCCGATTGTAGTTACACTGACCTGAATTTATTAGCCGTGTCTCCGTAACCACCGGTTCCTCAGATGTTCATGCTACGGCTATACACTACGATTTAAATCGGTTTTGTGCGCTTGCATAATCAGCGGAGCATTCATACCTGGCAGCACGCCAGTTACGTTTGCCAATATTATATCTCAGATATTGATCACCACCATTTACAAGCCAGTCTGTGTTAATTTCGGGATTATTCAACAAAAGTACGATTGACAATGCATAATTATATTTGGGGGTCAGCACACGACAGAGTCGCCTTGTCGTGAGGTAAGCGCCCGCAGACATTCATCTGCTACATATATCCTCTGCGAGCTGCGCGGAGACGGGCTTACAATATAATCCGCGTCCGCGACTAAATCCTTCTTCGAAATATCGTCATATGGCACAGGGAGCCTGCAGAATAAATCAGAAACTGAAATCAGAGGTCCTTATCACATACCACACTCTTCCAACGACACCTTTCAACGCTTGTTGAACAGCCTACCCTGTATACTTCTAGAAATGCGTCCGCCGGACGATCAGCTCTTCGTTGAAGTAGAAAAACAAAAGGAAAGTGAACGCGAGGTTTGTGTGTGGGATTACTAAAACGTTCATCGCTTGATTCCGCTCAGCAATGCATTTGTACACAGCGTCCCCCTCCCCTAGCCCCCCCCCCCCCCCGCCGATGTCTCGCGAAATAGCAGTGCATTTCGCGTATAGTTGGTCTAGTGAAACCTATAGTTTAGACGAACGTCTTTAGCATGTCAGAAGCTGCACTGTTTTTTTTTTCATTTCCGTTAGAGCTATTATGTTTCTTAATTCCGCACTTGCACAGCATTTATTTTTCCGTGGTTTCATTAACTTTCCATGGTTCTTGCTATATGGCGTGTGTTGGCACATATTTAACGACGCACAGTGTTGGAATATACTTTACATTTTCACATGGTTTATATTCTTATAAAAGGCGTAGGTTATTGTCTGGAATTGGGTAATCACATCCCCGAAACATATTTTCTGTGACGTATATATGCGAAACGAAGCCGCATTCGTTGTCCACGCTGCAAAATGGAGCCAACCTCTCATTGTGCCAGTATCAGGTCTAAACGAGGCGTCAGTAGAATTCATTTGTGCCTGATGTTTTGGAGGTGACATGGGTGATATGTTGCTGCCGTCGCCGACGCCCGGAATAGCGGCGACGAAGCGCGCAGAACCGCGTCCCCGGGTAGCTCTTGCAGGCGATCGCGTACTCTACGAAGACGCAGCTGCTTTTTAAGTGACCTAAACGTACTCTTTGCCTATAGACGTCACCATAAAAAGCTTTTTTCATGTCGCGGAAAGGTGAAAAGAAGCGAAATAGAACCAAAACACTGCACAAACCCCTATCCAGTCACGCAGCGCAAATCCCGTCAACGCCGCGGAGAAGCGGCGGCAGGCGGCGCAGCAATCGCGAAGCTCGAGGCGTATATCCGGGTGTATAATGTTGCTACTTAGTTGAACTGTCTATTCGGACGGGAGTCTCCAATAGGTTTTTGTCCTGTTTCATTTAAAAAACTGTTAGGTGGCGCTGCAATAGAGGAGCTCGTTGTGCTGATCTTTTTCATCGCGCAACTACTACTCAGCCGAAGATCGCAGGGCATCGTACCTAATTTTTGCGAGCAAGGCTACAATTGCGAGTAAGAAGATGATAACAAAGCTCAGCTTAATGTTTTCAGAGATAACTGACCGTGAACGTCAACAAGCATCACCACTGGCGTTCCGTTTTCAACTTCATGCATGTTTTTTTCCGCGTCGCGGGCTTGTCCCAAATATTGTGCTCGCTGTACATGCAAAGTCAGTCATTGACAAGATGTTTTACGTTATGTGGGGGCAAATTGGTGCCTCTGATAATGTCAAAACCGCCAGATTTATTGCAGGGAACCAACCGAAATTGCACATTTTGAGTTGGAGGTTGGGCTTCACCGCATGACACCAGCACCGTGCGTGCTAACTTTTTTTTATATCTGACAAACTGTTCGGCGCAAGTCGACATTTTTCTAGGGCGTGTTTTTTGAAATTTTTCCCTACAAATGTATATTCTAATTTTTTTCTACTACCGGTGGTTTGATATACACAACTCCTTTCTATCATTTTTTCAACAACTTGACAAAAATTCGATTTTGATATTTGTTTCACAACTATGATATATCAAACATTTAAAAAAACTGGTGTTATTGGAAAAGCAGTTAAATAATCTGCATTTTGTGTTCCAGTAATTAGTGCCCAACCAATGTTTTTAGCAGGAAAAAAATGTTTTCTTCTTGGACCCCTAAAAATTGGTCAATTTTCCGGCGGTAGCGAAGTTTTAACCGCGCTTGTTTACCCTGTTTCACAGTGCGAACCAACTAGCCTACATTTATGCGTTGCCAAAAACCAGTACATAATAACCAGAAGTGCATTGGCCAGTGCTGGTCTAGTGTTTTTTTTTTTTGTGAGTCCCCAAACTTACGCAGCGCAGGGTACCCCGAAGAGGAGCACATACCCAGATTAGCGCAATGGCCGATGCTTACCGACGATTTTTCATCTCATGCGAGTACCCCCAACTCGTACATGTGTGACGAACATAGCACTTACCGCATAACCAGGGATTAGTGACACCGACTGTGGGGATGTTTGGATTGTAAAGCACTAGTGACATGCCATCTTGCTCAGCCAACATCACCTTTGGAAAATTCGGGAACAGACATCGACACGTATCATGTGTAGACACTTTGAATAATTGAAAAAATAACAATACCCACCAGTGGATATTCTCGGCGATGTACTGCCTCCTCGTTATCCTCTTACAACCAACAAGTAACAACGATTTCATTGCCAGTTGTAACATTGAATGGTAAAGCATTATTGTTATGCATTACTGTATTTGATCTAAAAGGGGTCACAATATTAGTTTTCTCGCTAGTGAGTACTTATGCACAGGACCTCGTGTAAAAATGCGAAAGCTGCAAATTCATGGGGGATTCACAGCACCGAATGTCCGTGAAATAAGTTTACTCATTTCAGGGCAATGGCAAACCGCCATTTTTTGGATTCACGTAAAAACACAAGATGTTTCCGTTAGCTGAAGTTGCCAATCTGTGAAGGTCATGCATTCCCGCCAACCGTTTAGAAGAGGTTACTTCTTTTCAGCAGATCACAAAGAGGGCGTGGACCACAGTCAATGCATTATTGAATAGCACAACAAAGCCGGCGTTGTCATGTGCGTTGCAGTGCGTCTTATTTTTATGTGTCGTACAATTATTATGCCCATTTAAAACTTGGCGAAAATGTTATCCCTAAACTGGCGCAATTAACTCTCGTGAAACGTCAAAATGATGAATCCGAACATAACCATTCCGTCATCCTGAGGTACGTGGTCAAACTGATAGCCATTAAAAATAGCTTCTATTCGAGATGGCGAAATCGCTTATTGATGGAGTCTCTAATAGGGTCCCGATAAAAACAAAACTGGCTGTACAATTTAATCTATTGTACTTTCCTTAAACTTTTTATAAACACTTTTATAAACTACTTTTGTTCAGTTCAACAGAAATCTTTCGCTCGTGTTTAGATCAACGTTTGTGGATTGCCTTACAGTATCAATGCAACCACAAAAATGGCTTTTTTAGCTAGCCCTGACGTGCGTCTTTACATTAGGACTGTGCATCCAATGTAAATTCTATCTTCTGTTAAGACTTTCTATATATTTTGTGCACACTATCACATAGCCAGGGGGTGATGTTTGTCAGATAAGCTTCCAATTGTAAGATGTTTCGTAAGATAAATGCGTGCACACGTCAGTGATTGCTTCCGTTTCACTTACGAATACATTAAGCATTCCCAAAGTCGAGCATATGGTCCACGATTAAAATTTGGGGGCTATTTTTTGTGTCACGCAGTTTTGGGTCTGTTATATATGTTAGAGCGGAAATTTGGGCAAGTTGGTACATACTGGGGTAAGTGACGCGAACGCAAGAAAAAAATGCGGATGCAACAGGCGCTAGCCATCAACTGAATGTTACAAAACATTGATCCGGAAACTCGCCGCAACCCAAAAACCCAAGATTCAGAGCACATCACATTACAATGCACAATTCATCTTGAATCAGTCAAGTTCGGTTTTTTACAGTGCCAGTGGAGGTCTCTGCATCTCTGCTCTTGCATTCGCGTCTCTTTTTTGCGCTAGAAAAAATGCATCAGTTATCTTGTTTGAGTGTATTTTGCTGGTGCATTAGATGCGGTTTTCATTTGAAGAAATCAAATACCAAGTAGCCGAGCACAAAAGCTCTGCTCAATAAATGCAAAAATTTATTTTTTATACAGATTTTTCCCCAGGAGTAGTAATTTTTTCTCACTCACTGACGTTCACTGGACCAAGATATTTTGATCAAACACCATCCAAGTCCAGGATTAGGTATTTCAAAGTCGGGCTCGTAGTCGGAAACGTTGTCTGCACTTTCCAGGTAAGCTCAAATGCTTCACCACTTCTTGAGTACTGCTCTGCAAACTCCAAGATGTGCTGCTTGTGCATGGACGTATTCAGAATAAGGAAGTCTGCGAACGCTCGTGCCGCTCGGATTACCTTGGCTTGCGCATCGTGAGACAAAGGAAACACCTCCCAAACTAGTCGGGTCCTGCCTCGTGGAGATTTGTCCAGTGTGTCCACAATAGACGTCAACTGGTAGACAGCACTTACGTGGTCGGCCACGAAGTGGAGATATGCTCGAGTAAGACAGGGTAGCTGACACAGCATTGAAACCACAACGGTGTTGCCCTTCAAGCCGGACAGGTGCAAACTCTGAACCTTCTTGCAACATGACAAGGAGCCAAGCAGCTCGTCTGGAACCAAGCTGACGTCGATGTGGACGTGCTCCAGCGTCTTCGAGTAGCTCAGAATGAGCTGCTTGAATTGCCCTTCCTCTAAAACAAGATTGGGCACTTTGAAGCACTGCAGAAGCGGGGGCGGACGAAACTGCCCGTTCAGCCATCCTTCACCGCAGTCGAGTATGACGCGCAGTGATCTGAGTTCCAGGAAGCCTTCAAGAGCCTGGGCGACGCTGATGTCGTTTTCATTAAGCAGGAACCCAGTCTCTAGCATTGTGAGGCCAGGACAACTCTTTGACACGTGCAACAGACAAGCGGTGGAGATGGCATCCACTGATAAATTGCGGAGGTAGTGGAGACACCCGAGGTACTCCAAGCTTTCACTGCGGGAAATATGCTCCACGCCTATCTCCATGAATTCAAGTTCAGGACAGCTGCAGCACAGTTGGTACAGGGCATCGTCATTGATCCCCACCGCGGTTGAGGCCACGAACTCCTTGAGGCACGGCAGCGTCTCCAGGGGGCGGACGTCAGTCGCAGACAGCCTGTGCGGGCCCACGAGCATGATGGCCGTGAGCGACTGGCAGTGTCCAAGGAGGCGCGGCATGGCATGGTGTGAGATCGTGCTGCTGGAAATCACCAGCTTTTTTAAGACCCGCAATGCAGACGAGGCTGAAGCTATCGTCTCAAAGTCTGCTCTCTCGGAGGTGATTTCTAGCGTATGCAGCATGGTTGAGCGCTCGAGGATCTTTCGTGTTTGCTGAGGGCTGTCGCCATTTCCGGGGTCTATGCGCACCACAGTGTACAGCGACGGGTCGCAGGTCAACTTCCGCCAACTCTGCGACACCTGGGCAAGTACTTCGAGAAAACGCTGCGGTAGGTGCGAAAATATCTTGATAATTATCTCCGGGGGTAATTCGGTCGATTCCATTCCGGATCTTTACATGCGGCGTTGAAGTTGGCCCCTTTTTCCGTATGTATGTTTTGACTGCGACCGTGCTGCCCTGCGTAAATAGCCTGCGAGTTAGTCATGCTTATAATATTACTATTTTTTCTGGATATGATATAACGTAAATTATCAAAGGTTGTTATGTGCAGCGTATCGTGGAAATGATTACTCGTGTATTCTCGAAGTGCTGTGCGCCAGTTTAAACGGCTCCTTCTACACCGTACCTGAAGATAACCAATATTCGGTCTATTTAGCTAGAGTGATGTTATTTCCCTTGTATGCGTAAATGTGTGCCCCAGTGCAAGCTCTGGTGACGTGTTTAGAACATTTGCACAGTTCCCTCGGCCGCACGACCATTCCTCCGGTACTTTGACTGCTCACGTTCTTTCATGGCGAGAGCCTGGTGCAGTGTTGGGAAGTGAACCTCTGATATGCCACTTGTCGACAGAGCAGCCAGGCGTTTTTACCATTCGCTCTAAATCGTAATTCTTCTCAACCCATCTCAATCGACCTTAATCAGCTTTATTTAAATTGCTTCTCCCAAATACAGCTTAACCCCACCATAACCTCGTTAGTCCTTAATCCATCCATCTTATTTCTTCTTGATACATCTTATAACACCTGAATACATCCAATCGCACCTTAATAGTGTTTAATTCTAATCGCTAATTAATCATGACTAGTTTGTTAGCTCACTGTGTACGCAAAAAGGAAGCAGCTTTTGAGAAATTGGTACCTCGCTGGTTAGGCATTCGATGCTTCGACGAGTGTCATTTGTTAGAGGAAAGGCGCTTGGGTATGAAGAAAGTGCGGGGGAAGCGTTTCCGCTCTTCTTGCGCGCTCTATGCACGTTCCAATGCTACGCCTCTAGACGTTGTTGCAGGTCCGAAATAGTGCCTGCTTCGGTATATAACAGTCGCCAAAAAACCACGGGGGGATGTACTGGATAGGTTCAACCACGCTAGGTGGGGCTCCCTGGGACACATCCAACATTTCCTCACCAAGAAGAGTTTGGCCCACTCTGTTTGGAATACGTTTGTTAAAACCTCGCAATGATTATACAATGCCTACCAGCGGCATTCACGCACCCGATAGGCGTTGCCTGGAGATCTTTGGGAGAGGCCTTCGTCCTGCAGTGGACAGCAACCATGCTTAAGATAAAGATAAAGACAAATATTTTAGCTCATTCTTATCTACCGTGATACATGTTGTTCTACTTTAATTCCACCCTACTAACCATTGGTGTTATTTACTACGACACATTACTGATAATTTTTAATCGTTATTCATCTCACATACAACGTTTCCATGCTTTGGTTCGCTTCTGCGTTTTAATGGGTATTTGTACCGCTCGTGTCGAAGACGGCGGTCCTTCAAGGTTACCTCCCAATCGGCTTCGACTCTCGCCGTAATATTGGGGGACGCAGACTTTTTCCGCTGGTATTGGCGCAGAGAAGGAAGGAATAAAAAGCATGAAAGGTGATTTTCTAAAAAGCGAACCAAATGAGGCTTTCACATTGCCCAGTCTAAAATGACGACAGAATACCGGCAGAAACCTAACAAGTATTCCTGTAGTACGACAAAAAGCTTTGTTGTGCGACAAAGCCATCGGTTGTTAGAACACACATTTATGTCGTAACGCAAAGTCAATTTTCTCAAAACAAACATTCCTGTAGTCCACAACAGCAACTGCCGGTCGCTGCGACAGCCATGACGCTGTCGCTACATAGCCAGCTGGCCAGAATCACGACACAAGAATACGACAAGACGACTGTACGACACACAAAAATGCGACAAACTACAGGAATGTAATGCGTGACATTCTTTGCCGAGTACTCCAGGTCCAGGACCTGTAACACTCTGCATTTTCCAAAAAGTACAGCTTTTGCCGAAGTTACACCTGTAATCGTTATAAATAGCGCAAATTAAAACAACTGTTCGCACCAAAATTTTGAAAATCTGAAAAATAACAATATATAAAACAATTACGAAAAAGGGCGAAACGTGTAACGCCCTGCATTTCCACAATATTGCTGATTTTGCTAAAGTTCTGCTATAATTCGTTATAATAGCGTAAATTGCAGAGAATTGGGCCGAACGAAATTTGAAAAAATAAAAAATAGGAATATAAAATTACTGAAAATGGCGAACCGTTTAACGCCTGCATTTTCCACAGTAATCCAGATTTCGCGAAAGTTCCACCTGTCATCGTAATGATAGCGTAAATTGAGATAATTGCTCGAACGAAATTTCGAAAAAAAAATAAATAACAAAATTTTAAAAATACGTAAAATGGCAAACTAGTTAACGCACTGCATTTCACAATAGTACAGATTTCGCGAAAGTTCCAAATGTAAGCGTTATAATAAGCGTAACTGGAGATAATTGGTTGAAACAACATTTGAGAAACTAAAAACAAAAATGATAAAATACACGTATAGCCGGAAACCGAGAACGCCCAATTTCCCCAGTAATCCAGATATTGCGGCAGTTCCACCTCCAATCCTTTTCTTAGCTCAAATGGAGATAACATGGAACAAAATTTAAAATAACTAAAAATAAAAATAAGCAATATAGATATGACGAACCTGTGCAACGCCAGGCATGTGGACAATATGCAGATTCGACGAAACTTCCACCTTTAATCTTTGTAATTGCTTAAATGGAGATAATTGGTCGGACAGGATCAGAACACTAAAAAAAATTCGCTGTAAAGAACTTACACTAAGACAAGCGACATAACAATGCTTCGCATTAGTATGCAATTCCCTAAATTTCTGCGCAGTTTTTTCTTGTCATTTTCGACTGGATGCCTTTTTTTCTTTTGACTGTATATTTCACAGAAAAACAAAATCTAAGCAAAACAAAGTCACCCTCGTAATATGTTGCCAACTGGAAGATACAGCGCTGCTTTAAATCTACAGGAGTCCATTGCTCGTGGCATATCCTTGGAGGTAGACTGTAAACGGCTCGTGATACGTGCCAAGCGGCGACTGCAGCGCCGTTCTGCCATTCCTCATCGGCGAAGATAGGGGGATTGCAACGTCTACGGTCACTTGTGTGTTAGCGGCACTTCATGTAGGTTCAAGAAAACGTGGATGGCGTTCCAACGTTTGAAATTACCGCCACGGGACAACTCCGCTATTGGATTATGCAGTCGGGGCCGCATTTTAGGTGGCGCGGGATGTACAGTATGTATACTTCATTGCGCGTACCGCGTTTGGAGTCTGTACCCTAAGAATAAAAAAAGATAAATCTATGCTGTAAAACGCACCCTGCACAAAATTTTGCCGTCCACCGTGTGACGGGGCATGGACAAATAGGAATCATAAGTAATGATAACAATTAGCCCCATGAACTGTAAGAATTGGTTGTTTTTCGGGAAAGCATGCGCAGAAGGGCGAGAGTTGCACGCATGGATAACAAACGTACACTGTCTGTGGGTTTCACTTGAAAGTTGTTTATTTCGAAAAGCGTTAATTTGAAATGGTCCAGTGTGCCGTAAGCAGCGGAAACGTTGTTGAAGCCACCTAACTACGGACACTTCGCAGCGCCTGTGTGACATTCATAAAATCCATAAAAGGTCCGCTTCTGCTAGGACATGCCCGGACGTTATCAGGGACACACGAAAAACCGAGAATGTCCTGAAGCACGCGTCCCGCTCGCACCCGTCCCCAGCGTGACAGCGGTTAGGAACATCGTCAAAGTGATTTCCGTCTTACAAACATGGTGACACAAATTCCAAACAATAACCTGTTCCTATCTCACAGCAATACTCTAAAGCAATCCAGCAGCAAAACTCGAAAATCCTACTTCCAAGTAAGCTCTGAAAGAAGCAGTAAGCGGCGTTCAGTTTCAATGTCTTTTAGAGTTTAGAAAGAAGTGTTTAGCCACATTTGTACCCGAAGGTCCCTTAGTTAAAGCCTGCAACGAAACCTTGAATGAGTGGGTAATAAAACCGTCGTACTATTTGTTAACCCTCATCGATATCAAATCGACTGGAAACTATTGCTTTCGCATTCCAAACTCATAAGCAGTGCCTAGATGGCCTGCGATGTCTTGTTGTAATCATTTATTCAATCAGATAACTCAAAACCACACGAGAAAGAGGTGTCTTGTAGGAGAGAGAAAAGACAAAACAATTTTATTTATGCTCAGGGAATCAGGTGAGGGGGGCGGGGGCGCTCCACAGCGCCGCCGCGACCTGCCAAGGCCCGGGTGGTCACCAAGTCTTGACTCGATGCCCTCCGGGTCGCACAGCGCCTGCTCCCAGAGGGAGGGGGAAGGAAGGGGGGAAAGGGGCCTGCTGGGAACTCGCACAAGGAATGATAGGTGCGTGTCGAGGGCCCCGCAGGCAAGGGCATGTTGGGGATTCAAAAGGTGTGGGGGGGGGGGTGGAATGAGCTGAGTGCGGTGGGGGAAGGTGTGGGTCTGTAGGACGCGCAGGCAATGAGCTGCGTCTAGGGTGAGTTGGGGGATGTGGTGGAAGGTACTGGCGGCGAAGAGGAGGCGGTAGTGAAGGGTAGTGAGTCCTTGTTTTGCAGGAGCCCGATGGGGCTAACAGGCAGGGGCAACCGCGTGTAGGCGTAGATAAGCGGTGGCCAGGTCTACTGGTTCACGAGCACGTACGTTCGCCACCCCGTTATCTCCTACGCCTGTGTGGGCTGAGTTTACAACAGGCACCGGTGTCAGTTGGGGGATGGGTGGTCAGAATTTCAGGGCTTGTGGGGAGATGTTGCCACGGAGAAAATGGCGGATGGCTGTCTGCAAATCGGAGAGGACGTAGACGGGGGTGGGGTGCTGGGAAAGCGCGAGGGCAATAGCCGCCTCCTCCGCCGTCGTGAGTGTTAGAGGCTGTAATGGTGGCAGTGGCTGTACTGTGAAGGGAGTGATGCCCGATGACTGCAACGCAGTGCGCGGGCGGTTGAGGTACGGAGCGGCGTCGGTATAGAGGGTGCTGTGACGCCGGGGGTATTGGGTGGGCGACTGCTTGGGCATGCCGGCGAGCTGCATGGTATGTGGGGTGCATGATGTCTAGGAGAGGGCGGATTTTAATGTGTGCGCGGATGTGAGCTGGTATGGGGGTGGGAGGGTAGGCATGTGTGGCTGGCATTGTGTTAATAGCTTGTAGGATGTAGTGCCCTGTTGGAGACGAGGCTAGCCGCTTGAGTTGGGACGTGTGGCTGAGCGTCTAGGTGCTCTCTAATGGTATTGTGGACTCCTAGGGCTAGGAGTCTGTCATTGTGGGTGTAGGGAGGAAGGAGTAGTGCATGTCGATCAGGTTTTCCGCAAGCGGCATCAAGTGTGTTAAGTTGGATGAGTGTGAGACGAAGGTGAGGGAGGTGATACATAAGACGGTTAATGAGAAAGCTGTGCACGAGCCGTAGACAATCCTGCTCATTGAGGCCGTGCTGTTTGGTGGTGATACGCCGGATGAGGTGTGTAGTTTGCATGGTGTATCGTTTAATGTATTAGAGGGTGGGCACTTGGGAGCGGTTGTGGGTAAGAGTAAGCCCCAGGAGGCGGAGTTGCGAGGCGTGGGTGACGGGTAGAGCGGATGTAAAGCTGTGTAGGAGGGCTCTGTGGTGGCTTGGAGTGGGGCGGGGTGAATATGAGAAGGGCAGATTTTTGGGGAGAGCAGCTAAGAGCGAGGGGCTCGATGTGGTGGAGAACTGTGTTGAGGCCAAGTTGCAGAGTTGTCTCAATATCTTAGTCGGAGCTGGAGTGCACCCAGAGGTTAATGACATCTGCATAAATCGTGCTGCGGGGAGTGGGAATGGGAAAGAGGGTCCGGGGAAGGGGGTATGAGTGTTAGATTAAAAAGAATGGGGGATAGAACAGCACCTTGCGGGGTGCCTCTGTTTGGCATGGTGAAATAAGCTAATTGTGTGTGTACAAGGCGTATGATGGCGGTGCGGGCAGAGAGGAAGTTGTATAGATAGTGGTAGAAATGGGTGCTAAGTTGTGGCGTGATGCTTCTAAGATGCGGTGGTGTGAGATGTTGTGGAAGGCCTTTGGAGATCAAGGGAGAGGAGGGGACGTGTGATCGCGTTGGGGTGGGTGAAAGATGGAAGTCGTGGTGGAGAGAGCGTCATGGGTGGAGAGGTTCGCGTGAAAGCCAATCATGTTAGGTGGATAGGCCTTCGTACTGTCTAGGTATGGGTTCATCCTGGTTCGGAGAACGTGTTTGAAGAGCTTGCCCTGGCAGGATGTAAGGGAAATGGGGCGGAGGTTGTGGATGGATGGGGTGTTTGCCAGGCTTAGGTATAAATGTGATATTAGATGTTTCCAGGCAGGTGAAAGGGTGTGGTGTTCCCAATGGTGGTTGAATAGTTGTACGAGACGTTCGATGGCGTCTTCGGTAAGGTGTCGGAGAAGAGTGTGAGGGTGCAGCCGTAGTGATGGCTTTCGTGGAGTGGAGGACGCCTACACAGGGATTTGCGAGAGTTGCTTGAGGGAATCAGAGAGGGAGAAGGTGATTACCACGTCTGGTTTAAGAGTGGATCTATGGTACACTTCTAGATTTCACCCCTATGGTCCATGCAGGTGGGTCATTGCTTAACGGGTGGGCAATAAACACTGCGAGAACACACCATTATTCATCCGGATAAACAGACATCATTACAACGCCAAAACTGATCTGGATTTTATCAGGATAGCAAATTAGGGCACGAGATAATTACAGTACAGTACGTGGAAATAAGCAGAACCGAAAAACTCCGACGATAGCTAAGCCTTTTACATGAGTTGGCGATGCGAAGGCGATAAAGTCCAATGAAAGCCGCTCAGTGTCAAATTGAACGTCGTAGTACGCTGTGCTCCACGAAAAGGTCCGCGTGTCTCGTAGAGATACATTGTAGGTTCGACGCGCCGACGCAACGAAGGCGATGAGGCACACGCCGTGGAGGGCTCCGGATGAATTTTGACCACCTGGGGATCCTTTAACGTGAGCCGAAATCTCTGTACACACGGGCGTTTTTTGCTTTCGCCTCCATCAGAAAAGCGACCGCCTCGGCCGCCAATCGAACCGGCGACCTCGTGCCTCAGCAGCACGACGCCTTCGACACTGAGCCACCGCGGGCGGGTCCGCTTGTCTGGGGCTCAAATAAAACCCCTTTAAAGGCGCAATGAAGACAAAGTGTCAACCTCGTTAATTTTAAAAGATCTTAACTCACTCAGCTTCATGACAGACCCGAAAGATGGTTTTTACGCGAAGAACGCGACATGTGAAAAACTTTCAAATCTGTCGCTACCGTGACGTAATGTGGCAGAAGTGACGTAATATGGGACAGTACTGAAAAATATAGTTAATGGTGCGCCAATTGGCTTCAGAATTAAACTGATCCCGACCAAACAGAACCAGAGGCCCAACTGCAACCACATAGTATGTTTCTTGGATGGTGGCTTGGGTGGGCTGTCACAAATCGCAGAAAAAAGGCTCTGTGACCAGTGATGATTCGTGTCGGGAATTTTTCCTTTTTTAGGGAAGTTTCGGCAGTAAGTTCGGCCAAAAGGGGGATCTTTAATCGACGCAGGGAATTTTAGGAGTCGTGGAGTAGAAAAAGAAAATATTGTCAGCAAACAATCAAACCTTCAAATACCCAATTGCAAACAGAGAATGAGCCCATTGCGACGATATTTCACGCACTAGGTAGACGCATCCTCAAACGATCTTACAGTAAAATCTCGATGATACGAATCTCGCGGGACCCTCGAAAGATATTCGTATCATCCGAAATTCGTATGAACCAACACACACCAAAAATGAGCACTAAAAAAAGTATTCGTTTATTTCTGTTCTTAACTTTCGCGTGAAGAAATCTGCGACGTTTTTCTGCTTTTTTTAACCTCGATGCGCCGAGCGCTCCTTTCCGGACTTTCGTCTGTTCACTCGCGGTGCCCAAGCTCACTACAGGAGCGGTTTTTTGCACGCGATTTGTGCGGCGTCGGGCGTTGCGCGCAGCTATATTTTCACGCCCGCGTCGGCGATTCCGGGACGCGGCCGCCTGTGCCTCGGTCATAAAAATGACGCCCAGTGGGAGGAGCCTGACGACTAACGCCAATGGGAAGGCGTGCGCCTCATGGTGGCAGTTTCTAAACGCTCGAGACAGCCGGCTGGCTCCGCCTAGGAATGTTTTGGCTTAGCACCCCAACAGGTATTAATTCATGGGCGCTTTCACTAGCGGCGCGGATGATGTTTTTATAGCACCGTTTTCGCCCACATTATTATAGTTCATTACCCGCACTAGAAGTTCGTTTGTGCTTTGAGCGACATTTTAAAGAACGGTTGTGAGCGGTCGCTCGAGCACCCCGCGCAGTGTGCGCGTGGTTTCGCGGCAACGTCAGTGCGCCTGTGGAGTGCGCGGCACGTTTTCGCGAGCAGAAAACTATCGAGAGTTTTAGCTGGGCCGTTTCTGACGCTCCGCTCCGCTCCGATAGCAAGACGGGATTGCATTGCGCATTCGTGGCGCGGTAGGGTGCTGGCCGGCGATACCGGAGCGAGGCGGACAGTCGCGGCAGCCATAGAGTTTCTCACTAGCTTACCTAGAGTGGAATCTGGCGCTAGAGCGTCAACGGAAGCGCTCTACGCCTCCATGAGTGGCCGCCATAGTGTGTAGTTTGGCCGGAAGTTCGGCATGGCATGCCGGCAATGACTTCGTGGCTACGCAAATTGAGTTTTTGTTTAAAAAACTGCTGCCGAAAGTGCCGCTGTCAACAAATTTTGTTTTGTGTAAGGCACTGTGTTCGAGGTCTTCTGCTGCAAAACAAATTAGAGGGTTACAAAGAAAAGAAAAAAGTAGAAGTCCTGCCTTTTGCTCACGCTGCCAGATACAGCGGGCCGTCTCGGATATATTTTTAAGTTATTACATTCTTCAAACTGGGTGAGGTTTTCTTTGATATTTTGTAATAATTAGCTGAAAAAAAATATTATATTGTCTAAAGCTGTGTTCTTGCTCCCACTCATTAGTCTCATTATCGTATGCTACGCGCCTTGGCAGGCGATGCAGCATTACAGATGCGAGAATGACATAATCCCGTTGTATTTATTTGTTTTGTCTAAGAAGGTATAAATTAACGTAGAAGTGAAGCCTGTTACCGCAAGTAAGTCTTCAAGTACGCGCGCAAAGAATTATGAAATTGCATGAATGCTTCAAATGGCAAATAAATACTGGCTTGTCGAGTTGCTATTTATGTTGCCCCATTGCGTCCTGCCAAGGCAGTGCATGCTTCAAGGAGTAAGTAAACGCAGCGGCGGCGAGGAGCGATGCGAAAAATCGTGACTGAATGTGTGCAGAAAACGGATAGTGTGGACTAGCGTAGCTTATTTTGTGGCTGTAGTGTGGGCGGCGGCGGCAAGCGGTATGATGCGGTATATAACAGGGCCGCTGGGACCCTCGCTCACTTTTGCTGGCCAGAAGCAGCCCACAAGCGAGCGGCAGTGGTGATACAGTGAACTGTAGCGACGAGCGACGACGACAGAGTACATTGGCGGCAGAGTATTAATTCTTTTCGCTTGTCGCTGTCACGCAGTGCACTCAGCTGTTGTACTTTTTGAGTTACGTTTTTCGGCGTCGCTTGTCGCCGTCACTGCATGTGGTCACCCTTCATCTTAAGAAACTCGCCGCTAACGCGAGCACATACGTTAAGTGCTAATCACGCTGTTATTTAGACATATCTGTGATAGCCATTGAATGCCAGAAAGTGGCATCCCGAAAACGGTAAAGCATACCGAAAACAGAACTAACAAGCACTTCCGAGCCGAGAAGCCTAATCCATAGCCCTTGTACTAGCCACTTGCTACCAATCCGATTCGCACACTACCCACAATTCCCATGTCGGCGTGCGATCGCAGCGACACTTTCCGCTCTAGGTATATTGAGAAACTCTATGGCGGCAGCTTACGCTTCTGAATTCCAACATGGCTGCACCCCGCGAGGCGAGCGCGCTACGGCGACCCCCGTTTCGTTAGTTTGGAACACGAGCGACAATATCGCCAAAAGCGCTTACGACTAGGCAAACGTGTCACACACCTCAACGAGGTTTAGAACGGAAGCGAAAAATGCCGGCCGAAGCGGGGGGCTGCTTCCGTAAAGACAGTCTTGTCATGGCTTATTCCAAAGTTTATCGCCTTCTATTGGACGGTGAGATATTTGAGTGGCGCCCCCTGGATCCGACGTCAGCTTAGGGACTGGCGCAGCTGTCCGTCTGCTACACTCGCGCCCCTGTCGTCCGCTAGTGAGGGGCAGCAGTGCCTGTGCTAGAAATTGCCTGCTTCGATGTTCTGGTGCATTAAAAAGCGTATTTCCAGTAATTCAGTTATTTTCTGACACGTCTGAATAATTTTAAACTGTATCACGCACAAGTTTGCAACAAAACAAGAAAGGGACCAACGTTCTTCAGAGCATCAGTTATACTGATCGTGTGTAACTCGCCCTTTCAAGCTTACTTGCCAGGTTGAGTGCTCAGAGCGCTTTGATAAGTATTCTAAATGCGTAGGCTTCCCTATAGCATCTTTGAGATGCTCTTATGAAGACTCAACTGTCTAATGCTACGAACCAAGCATCGCACAGCAGGAAATAATACGGCTGTATTTTATTTATTTCGTTGTTGCATGCTGACCTTGTATCAGACGAAATTTTTTTTTTCTGCGCCCAACGCATTGTTTTTCTGCACCGTCACAAACATCTCATTTGGAGGTTTGGGGATATTTGGGAGGCTCACAAAGTTTGCGTGGATATTTTCTTTTCTTCGCGCTGTAAGGCGTACAGAACCTTCTCAGAAGTTGGCTTTCGTTATGGCTGCGTACAGAAGGTGTATATCCGCAGCGCGAGTTGTTTATTACATGGCAAATGCAATGAAAAGGTTCGTACTACGACACAGCGAAACGGCGCATACCACGTTTTTCTAGAGTACTCGAAGGCGGGCTTTTGTGGCCCGAATTTCTATCGTAACCATCGTTATCGTAACGAACTTAATCTCAGCCAAACAGTTATGACATGATTACGGGTGTTGAAGCCTTGAAATACTCGCTAACGAACGCAATAAATAGTATACGTGCCGGTTTTCAGTATAACTAGAATCGAAACCGATGAAAATGTCCAAGCAACTCTTTATTGTTTTCTAACCCTTCAGGCGTAAAGAACAAATCCTGGCCTACTCGGGATGACGTTCGATGAATTGAAGAAAATTACTCTTACTCTCTTGTCCTGGACTGAGGAGCCCGAACACTAACCAGCTCAATTTTGCTGTAAAATAAAGTTTTCCCCGCCTCCTCGTACTCCTCCTCTTGAATGAAGTTTTACTATAACGCATATCTGAATATTGGGAAGATATGGCTGTGGGAAATGTACCGAAATATCCCCTCCGGACCTCCATGTCAGAACAAACTAGTGTTGCTGTATTTTTACCATACACCGACTCGTTTTGCTCGTTAAGCCTCTATACTGGTTAGAAGCCTGGTATAAAACCAGCACGCGCCTATACACACAGTATGGTTGGGAACTCAACCTACATTTTTGCGCCCCATAGTGCATGACAGCATACTTTCATGCCATGACAACGTAAAGTGATGTGATACAATTCTTTTGAGTGTTCGGCAAGGTTGCAAAATACTCTTACCTTACATACGATTACCGGGCATCGTAATGCCTTCTGCCAAAGTCGACAGCCCCGAAGGCCTGGAATTCGTTTTCGTCGTGGATTTTTGCTGTTCTCGGTTATTAGACTCTGGCTGTTCCCTTTGTTTGAAAGATTGATGAATACAGAAGCTGACGCCTAGCTCCGACTCTTCGCGCTCCGCACAGGACCGGCTTCGCAGGAATAGGGCGACGCCAGCAATGTTTCTTCCGGAGCGGTATCAAAAGCTATACTATTAAATCATGCCTTGAGCTAGTGTATGCGATATTAAGTTTTTTATTACGACAAAATGTTGCCCATACGCAAAATCTCGTGAGGAAAAGCATCAAAAATCAACCGCGCTCAAATAAACAGCAGGGAAACCGAGCCCGTGTGAAGAAGACGACAAATGTGAGAATCCCTAAGCCGACGTCACGGAGACGCGCTTCGCAGCGCCGCCCGTGGTCGCGCTCACCGCCAATAACTTATTTGGAACCATTATACCATGTCAGTGACCACATTACACAAAAAAGTTAAATGAGGCGAAAAAAAACCGGGGTACTTTGCTTTATTTGAGCGACCAAATACAGATTCGTATGTTTCCTTTTGGGTCACGTTTTGCATTACACACGCGTGCGAAACGACCAGTCACGCGAATCATTGCCCGTCGAGTGAGATACGGTTATCGCTCAGCTAAAAGACTTTCTTCTGTTGGCGCTACGGTTGTACTAAGCGGGCCGTCGGGAGCATAGCGGAGCGTACAAAAGGTTCGCCTAAAACTCTCTAATAACCGGCCGTTCCTGGAGAAAGAGCGTCAAAGAGGGGACAGAAAGCCCGTCCGGCCGTCGCTTGCTCGATCGACAGTCGGACGTCTCGCTGGGTCGTTCGTATCATCCGGCCGGGCCGAACCTAAATTTTCCCTATTGCAAACAATGGAATTTCGCCGGGACTTATCAGAGAAATTCTTATCATCCGAAATTCGTTCACCCAGAATCGTATCATCGAGATTCCACTGTATATGTATACTGAAACGTGGTTTATGAGATAAGGGCATAATATGGTACTCCTTTATGGTCGACAAGTGTATTGTCTTATCTGCGAGTGTTCGTTTTGGCAGATTTGAAGTAGTTGTTTTGTCACAGTAGTAGCCCGGTCTCACGCACGCGCCGTGTGTCCACAAATCTCATCAGAGCTTTGCGGTAGACCAACCGGTCTGTGGGAAATGCGTTAGTTTATCGGCGGAACGCCATCTGTCCCACTAAGAAAGCTTTCGTTTTAATAAATACTGAGCGACAAAAGGAGATCGCAAATTTCACTCACTGTTTTCGAACGTCCGTGGTAATTACACTGTAGGTTGCCGGCGAGGTTGAGCTGACGAATCCACGTTTTCCCCGGTTGAGGCGGCTGTGCCGTGGTGGTGGTAGAGCAGCGAACAACTGCGTACCCCTCCAGGCCGGGCACCCAGCGCGTTCTTAGCGCGACCTAATTGACAATGATGATAATGAAGCAGGTGAAGAGGATGATGATTGCATCGCTTCACCACCAATTTCAACGGAAGAGTAATTTTTCAATGAAAAAATAGTTTAAGTGTCGATAAGAAAATTATCCCGTGGATGTGATTGCGAAAGCCTAAGAAATTCAGCTTTTAGAAAATTTTGATTCCGCACCTTGAACACCAGAATTGGCGCAATGGTACATGTGGTGTTGATAAAAACTTTGATCCAAAGCTGGACAGAAATAAGCGGCGGTTGGAGGCACCGGCACACTGCATACCTAGCTGAAGGTCAGATCCCGTGGGCCCTAGCGGCGAGTTAGTCCAGGGGGATCACACACTCTTGCACTTGTGGGAGGAGCTGAGCAGCGTAGCCTCCCATTGCTCTAGGGTGGTAAGGCGCAGAGTAGGATGGAGGGTGGTTTGGCAGGGCAAGCGTCCACTATGTGCCAAAGGGAAGTGAAAGGCACGCCGCACCACGTGCACGTGTGGTAGTATCGCTTGCACGCACGAGCAGGTTATCCAAACCAGGGAATTGTGTTGTAACTATTAATGCGAAAGCGTTATGTGCCTCAAGAGGCGTAAAACCCTCGCCTTGTGACCAGTTGACGGCCCCAAAGTTCCAAGTGCCCTCAAATAAAAAAGACCTGAAAATCGTGTTAGAAACCAAAATCAAACTAAGGAACATGTGTTCAAAGGATAGTGAGTTGAACCCGACTCTAAACGTCCACCACAGCAAATATGGCATTCGGGTTACACTTCAGTCAACATACGTGCTTTGAAGACGAAAACAGTACATGTCTTCATGTGATGATATTTTTCCTATCTGCAATTTTCATGTGTATGTATGTCGTGCTGGTTCTTTGAGGCTGACCAATTAAGCATTTATATCTCCCCATTACCGAGCTTTGAATGGTATTCGCCCTGATCACATAATCACTCAAGGGGATAGGGCCAATGACGACGTCGGACTACGCGGACATCAATACACCAACTACAGGGAATTGGGCAGTGAAGTTACCAGAGTCTGCCAAAGATTGCCGATTTCATGCATTCGTTTAGAAAATAAGCATGGTTTAGTATAATTTAGACTGATTAGGATACCAACCCATTTAATTTGTTCTGAACCCTTCCAGGGGGGCTATTCCAGAAGGCCCGAGATTGAGCAGAACTCTGTAGATACAAGTTCTAGCGACGCCCACGTAAAATGATAATATTTCGAGGCGGAGTTCAAGCCCATTAAAATGCGATTCATGCTATTGGCTCACTATTAAGGAGACGCAACCTGTCCAGGGCAGCGCGCTCCAAGGAGGCGCGACTGGGGCTTGGCGCATTTTTTAGTGCGTTCTCTAGTTCAACTGCTGCACTGGTGGCTACGGGGGGCAAGCAAATTAAACTACTTTACTTTATCCTATTTTTATTTTATTCTCTGTATTTCACTACAAAGGTAATTTATGTTTTATTTCACGCGTTCACATGAGCTTTCTGTTTGAAATGTCTCGTCCCAAAATGCAGTTTCTTTCGATATCTGCCGTCCGTTGCATGCAATGCTATCACGTGACTAAGGCCGACTAGAAAAGAAGAAGAGAGGGGGCTGATCGAAATGCGCCACCTTCAAAATAATTGCTGCTCGGTTTTACAATATCGAAACCCTCCATCCACTTTTCGATGGAAAATCTGCTGATGGGCTCTAAAGGCGAAAACTTGGCGATACGTTTTAACAATTATACATTGTAGTTGCGTATTTTCTACCCTCCCTTTCTTATTTCTTTTGCACGAGTTATTTGATCGGCCGCCTTTCAACTATACCAATCTGCGTCAGTTTCTTCTTTCATTTCGTAGTGAACTACGTCAGCAAGAAGGCTGGCACAATCCATAGACTCCCATAATCGGGGTACTGTGCGGCTGGTGTGCACCTGTTCTGCTCATGCGCCATCACGTTCACGCGTCACGCGGCAGGCACCATTATACAACTTTTACTTTTCGAATTACAGTTTTGTGAATATTGAAAACCATGCCTATTGCTCCTCAAATGTCCCAATTGCAGGGAAATCGCCCAAGTAGGCGTGTGCTACGAATAAAGCAAAAGCAACAACCACAACATTTCAAATTTGTTTCCCTTATTTTGCTCTACTTTTCACAGCTCTTGTTCCACGAGGGCCTCTACTTGAACTTGCCGCTTGAACTCAAGAAAAAGACAGGATAGCGAGCATGGTTTGACGCTCACGCGCACATCGTGCCCTGGCACAAGAATTGCAATGTTAGAAAGCGCGGCGATGCTTGTTGCCACCAGCTTGCGTGCCCCGGCTTAGTTTGGCAGCCAGGTGTACCTCAGTTAATAAAGACCGCCAGCAGCTGCGTTATTGTAGTTGTATAGTAGCCGTCTGGCTTCTTTGGGCCGGCCGCACTGAATTGTTCGAGGGGCGCTAAAAGCGCTTCTGGTCAAGAGATTCCAACGCGTCAAGAGGGCCAACACGTCAAGAGGTCCAAATTGTGCCAAAAGGTATAGCGCCGCATGAGGTCCAACGCGTCAAAAAGCCGAACAAGCATTGCTTTTTTTGTTTTCTCCATTTATCACTTACACCTCAGTCGTTCTTGATACATTAACCCCTTCGGCTCATTTTATAAAATGGCTGGATCCAATGAAATGTCCTAGTAATATTTAGTCGTTTAAATGACGCGGGTCTACAGTGCGCTTAATGTTTGCTTGTGATGGTTACTGATCGTTCTACCTTCCGTCTCCCCTAAACCGCCAGTCTTTCTGCACGGAAAGCGATCGTGGGGTTCCCTTCATCCGCCGCAAACAGTAAAAAAGTGACATGAACATTGCTCCCCCTAAGGGTAGCGCTGCCTGTCGTTTGAGCGTGCTTTCAAAGCTTGTGTTATCGGTTCGTTTGAATGAATTACATAAACAACGACGTCGCCCGACAGTAGGGGACAAATATGATGAAAAAAACTAGTATTTTCACACGTGCCGGAGCAACCCGTGTTCTTCGTCGAGGTCACAAGGCAGAGTGTTTCCACGCAAAACTTCTGTTTACGGCTGAGGGCCAAATTCTTTCCCATCTGGGCTGACCAGAGCAGGCGCTCCGCAGTGCATGCGTCTCGTGTTTCGGATTTCTTGAAAAGCTTGGTTGTCGGTTCAAGGTTCTTTTACTTTACCGCAAGCTTGCGTTCGTTTGTTACAGCTTGGCCCTCTCGACTCGTTTGACCTCTTGACTCGCCTCAGCCGCATCAAGCGGTATACGAGGAGTCAAGACGTACAATGAGTGAAGAGATCCAACGAGTCAAAAGGCCCACACTGAATCAAGAGGTCCAACGAGACAGGAGGTGACTCAACTCAAGAAATCCAATTCCGAGTCAGAAGATCTAACTTGCCAAGATATCCAACGCGTGAAAACGTACGATATTGGAATCTCTCGACTCGTTGGTTCTCTTGACAGTTGGACCTCTTGACTCACCGTCGACCTCTTGACACGGCTAAGGCGAGTCAAACTGTCCAACGAGGCAAGAGGTCCAAGCTGTAACAAAACACCTCTAGCCCAACGGAAAAGTAAAAGAACCAAGAATAGACGGCCAAGCTCGCCAACAAACCCAAAACTTGGGACGCACCGCGGAGCGCCGGCGAGGGCGGACCCAGACAGGGCGCGAGCTTCGCGCTCACCCGGGAGCAGAACTTCTAGTCGCGGCGGAATTTCGAACAGTCGAAGTTATAACGCCTCTGCGTGTATAAGTTGTGTATATATACAAGTAGTGTATCAGTTGTGCATATATTGCCAAGAACATTTTCCCCGCTTTTTCCAAGAACATGTTTTCCCTCTACGTAGTCTCTACATTTTGTTTTCCCGCCTTGCAAGGTAACCCGCGGGAAAACAAAATGTAGAGACTACGTAGAGAGATCTGGCCACCAGAGAAACGCTATCGTTTTGGCACCGCTTGCCAAGAATAAAACTCCGTTCTTTAAATTGGTGAATACCAATTCGTTTGTGTTTTAAGAGGTATTGCAAAAGGTGAAAGTAGCAGCTGGTTGTGATAAGTTGCGATTATAAGAACTCCATCAGCTTTCTCGCAATTCTCAAACTTGCTAAACTAACTAGTTTAAATCCGTATAAATGGGAATCGCTAAGCTGACATGCAGAATAGTTTCGGTGTCTGCGCTGGTGTCGCGCAGTGGTGTAGCCCTGAGCTAGCCCATCAGGACGGCTAGGTTCCGCTGTCTCACCCTTCGAAAGACGCTCCTCTCTGTTTTCTTTCTCCTGACACAAGGCCGGGCTACAGCGATAGTGTCCGCCGCATAGCCTGGCCGTGGCCGACGCTGCTGCGTTCGGGAATCCGCCCCCGCGAGTTAGAGGTAACGGCTTGGCGAATCCCTTGTTTCACTCTTTGTAGAGCCACGTGTCTGAATTGAAGTGACGCCGCATGGGCAATGGTTGTGGGTGTCGTTCGAAACTTTGTTTTCGAACCACCTTAACAGCGTGGATTGGAGCCAATTTTTTTATCTCTTGTTAGTTTGTTCCAATATGACGAATGCTCAGTTGACCATACGGAGGGCTACATTAAAAATGTTGTATTTAGGTGTGTTAATGCGTTTGTCCCATTCAGAATAAAGTACAGCGTTTACTCAAATCCACGGCTAAATAAACAAATAGTGCGCACTTTGCTTGAACTGAAGAAGGCATGAAAACATCTTAACGATCGTCAACAACGTCCCCATAGCGGCAAAATGTTTAACCACCGCATGTTCTGAAGGAGAGCATTTAAAATCCAAAGAACGATCTACGCAACACATTACAAGAATTTCTAATTTCTCTCCAGAAGTGTTTTGGCGGATTTTTCTACGGAACGAAGGGCTGTGACAAATCTTTGGGTGGACAGTATTGTAATGATACTCAGTGCATTTGAGAAACGTTAAATGATGGTAACGTTAGGACTTCTGTACAGTGATGGTAACGTTACACCGAGATTTTGTTCCTTTGTTATCTCCCAGCCTACCGGTGATGTGTATTTATTTATTTATTTATTTATTTATTGCACCCCTAGGGCGTTAGAGCGTTAGAGAGGGAGGGTAGGGCGTTAGAAAGGGGAGTGGGTGTGATGATTGCATACAAAATATTAAATACAGAAGAAAAAAATGTAATAGCAGAATAAATGATTATACAACTCAAAAATGCAATCCGCGCACACAATAATACCGAGGAACATGGTGCCCGAAGAAAACAACCTAAAATATTGATATGAAAAAATCACATGCGGTGAAGCGTACAGTTCCGAGGCGATATTTATTGAACGAACAATAAATATAGGGGGCGTAATACAACAAATAACGTATTCAGGCGTCGAGACATAGTAGAAGCGCAAAACAACAAAAAATTACACCATCTTCCCGCAGGGGAACCCTGAGTAGTATGCGAAGCAGCCATGTGGTCGACTGAAGTTCCCATTACTTTTCAGTTCGTCGTTTCCGTAGACGTTCAGATTTGCGTACCTTTGTTGTATCAGTAGCTTCTTGACGTAGTTTGAATGAGTGAAGGACATAAGGCGGGTTCGTAGCACATGCTCCCGTCTCGCTTGACAGTGTGCCGTACGATCTGATAATGCTTTTGGGCCTACACGCCGTCTGGCTGAGTCGTATTGGCGGTGCGCCACTCTGATGCTGACGCGAAGACTGTCAGCAAGTACTTTGCTCAGAATGTCAGTATGCTGAAGGAAGTAATTAATATGCAGTGCCGGAGCTTACCTGGCTACCAATTTTGGAAGAACTTGTCTTCTTTCGATGTTTATGATAGTTTTCGCCCACCAAAGTTCGGTGAGCGGGTTTTAAGCCGACACTGATGTGTTTTAAACCAGCGTCGTAGTCATTGACGTGACTGTTTGTTCTATATGCAATAAAGGGAAAAGGAAAGCTTTGTAGCGCAGTGGGAAGAGCGCCACGTACCTCCCGTTGCGGCCACAGAGTCGTGGGATCGAAACCGGGTGCCGCATAACTAATTCTTTTTATAGTGGACTGCGCTGACGTGAACCCAAGCCTTGACGGGGCTGAAGAGACGCGCATGTGCAATAGAGTGCGGTCGGCGGACGACAAGGGAGGTAGGGACACAGCCCTGAGCATGAGATGTTCCGCACCTAAAATGTTCACGGTGAAGGCGTCGTGTATGTTCACGAGTAAGGCGCCTGTTCATTCTTCTTAACTTGAGTATAAAAATACGCCTAGAATTGACGCAATACCTAATGCATTTCTGTTCACGTGCGCCGAAAGGTTCTCTAAATATATCTGTTTAATTTTTAATACGTTGATTGAATTGTGCTGAAGTACCGAAGGACTGGAAGTGTGCGACGGTGACCCTTATTCCTAAAAAAACAGAATGAATCACGATTAATCCAGTTCCTATTGGCCTACATCATTGCTGTGTCCTTGCGCCAAGGTATTCGGGCGCATTATTTTCCAGCACATTATTGGTCACCTCAATCGCAGTAACATGCTTCACAATCGACAGGATGGTTTCCGCAAGAACTTTTCCACGGTGACGGCCTGCTGGAAACCGTTCATGAGCTCGCATCAGCCATAGACCGGAAACGGCAAGTTGATATCATTTACCTAAATTTGAAAAATGTATTTCATCGTGTTTCGCACCCTTTACTACTTTTGAAATTAAAACCCATTTTGCAAAACGATTCATTACTTTCGTGGATTGATGCATATGTCCCACATCGGGAAGAAGGCGTTTGTGTTTGCTACGTAAATTCTACACCTGCTGTAGTTTAATCTCTAGTCCCTCAACAATCGGTGTTAGGGCCTCTTTTATTTCTAATTTTTATTAGCGATATCACTTGTAACATACCAATAATATTAAGTTATTTTCCGACGATTGTGTGCTATACCATGAAATCGAATCTGCTAACGATTAAAAAACCTTAAACACGTCGCTGAACAGAATACAGGAATGGTACTTGAAGTGGCAAATGATATTAATCAACAAACCTGATGCAATTAATACAAATCGCGAAAAACTATGCAGTCAACTTTCGATATCATGTCGGTAATGGTTTTTTGGACGTAGTGTTCAGGTACAACTATTTAGGGGTTGTTGTCATTTCCGATTAGCGATGGAATAAGCACACGCGTGCATTTAAAATAGGGTAATGAAAAAGCTCTGCTACTTGAACCGAACATTAGCGAAGTCAACCAATGAAGTGAGTCTTTTTCCGCACAAAACTTACACTAGGCCATAGAATATGCAACGCCTGTGCGGAACCCGAATACGCGAACAAAAATTGACAAACTAGAAAGAGTTCAAAGGAAAGCCGTCCGATTTATTTTGAATTCTTATAGTTGGAGCACATACCCATCGACCTCCTCTAGGCCGCAAACTTTAAAAAATCAGAAACGGGACGTTACCGCGACAGGCTAGCGTTTTTCGGTCTAATATACCAAGGTAATCTTGGCGTACGCAAAACTAACTACATCACAATAACCAGCCGCCGCCCAACGTGTTCATTATACCAGAAAAAAGTTGTTGTTTTTTTGCGGCACAAACGTACTTAAATATACCTTCTTTCCGCAAAAAATCACCAGTTGGAATTCCTTACCTCAGAGCACGGTCGAAAGCCCTACTGTGGAAACAATCATGAACTTGAACGGACTGGTGTGGCATGTTCTATAGTCATGCTACATGCGGTCGCGTACTGTACTTCTTGTGCGCAATGTTCTGAAAAATAAATTACGCACCCCAAACATTTGAAGCAGATAAGTGCTACAAAATACGCCTGATCGCGATTCCTTGATGGCACAGTGGTGCCGTGCGATTTTGCAAATTCTAAAATTCTGAGGTTCGAAACTGCTAAAGATGGAAGTTCCAGCTAAAATTACAGAGTCTCACAATCTACATCTGTCTTTAAGCAATGCGAACGCACTAATGAAGCTCCAGTTATGTACAAATCTTCTTATGCGTAAGGTTCGAAAAATTTACACTTATTCAGAATATCTCGAACAGATAAGTGTGACGAAAACCTCTTGATCGCGTATGCTTTATCGCACAGCCTTGCTATGTCGTTTGGCAAGTTCTAGACATAAGTACATAGTTTCACACTCCATATCACATTGCAGAAGTAGAGGTGATGATAGAGATCACATTAACATGGCTATCGTATTTGGTAGAGGATGTGGTTGGAGCCAACTTGCTGACTCTATTCACTAATGCGCATTTAGGACGGAGATAAATTACACGTGAGAACGGTTTCACGTCACCGCGTGAATCTGCAAGTTTTTCAGAAAGACGACCAAAAAATTCTGTGGTTTAGCTTTGGTTAGAATTAGTCGATAGCGAAAGCTTCACTGCCCTGGCTAGGCCCATTGTCGAGGTGTGGGGGGTGGGTTCGCAATGATATACGGACATGTTTGCAATGAATACACTGTTTATTCATCATCTTTCTCAAGGTGGCGACACGGGTCCCGCGCACGTCTCCGTTCCCTCCTTGCCCTTCTCTCCGCCACCGCCTGCCTCTCCCCGCCATCAAGCTGCTGCTCCGTGCCGGGCGCCTGCGGAAGGGGGCGTGGTTTGACCTCTAGCTATCAAGGTCAAAGCTGGTCATCCCGCGAATACTGCCCGAGGTAGCGTAGTGTAGCTTTCGCTACAAAAACTACCAACAGAACGAAAGTGAGAACATATTCGTACGATTGTAGTTGCGGCGCGTTTATCTTTGAAGAAAAAGGGTGTAAGGAAATAAATCTAAGTGCGTTCTTAGACGAGCCCTTTTCAATGCAATGCTTGCGAGACTAGAGGAAATTGATAGGCCACGCAACGACGAATCGCCTAAGTTGCCCACGTCAAGGCTATTTTCCTGAACTGAGGTATATTCATGCAGCAGGCACGTCCTTGGTTTGAACTACTCGTATGAACCACAGACTTTCCATCACAAATCTGCGTAATTAATTCGTTCGTTTTCCGCCTGGCGGCTGCAATCTCACCGGCACGCCGAATATTTAGGTTCCCGCACGATGACCGAGCTTAGCGCTAAATCTGATTGATTTGCAGGTATTTCCCTTCTCAATATTCAGCTACACTGACTTATTGTATATCCTGACGTGGTATCAAGGTTATAGCTATTCGAGGCAGGCTATGCAGATAAATAATTCAGGAGTTAGGCGCGAGCCAGCATACACGACATGCTGTGTAATAATGGAAACACACAGTAGAGGACCACAAAACCCGGAGCTGCCGCCTGCTTAATGACTAGAAGAGTGATGTCTTTTGGAAATCGAGAGGTGCCGGTGTGAGTCGTCAAAAGAGCTCTCGTTCTCGGATTGTAAGGAACTGTTTTCGGGTTACGCTCAGCACAAACTAGTGTTACTGGATTGTTACAGCCGTACAGGAATGCTCAGCTGGTTTATTTAACATTTCGTCAATGCTCATCTTACTGCCGCTTGCGTAAACGACTGATTTTACATTTTTTCTCTCCCCCTGTTGTTGCTCCAAGACTGAATACAGTTTCAGTCGTCGCTCATCCTGATAGAAAGGTGTGTAGAGTATCCAAACATTGATATTGTAAAAATGAGTATTCTTGAGAAACAATTTCGCGCTGCTACTAGCGTTAGCAAAGTTACAGGCTTGTCCTTCATCACCATGAGTACCAACAAAGGAAACCTACGTTTCTCTATTCGTTTCAAAACACTTGGCACTGCGTACGGCATACTGCTCAATGGCGCTTGCATCTGTTTTGAGTCTAGTGTACTACTTTTTAAGTTCTTCCGAGAGATTTACGAGGAACAGTTTGGGAGCACGATTTTCGACATCATGCTAATGACGATGTTCCTCAAAGTAGCTGGAGGCATCGGGACTTACGTGTTCACTGCCAGAAAACTTGTTTGCATTCTAAACGACATGGCCGCCTTTGAGCGGCACATACACTTTTCTCGCGAGCGCACTCATGGTCCATGCCTCTCATCTCGTAGGCTGTGGATTCTTGCTCGCTCTCTGAGCGTAGGGGCTTTTATAGCCAGCCGGTACGTAACTCACGAGGAGTTTGCAGCTGGCCAGCCAGCCATCATAGCTCGGGCCGTGTCATCAATTTGGTCTTCGGTTTCGGTGTTTGTCGTCTACGTGGCGTCCTCTGCGGAGCATACATTGGCGTCTATGATCTACCACGTCCTTGGTTTGTATGTAGACCACCTTTCGAGTCTCGTGAAGCTCAGAACACCCTCAAGCAGTTCTGTACACAAAAGCGCCAATGAATGGCGAGTTCTTCAGGCCCTGAGGCTGAAGTACTTACAGTTGAGAAGAATCGTGGATAGCTTAAATGATATACTCCAGTATTCCGCTCTTGTGTCGGTCACTTGCTCGCTTGTCCTGCTCTGCCTGAGCGCGTACTTCGTCGTCCATCCCGGCGCCTCATGGACAAAGCTGGTGTTCACGATTTGCTACTTTGTTCTGATCACTTTGGAGCTGACAGAGCTTGTCCTTTCTGCGGCCAACCTGAAGAATAAGGTAAAGTTCTTTTTTGGTTCCTTTTAAAGCCTCTTATGCTAAAAGTGCGGCGTTGCAAACTACTGTTGCGTTGTGCCAGTAACAATAGCTGCGGCATTGGCTGGCGGCAACAACGCAAGCAAGCAATTCTCTGAAACATCTTTCAGGCGCAGAGACTGCAGGAAGAGATCGACGTGTTGTCGACGTCAGAGCTTGCTCCGGAAATGGTCGCTCAAGTAAAAATACGTCCGCACCTAATGCGAGAGGTAAAGAGAACGATTTAACTCATTCCTCTTCTTTTTTGCGTTAGGTTCAACTTTTCAAGGAATCCCTGGACATAGAGCAGCTGACGGCCAATGTTTTCGGATTCTTCACCCTGGATAAGAGCTTGCTTGTTTCGGTGAGCAATATCTGTAGGTTTTTATATGGGTTCACTTTTTAATGCTGAAACCACTTCGAATCGCTTCTGAACCCTTCTAGCTTGCGAACGACATTGACTGTGTTATTTTGTTTGCAGGAGCGCTGAATTGCAAGTATAGTGAAAAGCGTCAGCTTTACATCGTCATGAAATCATTCTATGCTAGAAATTCCGACCGGTATTTTTTGAAATGTGATCGCTGCTGCAGCGACCAATTCACTATTGTTAGCTTATACACTAAGTGCTTATGGGGTCGAACATGCGGTGTAATATCCAAAGCCAATGATCAGACCACGTGAAGTATCGCGAATGCCACTAAACATGTAGAATCTATAGCCCTTTCATGTTTTTTTTTGTTTCAAGAAAAACAGGGTTTTCTGTGTTTTTCAAAATTTTAGGGTCTCATTACCCCACAAACAAAAATAGAGCTGCAAATGCAAATATTAACACATTTCTTAATGAGGCATTTATTTAGAACATGTGGCAATTAAAAATTTATGTTGAGCAGAGAAATCACTTTTGCATATTTCCCTAAACCTTATGACTACATCAACCTACAAACAAAAAATGAGTTCGTAGTGCGCGTATTTCTCAGATTTACAAGCCTGGGATTAAAACTCATACTGCAATTTTTTTCAGCCTAAATTTTGCAATTTCGTCTTCACCGGAGCGTCTTCTTCTTTGTAGCGTCCCGCTCTACTAAAATGAAACAATTGTGATATCTATGGCAACAGGCATCATTGAAGAACAATTCCCTAGAAAACGAGCAGTTTTGGTTCCGTTCTCCATGCGCTAGAGGAACTTTTAGATGATGGAGTCAAATGACACCACCAGGGCCAAAAGAGTTACTTACAACATCTCGGTAGTAGCATTTCGTTGGTATCCCAGCCCATCAAAACAAAAACAAGCAAGAGGAAAAAATAGGTAACCAGCTGCTTATACACTTATATAAATACTTTGTAAAGAATCTCCACTTCCCCCTACGCTACAGCTCAGAGCAGTGAAAGTGCTGTTGACACATCGACCGCATACATGATTTTGTTTTTTTTAGGTGCGGTGTCTGCGGCTGCAGGCAGTTCGAATAGGATTAACGTCAAAATGACTTGATACGTATTATGACCTTAATTCAATACATGAACACGTAGGAATCAGTATAGCAGCCACAATAAAATACCGGACACGTAATGTGATTAAAAAAGACCATGTCACTACGCTCCAAAAAGTAAACATTTCGTTCTATTTTTCAGATGGCTGCCTGCGTTCTGTCGTTTACGATTCTGCTCGTTCAGACAGGTCAAGATTACAAGATTGACTGACCGTAAATGATGGTGACGTTTGGAACGGCGAAAGGAAAAAAAGCATTGGACGTAGATCGTAGATGGGCACAAGACATGTTATGAGAAAGTCACGAATAAACAGATAAATGCCCATCCAGTTTACGTTCTCATATAGGTTGTTTTCAGTATTTTGTAATGCGAAGCCTTTCATTGGCGCACTATGCATAACTCTATCATCGGTTTAGGAAGCGCGACTAACACGGTACCAAAAATCCCTTTATCTGCGATGTCAACATACCTTCCTGCAATGTTCACATGCTAACTTAGGTGAATGTGTTAGTGAGGGCACATCAAATTGCACGGGAAGATTTCTGTGAACACAGTATATCCCCAACAAACCACTAACATCTCTGCGACGTCCCAAAAAGATCCGAACGTCTATGTCCCAGCAGTATCTCTGTTAGACATCCGTACAACGTGCAATATTTTAATGAAAATTTTTGGACGTTGAGATAACGTTGCTGGTACCTTAATGTCGGACTTTAACTTTGCTAAAGGCGTACTCTCGATGTTGCTGCTGCTTCAATTGGGTACAATATTTAGACATATTTTGCCGACGTTGTTCAGATGTTGCTGATATGTCCTTTTTTGAAATGCAGAGCATTTCAGTAACTCACGATGTCACCCGCGTTGGCGTCCGTAGTCCGCATCGCTCCCCCTACACTATATAAAAAACTAATACTTACCGGCGCCAGGTTTCGATCCCACGACTCTGCGGGCGGAACGCAAGGTACATGATGCTGAACCCACTGGGCCACAAAGCCGACACAGAACGGAAGGTTACGAACGCGCCTTATATCCTTGACTCATTCAACCGTCGGCCACAGGTGCGCCCTCTCCCCCGCATCCTACTCGCCTTCTCTCCGCTCGCAACACCCTCTCTCGCCGCGTTCGGTTCGGGCGCACAACAGGTGGGGACGTGCGCAACACCCTCTCTCGCCGCGTTGGGTTCGCGCTGGCATTGGATTGGATTCGATTGGATTGGCTTGGCTTGGCTTGGATTGGTTTGGATTTGGATTGGATTGGAAAAAAGTGGATTGTGTTGGATTGTGTTGCGTCATAGCCGCGCCACGTTGCGTCATAGCCGCTCCACGTTGCGTCATAGCCGCGGCAGGGGGTTCACGGCACGTTTAACGTTTCACCATCGACTTCTCGACAATGTCTACGCTGGAAGACAACAATTACAACAACAACCAATACGTATTCCATACGACTTGCAGGCACGCCCCCGCGAAATGCTCTGCATTTGATCGTGCCCCTCGCGAGGGGGATGTTTTTTTATTACTTCGAACATGTCTATCGCAGTTACATTTATTTTAGCTATATCTGCTATACTTTATTTTCAAAGTCTCCGCAGGCGTACTGTATTGAAGTTACCGAGGGGGTTTGCATGTGTTTTGTAAGGGTTTTGTACCGAGGGGTTTTGTGCAAGTATTGTAATCCACCACTATTGCTTTGAACCTTTGACCTTCAAAACAGTAGCTCAATACCGAACCTCACGAAAAGAGGCAGGGACTTGTGCAGAATTCGTTTACAAGTGAGGTTGCTAACAAGCCTTGTAAGGTTTTTTTTTGGTGGGGGGGAGGGAAGGATGGGGGTCATTGCCGTCAAATCTGAACAAAATAAGATCGGATGATGAACGAAGACGCAATTAGCACAACTTTACTTGCTACTTGATTTAACCTTGATGTCTCTCCTAAGCGTCTACCAAGACGGCCGGTCTGCAAGTGCCGGTCAGTAACCATTCGGTCTCATTTTGTTTCGACCTTGACCTCTCTTTGGTGCACACCACGAACTATTGATCATAGTGAATCACATAGGATCCGAGAGGTTTTGTGCTATTGTTTTTTTTTTCACTTTCCATTCAAATGTCTCATGGTTGCATTATAAGAGATGTTTGCATCATATTCGGCATCTTAGTATGCACAAATTCCTGTTCTCCCGATTTTAAGTGCGATGCACTTCTTAAGCGACCCTGAACCTGCGTCCACAGGCGATGTCCGCATAGCATACCCACGTGGGGGATTGGCCAGGAATCTCCTCGTCTTCCTTTGCAAGGGGGGGAGATGGGGATTGGCCAGGAATCTCCTCGTCTTCCTTGGCAACGGGGGGAGATGGGCGTGCGCTGCCTGGCCGCTGACATGGCACATACCCACGTGGGGGATTGGCCAGGAATCGGGCGTGAGAAGGGCTAATGCACCCGCTTAAAGGAGTACTGACACAAAATTTCAAAGCTGAGATCCGCTCCTAGCAATCAATTTGGCGATTTCCGCATGCATCCCACGTGGGGGATTGCCAGGAATCTCCTCGTCTTCCTTGGCAAACGGGGGGAGATGGGCGCGCGCTGCCTGGGCCGCTTGACATGGCAACATACCCACGTGGGGGATTGGGCCAGGAATCGGGCGTGAGAAGGGCTAATGCACCCGCTTAAAGGAGTACTGACACGAAATTTCAAAGCTGAGATCCGCTCTAGCAATCAAGTACAACGACCAACACAAATAGGTGTGCTGTGAATAAATGCATCTTTTCTTTCTTCGTAGTTGTGTGTGTGTGATCTCTCTTTCGCGAACATTACCGAACCGCGGAAATTCAACTCGTGCATTCGCACTTTCACATTCTTCCCCTCGGGGAAATGCGGAGAATTTTTATTATCGCACCACTCATCTATTGTATTTCAAGTGCGAAATTTCTTACATTGCTATAGCATATTATAGGCGAAAGCTCATTGCAGAATTTGTGATGTTTAATTAAAGTCTTTTGTGCCATTCACTTACCGCCGTCGGGACCGGTGTTTAATCGCCATTGCGGGAATATCGCACTGCCCGCCCCTCGTCCTCAACACTAAATTCAAGGTACAATTAGGAGATGGTGCTTTCGTCTATGTCCTCCCAGCAAACCACGTTACGTCGTGCAGATATCCCAGAGACGTCAGCAATCGACATTGCAGATGTTCAGGAGACGTACCGTTGGGATCAAAGTTACATATATTCAACGTTGCTACAACTGCAGAAAACCCGTCTAAATCACACGAAGGATAACGTCCAATGGACGTCTCATAGTACTTTTATACGCTGTTACGTGGACGTTACCTTAGTGGTACGTCTTATAGATATTGTCGTGGTACGCAATGCAAGACGTAATAGATGTGTGTTCTACATTGGTTTTCTGTCTTTGGCACAAGCAATAGTTTTTTATAATCATGACTTGTGCACGTTAGTATGATATTCTTGAGATGAACCTGTATGCCTGAAATTTACATTCTTTATACATTATTTGGAAGTTTGGCCAGCCCCCTTTCCAAGGTTGCCTACGTGTTGTGGGCATTTATACCTCAAATACATGTCTTACTAGCTATTCAGCACTGTTTGCTGTTACTTGTCACCTGGTTTCTAGATTAATGTGTTTCCACTTTTGAAGTGCTGCATACTGCATGAAGTCTCATATGTGAAGTGCCAAGCTGACCACACTCTCGCAGAAGCACACGAAGCACAGCTCTAAACAAGAAATGTCGCATCGAAAACAAGAGGCAGTAGTAACAGCAAACCGTCCTGATCAGCACAAGCGCCCTGGATACTAAAGGCAAACCACAGTAGTGTTTTAATTAAATTTTGTGCCATTCACAGGGCCCTGTCGGGCCTTCATGAAAAATTGCAAATATCGCAGCCCGCAATTCCCCCAAAAATTAAACAATTAGGAATGGTTTTTCCTTTTCCTCCCAGCAAACCACGCTGGGTAGTGCAGAACGCTTCAAAAGTACACGTAAAACAACAAAGTGTTCAGGTAAAACAGTTTATATTGACTTCCAAATATGTATTATGCTTTCGCAACACGACCACTTTAATTTTCATTTCTACCTTCCCTGGCAAAAGGGTACACATTGTACAAATACAAGAATAGTACAGAATATTCATTGCCTATAAATAAGTCCCACAGCAGAAAGGTGACAAAAAATAGGAAGAAAAGCAAACATGTAAACCCAGGGTACAAGCCACAAGATGGTTATCCAACTTGAAATATCGCACATTAAAATAATTGGGTGAAAAACAAGGCAAGAAAAGTGTGAAAACAAAGAAATTATTGAATGGTGGTTATAAAAACACAGCAAATTTACGAAACTAAATAGTTCACATCTAGTGAAACGTTTGTGTACCAATAAAACAAAAGCACCTAGGAAACACAGAAGTGGTGTTGAGTGGTGGTTGTGAGTGCCATACAAATTTAAGCTACTTTGAACAAACCAACATCTAGGGAAATGGTTATGATCTATAGGAAAGGTGTGTATGAAGAAATGACTACGGCTGGTTACAAGAGCAGTAGAAATTTACGTGATGAAATAATGCACACTTAGTGAAATGGCAGGACAACAGTAAAACAACAAAATACTTTAGAAACAACTTATTGAATTCTGGTTAGGAAAGCAAAAGTTGACAATATTTTAATATTTCACACAAAGTTATATGATTTGGAACAAACGAAAAAACGGGGAACACAGAAATGATTGAATATTAGTTACAAGAAGACAGATTTACTTGACTACGTGATTCACACCAAGTGATACGCTCAAAGAACAATCACACAAAACAAAACCGCATGGAAGCATGGAAATTATTCAATAATGGTTCAATGGTGCATGCCTCCATCATCAGTTATGGTAGGGATTCTTGAACAGTTTGCGTTCTTCGTTGTGGTGCCAGAAACTGCCAAAATAGTTGCAGACCGGATTGGTTGGAAAGTGAGTAAAAATTTCAAGGTGCAAAGGCTGAAAGAAATTTAATACCGCTTCTAGCAATAAAAAACTAAGAAGCCACAGGTTGTCGACAAAACTAATATTTGCGCAGGATGTGACTGACAATAAAAATCTGGGCCCTATACATTGTCTGGTGAAAGAATTTGATGTCTGTAACAACTCGAAGATATCTAGTTGCACACAATGCAGGATGCCACTCGCAGGTGGAAGAAAGCGTGTTCTCTGTTTCCCAAAGCAGAAGTCCTGCGCCAAGTTGACCGTCAACAGTAGCTTGAGCAGGCGCCTTGTGCAGGCTGTTGCAGTAGCACCTCCCTTGCAAGCCAGTTCATCAATCTAGGCATGGGTACAGGAAAATCTGTGTTGTTAATACAGATTTTTAAGACTGGTATAATACAGAATGGCCGCTTACATTGTCCCTGAAAAAGACAGTGTATGAGAGCTGCATCCTACCGGTACTCGCCTACGAGGCAGAAGCTTCCAGGCTATATAAAAGGGTCTAACTTAAATTAAGGACGACTTAGCAGGCAATATAAGGCTAGAAGATGGGTGTAACATTAAGGGACAGGAAGAGAGCGGAGCGGATAAACTTTAATGTCAGCATTGGCACTACTAAGGCAACCTTAACACTAACTATGACAGCTAATGTGAGGTACCACTAAATATAAGAACTATATTTCGTGAATGGGGACTCTGAGGACATTTTAGCCAGCTACAGGTCCCATCTGAACTTGCAGAATATTTTTCTGTGTCTATCCTAACCGCTTGGTGGATTGAAGTGACAATATATACACTTATGAAGCCATGTCCTGTGGGGGTTATGAGGGGTAAAGTAGATTGGTTTACTTTTCCCTGCAATAGCAAAACCGGCGACGAGAGAGACTAATCAGCCTTTGTCTTCTCGTTTCGCCCCGCTAGCAAGCTCTCTGCCCCCACCCCGCGGCTGCGCGCTGTACCGCGCCAGCCGCGGCGGGCCGTGGCTCGACGGAACAAAGGAAGCGACAAGTGTTTTCGCTCATTGACATTTATTACAGGATAATAAACATTCAAAGAGCATGCCGGCTAGCTGGTTGACGGTCAGGATCTAGTTCCTCGCCCGGGCAATTTAAGGGAATCGAGAGGTTCGACTCACCGCGACAACAGTCATCGCCAGGGCGCCGCTCAGCGCGCTCGCGCTTGCCTCGCTGGGACACCGATGGCAGTTATTGTCGCTCTCCTTTTTGCCCGATCCTCGAAGGAAGGAGGTCGGTAGGCACGTCCTCTCGCCTCGCTTCCCGAGCTCCAACTTCCCCGGCGCAGCTTGCCTCCCGCGCGTGCTCGCCGGCCCCCAAGACACTCGTTCGGCGAGGAGGTAGATCCCCCTCGCCGATGTCTCGCCGAGCAAGTTCCCGCGAGGAGCAAGCGGTGTGGCGAAGCCGAACCAAAGGGAACGCGCTAAGGTCGCGTTCCCACATTCCTCTAACCTTAAACGTTTCCGTACGGTGGAAAGAATAGCACACGGGGACATCTAAACGCAATGTTCGTAACACTATACAGAACATGAAGGTTCGCCCCCGCGTAGTAGCTGTCCTCGCACTCGCCGTCACCAAACAGGTATCGCCAGCCGCATGCACAATCTAACGGCCATGCACGATCTAACAGTGTAACGCTCAGGTGTCGCAGGTAACACCTCTGAGGTGACGGTGCACACGTTGGCTCCAGCAGGCATGCCAAGCACAGTCTCGTCGTCGACAGCTGTGTCCGGGGCTGCTTTCGTCAAGACCCGCTGAGAAGGCATCAGCTGGCCCAATGCAACGGGGGACGCAGAGTTCTCAGCCATAGGTTCGACGTAGCGCAGCACAGCTCAGGCCAACACGAGCATCGTTGCTCGCACTGGCACTCTTGTCAGTC
The DNA here is from genome assembly GCA_013339765.2 of Haemaphysalis longicornis. Classification (NCBI taxonomy): domain Eukaryota; kingdom Metazoa; phylum Arthropoda; class Arachnida; order Ixodida; family Ixodidae; genus Haemaphysalis; species Haemaphysalis longicornis. The sequence continues at coordinate 155,472,484 of CM023453.1, read as the reverse complement.
GGTGGTGAGGATCAGCAGGTCCCGTCCGGCCCTGGCCGAAGACAGCAGGCCAGGGTTTCGAAGGGTAGGGCTGAAGCCAGCCCGAGGAAGTGTAGCGACAGCACTGTCAGATGACGTCCGTACAGCTGCTGCTGTCAGCCCAGACGCACCGAGGACGTATCAGCAGGTCCAGGAGACTCGCGACCGCAAAGTGCGGCCCAGCACCGAAGTGACGCCATGCGATGAAGCACACGACGGCGCCGCCCGCACCAACACGCCCTCCATGGAGGAAGACACCAGCCATAGGGAGCTCCCACGGCGCCGCGTCTAGGCCGCCTCCAAATAGCTGCCATGCCAGGGCAGCCGCCAGTGGTCCCCAGCTCTCGAACGCTCGCCGACCCGGAGCAGCAGGTGGCATCACAGACATCGCGTAGCAAGCAAGCCTGGGTGACTCAACTCGCATTGCGTATCACATCGGCATTCCCGCAAGCGATAAAGTCAGGCAAGGAAGAAATGCTATTCCTCAGCATCGGCCGCGTGGCACAACGGTAAACAATTGCGGCTGTCAAAAGACGGTTTCCGACAGCGCACAAAAAACTCACTTTCTTGAGGCGAAGGAGATCTTCCCCTGCTACGTGCAGAACCACTTAAAACAAGCATTCCGACGACACGCACCCCCGCCATTCAGTGGAGAAGAGGGGCCGTTTCCCGTCGGTCTGCTCCCGAGCTACGTCCTCCTCCGTCGTGCCCTCTCCCACGCGGTGCCGGCTCCGAAAAGCCTTCGGGCAACACGCATCTTTGACAACGACCGGCAACCCAGAGGCTTGCTCTACTGCCCCATTCGCACAGCCGTGAAGGAGACATCGGCTTTGTCGTCGGCCCTACCCGCTCGCTGCAATACAAACAGCTTAATGAGCGGCGGCGCCCATCGCGTCTTGCGATGTCGGAACGCCCGGTGCCGAGCCGCAATACCAGACAGCCCATACAGCACCCGTGGCCCCTGGCCACACGGCTCAAAGAGCCCCGACTCCCGGAGTCGATAAAAGAGACAGCAGAGAAAAATAAAATCGGGCCAAACAACGCAGCTTCCGTACTCGCTCACTTCGGGCTTGCAATTACAGCGCGGGCCTTATGCCCTAGTGCGTCATGGGTGCTGGACATCAAAATTTCAGTGCCTCAATTTGCCGCGGCAGAAACGACCCGCCTAAACGGCGCACTGAGAAAACTCGGCGCTCACACGTTTTAGCACGATGTAGCAACGTTCACTCCGCTCTCAAGAAAGTACGCCTGCCTCCGCTAGCGATCTCATTCACGCTAGCAGTAACACTAGTCAGGTTCGGACAAAGAACTTTTCTCACACCGAACAAAGACATGTTCCATGTTCCGAGAGCCAGCCGCACGTTGATGCGCCAGATGTGGGGTTTATAGAGGGGTAAAGTAGATGGGTTTACTTTCCCCTGCAATAGCAAAACCGGCGACGAGAGAGACTAATCAGTCTTTGTCTTCTCGTTTCGCCCCGCTAGCAAGCTATCTCCCACCCCGCGGCTGCACGCTGTGCCGCGCCAGCCGCGGCGGGCCATGGCTCACCGGAACAAAGGAAGCGACAAGTGTTTTCGCTCATTGACATTTATTACTGAATAATGACCATTCAAAGAGCATGCAGGCTAGCTGGTTGACGGCGAGGATCTCGTTCCTCACCCGGGCAATTTAAGGGAATCGAGAGGTTCGACTCACCGCGACAACAGTCATCTCTGGGGGCGCCTCAGCGCGCTCGCGTTTGCCTCGCTGGGACGCCGATGGCAGCCATTGTCGCCCTCCTTTTTGCCCGATCCTCGAAGGAAGGAGGTCGCTAGGCACGTCCTCTCGCCTCGCTTCCCGAGCTCCAACTTCCCCCCCGCAGCTCGCATCCCGCGCGCGCTCGCCGGCTTAAAGACACTCCTACGGGGAGTAGGTAGATCCCCCTCGCCGACGTCTTGCCCAGCAAGTTCCCGCGAGGAGCAAGCGGTGTGGCGAAGCCGAACCAAAGGGAACGCGCTAAGGTCGCGTTCCCACCAAAAATCCGTCCTGCTACGAGCTGCTGCCAAAGCCCCGCACGTCTGATTGTTACCACAATTCTGATATCAATGAAGGCGTTACGGACATTTCTGAACCAGCAGTCATATACGCCGTCAAGGTTAAACGTCGCCACCGACGTCGCAAGCACCGACCACGAATACCATCTTCTGCGAGGGCAAAATACCAAAGTTAGCCGTTTGCTCCGGCTACACTGACGCCCATGGTGCCTACGCTGGACCCTTCGTCGGTTCCGCCCGGATTGTCGGCTCCTTGCGGTGCCTCCTGCACCGCGAAAGGGCCGCGGTCCTCATCGGCGACACCTTCCGTTTCCAAGTCAAGCGTACCGTCACGGACTTAATTTTGCAGACCACGCGTGCGCGTGGCAAAAGCCACCGATGCGCGCTCTGGAGGCCCGGCGCCTGTTGTCAAGGCCGGCGCGGTGGGCATGCGCGTCCTGTTTTACTCGCAGGCACGCCGATTTGCTCGCTTCCTGCAGCGGTGCTGCAATGGTCAGTCAAGCACCGCATAGCGACGCCTTTGTAGCATTCCTTTCTTCCCGATGGCACATTTGGGGCCTAACGTGACGATTGCGAGGGCTTTGGCGCAATTGCTCCTCGCGTCCAGGTAAATAATTACGCGGAATGTTTTCTTTGTTTGTTTTGTGCTTTATCGTGTATAGACGATGAAACTAGCGGCTTGCGAACGGCGTCCCTGAATGAAGCGCGTACCAAGCACAGTCTCACTGTACCGCCGTGCCGACGACTGAATGCCAGCTGTATGAATAGCGAACCTTTATTCACCTTGTGTATTTTAGATGCAAAGCATCTCTTAGTCGAGGCTCCATCATCCGAGGTCCGGTGGCCACACCTCTCCTCCTCTCCACAACAGCTGTGAAAACGTCGCTCTCTCTCCCCACCTCCTCTCCACACCACCTGTGCGATAGCGCGCGTGCTGCTCCCCCTCTCCCTATCTACCCACTACCTGTGCGCGCTGCTCCTCTCTCCCCTCTTCCTCTCCACTTCAGATAACCAGGTCCGCGCCGCTGCTCCCTTCAGTTGGTGCTTTCTGTCGAGACTGCTGCGCCATCATCCGTTACTCCATTCTCAGCCCAGGCCACCGGAGGCTGTAATGCCCTCCGGAAGTTCTTATGACAACTTGGACTGTTATAGGAATCGCTTAAGGAACTGAGCATAACCACTTGAATATACCTGCTCCCTTTGACTTGGACTGATTAAGGACATTGACTGTGCACCCTCTACATTACTTACCTGGCTAGCTACTCTTGTTTTAAATGCGAATGCATTTCTTAGTCGGGGGTTGTCGTGCTCCGTCGGCGTGCGCCCGCAGGTGTACCTTGCGCGAGAGAACACGAGATGCCGCGAGCAAGCTCGCCTTCTTCTTCTTCTTCTGCTTCCTCCTTGTTCAAATCGCGTGCAAGTTCCTCTTTCTCCTCCTCTGCTTTTAAATGCGAATGCATTTCTTAGTCGGGGGTTGTCGTGCTCCGTCGGCGTGCGCCCGCAGGTGTTATCTCTCCGCGCTCCTTCTCGCCCCTAGCAACAGCTGTGGCGCGCCTAGCAACCGGAGCAGGTGGTAGCTCGGGCGGGAGTAGCGGAGGGCAAGGGGAGAGGAGGAGCGCGCTCGGGCGTGTGAGGGCGCTCGCATCGCGGAGCTCGGGCGGAGTAGCGGAGAGTGAGTGGAGAGGAGGAGCGCGCTCGGGCGTGTGAGGGCGCTCGCATCGCGGAGCTCGGCGGGCTCTCTCTCCTCTCCGCGTACCCTCTCTCCGCTCGCTGCGCTCGGAATCTATATAATGCAGTGGAGCGCGCGCCTGGCGCCTTGATAGCGATTCTTCATTAAGTACGCCATGAATAATAATTACTCGCACGGCACTCATCGGTGCACCCAATGCATTCGCATTTCCGCACGATCCCCTTCGGGGAGGTGGGGTGATTTTTTAAGTGCGAATGCACTTTATAAGCGACCCTGAATTCCGTTGACCGCCGTCCGTCCACATAGCAACAGCTGCGGGTGCGCGCGCTCCTCGTCTTCCTTGGCAACGGGGGGAGATGGGCGCGCGCTGCCTGGCCGCTGACATGACACATACCCACGTGGGGGATTGGCCAGGAATCTCCTCGTCTTCCTTGGCAACGGGGGGAGATGGGCGCGCGCTGCCTGGCCGCTGACATGGCACATAACCACGTGGGGGATTGGCCAGGAATCGGGCGTGAGAAGGGCTAATGCACCCGCTTAAAGGAGTACTGACACGAAATTTCAAAGCTGTGATCTGCTCTAGCAATCAAGTACAACGACAACACAAATAGGTGTCTTTGCATGGCACATACCCACGTGGGGGATTGGCCAGGAATCGGGCGTTGGAAGGGCTAATGCACCCGCTTAAAGGAGTACTGACACGAAATTTCAAAGCTGAGATCCGCTGTAGCAATCAAGTACAACGACAACACAAATAGGTGTCTGTGAATAAATGCATCTTTCTTTCTTTGTAGTTGTGTGTGTGTGTGTGATCTCTCTTTCGCGCACATTACCGAACCGCGCAAATTCAACTCCTGCATTCGCACTTCACATTCTTTCCCCTTGGGGAAATGCGGGGAAATTTTTTGTTTATCTCTTACCGCACTCCGCGCTAGGGGGGAGCCCTGTAGCGGCCACTATCATCACCATAGACCGCTGTTCCAATAGTCTCTCGATACAGCGTAATTGGGTAAAGTTGTTGTATAGGTGTGATTAGGGTGCTGGAAGTTGGTTACATCTATTTTCTTTGTGTTCCACCCAACTCCACCCATTTTAGTTATGGGTGGAGTCATCCCTACTGAACTCTCTCAATTTTTTGTTCTCTAAGTGTGTGAAACGGGTGTTTGATCGTGAATAAATTATGCCCACTTATATTGTTTTAAACACCATGCGGTAGGAAACATCCTGCCGCTAGTAGACGATGTTCGCTTCCACTTCCGCAGCCCCTCATTTCAAAGCCTTACGGCTTGCTATACATATAGATAAAACTATCGTTACGCTGTAAAGAGGTGCTACGCGACATAGGTCGGCGTACTCACTGGTGAGTACACTCATTTGTACTCATTTGTACTCAAACTCACGAGTGAGTACAATGATGAGTGAGTACACACCCTGAATAAAAAAGTGAGTGCGATGACGATTGAGTTCAGGGGTAAATCTACCCCTCGTGAGTACCGTATGTTATGAATGCGCCGAGGACCACGCGGGCAGAGAGAAGAACACTGGTTAACACGTCGAAGACTATATTTAAAAGGACTAAGGACAAGCACAGGACAGTAGACGCTGGGACGTTAAAGACAGGACGGGCTTGGGTCACACGGACGCGCAGCCCGTAGTTAGAAGGTACAGAAAATAGTCTCGCAGTTGGGAAGGTCCGAGAGCAATGCCCAATAGGCAAGTTAGCTCACGCTCAGTCGGGACACGTTTCTAACGGCCCCAACAGGCAGGAACGGCAGCGCCCAACAGCCTGAACGGAACGTCAGCAGTCGGCACACCAGCGCCACGATGACGGCGCCCAGACGCCCTCTCGAGCCTTGGCGGAGGGCAGCGACGGTTGTGCTCCAGGTGGCCCGTGGACCAAGCGTCCCACGGGGGAGTTCCCACGCAACCGCGCCCTGTTCCAGTCGCTTGGCTTCCACCCGTTCGCGTACCAGCTTCCGCGATCCCTTACGCGCGGCTCCTCTTCCTTGTCATCTTCTCTGTCATTTTGGCTGGCTCACTTGCGCGGCCAATCACTCGCATGGCCATTCATCACACCGTACTCATGAGTACACTACTCATGGGTATGAGTACTCCTGAGTACGAGTATTCATGAGTCTGAGTACTCATGAATATGAGCACTCATGAGTACAGCATTCATGAGTATGAGTACTCGTGCGTATGCAGTACTCATGAATACTGTATTTCGAGTGCTTGCACTCGTGAGTACAACAGTGCAAACAAGTTCTATCACAAACTCGAGTGTGGACGCGCGTGTGCGAGTCGCAAACAATTAGCGGTGCCGCTGTGCAGCTTAACTCTCAAGGGTGGTGAAATCAGACAACGAAAACTGCGCCTCCCTCCTTTCCCTGTCCCTGTTTGGCACTGTTAGCGTTTTTTGCCGGTCGCTTGCTAAGGGGTCGCGGTGAAAAGGAAAAAACGAGGGGATGCTCCGTCGGGTGAGGTCCTGGCAGGAAGCGCGGCTGCAGTTGCTCTGTTTGTACGGCACGTGTTAATTGGCGCAGTTATTTTTGTTTACAAAATCGCGGCCTGTGAACGCGTAGCTGCTTCGTTCCGCTTGCTCCGTTCAAGTTGTTTAAGAGGAGGCGGCGGGGGCGGCTAACATTGCATGCACTATGCGCACCGAAGTCGCTCTTTTCCAGGCTTCCGCAGTTTCCTTGGACATGTGACATGCTGTGTAGTCGTTTCGGGAGCCGAAACGCTCATTTAAACGGTCGCAGATAATTTAAGTGATTCGCGTCAAATCGACACTATGGTTTGTGTCATCGAAATGGTCCGCATCATTCCGCTGTGAGCGTTCAAGGGACAATTTGGCTGATGTACGTGCGCCCCTGTGGTTTTATTATGCTCCCACTTTGAAACTTTTTGTTCGCGTGCAGTTCATTTACAAGTGAGCGTATTTACAACCCACCATGCAGGTTGTGGGTTGTTAATCGGAAATCATAATGTCCAGTTGAACGCGTGCGATGCCTTCTTCCACCTCGCATATTTTGTCGAAGAGCTCTGGCATCTTGCCGCTGGAGGAGCGTTTTGCTTTCTAATGGCTTTTCTTTTGAATGGTAACCCGATGCGCCGCTTCTCGTTTATGCCACCGTGTAATGAGGAAGCTAACGACAACGGTGAATTTCGGTCGTTGTTCTTCCCGTACCTTCATCTGCTGTTAGCAACCTCTTGCTAGCAACTACTGCCGAGTTTGGCTCCCACTGTGGAAGGCCTCGTGAAGGGGCCGTTTAGTGATGAACGGCAATGCCAGACGTTGGGTTTTTACCTTAAGCTCGACTCGTGGAACGTCTCGTAAAACATATTGCTTGCCCATAATGACACCACCGCACATTTTGATCGATACCTGTCAGCTTCATCAGCGCTGCTCGAGACAAGAGCTGCAGATTTCCACTGTGCAACCAACGCACCAACACGGCAATAGAGTGACGTCAGTGCAAGCAATCACGCCTCCGAAAAACGCGTCTGCAAACTTTGTTTTCAAGTTCACAAAGCACGGCAGAGCAGTTTGACAGTGCTGTAGCAGATGCCAATCACCGGCAGCAAGTAGATGCACTGCAGCCCTACACTGCGAGCGATACCCGCTCCACCCCTCTGCCCCCCCCCCACCCAAATACACACACACATACACACTCTTGGGACAGGGCCCTCCCAGCTCAGTCACCACTGTTGCGACGTTGCCCTGCTTAGTCCGCCATCTACGCGGCGCACAGCAGGGCGACGAAGTAGTCGAGCCGACGGTGATTTTAAGCTGCATTTATATACAATGTATATACAGGTAGCAAGAGCGTTACATGGCTCGGACAAAGGCGATAGCATTTCTGAACACAGTGCCTCAGATGAGATGCCGCCGCACCACCGCTGCTTGCGTGATGGTTTTATACTCCCGAGGTTCTGTTGCAGCCGCATGCAGTTCGAATGCCTCCTGTCGGGACTGTCACTGGCCGCAGTATGAATTCGTCAAATGGAGGAGGAGCGATTGCATCAGCCGAGTCGCCACGATAGGAAAGGGAAGGCGACTCAGAGGCACCGTCTCCAGGCGCTACTCGCTGCTTATCTGCCGGTTATCGTTCATCCCAGGCATGATTTCGTCCAGCCGTCGTGATGGGAAAGGGAGAATAGACTCGGAGGCGCCTTTCCCGCCAAGTTGCGGCACGTCTGCCGCGGGCGTTTGACCTAGACGCGAATCAACCCCGTCGTCTGCACGTCGCCAGGTGCAGCTAACTTGTGTCGGGCACCGGCACGTTTTTTCTTGCAGTACTTGCAGCGATAGGACACGCTGCAAAAATCCTCGCTAATGCCGATGTAATCATAGTGGTCCTTCAAACTCTCTGGCATACTAAAACCTTGCACTATCCCTAGCTCGTCCGCTGATTTCGTGCTGCAGGCAGCCATAGCTGGGCTTATAAACACTCGTCAGAGCAACACCTTACCACTGACCTCCACGGTTCGTATCCGCATACTGCGCATATCTCGAATTTCTGGCCTATTATACCGTAGCGACTGCTCTTTCCTTTTTTTGTTCCAACTCCTCCTCCAGAAATTTGTTCCTTCTCCTCCTCCCGCGCAAAAGAATAACACCAAATAGAACACAAGACCACATCCACCATACAATGATAGTTTTTCGGTTTGAATAATGCCATTGAGGGGCAGTGGTCATGTTCTACAGGGTGGCCGTGGAGTAATTTCGCAGTCGCAAAACGAGTGCTCACCAATCAGTCACTCGGAGGGACTAATTGCCTAGCAGGTGTTACGAAGACCTAGCTAGGATGACGCGATATTGCATGATAAAAGATTACGTCAGCTGTACCACTTCGCATGATGCAACATTGCGTTAACCGTAACTGAGGCTATTGGTTGGATGTAGCCGATACGGCGCGACAGAACATGGGATCCTCCTACATTTATTTCCTGCAGCTTGCATCCAGGCTTGGTTTCACTTCGCAAGACAAATGAAAACTTATTCTCACTAAGAAAGGAAGTTTCTACACGATAATGAAATCAAATGTAAATAATGACAATCGGTCAAAGAAACACATCCTGACGGAAGTTGAGCTACACAATGTGCCTCAATAGAGCAAAAATATTTGGCAACTTTGGTCCCCGAATCTAGGCTAGCGTTGTCTAAATAACCATTGGTGGAGTTTATTTGCTCTGCACCAAACGGTAACGATGGTATTTAACTATGATAACGATGATATCTGTGTAACGATAATATTTACCACCTGGCATAATTGGAAGGTGGGACGAATTTATATTGTATACTCGGAATGTAAAACCATATCTGAGCTGATACACACATTGCAGTTCAGCACTTTGCATTTGCAGTCAGCGCGTGACAGGTTGCAAGCTTAGTTGTTACTCATAATAAATTGCGGAGTCGCATATCATTAAATAATCGGGGTTTCACACCTAGGGGGTGGCGCTTGATTGACGACTGCGAAACAGCGGCCGCAGTGGCCGTTCTGCTGGAACCGCATCTTCCGGCGCAGTGGAATGGACGAACGAAATAGGGGTAACGTCGGTGTGATCTGTTGTTTTTGTCAAGATAGATACGGCCAACCTTTGTCGACGCATTTCGCAATACCTCTATCTTACTTGCTTGTACATCAAGTTCTGCGTTTATGATGAAGGAAGAGAAGCTGTCTCCTCAGATTCGACAAACTGCAAGTGACTAATTATTTTTCCGTTTGAAATTCCTGTGCCATCGCCCTGCCCGGACGCTGTGCTGGAGGTCAAAGTCCAGGGCTCACAGCTGCGTAAATACCTCATAATATGCTTGCAAGAGGTTGTTGGGCTGCTGTTGCATTTTTTTACAGACTATATATGTTGTGCGGTAATCGTTGCTCGTGTTTGTGGAATGATTGTGGTGCGCTGCTATGGCGTACGACAAAAATAAGTCATACGAGCGCTATCCTAACCATACGGCTCCAAGTGCTGAAAGCTTTCGGTTTGTCGAGGCACGAGAGATTTCTGTCTTTTATGTCGTTAAGCAAAATGTTTGCTACTAGTGGCGTTTTGAATTGATATTCAGTTGTTTTTCGCAGTATGAACGAAGTATAAATTTTATTTTTTGACGGTAAACTTGTCTACGAAGCGGTGGAAAACGACGCCGGGTAACGTCCCACGACGGCGGGTGATTTATTCACAGTGCAGTTGGAGCCGGCGCTTTTTTAGAGCGTGTCTCGGCTCGTCTGCTATCGCTGCGCGACGGAACATGGGGTCCGTCAGCGCGTAAATGCAAGTAATTGATTCCTTGACCAAAGTAGAAACATTTTCGAACACGAACAAATGTTAGTGCAGATTATTTAGAAGGAAGTACAGGTGAGTACAGATTGAGTAGAAGTGAGTACTGTCAGTAAGGTCCGATGATTCGGAGAATTTCAGCGCACCAAAAAACAAAAACGTACGAGAATAGCTGCCGCCAGAAGACACGCAGAAAACCGCAATTTATGGCCACGGCAGCGCCGAGAAGGCCCGAGCCCCACGAGAGCACGACGAGCCCCAGACTCCGGCGCTTTATTCCTGAGAACACGAGGAGACGCCACACGCAACGCGCGTGCTTACGTTCCGTTTCGCTCTCTCCCCTTGCCTTCGCGCAGCGCGTCGCTCTACGACAGTGCACAGTGTAAGACGTTTTCTGCCCGTGCTCCTCTGTCCTGATGTATATGTAACGTCGGTATTTTTAATTATTTCAACACTTAAAATTTTTCCTGTTTAGCCTTTCATTCAAGCCACGACCTAGCTAACATGGCGCAGTCGACAGGATCAGGATTGGAGGCCACGGGAGGACGAACGGACAAACAGATGAACGACACGGACGAACCGCACCAGGACTACCAGAGTGCGGCACGCAGACGTGGGGCACCGATGGACTCCACGTCAACTGTGGTCGACCCACTGCTGACTTCAGCGGAACGCTAGGTCCTACGTTCAAAGAAGAAACAGCAGTTTGTGAGGAGGATGCTCCGTGAAGAACGAGAAAGTTTTCAGACAACTGGTGAGAATCACCCAAACGTTTCCATCGGTGCCTGGACTGCACGAGATCCGGACACGGGCAGCATGCACGACGGCACGCATACGAACCGGAAGACATGCAAAACTGATTGCTTGCTCACCGGACCTCTCCCAGGTAATCGCCAAGATTAAAAAACGCAAGCGAAGCTCAGTGCATTTCTTGCGAGATCAGGAGCACACGCTGCTGTGACACCGGGCCAATCGACGAGCTACATCGCCCCCGCGCAGGTCATTCCAGCAACCACCAACGAAGCGCGCAACGTACGCCGCGCGCAGGAGCCAGGAAGCACCACATGCCTGGCACCCGCTCTTCCGGTCCAGACGTACACTAGATAAACGCTGAGAGCGCGGAACGCAACGTAGCCAGCACGTACATTTTCCACAAGTGCTGTCTCCCGGTCCCGGTCCGCGCAACAAACGACATTGAATCCGAATTGGTGGATTCAATGCAACGTTTTTGACCGATCCGCCATTCCACCCTACAACGCCACGCCACCGCACGCTAAACGGAAAGCCAACCGGCTCCCGCACCATACGCAACGCCCACCTCAATCGAAGCAACCTCCTCAGCGCGCCGACTGTGCCATCCCTGCACCCCGCGGCTCACCAGTAGACAAAACGAACGTCTACGCTCCCACATGCATCAAGCACGCAACGAGCTACAGGAACACGATCGCCGACGGAAGCGACGCGGCTAACGCAACGACGTAAACGCTGTCATGTTCAGGTCCGACGAAGTGAATGGCACGGCACACACATAAAAAACAAACCGATTTGATATTCACCAAAACTCATCGAGACTAACGCCCTGTAACGAAGTTTCTAGTATCCGGAACAACAAAAAACTAGCGCCAGCGTCGAGCAACTGCGAATAAGCGGACAGTGATCTGGATACGAACGGACGTCAACCTACGCGGTCACTTAATTGTGCCTGAGGGTATTGAGTATTGAGTTGAGTATTCGTGAGTAATACAAATTGAGTACTCGTGAATGCAGATTGAGTGCTCATGAGTACTCATTCGTACAGATTGAGTACTCATGAGTACAGAAGATTGCGTACTTATGAGTACAGATTGAGTACTCATGAGTACAGAAGATTGAGTACTCATGAGTACAGATTCAGTACTGATGAGTACAGATTGAGTACGAATACTCGTGAGGACAAATTAGTTTGAGCACAAGGGAGTACGGTTACAAAGGAGTATGTGATGAGTGAGTATGAGTGATTTTGATAATATACAAGCTTTTTGAGTCTGAGTTTGATTGAGTACAGCGTGAATGAAAAAAATTGTGATTGAGTATGGGTGAGTTCTTCCTGTTTTGCCGACCTATGTTACACGATAATTATACAACAAACTAATCGCTGTTAGTCGCCTGAACATTATTTTTTGTTAGCACTGGTGAGACTACATATTTTCGGAGGTCAAGTAGAATATCTTGATAATTTCACAGTCTATTAATGGTTATCTCATATCATTAAAATATTTTTTTCGAAAGGAATAAAAAATGAGTACTTTGACTACACACTGCACATTTCTGCACTCAAGTCCTTTAAAAATGCGGCGAGGACTGTTGCGAGATGCTCACGCGTGTTTTTGGTTGTGCCAACACCGTTTTACTCATGAAAATGGTTGGTGAATCAATAAACACCCTACTTGGTGGATGTTGACAGGGTGTGGCATAGGTGTTCAGCAGTTGAAAAAATTCCGTTACTCGTTCAACTTAATAGTACAGCACTTTTCCCACTCCGCCTTATGATTAAAAATTTTTTGGAAATATGCATTCTGGCTTGTATATTTAACAATAAATATTAACAGCCCGAGCCTCTAATAAAGGTTTTTAGTGAAAACATGAAAGGAATTCCCCGTCTCATTGTTATCATAATTTGCACGCTGTTCGAGTTAATAAAACCACCTGCACTTTTCTGAAACTGAAGCAGATACAAGCGAAAGGTTTGCACTCTTCCCAGTGCTATTTTCGAAGGAGATCTTTCAGAAGATTTCTAGCGAAATATTGTATCCCGCAATGGTCCATGAATGGGTTACCGTGGAATAATTGGCAATACTACGTAAGCTACGTAATGCCGACAGTCAAGTGTCATGAACTTACGAATGGCGATTCTGGAAAAGCTCAAAAAGGTTCTTGGGAAAGTTTTCGTCGGCTAAAGGGACCGTTCTCTCAAAATGTGACGTGGCCGCAAAGCGCATTATGCCTGGACGGACGAATTCCAAGATAAAGGAGGGTTAGCTGCCGTTAACGATCCGAAGTGAATAAACAGACGTTACGTTTCTGGCGATTTATACTCACAACCTGCATGGTGACGGTTCCGACGTCCTTTTTTTACTCGTGCCGTTTCTACGGGGAAAAGGCCAGGCATTTGTGTGGCGTCCCCGAAAATAGTTATTTGGAAATTTCGTAACTTGAAACGACAGCAAATGTTGGCGATTAGTACATAGACAGGGTTTTAGAGGTCAACTAATTCTGTCCACTCAAAAAAAAAAATTACCCCTTCCACTACTGTGAAGATGCAAGGCCAGCGAAGCGCACTGCTGGAGAGCAACATTGAGTTACATGTTTGGTGATTTACTAAACAGATGAAATGACGATTCATACACATAACGTCCTAAGAGTTAAATGCAAATTTATTAAAACGCAGCTTGCCAGCCCTCACTGGTACCGCCCATTGTTACGCCCAAACGCACTGCATGAAAATTTTGGGCCATCTCCACTAACGTGAAACCTAATTAGGGGCGTAGTACGCAGTGTATAAGTGTATTCAAAGACTGTGTCTCCCTTGCCACACGCCCCACGGAGATGAAACCGTTAGGGGGTAGAGGTGTGCAGCTTTGCTGTAGAAGTCATTTGTCTTTAAAGCACGAAGCTTTCTAGGGGGAGGCGTGCGAAAACAAACGTCCCGCGGTGTTTCAGTACCATAGCTACATGCGATGACGGCGACATGAGACGACGACAGCCCGACCGCCTAAGGTGCTTCACCCCTAAACATTGGCGCACTTTGCACTCGCTGTGCAAGGCTGGAGAAACCGCAGAACTGGCTGTCCCTCTCCCGTTGTCGCAGGCACGGCTTTTGCACCCCACATAGATTCCCGAACTTCATGGCTGGCAAGCCTGAAGCATTTTGACCGCAGGCTTTCACATCTGTGCAACGTGGACCGTGTTAGCGCGCACTACAAAATGCGGCAACCGGCGTCTGTAGCGGCTAACTACGCCTCTGTAGCACGAACTCGGCGTCTGTGCTCCTCACTTCAGACGCGAACGCACGTGAAGTAGTGAGGAGAGCCGCGAGTGAGAGATCTCGCCGGGAACTCTGGGCAGAGTGTTCTCGAAGGTCAAGCTAGCCGACCCCGGGCACCCCTCCAGAGGCGCACGCTCAGGTGGGGCTCTGCTGGGCTGAGTTTTCTGGTAACGCTGGACGGTCGAACTAAAAGCTTAAGCAGCTACGCTGTTAAAACTGCGATGTGAACGCGGAACGTGTGGCTCACCTTCTTTGTCGCTCGTCACTTCGTCATTTTCTCCAACGCGATACATTCTTTCTGGAGACGCACCGCGTCCACTTAGCGCTGCCTGTGAGGCAATGCAGGGCGACTTCCTGTAGAGTGCTCGAATGGGGCCCTACTGGCCATGGCGCTAGAATACGCGGACGACGTTATCTCTATTCGCCTTGCGGTATCCCCGATATCGGCGAGTAATTAATTTTGCTTTTGCTATTTTTTATTTGCAGTCCTCCCAGTTCTGCTTATCTGTTTTTAAGAGCGCGCATGCTTCTGTAAAAGAGTAGAAGATAAAACGATGCAGCGGCTGAACACCTGGCATTAGTCCTGGCGCCGTTGCCGTCTGATCGCTTGGGGGGCCTTTTTCTTCTCTCTTTTGAAGGACGCGGGGGTTCCCTCTTTCCATCGTCGGGGGACGCTCTTAGTGTACGCATCTTTGGAAAATAAACAGTCTTGTCTTGAAACTGCAAAGCAGCTCCACGTCTGCTTTCTCGCCTCCTTCAGCAGCCGACATTCCGGGCTGCTACAAAATTGGTGACCCGAAATGCGCTTCAACGAACACGCCGCGATGAGCTCCGACGACAACACTGCTGCCTCCACGCCTGCATTCTTCGCCATAGAAATGAAGTTACCAAATTGTTGACCTAAAAATCCAAGAGTTTGGTTCAGCCAAGTGGGGGCCCGTTTACAGCTCCGGCACATGCCTCGCAGTCGACGAATTGCCTTCACATCGTCGCAGCCCTGCCCGCAGAAATCGCCGACGCTATCGATGATATCTTGGTTTCACCCCCACACAAGGAGAATATGACATTGTGTTGGATCGCATCGCGGCGCCTGAAGAAAGCAGACTTCAGCAGCCCTTATGTCGGGAAAAGCTGAGCGACCAACGAGCTTCCCAACTGCTGCACCGGATACGGCAACTGCTCGGTGTACACGCGAGTCAGGACGGCGAGCTCCCACTTCTTCGTGAACTTTTCTGCAACGGCTGCCCCAGTCGGTGCGCATGGTTCTCGCGGGTTCAGATGAGACGTCCCTTGATCGACTGGCGCAACTTGCCGATCGCATCATGGAATACTCTGCTCTAAACTTTGCGCCCATAGCTGTTTCAAGAACACACAAACAACCAGATCGACTGTCGCGCCATGAGGAGAAAGTGAAACAACTTACCGAGACCATGCAGCAGCTTTTTTTGTCTGGCGTTCCCTAACAGGGCGAGCAACGACCCAACCGATCCCCTTCAAGACAGGCAAGCTCTTCCCGGAGAAGCCAGTCTCGAGATAGAGAGGCCGGAGTTTGCTGTTACCACAGTCGTTTCGGCAAGGGTAATAGCCGCTGCACCCAACCTTTATCGATTCCGGAAAACGCTCCGGCCAGATGTTAACGGCGGCTTACCACATCGGCCCTCCACCCAGCCACCGGTTCTTCATAGTTGACCGCGTAAGCAACTCGCGCAAGCTAGTCGACACAGGAGTCGAAATCTCTATTCTCCCGGCAACCCCCGACGATCGCCTATGTAGCAAGAACATGCAGGCGGTGAACAACACTGCCATCGCTACGTACAGCTTCCGCTCGCCCACAATAAACGTTGGACTCAGGCACCTGTTTCGCTGGGTCTTCGTGGTAGCGGACGTTAATTTCGCCATAGTCGGAGCAGACGTTCTCAGCCACTTCAACCTGGATGTGAGCGTACGTGACTGTTGCCTCAAGGATAACAACACATCCCTCAAAGTACGTGGCTTGGACTCAAACATCTGCTCATCTGGCATCTGCGTCTTCCAGCCAGTATCTGCCTACCGCCACATCCTGGCCGAATTTCCTTCTCTCACCAAGCCCCGAAACACGGAAGAGCCGGTGAAATATAACGTGACTCACTACATCGTCACCACAGGGCCGCGAGTCACCGCCCGGCCTCGACGGCTGTCCAGCAACAGCCTTCAAGATGTACGCAGTGAGTTCGAGCATATGCTGCAGCTGGAAATTATTCTCCCTTTGTCTAGCAACCATTCATCGCCGCTGCACATGGTGCCTAAAGACAACGTGGACGACTGGGACCCGTGCGGTGACTACAGAGCCTTGAGTGCATCCACAACGCCGAACCAGTATACTCTGCCACACATTCACGATTTTAGAGCGTGGCTAGCAGGTACAAAAATATGCAGCAAGATCGACCTCGTAGCGGCATACCACCAAATTCACGTCGAACCGGAGGAGATACCAAAAATAGCCATAACAACTGCATTCGGCCTGTTTGAGTTTGTCCGTATGCCCTACGGCTTGCAAAATGCACCACAGACCTTTTAACGGTTCGTGGATGAGGTCACCCCGGGTCTTCCTTTAGTCTTTGTCTACCTGGATGACATTTTGGTGGCCAGCGGAATTCCTACCGTGCAAGAAGAACACCTCCGCCAGCTCTTTCAGCATCTGGATGAGCACGGTCTGGTGTTGAAACCTCAAAAGTGCGTGTTTGGTGTCGAGGCTCTCACTTCCTCGGCCACCACGTCCCTGCTGAAGGCATTATTCCATCGGAATCGAGGGTGGAATCTGTCAACCATTTTCCTGCTCCAACATCTTTCCGCCTGCTGAGAGAGTTCCTCGGGCTCTTCCGCGGGCGGTTCATTCCGTCTTGTGCTCGACTACTCCCATATCCAGGAATCTGGGACAGGAAGCTTCTAGTTCAGCTGGTTGGCACCACGTGGCGTCTCCACCTTCAAGATTTTAAATTACAGCAAATACAAGGTGGTAAGGGGAGTCTGGAAAGGGGTCATGGTACCAGGATTAACTTTCGCCAATTCGGTTCTGTGCATGAAGCCAGACACCCAAGCGGGCCTGGAAGGAAATCAGAGGGCGGTAGGCAGATTGCCCTACGGGCCCACAACAAAACTACAAATGAGGCGGTACAAGGGGATATGGGCTGGTCGTCTTTCGAGGCGAGGGAGGCGCAGAGCAAGATAAAGTTTGAGGAGCGACTTCGTGACATGGAGGACGAAAAATGGGCCGCGAGGGTGTTTAAGTACCTGTAGATGAGGAGCGTGGACACGCGGTGGAGACGGAGGACCAGACAGCTGACCAAGCAGTACGGAAAGTCGGTAGGGGAAAGCGGGGTTTACACAACAGTTAAAAAGCACGTAAAGGCAGCAGAGACGACGAAGTGGGCACGGAGAGTGGAAGCGAAAAAAACCCTGGAGACTTATAGGGCAGAGAAACGGGAAATTGAGAAGGAGGGATTCTATGGCAATACGAGAGGCAGTTCGTTGCTCTTCGAGGCACGGGCAGGGTGCCTGAGAACCCGGACATACACGGGTAGCTAGAGGCAGCAGGATGAAACGTGTGCATGCTGCGGCAGTGATTGAGAAACTACAGACCATATTGTCAGGAGCTGCACAGAGATACGGCCGCCGTGGGGTGAGGGGGGAATGACGCTGGCGGAGGCTTTGGGATTTGGGGCAAGGGGGAACCTCAAATTCAAGGCCATAGAGGTGACGAAGAGGTGACTGGAGTGGTGGGGGAGGAAAAGTAGGGAAGGGATGGGTACGCAGGCGGAGTAATCATACGGAGGAGAATTTAGAACAGCGAGGGGAGGAAAAAGTTACGCCCACCTCCCCTCGCGGGAACCCTGGTGTGATGCGACGCTGAAGGGGGTTCCATTGGCGTCGCATCAAGCAATCGTCGCGTACGGCAAGAGAGCAAGCGCGGACGACCATCGACTGAGAGATCGGCCGGAGCGCGGCACTCCGCTTCTTTGAAGAGGAGACCGTGGAGAGAGAGAGTACTGCACATGCGCACAGTGCGCAGCCGCGCGCAGAGCGACCGCACATGTTGGGAGAGAGTATTCGCTATCGGAGAGAGGAGAGGAGGTGAGCGGAGGAGAGACGCAGCTGTGCGGACGCGGACGACGGACGCACGCAGGACAGGGCCGCCGGCAAGAGATGCTCTCAGCGTCGCATCTAAAAAGGGGGGTGGGGGCGATGAGTTGAAAACGCAAAAGTGGGAGAGGTGGGAGGGAGGAAGCAAATCTATAGGTTAGCTGGGAGTAGGGCAAGTAAACGTAATAAAACAGGCAAGTCGGTTGCTGACAACCGACGCCCCGATTTAAAGGGAAAGCCACTAATCATCATCATCATCATTTCAAACTTCCCGCGGGGACGTATTCGGTGATGCGGGAAATGAAAATTATAAGAAAAAGAATTCACGTTTCCAGTAGCGGGCTTTACCGCCGATCGCATTTCCGTGTGTGCTCCTTTACCTACACCTCCCCTGAAGCACACCGTCATGCCAGCACTGCTAGTGCTTTTGATAGCGACCGAGGCGACGTCTCAGTGTGGAGTGAAGTTGCTTTTCGTACCGTCGGACGCCGTTTGCTGAGCTCTGCCGAAAATAAATACGACGGTAATAAAAAGGAAGAGGGAAGGCAGGAGGAGGGTTATCCTTTTTATTTTTTTCTCTGGGGGCTAGGATAGCTGGAATAGCCCGTCTTGCTCATGTGAACGGCCAGCGTGGATTTCGGCGCAATAGGATTTCTATTAAGAGAATTAAGTACCGACTACCGACCGAATTTTATCGCCGGCCCTTTTCAGATATCGAACTCGTGTTTCCCGATGTCCATCGGCAACCTATAGAATCTCTTGAAGCTGTTTTACAGTGTTTTCCTCTAACCACAAATATGAGGGTTTGGGGTAGAATACGTGTTTTTATGGATTACTCAATATGTGTTCACCCAGTTGATATGCCCAGTTGGCTTTTGATTACAAAGAACTAATTGAGGATTTTGTTCTAATAAACCCGCAAACGAGCGGGCGCGATCTTCAAATTTACACTCCTAAGAAAGTGAACACGGGTAGGATGAGATAACATTGCCCCGCCCAAAAGTGCTGGACCTACAGTTTTTAAACTTTGTGAGTACATTCCTACTATGGCGCAGGATCAAAATAAAGGTCCATCTTTAATTACACTCCTCACAACAACAAAAACAAAAAACGTCCGCGTTCACTTAAAGTGACCCAGAAACACGTTTCAAAGGTGGCAATCAAATGCATTCAGCTGGTAGAACGGATTATGGGTAGCATTTGAGCCAAGCTTGAGCCCCATACGTTCTACGTATAATTTGTAAGCAATTTTTAAACATAGCCTTTCTCAGCCGATGAGGCTGACTCCCACAGTCCGCGCTGGCCACGTCATTTGAAAGCCCTTCGCTGTTCATTTTCTAACGACGTCACGCCGCACGCGACGTCACGATGGTGCGTTTCCCGTCTCCATTCCTGTGCGGGCATTCCTACGGACCGCCGCTTGCCGCCGCGTCACTCCGATTCAGTAGCGCAGTTCCGAAACGAGCGCTCCGCGTCCGCTGGACAGAGATGAATTACCCGTGCTGCGTCGTTGGTTGCAAAGCCAGCGACTGGCGTAATGTGAAAACGAGGTACGCTCTGCCGAAAGCTCGTCTGGTTGCCACTCATCGGACTCTCGGAGTCGACGGTGCCAAGATTTTTTAAATGCAGAGCATTTCAGTAACTCACGATGTCACCCGCGTTGGCGTCCGTAGTCCGCACCGTTGTTGTCCCTACTATATAAATAAAAGAAAATACTATCCGACGCCCGTTTCGATCCCTCGACCCTGCGGGCGGAACGCATGTACATTGTGCTGTAACCACTGCGCCACAAAGCCAACACAAACCGCGGCGCTATATACGCGCTTATATAGTTGACTCATTCAAATTACTGCTGGACGAGCGATCTCTCGTCAGCAGTTGCCACAGTGCAACAACATTAACGTAACGCAAACTACTTAACGTCGTGCGCCCCCGGAAATGCTCTGCATTTGATCGTGCCCCTCGCGAGGGGCATGTATCACTGCGGCTTCCTACTGGCCAGTACACTCGTCGCCATCTGTGGGATGTTGTGCGAACCCTTTGCGGCTGATGGCGCGCGATTTGAAATGTATGTACACTTTATGATTATCCTTTTTTAACATCATTGGCTGCGCCCCTGCTTAAGGGGTATGGTCGGCCTGGGCCCCTACGGGGTATGGTTTGGGAATACGCAGCCGGGACTGTTCACATGTCTTGACAGGGGCAAATATGGGCAACTTTTTGCATGGGAGCGGCGATTATTGAACCTTATTCGAAAGGGCGTTTCAGCTTGGCCGATATATTGTTGCCTACAAACAGTGAACTCTAGAAGGTATACGACATTAGCAGAGTCACGGTGAAAGTTGTTCTTTATATTCACGTAGTAGTCTGAAGCTGTGCTGGTGGAACGCTGTGTAGTGGTCATGCGTGGGCATACTATACATCGCGGTTTTTTACAGGGCATGCAACCTGTAGTTTACGGTCGGTTGATACGAGAGTTAGTAAGAAAGTCGCCTAAATTTTTATTACGCCGGTAGACAACGCGTGGTAGTTCGGGGAATATGCTTTTTTCGTGCTTGTGGCAGGCACTTTTATCTTTTAGAATGTCTGCGATATAATGACCTTTTAAGGGTTATAATCGCTTGATCGCGAGGTTGTTCCGTTAGTTCGGAGACTTAAATCAATTCGGTAAACGCATTTTTCGCAAAGTTATACGCGCATTTGCAAGGTAAGCAAGCCGTCCTTGTCGCAAGCCTAACCGGCAAAGCCGGCGGAGCAAAAGTGGAAAAAAAAAAACTAATCAATGTAGTCGGTAGGTACCAATAAATAGTTGAAAAAGGTTCCAAGACCCTTCCGCCGCCCCGACAATAAGTTAGGGAGGAGAAAAACCTCGAACATCGAAATCGTAGCGTCCGCACCACCTGGCCAAAAACCGGCTACGAGTAGGGCGCGACCAATGGCAGACGAAAAGTTGAATAACTCGGCGACCCTAGGGCCTAAAGGAAACACTAACCACTCGTTGCGGCCGGCAGAGCAAGGGATATTGTTCTTTAAGGTTCGGATCCATAGTGCCTAAGATAAGCAGGATCAACGCACAGGCGGCATTGGCAGAATTCACTGACCAGAAGTCGAGCGTTCTGACGTTACGTGACTATTTACCGTGGGGTTCCGTCTCGGACTCACCGCGTACTTTCGGAGAAGCAATCCGGCATTCGTTTTTTTTTCATATGCATTTCTATTGCATAGAGAATCTTCGGAATACCTGTGGACTATCCTGGGTAAGTCCGAGACGGTAAATCGAAGAGTCCCAGTGTTTCCAGCTCTTTCGAAAGAAGCAAAGAGGGAGGAGGAAGCGATCGGCGCAGGAGGAAAGGTACTTTTATCGCTCGTGACATACGTTATACCAAACGTAGGGCAATAATCCCAACGGCAACGCGTTTCGTAATACCGAACGTAGGGCAATAATTACAACGGCAATACGTTTCTACATTGATTCCTTGAGGCATCACAGGCTTTTGTAATTTCCTAGAAAAGTGTTTCTCGGTCCCTTTAAGTCTGCTTGCATGCTTTGGAAAGAGAGAAGAGAGAGAGAGAGAGAGAGAGAGGAGAGAGAGAGAGAGAGAGAGAGGAGAGAGAGAGAGAGAGAGAGAGAGAGAGAACAACTTTATTGAATGGCCTGCAGTAGGTTAAGATGTCTCCCCACTGGGAAGACGGGTCTTCACCGCGACGCGGCCATGACGTCTATCTCGGGCGTCGTGCTCCTCGAGGCCTTGCTCGCTCGCTACTCCTTCGGGTCAAGATGGCCGCAGCCGCCTTCCTGGGGGTGCTTCCCCCCTTCCCCTCTGTTTCGCTCGGTCGCTGCCTTTCAAGAGCTGCCGAGACCTGCTGCACGGCCTGGCGCTGTGCTTCTCGATCGTAGGTCTTCATCGCCGCCTCAGTTTGCGGCGGAAACGTCGTCATCTTGCTTTCCTCTCTTGGGTTCACTCTGCAGTCCCACAGGATATGAGCCGCGGTGGCTCTCTGCTTCGCACACATTTTGCACACATCACTTGCATAAACACTGGGTCACACGTACCTAGCTAACACGGGTGGAAGTAAGCACCCTGTGGAGAGCTGTCTACTTATGAGAACTTCGTCTTTTGGCGCGAATAACTACAACAAACAACTGCGACACTTCCAGCCCCACCTTCCGCAGAATCGTAGCTCTCCGTGGCTGGTTTGCACATTCTCTACTCACGCGTCACGCGAGTTGTCGTCAGCGAGCACGTACTAGGCTAACTCTTGTTCCACGCCTTGCAACGTGTTGGAGGAAGTCAAGTAACGTACAAGCATTTTCCAGGTACGAGCCACGCTAGATTGGACCGAATATACGTCCCATTTGGTCTTATTGACAAATGTGAAGACTATATTGTAAAGCCTGCATCCTTTTCCGACCATTGCCTCGTAGTGTGCACACTAGGGCATAAAAAGCAAAAGAACTCCTTCAATTGGGATTTGTGGAAAAAAATAGCAAACTGCTTCATGATGAGGAATTTCTAAAAAATGTGAACGAAAGGATCTGAGAAATAGAACCGCAGCAAAATTGCATAGGCCACCACTGGGAGATATGTAAGCAAAGCATAAAACTAAAGGCTATCGAAAGGTCTAGTTCTATTAGATATAAGTAAAATCTTCAAAAAAATACGCTGCGATCAAGCTTGGAGAGGCTTATTGGTGAAGCGCCAGGCCTGTTTAAAGATGACATCCCAAAAATGAAGCAAAAGCTAGAGGTGCTGGATGCAGACCGCTTCCCCAGTGAACTTGTGCGCGCAAAAGCGGATCAGTTAGCCGCAGGCGAAACGCCCACCAAGCGGGGGCTTTGCTTGGAAAAGGCGCATGCTCGACGTAACCTGATAAGCGAGATAGATTGGGAAGGCCGAGTAGTGACACAGAAAGAGGACATCGAGCATGCGTTTTTTGAATTCCACCAACTGTTTGCTCACCGAAAGGTTGATTTAGAGGGTTTTAAAAAAGAATTTGCTAGTGCATTACCCAAACTGAATGATGAAACTAAACACAGATTAGAACAGGAAATAACCGCTGAAGTAAAAAAAAGCAATCCAGAACTGGAACCCGGGCAAGCCCCCTGGCCCAGATGGGTTAAGCGCGGCTTTCTATAAAGCATTTATAGGCGTGTTAGCACCTCTGTTAGCCGCACTGTTGAACAAGGCCTTCAAACTAAAGTCTTTACCACCATTGATCAGCGAGGCACACACGATATTGATACAGAAAACCGACAACGCCGAAAAACTCAAGAAAGTTACATCATATCACCCCATTCCCTTGACCAATATAGACTATAAAAGTTTCATGAAAGTGCTTGCCCAGAGAACACACACAGTAATTCAGCAACTAATCGGATCACACCAGACATGTGGTATCAAGGGCCGTACAATATTTACTAATATACATAAAGCTAGGTGCGCACTGGAGAGTTACAACGCGTCACATGACGGGATCGCAGTTCTTCAACTCGACCTCGAGAAAACGTTCGATTGTGTACACGCGCACAAGATTTTATTTTTTATTTTGGAGTATGTAATGTAGGTTCAGTAATAAAGGAGGGTGTAGTTCTGGCGTACAGGAGGTGCTCCACGAGGTAAATAGTAAATAAGAGTCTGGGGGCCCCATTAGTGTGGAGCGTTCGGGGCGCCAGGGCTGCCCTCAATCCTCCCGGCCCTCCCCCCCCCCCTTTTTTTTGTCTTTGCATCGAGACGTTGGGTTTGAAAATAATGGGAAACGAGTGAATCCGTAGTTTTAAGCTGCACCAGTCTGAAGTCAAATTGTGAGCCTACGCCAACGACATGGCACTACTCTGCAAAGACATAGGAAGTGTCACTATTGCTAAAGAGGATGTTACAGCGTTTAGTATGATGTCAGGCGTGGGGTTCTGGCATGGAAGTTGGCCGACGACACCACGCTTATTTGCAGGTGTCAGTTGGGAAAACAAACCGGTCAAGTATTTTGGAACACCCCTCGAGATACAGGGATATACTCGGTTACAACTCAAGAACGGCACCACCTCATGTAGTGTATCACTCCGCCAAAGCGCCGGACCCGTGACGTCAGTGCGCGCGCGTTTTGAAAGGGGTTTGCTATGAATGCGTGATATCGTCTGCCTTGTCTCACGCAGTTTGTTTGTCGTCAATGGGGTCGTTTATAAGCATATTAAGTCCAAAAAATCCCGGGAACGGCTCACGCCATGTTCAAAATATTCCCAGTAACGCCTTACTTGCGCCGCGCGGAGAAACATCCGGCTACGGCGATAACGCACAGCGGCAACTTCCGGTGCCGTTCTTAAGTTGTCACCGAGTATAGTGATCCATACTGGTGTGCGCAAGCACAGTAAATACGGTATAAATGGGAAAAGTGGAAAGGGATAAACTTGTCGATGTTTGCCAGGGCAACTGTGTGCAATTTATTTTTTGTTTCAAAGTTATGGTTTGCAATGCAAGTGATGCATTGCTCGCGTATGAATGTTCAGAAATTGCACCGGATATTTGCAGTGTTTATATGGTCGCCGACGGGGGAAAGGTGTGCAAGAACAAACCCCTTTAGACGTGTACGAGGCGATGGACTGGGACTGGCGCATTTTTCGTGCGCCAGTTAGGTAATCGGTCTCTGGACACAAGCGACCCTTTTTAAAGAACCGTGTGCCAAGTTCGCTTAGGTGAAGTGCTACCGCAGCTTGTGGTGTCTACAATAAGGATGAAGGGGAGAATTTTCGGGTATTTTACAGAAATCGTGCTGGCGGTACAATTTTTGACGGCATGCTTTTCAGTGCAGTACGTGTGCGATACTTCTCGTAAAAAGTTGTACAAAGACTTATGTGATAACTTATTCCTTGTGCCACGCTACAGAACATTGCACATTGCAGGCCCAGGTCAAGATGCTCTTAAAAGGGTCAAAAGGAAGCCAGTTCAGGGTGGGGCGAAGTCTTTCTTCTTTAAACTCCATACCGGGACACTCACAGTTCAAACGTCGCTTCAAGATAAGGGGTTTGAAGTTATGTGGGGTACAGACTGCACAATTTGTAAGCAACCGGAAACAATAGACCACGTGTTCGTACACTGCTGTATGGCCGTCCACTTTTGGGATGTCCTACAGCGAACACTCCACAAAAAACTTCCGTTGAACCCACACGGCATTCGGTACCTCCCAACCGAAAGTGAAGAGGGCGCGCCGTACGATGTGCTAATCCTACTGGGCCTGTACAGTATTTAGAGGGTCCGCATGACATGGCTTCACAGTGATGTGGATGCTAGCCCGGCGCGACAGTTCTTTCGTGAGAGTTTGACGCTTTATGTTGAAGGTATTAAAGGGACACTGAAGTGATATGTAAACATTGCGAGATTACTTGCGCAAATTGTAGTCCGGAGTCCCCAGGCCATGTTACGACCACTCTGGGCGCGTTTACGCGATTTTATTGAGTAGAAAAATAATTCGAAAATGCTGTCCTCCTCTCTTTACGCTCTCCCATTTTCTGCGGCGTTTTCGTGTGACGTCGCGAGGAACCGAGTTCGCAATTGGCTGCGCTACTGCACGGCTCCCCGGCCTTCAGACAGAGTCAGTCGGCCCAGCGTTTCGTCCGCCGGCCGCCGACGGGTCGTCGCAATTCGTTCGCTCAGTTGAAACGAAGCCAGAACACGTTTGTGAATAGAAGAATGGGCCTTTCTTTGGCCTTTCTTTACTTGGTTAGTTTGTACACTGTATCTAGCTCCAAGTCAAGGTCGCTTCACACAAGCGCTGCACAAGCGCACATGCGACGCTTCGCTGACTGGTACGCCAGTAGGAAAAAATAAGGCCTCTTAAAGGCGGAAAAAGAGTCAGCCAAGTCCATATAGGTACTAAGGAAATAAAATCAACTGATATTTTTACCGTACAGCGTAAAAATAGGGTGCCGGAAGCACTTTTTGCGCTGGGAGAACAAGCACAGCGGTCAGCAGCATGACTACGCATCTGCAAATGCTTTTCCGTTGACGAAATGCAATTGCTAGACGTGAGCTATTGTGGAAACTCGGGGGACGCATACTGCACGAACGCAATACAACAAATAGTCACCTAAGCTGCTTGAAATGCCAAAACTAAATAAAAGTGTAAACTTGTTTACAATATATCCCTTATATTACCAAGTTCGGCGGAGCCCGTCCCGTGGCCGAGTGGGCTCACGCACAGCAAGACTGTACAACGACGTAGATGCCCGTTCCGCAAAGCAGTACTTCAGAGAAAGTGTAGGTCGTTATGTGGAGGTAATTAAATCTCAAGAGGTATCGCCTGTGTGGCTGCCAAAGATAGAGCAGCTTACGTCATTGAAAGAGTTTTAAAGGACATCACTACGCCTAAGTCGGGCCGCCTCAACACGTGTTTGTCGTATATTATTTACGCTGTTGATCTGTGATGTGTTGTGCATTGTCGAATCCAGGCAATAAAAAAAAAGTCCCGTCGCCGAGTGGTCTAGGGCGCTAGGTATGTTGCCGCAAGTGTTTTGCAAGTCACGAGTTCGAGTCCCCGCGGCTACGTGCTTTTTTTTGTAAGTTAACTTTTTCGTTTTCTGCCGATGTTTTCTACATTGAGTTCACCTTTTTTTGGGGCGGCAACGTTCATGGCTCCACGAACTAGTTCACAGAACGCGCGCAGGCTGGCACTGGCGCGCTAGCGAGTTCTCGTTGGCGTGCTGTTGCCATAAGCACCGACTGCTTGCGGGCAGTGGGCACAGGCCAGAATGAACAGACCCTTGGCCTGGTGCGAACACGCTTTTTACGGTACAGGCATGAGTGAGACAAGCTCCAAATATGGGGGAAAAGCGCATGACATTTGGGCGTCTGCGGGTACGCGGAGGGCGTCCATGCACTGCTTAGGCCTCGGCTAGTGAATGCTACGATTCCAAGCCGTCCTGCGAGGCTTATCTTTAGGCATTTTTACAGCTGACAACATGGCAGAAGCGCGGTACGATGATTACTGAGTTATTGAGAATGCCCATCCAACAACGCCACCGGTTGTGTTTTACAGAACCGAAACCGAAACCGAAACTTGTTTGGTTGCTCACCTTGGGCATCGTCCAATCACGGTGCCCGCTCCTCCCAACGTCACAGCTTTAGTTGGTGCGGCCGCCGCAAACCGCGCATGGTGGTTTTTCTTCTTTCGCGCTTTGTAAAATAATTAACAATTTGTCAACCGGATAAACGATGAAAAGTGTGCTAATTTGAGGCAGTCTACGCAGTGCAAGCAAAAACGGGAGCTTGACAAATTCACTTCAGTGTCCCTTTAAAGTCCAAGAGTATGTGCCTGAATGGTTGGCACGCGGGGAACCACTGACCGCACTGAAATGATTTTTTACCGGCAAAACCATCCGGAAGAACCGGATTGTGGCTTTGTATTGACTCGTGTTGTCTTGCGTTGCAATGTGTTGCTTTTGTGCATGTCGAAGTCAGGCAATAAAGAAAAAAAGAGAAGTGACGCATCAGCCGCTTCTGCTCAATATTATTCAACAGCGCATAAGTTTTCGTTTACCGTTTTTGCTTGTCTCCACTGGTGAAGTTAGTACGAAGCCGCCATGGGGATTTTTAATGGACGTGGTCGATAACTTCCATTTCCTTACTGAGAGGTTTTCCCTGGAATATCTGTTTACCTTTTCCAGGAAGGCTTTGACGAACACTTTATTAGAGAGTCTGTTCCCAGTGCCGGTTTATCACCATCCTTACATTGGCTATCATAAGGACAGTGTTTTGAAGCGTGTCACACGTATGTCTTCCTCCAAATGCAAAAACGTTTTTCTTTAAGTTGCATACATCAACACTCCCAGTGAAAACACGGTTGCGCGAGAAGGGAATGTATGTTCCTTGGTGTGACAATTGCTGTTTATGCAATCAACCTGAAACCATTGATCATTGTTTTGTTGTGTGCCGGGATGCGGTGTTTTTCTGGGATGTGTTGCAAAGAACTTTAAAAAGGACATGGACATTACCCCTTATGCAATTCGGTTCTTGTCTTTTCGAGATGTTACTGGAGTGCCCTATGATATATTTGTTGTGATGGGATTGTATAGCTTGTGGAAGTGCCGCATGACGGACAGGCACGAGGAACCCCCTCGCCCAACGAAGTCAATTTTTCGGGAGCATGTTGCGTTGGTGCGGAGCATTTATGCGTTGCAAAGTGACCCACCAGAATGGCTGCATCTGTTGGACGCGTGCGTCTTCCTGGCGGATTTTTTACGGACGCCCATTTTAGCTGCAGTGAGTCATAACTTTTGTAGGCTGTAATAAGTGCAGTTTTCATTGCAGTAAAGCAAAAAAAGTTGTAGCACGATGGTAACGCACTCAGCTCATCCTCCGGAAACCCAGGTTCGATTCCCAATCGCTCGGAAATGTGTTTTTTATTTACTCTTTTCAGCGGCGGCTGTTTTCTGTGCAGGATGATAGTAACAACTTTACCAACAGGAACGCCGGTTGTTCGCACAATGGGGAACTTCATGCTTTCGCATTTAAAAATCGTCACCCAGACTGAGAGCTACAGAGAATTCATGGGGAAATTGGCTTTGCCGAAAAGTGTATTCTGTGTGCTTTCGCCTATGGACGCCGTAAAAGATTGAGTTATTTGTGCTGGAGAGGGGTATTGGTATACAGTTTCACTCAAAGACTAAACCGATTCTTTCGGAAATTCTGCGAGGTAATTTTATGTCTTAGAGGTAATTTCAGACTTTGTTCTAAACTACACCTACTGAGGCGAACCTAGATTTGGGGAAAAATAACGCCCGTAACGGTGTACTCAGTATGTGTTATACCCATTGTTATGTGTACTGACACACCCGGGCATGGCATTGAACTACGGCTAGTTTATCATAAACTGCTGTGGGCACACAGCAGTATCTGAGAATCTTGTGCTGGTACCTTTTCTTGTTACTGCCTCTTTGTTTCATTTAAGGGATAATGAAAATCCCCACCGGCTACCTGCTGTGTCGTGCAGCACACAAAGAGCCGCGGCGATCAAGACCAAAAAATTGATGAGCCATTCCAGTCTGTGAAGGTGTACGGATGACCAGCGAAGCTTTGCGCGCAATGCATAGTCTTCCCAATTTTCTTTCATTTATATTAGTAGTATTCATTTATTTAATGATTGTTGTTTACTCATTTCCAATTTGTTTTTTTTATTTTCATTTATTTTATACTATGCTTTATTTATTTACACTCGTATCTTACTTGTCTTTTTTCTTATTTTCATTTATGTTCATATTATTTATTTATTTATTGATATTCACTTGCTTTTGTTTTATTTCTTTTCATATATTTTATGCATGTATTTTCATTTATTTTGATATATTTTTATTTATTTGTTTATTGAATGTCTTAATTGTCTTTTGTTTTAGTTTTCATTTTCATATTTATTATTTATTACTTACTAATCTACTTTTGTTCATTGATTTGTTTTTATTATTTAAGCTTCGCCTTTCAGAGTGCAACGCGAAAGCGTATAGCGCGCTCCCTGTGTACATTTATTTTGCTAAGAACGCGTCGCAGTCAATGGGCGCGCTACATTTCTTTTTATTTCATTTCTTATGCGCGCCCGCTCGCTCTCATTTTCGTTGAAGTTTTACGGCGCCCAGTGACACGGCTTACCGTAAGGCGAACCCGCTGGCTCGTGCAACCAGAGTAGTAGTAAAGTCCTTTATTGGGAAGGGACGGCCGGTTGGCCAGAGGGGGGAAATGGGAATAGCAGGGAGGGAGGATTAACACTACTTGAATCTTCAACGGGCCGTAGAGGATCTAATTGTCCATTGATGATCTAATTGTCCAGTTTGAGGGACCAAATGGGTTGTAGGCCCCGGCTCACTTTACTTGAGCCAGACCACTCTCAAGGGACAAAGTGCCTAGCGCGGCAAGGAATTGGGGGTCACGGTATGGGAGATTAGCTGGTGAAGAACCGTTTGGGAGTGTATTTTTGATAATATATCGACGGTCTGAGAATGCAGTGCAGTGCCAGATTAAAGCGGCACTGACACAAAAATTTTGCATCTTGTTTTTTTTTTGTTGCGATAAGTAGCTAGTGACCTACTTATAACCTGTAGAAACCTCATTTGCTTCAGCGTGCGACGGTTGTTTAATTAGAGGCATTTTAAACGCGGCCAGTCGCAGTTTCGGTTTCAGCGAGTGCCGCGAAACGATGGATTTTGTGTGAACAAAGCTGACCACGTGACCGTCGGAGGGATATCACAGACATGGAGGAAGATCCATGATCACAGAGCAGAGCCGCCGTAGCACTGTCGAATCCGCATCGACGGCAGATTCTGCGAATGCCCCCACGTACTGATCTCGTGAGGCGCTTAATTAAAAAGCGACCGTGGATGTGACGCAGGCGCTGCGAGTGCAAATGCTACCGCGGCTAAAGAACGACGCGCGACGCTCGAGACGGTGGGTGGCAAGACGCGCGCTGGGAGCAGCCGGCCGGTCTGCCTACAGGTCCGCCTACAGATGTGTTCGGCTTAGCACTGCGGCGGATATTCGAGTGCCGCTCTCGTAAGCGGTGCAGATGACAATTTTAATGCAACCCGCCATCGCATCATTAACTCCTTTCTCATGTAAGCCACCATGGTCGGGACTTGGGACAATTTCGTACAGCGGTAACAAGCTATCACTCGAGCTACCTGCGCCGCCTGGGCCACTTCGTCGCCGTGGCCGCCGCCTGCACAGCGACCGTGCGGCTAGCTCATTGGGCTTTTCATGCCTCCGGCGCGTTTTCGCATCCAATGGTAATAAACAGTAATAGAAACAGAGTGCCTGGAATCGCTGTAGAACTTCGGTCGCGGCCAGCTGCCCGATGAGCTGACGAAATCACGGCACCTCCGCCGCCAACGATCGGGTCGTTCGTTCTCGAGAGCAGAAGCTCCGCCCTCCGGCCCTCCGATTGGAGCGGCGAGCCGGGCGAGCCGGCGAAAAACGCCGGCAGTGCGGAAGCGGCAAACACAAACTCGTGACGTGTTTGGATGTTGTGTATTTACACAATATCCTCGGGATGTCGATTACGCGTGGTCCTCTGCTGGCTGCTCGGTTGCGTTTCGCGCACTTTAAAATTGATTTTAAATATGTTCTAGGCGGTATTCGCGCTGGTATTTTGCAGATGATGTATATGTGTTCCCACCAATCTATCTCCGAAGTTATCTCGCCTTCAAAATTTTGTGTCAGTGCCCCTTTAAATGGTTTAGGTCCGCGATAGAAGTCGCTGAATAGTGCGGACAACGTGGGGGTAATGACGTCCCAGGGTGAATCCATTTGTATATTATGTGAGGAGTGACAGCAGCGTTCGCAAGAGTGTTATTAATGAAAATTTCGGCTGGGCGTGGTAGAGAAGGGACGCCGTGTAGGTAGCCAAGCGGAGCGCTTAATGCTAGGTGGCATCGGCGCGCGTGGCGAGCGTGCTCCAGCCAGAAAGGGACACCCCGCGATAATAATTTTCCGATGACACGTGCCATACGACGCATGCGCCGGAGTATTTTGCTGGGCACATGAAAGAACCGTTGGTTGGTAGAGGTATACAGCTTCGCTATAATATAAAGTTGGCTGCGCATTGCCAGGGATACCATTAGGGGCCACAGGCGGGTGTCTAACCGGGGATAAGGCGGCTAAGAGGTAGTTATATGTTGTCGCGCTTTTGTGTCTGTTGCCTTGTGGTCATCATGCTGTCTGCTGCCTTCGATCACAAATCACGCGGCGGCCACAGATGCTGCGGCGATAAGCGCATAACCTAGAATAGTTCCGGGCGACGAGAAATCTTTCTTGGTCGTTTTCATTGAGCAGTGGTCGTTTGCCAGCCGTTCAGGCCGCACATGTCCAGCTTCACGGCTCATGGCCAGTATAGTGGCTTTGGCCACCACGTGCCGCATTCTGTTCAGTTTTCAAAATTCCCGGCTTCAGCGTCAACGTTTGGTTATCAAGCATATAGAAAGAAAAGAGCCGACTTCTTCGTGGCAACGCGATAGTCGAGCCCCGCTCTGCCGACTGCGAATGATAAAGCAGCTGTAGCGCAGCACTTGCAAAAGCGGCCGTTACGCTGCGTTTTGATAGCGAAGTGTGGGTAGAGATGAATTGTTGGCCGGACGAAGAATGCTGCTTTGGTGGACGAAATTTTTACATGTTACGTTTTTCGCACGAGTTGATTGATAGTGGGGTTTAACGCGCCGACGCAACGCAGGCGATGAGGCGCGCCGTAGTGGAGGGCTCCGGATTAATTTTGACCACCTGGGGATCTTTAACGTGCGCCGAAATCTCGTGCACACGGGCGTTTTTGCTTTTCGCCTCCATCAGAAAAGCGGCCGCCGCGGCCGGGAATCGAACCTGCGACCTCGTGCTCAGCAGCGCGACACCTTAGCCACTGAGCCACCGCGGCGGGTTTTTTTCACGGAGTTAAAGCGAGAGGCTGCACTAGAGCCAACCTCGCATAGACAATGCAGGCAAAGGTTAAAGGGCCCCAGCTTACTTGATTCTGGGTTGAGCCCAGTTGAAATAGGTTGAACCTTCTTGCTCTCGAAGGGCTAAGCATGACGTTTGGCCTTTTGAGAGCAAGATGGTTTTTGCTGTCCAACTTGCTACAGGTCGCGGGCACAGTACCGGGGCGCCGGTTAGAACCCGGCAAGCACTTGCTAAGACCCACTTAGCGCAATCTCAGTTGTCTTGTATATATGCTATATATTCCTGTACTTTGTATAAAGCGCACATAATTTGGATATCAGAGTTTGCCGCGTCCCTAACGGCGACACTAGACACGGCAACGCGTTCCTGAAGGAGGAGAAGTCCTGAAGCTTACTGTGATGTATACACAATTCCGAATAAGTCGAACACGGGTATATCGAACACGGGTATATCGAATTATTGTCTATATCGAACACATAAATTATGCCCTAAAAATTCTGTGTAAAAGTATAGAAATTAGTACGTTTATATCGAACGGTATTTTTCCCGACATTGGCTATATCGAACGCCACGTGAGCTGGAAGGTGGTCTTTGGCAGTCGCTTGGCCGGAACCCGACAGGGACAGAAGCCCGAAACGCCGGGAAAGTGTCACAGTGTGAGGTAGGGATACCCCGACTCCGCTCCGACTGCACACGTTCTCCAAAATGAGGAACAGCTCTTTTTTCGGCTAGCTACGTTCCCAGGCTGGCCGGAAATATTTTGTTCTCTCTCTCTCTGGGTCTGTCTTCCGCCGATGTCGCCTCGGAAAAGGGAAAAGAAGGAAGGAAGGCGCTGGCGGCCTCCTCCTTCTTTTGCGTTTGGCTGTTGTTGCTCTTTCAGAGTTGTCCCGCACCTTTCGTAGATTGCTGTTTCTCCCGGAGGTGAGCATCGGGAGCGCTTTTTAGAGAACGTTCAGAGAGCCTTGGAATCGTTACCATCAAAGTTCTTGTGTGGCGTTGTGCGTTGTTCTTTGCGGTGCGTGCTATTTGTACAATGGTGTGCGAAGGCGCAGCGAGCGGCTGGAATGTTCGAGTTGTGCAGGCGTCGTGTACGTGTCTCACGACACGTATGACTGGGTGAGCGTGAACCGACGCGGAAGCAACGGCCGCTGCAACTGCAGCCAGCGTAGAGACGCGCAAGAGCTGGACTATGCGACAAAGCTGAAAGCCATTCAGCGGGTCGAGGCGGATGGAAAAAGTCGACGGAGTGTCCGCCGACGACTTCGTGAAAGCTGACAGCAATGTTCAGGCTGTTTCGAGCCTCGGTGACGAGAATATCGTAGCTGCGGCCGCAGTAACCCAGGCTGATAAGCTCGAGTGGCGCAGATCGCCCGGACGAGAGGAGGCGGCTGCTCGATCGTACTCCTCCGGTGAAGTGGCGGATGCGTTCAGCTTGATTTGCCGTTGTTGCGGCGACATGGAAAGAACTGGGCTGTCGCACCTGGATAGTCTCGAGAAGATCGAGACCAGAGTCTTGAATTTTATTTCCAGGACGAAGAAGCTGGCCAAGATCAGCGATTTTTGTTCACGCAAATAAAGCATCCTGTTGCGTCGTGAGTGTGGAATTAGTTTTCATTCTTCAATGCGCAGATCGGTAAATGATCGTCCACCATAGGTGAGGTCTCAGAGCCCATATTTTTTATATCGAATTTTTCATATATCGAACTATTTCGCGATCCCCTTCGAGTTCGATATATCCGTGTTCGACTGTATATGACTCGTATGGCTATTGTCCCACTCGTCAAAAGGCATTTTTCAAAGGCCTATTCCACATAGGTAAACTGGTAGGGAATGCCAGCTTCTCATAGGGAAATTCGCAAGAGGAATACTTGTGTTTCGGAAATTGTCAGTACACGCAAAACATTCATTAAGAGCTTTTTTTCGATTGTTAAAACATTGTTAGCGCCTGCTATCACTCTTATAAAAAAGGTATAGCCGAGTATGCATAGCTTTTGACGCCCTGAAGTTAGGGTAAATATACCATCACACCTTAACAATATATTGAAATGATAATTGGAGTCAAGTTTTTAATATATGACACAGAAAAATTAAAAAAAATTGGGCCCATCTCCCCACGAGGGGGGACTCGAGTAAATGCGTCGCGTAGGGGGTGGGTGTATTGCGTTAACGTTAGTGTTTGGGGGGTGGTGGTGGGGTGGTTAGTGAATGTTTAACTATTATTGCTTATTACTATTAATTATTAATATTTCTTTCATATATTAATTATTACTTCGTGATTTGCGACTCGAGTCCCCCCTCGTGGAGAGATGGGCCCAATTTTTCTTTTTTTGTGTGACGCAAGAAGTGAAGGCAAGGAGTAGGTTGTTGTAAGTCGTTATTTATTTTATTTGTTGCTGTTGTCGTTGTATTGGACGCTGAGAACGACGCCTTCGTGGTCGCTAAAGTGTACTGTTAAGGGGTCTTTAAGCAGTGGTCGTGCGTTGCAGAAACTGGTGAAGACGAGATCGATGCAACTGCTGCCGTGTATCAGCAGCTTCTTGACGTAGTTTGAATGAGTCAAGGATATAAGGCGCGTTCGTACCCTTTGATTCTGTGGCGCTTTTGTGGCGCAGTGAAAAAAGCACCATGTACCTCGCGTTCCGCCCACAGGGTCGTGGGATCGAAACCAGGCACCGATAACTATTATTTTTTTATATAGTGTAGGGGGAGGGGTGCGGACCTGTTGTTGAGAGCGAGGAGGGTAGCGTGATGCGGGAGAGGAGGAGTGCGGGAGAGGTTGCACCTGCGCGCTGAGCTGTTGCGGACGGACGGCGGACGCTACATGTGAGTTAAAGAAATGCTCTGCATTTAAAATTACGCCCATCTTCCCACGAGGGATCCCTGATGTGATGCGACGCATCAGGGGGGAGCGTTTGGACTGACGCTGGTATTGGATTGCGCCAGTCCACTCGCTGAAGGGACTGTTGCTTCCATCACGTCTTCATCGGAAAATCTTCCACGGAGGTATCGTCAAGCAAAGTCAAGTCAAGTGCGAGAGCGAGCGCTGGACTGATCCGGCGCCGGGCGCTCCCCCGCTTATATTCCCGCTTTTGAAAGGAGAGGAGCCGGGGGGAGAGTCGCCCGCATGCGCACACATGCGCGCACCCAGAGCAGCGAAGCGCACACGCGCAAGCTGTTGTTATGATAATGAGACGGAGTGAGAGTGTTGCGCACAGCTGTCGGAGAGAAGAACGGAGGAGAGTTGCCCATGTGCAGTGAGCGTGCGGACAACGCCGCGACAACGACGCTGGAGGGACATACCCGCGAGCAAGAGATGCGTCGCATCTAAAAAAGATAACGGTACAGATGACGCAGTAAACAAGTTCAGCATGAAATTAACAAAGCTGTTTATTGTTCTCGATTAACACGTCAGCTCAGAAGCGGATGTTCCGGGCGAAATATTGCGAAGCATGTTGACTGGGATCTCCGCTGAGGGCAACAAGGGTTGACGAAGTTGTTAACGTGATTTCACCGCACCCTGTTCTTTCTGGCGCTTTCCAGCCAGCGCTTCGTTTACAATGTCGCAGAGAAACGAAATTGTCGAACAAAAAATGAAGGAAGATCACACTAACGCGTAATATTTGAAGGCAGCGAGGTTGTGCGCCACCTTCATGACCATAACGACGGTGCAGGTCCACGATTGCAGCCGATCTGCCGCAACAACCTTTAATCCATTCTTGTTGCAAATAGTGTGAGCTTCCTTAAGTTTTCTGGAAGTGTTTCCACGATTACGGTGAACGCTGGAGTTTTTCGCCAATCTTGGCCAATGCTTGGCTTGATAAACGGTGCCGGGGAGGCTGGGCGGTCGCCGCGAGGCTCGCGCTTACGAGCGCTCGGCGTTTTCTTATTTTTTAACGGTTGGGTGGTCCCCATAAGGTATGCGCTCACGTGCGCCCGGAATTTTTTATTTGTCGGGGATTTTCGGACGCTGTAACTCATGGATTGCTCGACAGCTTCTCTGTTAAAGAGGCACTCTTTCAGGTGGACATACTTTATGTACACAAATTTACATTGCGGATTACTCTGGTATCAGCCCCGCTTCAAGACACATGTGCAGGAAGCAACTGATTTCATCCCCTCCCACCCCTCCCTCGTGGAGAGTACTTATTTATTTTTTATGAATACTGTAACTCTTGTCAGGCTGTTACAGGAACTTGGCAGTCGCGGCGCACTACATGAAATGGGAGCACTGCGCGTCGGTACCCACTCAGCGGCAAAATGAACAACACGTCACAAATCGGCCACGCCGCTGTCAAAGTACGCAATATATATATATATATATATATATATATATATATATATATATATATATATATATATATATTGTAAAGGCGCGAAGCTTCGCGAAAGAAAAGCTGCAAGCGCAGTCAGCGGCCAATCCACCATCAGAGCGACGAGGACGGCGGCCGACTGGAAGCGAAGGAAGAAGAAGCGCGGGGCACGTTCGGCGAGAGAATAAACATGGCGTCGTAGGCATCGGACGTTGGATCATTACAAGTGGCGCAGCCGACAAGTTTTCAAGCCCCGAAAAGACCCAGCCTCCGGACCCGCTCTCCCTCGCGGCGATTCAGCCACAGGGACGGCCCTCAGCAGCGGCCAAGGCCTGGCACGCCTTCCAGCCCTGCTGCCCGACTTCATCGGTGGGCCCGCGGTCGCACCACTAGCGCCGAACGCAAGGACAACCCAGCCCCCAGGTGGGCCAGCCTTGGGCGCGAGCTTCCGCAGCGGCCGACGTCGTCTTGACTCGCCGCTGCGTCCGCCGTTCGCGCCGTGATTGTTCGGACTTTGACCTCTTCTCCGAGAGGCACCAACCTTTACCGATGGCGACCAGTGCTGCGCGTAGCAGCCACCCGTTTTGGACTGCCCAGGCTCTCAAAGAGATGTGTCAGCAGCTTCGCGACGCCATTCCCAGCACGTTTCCATCGCTCGCCCGCACGGAAGTCCCGGTCTTCCGAGGGTTCCAGGACGATGCTCTTTCTTGGGTGAAGCTAATTGACGCCCTTGCTACCCATCATGCCTGGCCCGACCACACCAAACTGTTCGTTGCACAAGAACGCCTGCGCGACGCCGCCCGAGCGTGGCACCTTTACGAAGGTCACTCCCATCCCACCGGGACAAGCTGGAGCTGAGCATTAATAGCGGCGTTCAGTGGATTGTCAGCCAGCTACGACTCTCGCTTCATTGAAATGCGTGCCCGCCTGCAAGGGTCCTAGCGAGAACGTTGCGGTCTGCATCTACGACAAGCTCCGCCTTCTCGCAGGCTGCGACTTCGCCTGGGCGTCTCCTGTGGCGAAGCGGTACGTCATAGATGGCCTGGCTGACCCCATTCTAGCAGCAGCCTTGGCCGTGCAGCCGCCGGAGTTGAGCCCACAAGCCTTCGTCCGTCTGGCTGTAGGACTGCAGCAGGGAGCAACGCGGCTTGCACAGGTTCCTTGCGTGCAAACCTCGGCTCAGCCCTTGGCCGAGAACGTAGACCAAAAACCCGAATCGAGTAATATGTCTCTGATAGATGAAAAGGCGACCAGCGGGACGGGTCCGAGTGTCATTGAAAACGGAGTCCAGCTTCCGAAATGTTTTTACTGAGGAGCGCGTAGCCAGTTGACGCTTTCTCCTATGCAGACGCAGTTCTCCCGTGGCAGCGAACCACATTTGACTCCCACATTATCGGGGAAGTTGGCGTCTCCGCTGAGCTTGGTCGACGAAGAGATCCTTTAGGAGCGTCCCGGCGCCTATACACAGCTTACCTACAGAGCCAACAAGAAGAGTAATGCTGACCATTCGGCGCATTCTCAGTCGGCATCCAAAGGTACACCAGAGCATTCGCCAGATATACTGACGCTCTGCTCCATCGATTCGACTAAACGAAGATACTGCTACTCTGCGGACATCACGACACCCAGAACCTCAACCCAGGATAGCGTGAGGCGTGGAAGTCCAAAAGAGTGCTTTAACTACTCCAAGGTGCCATCGGAAGGCCACGTTTCATTCACCGTGACGTGCGACTCCAACAACCACACGCAGCGCCTCTCGCCGCTACAAAACACGAGGAGATGGTTGCGATGGATACTCTGAGCAACTCATCCGCCGGCGTTTCTTAAGCCTAGGGTCACGAACGGGCCATCGTTTCTGCTCTGTCCGGTGAGACTGAGCACGAGGAGATGCCTATCACAGATGACCTTTCCGACCCCGTTCATGCTGCAGTCCTGACCGCGCTGCCGCCGGAAGAGAGCCCTCAAGCGTTCATCCGCCTGGCAGCAGAATTGCAGCAGAGCACCGCCCGGTGGTCACCGCAGCCTTACGTGCAAACGTCGGCGCAGTCTCTGGAATGGTCTGCTGGCTTCAAACTGGAGGCGAGCAATACGTCACAAAAGGCTGAAGATGGGACCACTGCTAAGTCCATGACCGTCAGTGAAGACGGCGCCCTTAATCCCAAGTCTCACTGCCAAGCCAGTGATCCGCCGATGGTTTCCTGCGTGCATCAGCAGGCGGGTCTTCTCCGTGAGCCACCTTCGACTTCCGTCGGGTCGGAGAAGTGTGCGATCCCAGAGAGCCAATCATCACCGTCACTCACCCTCTGCCTTCTGGAAGCAAAAGACGAACCGATGGGGGCAGATGAGCAACAAGTCGCCCAGAGGTGGATCGACGAAGAGATCAGCCCAGAACTGAAGTCGATGAAAGAAGAGGAGGTGGAGAGCCATACGAACCCGAAGGTCACAGAAAGTGGGGAACCACGTCCGAAATTCCCCGAAATGGCGACGATAGACACCGTTTCGTTCACCGCGACCTGCGACTCCAACTACCGAGCGGAGTGCGTCTTGTTCCCACAAGTACGCGATAAGAGAATCGATGTGGGTACCCCGAGCAACTCGTCCGCGGATGCCTCTCAAGAATCTGTTAAGGAACCAATCATCGTACCAGCTCAGCCCGATGGAGATGATGAAACAGACATGTCGGGGGAAGCTAGCAACCAAGTAGCTTCACACATCGAAACGGACGACGAAAGGACTAATGAACACAAGAATGCTCCAGTCACTGACAAGTGGCCTCCAGCGACTGTGGTCGAAGAGGACAACGGCAAAGTCAACAAAAGTCACAGTACCAGCCTAAAGCAACCAGACAGCAAGGACAGCATGATGCGTGTCTTTGGCGGGCAATGTAAGACACTTCCGGAAAAAACTAAGACGCATTCGTCAACGGAAAAAATCGTAGCCCCAGATCGAACCAGAAAGGAAGACTTAAACCGAGCCGTGAAGTACGCCCACCGAGTCATGAGACAGGCCTACCGAGAAGACACGTACAACGACCCTGGTGTCAAAGTGAAGGACCCACGCCAAGAGCTCTTTGGTGCTCGCCATCGCAGTGTGGCCGCGTGTAAAGGCGCGAAGCTTCGCGAAAGAAAAGCTGCAAGCGCAGTCAGTGGC
Organism: Haemaphysalis longicornis; assembly: GCA_013339765.2. Taxonomy (NCBI): domain Eukaryota; kingdom Metazoa; phylum Arthropoda; class Arachnida; order Ixodida; family Ixodidae; genus Haemaphysalis; species Haemaphysalis longicornis. Next base: position 155,432,438 of record CM023453.1, on the reverse strand, counting down.
CAATCCACCATCAGAGCGACGAGGACGGCGGCCTACTGGAAGTGAAGGAAGAAGAAGCGCGGGGCACGTTCGGCGAGAGAATAAACATGGCGGCGTAGGCATCGGACGTTGGTTCATTACAATATATATAATAATATGTATATATTGTTATCAGATTATTTTTTTACACTGAGGTAGGACGGTGTAGGACGAGCCTAGATAGTAGAGCGGTCCGTGGCGGTCCGAGTGCAACCTCGTTCTCCTCTATTTCCAGTCAGCTTGCTGAGATGGTTGACCGTTGAAATGTCATAAACGCATCGGCGAATATACGGCACTTATGGTGTGCGTAACATTTCCCCTGTCGCAGAGGAAGCCCCCAGGGCGAGTCCGCTTGTGGAGCGTTCTTCACAACGTTTGAGCCGGGCAACATGGACTACTTGCGTTCTTTTGCTCGGTCGGCCAGCCGAAGTCAATCGCGAGACGCCGTATGTGACATCGCTGAGACGTTGTAGTACAAGAAACGGACCCACGTAATGAGGTAGAAACTTCTCACACAAGCCGGGCTTACGCAGCGGTGTCCAAAGCCACATTAAATCACCCTCTGTGTATGTTACATCACGCCGACGACTGTCGTAACGCTGCTTAGAGCGCTTCTGGGAGGCCAGGATTCGTAGGCGGGCAAGCCGACGTGCTTCTTCAGCAAGGCAGAGCGTCCTAGCTAAGGAAGGGTCGTCATGCTTGAAGAAAGGTAAAATGGTGTCGAGACAGCTACCGGGCTGCCGGGCATAAAGGACGAAGAAGGGGCTGTAGCCGGTTGTTTTCGTGCTTCCCAGTATTGTACGCGTATGTGATAAATGGGAGCAGATCGTCCCAGTTCTTTTGGTCCGAGCTGACATACATAGATAACATGCTCGCTAACGTGCGGTTGGTACGTTCCGTCAGTCCATTCGTTTGAGGGTGGTACGGCGTAGCATGGCGAAATTGGACGGAACAAAGGCGAAGCATCTCTTCAACGGCATTTGCAGTAAACTGACGTCCACGGTCACTGATTATGAGTTGGGGTGGTCCATGGCGTTGCAAAATGTAGCGAAGCAAAAAGACGGCGATCTCTGTAGCAGTGGCAGACGGCAGAGCAGCCGTCTCAGCATAGCAAGAGAGGTAATCCGCGCATACAATGATCCAGCGATGTCCATGCGATGAGCGGGGAAAGGCCCTAACAAGTCAATCCCAACTTGGAAAGGACGACTTGGCGGGTGAACAGGGTGGAGTCGCCCTGCTGGAGCAGTTGTTGAATGTTTGTACCGCTGGCATTGGGTACAAGTGGCGACATAGCGCTCAATAGTCTTGCACATGTTCGGCCAGTAAAACCGTTGTTGAGCGTGGTGCAGAGTGCGCGCGAGCCCCATGTGGCGCGATGTGACGTCATCATGCACAAAACTTAGCACAGCGCTACGGAGGCTTTCAAGCACAACAAGTAGGAGACGAGGACCGACAGCCGAATAGTTCTTCTTGTAAAGTATTGCGTTTCGCACGCAGAAACGGCTAGTAGGCTTCCATTCGTCGGCTAAAGCGAAAAGCGAGTCCACAGTTTTGTCGTTGCACTGCTCCCTTTTGTAAACAGCCCGCTGAGGGAAGGATGTCGAAATGGAGGCGAGATACTGGTCAAAGTTGTCTTCGTCAGAGGCCACTGATTTCAGTGGCAGCCGGCAGAGGCAGTCAGCGTCGGCATGCTTGCGGCCGCTTTTGTATGATATGGTGAAATCATGCTCCTGCAGACGGAGAGCCCAGCGTGCCAGCCGCCCACAAGGATCACGAATGTTGACGAGCCAGCAGAGTGAGTGGTGGTCTGTGACGATGGTAAAAAGATACCCATAGAGATAGGAGCGAAATCGCTGTGTGGCAAAAATTACTTCCAGACACTCTTGCCCCGTGACAGTACAATTCCGCTCCGACTTGCAGAGAATGCGGCTGGCGTAAGCAATAACATGCTCACCATCACTGTGGCGCTGAACAAGCACGGCCCCAACTCCAACCCCACTGGCATCGGTGTGAACTTCAGTAGGCGCCTGGGCATCAAAATGGCGGAGAATCGGTCCGGATGCCAGAAAATGTTTCAAGTGACGAAAAGCGCCGGCACCGTCGGTGCTCCATTTGAATGGAACGTTTTTTCCGCAGATGACATGTCAGAGGATGGGCTATGTCAGCAAAGCCAAGGATAAAACGACGAAAATAGGAGCAAAGTCCCAAGAAGCTGCGAAGTTCCTTCGCAGAGGTGGGTTTTTTAAAGCAGCTAACGGCTCGTATCTTGTGTTGATCCGGTCTGGCGCCATGTTTGTCGACAACGAGGTCTAAAACAAGAGTTTGCCGCTCTCCGAATCGACATTTTTTTTAGTTCAAGATGAGACCGGCCTTTTCTAAACAGTCCAAAACAGTGGCCAAGCGCGTGTTGTGTTCACGAAATGTGAGACCAAAAATGACGATATCGTCGAGGTAGCACATGCACACTTCCCACTTGAGGCCCCGAAGTACCGTACCCATGAAACGCTCAAACGTGGCAGGGACGTTACAGAGTCCAAAGGGCATAACATTAAATTCAAATAGTCCATCGGGTGTGATAAACGCTGTTTTTTCTTTATGGTCGGGGTTCACGGGAATTTGCCAGTAGCCTGATCGCAAGTCAACTGAAGAGAAGTACAAAGCCGAATGAAGATAATCTATTGCATCATCTATGCGGGGAAGTGGGTAGACGTCTTTTTTAGTAATTTCGTTGAGGCGCCGATAGTCAACACAGAAGCGCCATGACCCGTCTTTCTTTCTGACCAATATCACCGGAGCTGCCCAGGGACTTGAAGACTCTCGAATCACGCCATTCTGCAACATGTCTCGTACTTGTTCATTGATAATCTGGCGCTCGGATGGTGAAACGCGGTACGGCTTTTGCCGTATGGGCCGGGCTTCCCCAGTATGGATTGAATGGTGGGTCCGTGTGGGCGGTATTGACGAGCATCGATGTGTTCGCCCGAAGTCAAATACGCGTGAGTATTGTGCAAGCACGGCAACCAACGTACGGCGCTTTTCTGGTGCAAGAGATTCGTCGATCATACTTTGCAATTTGGCAGGGTCTACCGGGCAAGGATCAGGGGACGGATTTATGGCTTCGGACAAAACTCCTACTGAAGTTGAAACATATTCGATCACTTCGGCAAGTTTCAGCCCGCGTGGAAGTACACTGGGTTCGGCCGAAGAGTTGATAGTCCACACGGAGGTTTGTCCCCTGTTTACCGTAGCAACCGATCGAGGCAACAATACATTTTTCTTTGCACAGTTTAGGGGAATCTGCTCCAGCAAAGCTTCAAATTTATCCAGAACAGTTCCCGTGCAAAGGACTGACACGAATGCGGCTGACCTCGCTGGCATGATGGTGTCGCTCAACACGCAGAGTGCGCGGGTGGTATCGAGACAAGAATCTACTACAAGGGCAGATAGGGCGGTCCCATCCACATATATCTCCCCATTACGACAGTCAACTGTGGCACCACACTGCTTAAAGAAGTCTAGACCTGAAATAACATCATGAGTTGACCGCGGCAATACTTCAAACTCCGCCCTGAATGTGTGTGCGCCAAACGAAACAGTCACTGAGCAGATTCCAAGTGGGCATAGGGACTCACCACCAACACCTTGAAATGTTACCATTTTGTCCCAGTGAAACATTACTTTGCGGCCAAGACGGGATTTAAACGCAGAACTCATTACCGACACTGTTGCGCCCGCATCGATCAAAGCCATTGTTCGGGTGCCATCGATTAATTCTTCCACTGTGTTTTTTAGCATTGATACAGGCGAAGGTAGTTCCCAGTTAGGCTGTCCGGTAAGAGGCATTTCACGTGAGAGTTTTGCCGCGGCCTCACCTCTATTGGCAGCGCTGGCTAGTTTTCCGGCAGCGGTCGGTGACCGACGCCGGGGTGATGATTAACACTGCTGTCGTGAACCGGGTGAGGTTAAGGTGCGTCAGAAGCCGGTGAATCACAGCGCGGTGGTGCCTCTGAGAACAAAGCTGTTGGCAGGCGAGTGTCGTAGCGGGCATTTCGATCGTTCGGGTGGTTCTACATGGGAGCTTCCTGGTACCGTGGCGCTTAGCTGCGACGGCGGCAGTAGCGAGAAATGTGGCCCCCAAAACCACAGTTGTAGCAGACGGGAAAGTCACGCTCACGGGGAGGGAAGGATCTCTCGTAGACGCCATCAAAACGGCGATCATAAGCCGGGCGCTGAGGACGCTCGTCGTAAGTTCGACGTTGAGGGCGCCGAGAGAACTGCTGGAAATCGTGACTGTTGCGTGGCGAATCCCAATTATCGAGGTGCTGCGGGCTTTCATTGCGAGGCGTATAGCTCGGATCACGGAACTGAGCACTCGAAGGCGAGACGCTATTGGCCTGTACATCTTGCAGCACGTAACTTTCGTGAACGTGAAGCCGTAAGTATAGCGCCGGGGCTCTTGGTGTCGCAGCAATTCCTCATGGACAGTGCGCCGGATAGTTTCAGCGAAGTCCGGTGGTGTGGTCACATCAACGCTGACCACAGTAGTTACATTAGTCAAGCGACGGAACTTTGATTTAATACGACGCTTCTTCAACGGCTCGAAGATGCGACAGTTCTGGACAATGTCTGACGCCGATTCCAACTGTTCACGCCCTATTAAAAAGTTTTAGACGTGTTAAGCGATCCCCTTTAATAAATGACCCACTTTATCACCCTCAGACATTTGCGGGTCGACGAGTCTGCAGAGATTTAGCATCTCTTCAATGTAGCTGGTGCATGTCTCGCCTGGGACTTGGGTGCGATGAAGCAACGTCTCTTCAGCCTGCTTCTTCTTTCCGACGGAGTCGCCAAAGCAGGATGAAATTTATTCGACGAAATGGTCCAATGTTGTGAGCTTGCTTTTGTTGTTCTCAAACCAGGTAAGGGCAGTCTCATGTAGCGAGAACACGACGTTCAAGAGTTGTGCAGCGGTATCCCAGCGGTTGTACCGGCTCACTCGCCGATAATGCTTCAGCCATTCCTCAAGGTCTTCATCGGCGATCCCAGTGAACATTAGGGGCTCACGCGGGGGATGCCAGCCAGGCGTGGGGGCCGGCACAGTCTTCCCACCTTGAGGCATCGTAGCAGACAGCGGTGGCAGGCCCGCGACACGTCGGCTGTGGCGGAAATCCTGGACTTCCGGCGTGGCGTACCCCGCACCTTCACCAAACTGTTACGAGATGGATTTATTTACAGTGAGGTCCGACGGTGTGTGTAGGACGAGCGTAGATGGTAGACTGGTCCGTGAATGATGGTGCCAAGCCGGAGTGCAACCTCGTTTTACTCTTCTTCCAATCAGCTTGCTCAGATGGTTGACCGTTGCAATGTCATAAACGCATCGGCGAATATACGGCACTTATGGTGTGCGGAACAATATATATATATATATATATATATAATATATATATATATATATATATATAGAGAGAGAGAGAGAGGAGAGAGAGAGAAGCAGTAGAACTTTGAAGATGGTAGAGAACACTAGAAAAGAAAACCTGAACAAGGTCAAAACACGATTGTTGCCAACATTTCAGCAAAGAGACTTGCTTTCGTCAGGCAATCTCTCGCCTAGAGATTGCCCTGATGAAAGCGAGTTTTTTTGCTGAAACGTTGGCAACAATCGTGCTTTTACATTGTTTAAAGTTTTCTTTTCTTATATAAATATATATATATGTGTGTATAAATATATATATATATCTATATCTATATCTATATCTATATATATATATATATATATATATATATATATATATTTATAGTAAGGCAATCGGGGGCTCGTTGAGGAAATACAGAAATACAGAAAGATAGGCCGGCAGTCTACAACGCCAAAGGAGGCATAGGGGTGTGGTTAGGCTCTTTTTTTACTACGTTTAATTAGGTTAATATTTTTTAATAAACGGAAGAAAGAAAGAAAGAAAAACACGCGCCTAGAGTAGGGCCCGAACCCACGCCTTTCGATTAGATCTCGAATGCCTTACCAATTCGGCTATCTGGGCCGCCCAGATAGCCGAATTGGTAAGGCATTCGAGATCTAATCGAAAGGCGTGGGTTCGGTCCCCACTCTAGGAGCGTGTTTTTTCTTCTTTCTTTCTTCCGTATAAAAAAATATTAACCTAATTAAACGTAGTAAAAAAAAGAGCCTAACCACACCCCTATGCCTCCTTTGGCGTTGTAGACTGCCGGCCTATCTTTCTGATATATATATATATAGAAATATAATATATATATATATTGTACGAGGGTAATGAACGATTGCAATAGACGCAACATGCCATCAAGACATCGGGGTATGTGCCTCACCAGCATAGCCCAAATAGGATTATGCCCATTCCACACAAGGGGATATGCACCAAAGAGGTGTCAGGGAAGACGATGACCCCAGGAAGTGCATGCGCCGAAACGCGCTTGGTGATGCAACGCTCAGACCTGCGTTATCCACTCGGCTTCGCTCCTGTACTTAAACCTCAACCGGCTACCGGGTCTCGGCTGTCTTCTTGACAATATATATATATATATATAGATATATATATATATATATAATATATATTATATATATATATATAGTATATATAATATATCTCGATATATATATCTATATATATATATATATAGATTATATATATATATATATATATATATATATATATATATATATATATATATGCGCTTTCTCAGCTGTACGGTACAGTTACCCCACAGGTGTGGGAAAAACAAGTTATAATACCATTGCACAGACTATTCTAACCCACATAACACAGTGAGAACTATTAAACGCTACACATCACCGGTAAAACACGGCGATAAAGTGTAAAATCAAAAGCATGCATGCAAGAACAGGTGACGACTTGCTTGTCTTGTAATCTCGGCTGTATTAGGTGCAAAAACAGGATTAAATATTGTGCAGGAGACGTCGTAAGTAACTGAAGCAAGGATTTGTGAATATCACAAACCAGCGTGTCTTATTGGCTTTATGACAGCCATTACCAGTTTATAGTAAGCTTTTTCTGTTGCGAGGACTTATGTAAGCGCACACAAAAGCAGCCAGGCACTTTCTGGAAGAAGACATGTTCGTAAATTGATGAGACCAAGTTCCCATTACATTTCACGGCGCCTTTACACATTTTTCAAATGCCTTTACTGTTCCAGGGATAAAGTGAACCACAATTCTGCCTTCTTAACACAGCGGTCAATCCATTAGGGGGAAAATACTTGAATGTATTTTTACGCGTACTAAATGGCCTCATATGTTTTTAATGATTGGTCCTTGTCCACTGCCGATGTGGAGGTTGGATGGAACCACTTTTCTATATGTTTATAGCTCCCTGATACAAAACGTATATGAACTTCATAGCAAAAACACAACGAAATGAGGACAAGGTTTAGAATTCATGCTCGAATGCGTAGTGAAGTTACACTATCGTGTCTAGAATATTTAAAATAAAAATGCCGCTGAGCGCGAGGACACAGTTTCGATTATCGGCCGTGGCGGCCACTTTTCTGATGGAGGCGAAAAGCAAAAACGCCCATGTGTACGAGATTTCGGCGCTTGTGGCCAGAAATAATCCGGAGCCCTCCACTACGGCGCACCTCATCGCCTCCGTTGCATGGGCGCGTTAAACCCTATAACCTGTCAAATAATCAGAGTATATGAAACGGAGTGCCTTATTCTGAATTTTTATTTAATTTGTGTACAAGATATTGTTGATGTGGGTTCCAAATTATACCGCCATACTGGAGGATGGGTTTTAGAAGCGTTTTTAATGGTGCTAATTTGACGCGAGGCTCTGGTGCGGACAATTTTCAGCCGAGGAAGCACAATTGTGCGAATGCTTTGGTGCATGTGTGTTCAATATGGGCATCCCATTTCAGCATATGTGTGAAAGTAAGGCATAATAATTCATACAATTTGTTCGCGACACTTCGGAGCCATTTATTGTGTAGGTAAATTATAAAGGTGACCATTTCTGAGTTATGCTCGCACAGTTTGTTTTACTAGCGTTATTTTAAGTTGCAGGTCACACGAACGAGATGTACTAGTATACAGAGCAAAGAATTTAGTGTGTAATATTCCCAGGTATTACGCACGATTGAATAAACAACGCAATCCTCACGAAACAGTCGAACGGTAACTCTAGTTCCCCTAGATAAGGCTGTAGAGTGTCGGCACTCTTTTCTCCTATTGTTCCATGACGCCGCCGTGATCATTGGTCAGTTTGCATCGCGTGACATTTGTTTACACTGCGACGGTTTATGGCTACCGCCATTTTGTTGTTTATGCATTTTCTGTCGGTGAACTGTGGTAGTCTCAGCTTGTCCTGCCGGCTCTGGGGCTCCGCTCCACTGGCCTTGTTCCGAACGCCAATAAAAAATAACGTGCTTAGCAGAATTACAGCTGCATAAATGACTCCGAAGATGCAGTGTTGCTGTATCTTTGGCAGTGTTGTTTACAAATGATCCGGTCAAGGCTAGCGGTGGGGCCGAAGAAGTGGTACTTTGGCAACACCGACAAACACCGGAATGGTTGCGTGCCTTAGTAACGGTACTCTTCATTTTATCTAACGGTACTAGGTAACTCCATCTCCAGCGCAGTAAGCAACGTCATTAAACATACAAGAAAAATTAAAGGGGCCCAAGAAGGAAACCTGTCGGATCCTGAAAAAAACGTCAAGATATTCAGGTTCCCATTTGTTGATGGCTATGTACCCACTGTGGTTTCATAAACTATTTCCCACGGTATTATTTGATATTTTGCGCTAAAAGACTTCAGTTTTCTAAAATTTGCTATGCCGTACACGGTCAAAGGTCAATAAATATTGTATCAACTTGGATATTGGAATCTATTGGTGATGCAAAATCATGAGTTATTTCAAGAGGCTGAGACCAGTGACGAACCCTTGCGAAAGCCATGTTGTTTTGGGTACAGCAGATTGTTTTCTTCTCAGTAACATATTATTGTTTTCTTGAGAATGTGTTCGACCAATGTGCAGCAACAACTTGTTGGTGAGATCGGCATGCTGCAGTTTGTTGCCGCCTTTATGAATGGGAGTGATTTTTGCGTGAAGCCAATCTTCGGGCAAAGTGGTCATCCCGAGGGACGTTGTATAGATTGCATGCAACAATGGAACTAGATGTTCCGAGTATTGTATAAAGAAAACATTTGATAAATTATCAGGACCGGCACTTTTTTTACATTAATCTGCAAAAACAAGTTTTATATGCCGGACTCTGTTATCTCTATCCCCGGCATTGCTGATGGAGATGTTGTCAGCGGTGCTAGTACGACGACAGTAACTTGTGTAAAACACTTGAAAATACTTTTTGCAGAAGTTAGAAATTGATTTTGTGTAATATTTGTATGTTTTACAATACTACGAAACGAGAGGTTGCAAGCGAGCGGCCGCCTGTGCATGCCACTGCCCCGCTTCTCGGGTGCGAGGCAAACGAGGGAGAGGGCGATTTGTTGTATACAATAAACGCTCCCCCGATTTCTAGTGTGGGAAGGCAGTCGTCTCTACACCAGCATTGCGTCTGCTTCTTCTTCGCGGCGCTCAGCGCTGCCGCCCTGTCTGGGCCCCTTCGTAACGTGCTTACTTCCGGGGTTTCCCTTGAGACGATCATAACAATTTTGGCGACGAGGGTAAATTCAGTTTTCTTGCACGTCATTGCACAAACTTCGTTCGTGTTCAACCATGCCTACCTACGGTGCCTTGGAACCTTTTCGCGGAAAAGGAGCGGCGTGGACGGAGTACCTGGAGCGCGCTTAAATTTTCTTCGACGCCAACAACGTTCCGGACGCGAAAGAAAAGATCGGTGTTCCTGACCTGCTGCGGACGCGCAACCTACTCGCTGCTGCGGAGCCTGATTAATCCGAAGACTCCCGACGAAGTGCCGATAGACGATATATTCACCGTGCTGTCGAGCCACTACGTGCCCAAGCCCTCCATCGTAGCGTCACGCTTCAAATTCAACAGTCGCACCCGCCAACCCGGTGAAGGTGTCAGCGACTACATTGCAGCCTTGAAAAAGCTTTCTTCAGAATGTGAGCACGGCACTTTCCTACCGGACATGCTTCGTGATCGACTCGTTTGCGGCATACACACAAAACACAAGTTAGCCCGAAAGGGAGTTTTTTGGCTAAAATGCGTCTTTTAAACTCCTCACGGCAGGCGGCCTGCTCCCACGTGTGGTAGTATGATGGTGGAAAAACTGCCAGTTTACACCGGGGGCCACGAGCCGTCGTAAATAGGCGCATTTACCAGGATTGTACCTCTTCACAAAACGCAGTATCTAGCTGTGAATAGTACGTTTGTCCTAATGGGAGTATTAAAAACTCCCACGCCTCCTCCATCTCCTTCTCTTCCTCCTTCACCCCTTCCTCCTGTACGTCTCCTTACAAAATGGCCGCCAGTTGGTGTCGTGTCTCGTGTGAGCTCGTCCCCGCACATTTATTGTCGATGTCAGCTTGCGGCCGCACGAATGAATGTGAAGTGCTTCCCGGCAATCGAAGCTCGTTGCGAACATTGTGGAACCAGCCTGCACTGACGTGCGACACACTGCAACGTGGCCTCCTTGTCAGCAACCTTCGAGCCGACGCGAGGCCTAAATGCAGTGATCGCTAACGGAGAGTGGCTCGTTAGAAACAACGCGGTTGTGCCTCTGCGAGGCGGTTGAAGTTAAGATTTGCACGTTTTTTATTGTACCGAAACATTTTTGGGAAACTTGTGCACTTTCTTGTGTCAAATAAACTCAACGTGTCTCCCGCGTCACTGCACGGGCGATTCTCCGCCACTGGAGGTGAGCGTTGTGCGTGAAAGACGGCGCCATGCCCGGAACGTCAATGTGGAGGCCGAGCGGTGTGAAAGCAATGCGTATTTGCGGGGGTCTCGAGTAGAACACTCACTCATTCACACTCGCGAGTAGAATGAAAACTGTCCGAACTCTGAACACCTGTTAGGTGTTTTTGTTAGGCTGTGTCTGTGGCTTGTTGGCAGGCGAAGGTGAAGTTGGCCGGTCAAACCTCGCAGGGCAGCCGCTTTTCTTGAGAAGTACGTGTGGTACCAGCCGCGCCTGCTACGAGGAGGGTGACTGCCGCGTGCCGCCGGCGATTAATTGCTTTCACTGGAAAGGGAGAAGGTGGGGGCCCCGTGGGAGCTCTCCGCACGCTAGCAAACGCCATTCGAGGGAGCATTCTCTAGAGTCGATGGACGACTGCTTGTTTTATTTTTTTTGAAGGAGAGGGGGGGGGGGGGGGGGGGGGGGCAGGCGTCACACCAACCGAAATTTTTTCCTAAATTTTGGTGAGGGAAGAGAGGGGAAGTGCGAGTGGTAAAACCTGAAGCTCGGTCCCAGAACACTACACGCAAGGAAAAGAGGGAAAGGAAGCATTTGGAGAAGTTGGTCGCCACAAGGGCCGCGCTCCATTTCGAACAACACTTCGTTTTGACGAAATAGTGAGCGCAGGTGTCTCGGACGGAAGTGCAATTTTGCGTAGCTTTGTGAAATATATAAATAAATAAAGAAACGTTCGTTCAGACATTACAGAAAGCTCGACACAAGAGGGACAAGGGCGGTGTCATTACAATGCCGTTTCTTTATTTTTTTCAGGTGAGATGCCCAATATGCTTCTGTATTTGTTGCGGTAGATTTAAAGCGTTTTGCTATCCCTGTAATGCAAGCGCTACTATTGCTCTCTGAGGAACGTACCATAAGGCGCGGCAACGGCAGCGTTTGGAGGCAAGTGGATGCGAACAGCGCACCGACGACACGCTGACCTCATTGTTGACAAATGTTTTTCGTTGAGGAGTGTTGTAGTAGATAAAGTTCTTACCAAGATACCTAGTGTTCTCGATATAGGCGTTTTGTTTATTCAGTGTTTTTTTGTGTTATTAACGTGTTCACATGTATATCGTATTTATGTCATTTTTATGCAATAGATTGACTGTATGCAGAAAACAAACTTTTCACGTTTCGCCATTCAACGTTTCGAGCGCAAAAAGACTTGGGAATTAGGTAATCCTATACGAAAAAAGAAAATGCGGCCTTTGAGCTCATTAAAAATTCCTAAACAGAGTAATAAATTCCTCTCAGCGGTTATATTATCGCGAAGCTGAGGTCTGTTGGTGTTGTCTGTTTGTTTTGAGTTCTGTTCCCGCCGCCGGGGCTCTTCCTCCCAAGTGATTTGTGTGAAACCGCTTCGGCCGTGACTAGGCCCTGGCTCCTTTTTTCTGAGAAACGAACCGGCGAGTGTGTCTGCGCGCTGAGTGACCAGGGACGCGGCTGTGGCGAGGGTTAGGTTACCGCGCCGCAGTGGCGTGTCCGACCCCCCGTTGCGTCTACGCGGGCCGCTCTGTTCTCCGAACCCCCGGTCTCGTTCAGAACGACCGCCTGTCTTTTTCCCTTTCAAGTTTGTATACCTTTACTTTATTAACGGTAATGATTCTTTTGCCAGAAACAGGCGCCTTAGAGTTTCAACTTTGTGTCTTCCGTGATTGGTTCCTTTTTCCTTTCAAAAATGTGGCTGATTGGAGCTAAGAAGCGTCTCGCCGATTGTCGTGCTGAAAGCCTTCTTCCATTACATACGCACGCTCCAGGATGCACTTTTCCCCCCAATACGTCCCCCACCGGACCGCTTGAGGCGAATATAACGCCGCTCCGCTGGCTATTGAGGGGGGGGGGCGCGGCAGCTGCACCAGGGGAGCCACTTGCTGCCGGTCGTCGGGGCCAGACGCCGGGAGCCCTTCGCCCGCCAACTATGTTTCGTTAAGTACTCTTCATTGCCTGTTTTCTCCTATTTTTATGTATCAGTTGTAACGTTTTGCCTCTATGTTTTAAATCGAAGTACCCAATCAATAAAACAGTTAACATTTGAACATCTAAAACCTTCGAGTGCTTCATCGCTGGACTCATCCATCAACAGTAGCGGTGCTGAACCAAATTACGCCGTTACAAAAGTGGTGGAAGGTGCGCGGTAGCGAAGACCCCCTCTACCATCATGGGCTCCCCCCACTCATCGTTAATCTTCTTCCTGCTCATCGCCAAGCTCTTCATCCAGTGCACCGGACAAAACTCATCTCACTTCGCGTCATTCTTCCGGGCACCTTGGGCACCAAAGGCAAGCAACGAAATCCTCCACAGTAAGAAAGAATTTCTGGCTTCACGGCTGTCACCTTGGATCCTGAGTAGTGCCGACCAGGCCCGTTATGGTCGGCACCGGCTCCGTCGAAGAAAAGCCTCAAGCCCCGACGTGCCGCCACGACTGCCGAACTCCATCGCGACCGCCTAATTTCTGCGCACGCAGTGAGGTGAGAGATTTTTGCCTCTCGGCGCACCGCATGACTGTAGGCCTGTAGGCCTGTACGCTTTTCTTCTCCGCGTTTCCGGGGCGCCCACTGGTTGTCTTTGGTGTGTTTGCTTCATCACCACCGGCAAGCTATCTGTACCCAGCCGCTCCTGATGCTGGAGTAACAATTATGAGCGTGCAGCCGTGGGGTACGTGGGCTCTTCGCGCGGGAGGTGGACGACTTGTAGTCAGGATCTAAACGGCGCAAGCGTCCGGCTCTCCCAGCGAAAGGGCCCCGAATAAGAGGGAGACCCCCACGCGCCTATGAAAAGGCTGCTTTTTCGAGCAGATCACGCTGTATATGTGATTGCTGATATCCGTTTCCTCGCCTCCTGTCCACCGGAGTTGGGGCGCCACCTGCTGCCGCAGCGAGCAGTTGCACCTCGTATGGGCTCCGCAGTTTTCTATCTAAGTGAGCGAAATAACGGACTCCGGTTGAACTTCGGTGTTTCTATCAGATTTACCTCGATGTAGTGCACCTGTGGACACCGCTTTGGACCGTGTGAGTGTATTTTTGACAGAACTTCAACCACTTTCATCGGGCGAGCGCGCTAGGCCTAACCTCAGCAAGTAGGCCTAGTACGATAACGACCATATGCAGACCTCGTCCGCCGCCGACGGGGAGCGTGCGCCAGCCTCCCCTAGCCTCAAGGCCAGCGCGACTGCAGATACTGCGATGCAGCAAGACTCCAGAGAAAGTGAATATTCAAAATCTTCATCAGAGTGTAAAGCAAGTTGGATCGACGTCGTCACCAAAGCCCAGCGGCGCCGGCAGCGCAAGGTAGACAGTGGGTCTGGTTCAGCGGCTGTTTCGCCCGCAACTCTGGCTCTCCCGCTCATGCGTAAAACCACTCCTCGACCCAACCCACTTCCTAGAGATGACTTTAAGCTAGTGCTTCGCCCACAAGATGGCCTCAAGCTCGGGAGCGTGGAAAATGCAGAAATTTCGCTATCTCTGCTCAACGCAATTAACTTCACGTGGCGCCAGGCCTACATTAGGGTGCGCCTCGACACCACGCAGAACATCGCAACGATAAGCACGCCATCAGCAGAAGCAGCCAAAGCCTTGAGCCATATCACCCAAATCAAGATTGAGAATTCCACTCATGTTGTCACTCTCCACGGACTGGCGCCAGACGATTCCGCCAAGGGTATAATTCGAGGGGTGCCGGTGCGTTTTACCGAAGCAGAGATTCTAGCCAACATTGACCAAACTCAGTTCGAAGTCTACGCTTGTCGCCGACTTGTCCAATCTTCTATCATCGTTCTCACCTTCGCCGGAACCAGGGTCCCGTACTACGTCACACTGTACGGGGCAGAATACCCCTGCACCTTGTACAAGAAGACTTTCCCCGTTTGCACCCAATGCCACGAGTCCGGTCATCGAGCCACGGCCTGCCCACAGCCAAATGTGAGTGTCTGCCACCAGTGCGGCCTCCGGGATCCCCAGCTGGGTCACACCTGCGAGCCCAGTGCAACCTGTGTGGCGGCTCCCACCTCACAGCGGCCAAGGGTTGCCCCAAGCGGTTCAAGGAGCCCTACCTGCTTCGGAAGAGGGAGTTGGAGAAACGTCGAGCGGAAGAGCGGGCTTCTAGGAAGGACCTGCACGAGCAGCGGGGACGGCCACGCGACCGGTCTACCACCCCCGGAAAGGAGGAGGCGCGGCAGCAGCTCGGGCTCCCAGTCCAGATCCACGTCAAGGAACAGGGCAACCGGCCCGAGCGCGACGAACAAACAGATAAGCTGGGCAGATGTAGCGTCTCCTACTTCTCTCCCTTCCCCAGAATCATTCCGTCTCGACCAAAACAAAGCCTCTCACACAGGGTGCCAGGAATGCGCACAACTTCGATCGCAACTCGAGCAGCAACGCGCACAGATTGCAGAACAGCACACACTCATAGCCACTCTCCAAGCCCGCCTAGAAGCAATCGAACAAGCTCAATCCGCCAACGCAATTGAAAAGCGCAAGAGGCCGAACAGACAGGACAAACAGCATGACGCGTCAATGGACACAAGCCTCCCACCACCTCCAAACACTGAGACACCAAGGCCGACGTCCAACCCCACAGCCACCGAAACCAGCCGGACACAGTGCGATGAACAAACGACACAACCTCCGTGGTTCCAAACAGCTATGATCAACTTTTGCCAAATCACTGACCGATGGCATGGACGCCCAATTTAATGCTCTCGGACAGGACATACAAGCTATCAAACAAGGCCTCAACAATGTCGGGCAGGAAGTGCAGAACCACGTAGCTCGCATCGAATGGCTGGAAGCTGGCTTTGCACGCGCTGAACGAGTTGACAGCACTAACACCCGCGCAAATAAACGTCCCACCCCATACACAAGGGATCCAAGGCCGGAATACAAGGATATCACTGGATCTCACGATGCCACCACGAAACAATAGGCCCGACGCTACGGCAATTCTGCAATGGAATTGTCGCGGCATAAAGACAAGACGGGTGCACTTCTACAATACGTGTTATCCTTGGACCCACAACCAGATATAATAGCCCTCCAAGAAACGAATGGAAACACCAGATTGCCTGGATATATGACATGCGCCGACCCGTCCGGAAAAGCAACAGCAACCCTCGTGCGGAGCAGTATTTCGGCGACACAGCATCTTACCCCACAGAGGGACTGTGAGCATACGCTTGTGGAGATCCACTCATGCTCGACCAAGAAAAGGACGAACCTATTTATTCTCAACATTTACTGCCGCCCCTCGCGCAAGCAACCCGGAGTACAGGAAACCGTTCAGGAAGCCCTAGCGTTAGCAAGGAACCATCCCACACTTATACTGGGTGATTTTAATGCCCCACACCAGATGTGGGGGTACAAGAACAACACCAAGAAAGGACAGGCGATAGTGAATGTACTCAATCAAAGCAACCTTGTCCTACTAAATGAGCCTGAGACCCCAACCAGACTTGGCACAAGTACGTCAAGAGACACGAGCCCAGACCTCTCGTTGCTCGCAGGTTCGCTCGACGTCTCGTGGATGACTACTGAAACTAACCTCGGATCAGACCACTATATTATCCGTCTTGTAGTAAAGGCAGAAATTATAAAGCCCAAATCGGTACAGCCCGCATTACCGACTGGGACCGATTTCGGAAGACCAGAGAATCTCGGGAGGAATGCACAGAACTCTCGTACCACGATTGGGTGCGGCAGATTGTCTGAGACGTGAAGGCGCATAGCCAAGTCATCGTCACCACATACAAGAATCCCTGTGTAGACCCGAAACTTAACCACGTCTGGGAGGCCCGTCACAGTCTCACCAGAAGATGGAAAAGTCAGAGGCACAACCGCAAGCTCCGCAAGAAAATAGCTGAGATAAACAAGCAAGCAGCAGAGTACGCAGCAGCCCTGTGCAAGGAAAATTGGCTGAAGTTGTTTGATGGCCTCCAAGGCACTCTATCCACGAGGAAGACCTGGCAGCTGCTGCGCCACTTAATCGACCCGCTGAAGAGCAAAGGCGAATCACAACGTAGCATGACCCGCACAGTCAGCGCATACCAGGAAACTACGGACCAACTTCTGCAAGATCTGGAACGGAAATACCTTAATACGGAACGTAACTTCACCCCTCCTTCATACACTGGGAACCCGAACGCCGAACTCGATAAAAAGATACAGCTCAACGAAGTTAAGGCAGCCATCGCAGAAAGCAGAAAAAGCAGCGCCCCAGGACTAGACCAGGTCACCTACAAAGTTCTGGCAAACTTAGACGACCAAGCCCTTGAAACTCTCACGGACCACTTCAACAATTTTTGGACTGAGGGGAAAGTTCCAGAACAATGGAAGACGGCGGAAATCCGCTTTATACCAAAACCGGGGAAGTCACCACACATCGAAAACTTGCGACCAATTTCTCTTACGTCCTGCGTAGGAAAAATTAAGGCGAGAAGCAAGAGCCAAAGTCTGGACAAAAAGGTATGGATCTCTGCCCACAGTGGTCTACACAGATGCAGCTGCATAGCCCAAAAGACAAGCCAAAGTAGCGGTGGTGACAACGAAGACAGACCTCATCGTCGGAGCAACCCTGCCACAAGCCTCAACAAAAGAAGCCGAAGAACTAGCTGTAGCCTTAGCTCTTTCACAAACGAAGGCAACAGTCATAATTACTGACTCCCAAGAAGTATGCAGGAGTCTCACGTCGGGATGGGTAGCTCCAATGACATACCGCATATTGTCAAGCAAGCCACCAGACAGGGTAGTCGAAGTGGTGTGGGCGCCGGCCCATTCCTCCATGAGGGCAATGATCAAGCCCACCTCAAGGCCCGAGGTTTCGTCGACCAGGCCGCGGAGGACTCAAATGAACCTATGCCACTCACGACGTACCAGAAAATTACAGAGCACTACAGACTCGGTCGCAGAACACTTCCACTGCCCCACCCACAACTAACAAAGACACAAGAAACTACGCTCAGACTTGTGCAAACAAACACGTATCCCCACCCAACACTGATGCACCTTATGTTTCCAAATCAGCACGAAGCCCAATGCAAATTCTGTACGCAATCAGGAACACTTAGGCACATTATCCTTGAATGCACCCAGAAACCTGATTTGCCACCTCCACCGCTTCCCCGTTCCCCCGAGCAGTGGGAGACGCTGCTGTCCAGCTCCCTCTTTTGCGATCAGCTCCTGCTGGTTGAGAGAGCGGTAGCATCAAGGACAGCACATGGCTACCTGTAAGAAGGCTCCACTTCCACTAAGCTCTATCTGCCAAATAAAAAAAGTTTTCTCTCTCTCCACCGGAGTTAGGTTTTGTCTTGAAGTAAATACGGCAGCCACTTCGGGGTTGGGGGTCTGTGAGGAACGATGAGTTGAGGAGATGTTTACGCTGTACGACGCGGCTCGAAGTAAAGACAAAGACACCAGCAGGGGTGCCCGGGATGCCGCGGACGGGGAGAGCTAGAGGGGGTGCAGTTCTGCGAATGCGTCGGGATGGTGACAGTTTCTCACCGCTGCTGAGATTTGGCAGATACTCTTTTCTTCTACTATGTACGGTAACTAATATGTAGTTTTGAAGTCTTTGTTAATTTATCTTGTTTTACCTGTATCATTTCCGCTCGTGTTCACAAACAAGTATGAATGTTTTTTTTTCGCTTTTATTGTTTGTATCTGAGTATGCAACGGGTTGAGCGTCTGAACTGTTCTGAAAGGCTTCGTCAGGTGCCAACCTTTATTTTTACCTTACTTCCTATGCGCGACCGCCAAGTTTTGACTTTTGTAGCTTTTATGTTTAGAAGTTTGAGTTTTTCTTGGAAGTCGTCTTCTTAGCCGGTTTGTGGTGTTGGTGTCTAGTAGGTTTCTTGTAACTCGTTTCCGTAGCCGTTCCTTTGTGTTGTTTGCTAATGTTTGAACAAGCGTTTGATTTACATTCAGTGCGTATTTGTCATATCACGCGAGTAGGGCTGTTTTAGAAAGAGCATAGTCGAATACAGATATGTTGTGTCAAGTGAAGTGCCCAACAGTGGCTGGTGTGCGTATATTTCCACTTGCCGGTGAGATACAAAATTGATACAGTGAGCCCTAGTATATAATTTTGTTGCTGTTTTATAATGCCTTCTTATCAACCGTTTGTAATCCTATCTGTAAGGCACTGAGTATTTCCTTGAGTGAGAATGGGTGAGACTGCGGGCGCTTACTTTATTTGCTGATTACTTTTAGTTGGCTAACGAGTTACTTTGCCGTCATGTTTATGCGACCTGTTGTCCAAGGACACATTTTGTTTCGCGTCAAGCTCCCCAGAATTGAGTGTGCCGCCCGGCTAACGGAGCTAGTTTTTCGATCTTTTTAGTGTATGAGTTTTAGAGTGTGCATGCTATATCTATGTTATTCACGGTGGATGTGTTGTTATTTCCTAGTGTCGCACGCAAATGAAATGTTTTCGCCTGTGCTGGACAAGAGACTGTGCGCGCGTGAAGCGACAAGGAACTCCATTAAGTGACCGCGTGTGCGTTGACTGATTCGGTGGAGATATTTTGTCGACTTTTGTGTTTGAGCCTGTGTTTCAGTCTTCTTGGGTCCCCATGCATGTCATTTCGTTATCCCTGTAAGTTTATGCCATTTTTGACGTATAATTTTAGACTTTGTACAAGAGTGGGGGCACTCTTTTTTTCAGGAGGGGAAAGTGTCGCGAAGCCGAGGTCTGTTGGTGTTGTCTGTTTGTTTTGAGTTCTGTTCCCGCCGCCGGGGATCTTCCTCCCAAGTGATTTGTGTGAAAGCTCTTCGGACGCGACTAGGCTCTGGCCCCCTTTTTTCTGAGAAACGAACCGGCGAGTGTGTCTGCGCGCTGAGCGACCAGGTACGCGGCTGTTGCGAGGGTTCGGTTACCGCGTCCGCAGTGGCGTCTCCTAACCCCCCGTTGCGTCTACGCAAGCCGCTCTGTTCTCCGAACCCCCGGTCTCGTTCAAACGACCGCCTGTCTTTTTCCCTTTCAAGTTTGTATACCTTTACTTTATTCTCAACGGTAATTCTTTTGCCAGAAACAGGCGCCTTAGAGTTTAAACTTTGTGGTCTTCTGTGATTGGTTCCTTTTTCTTTCAAAAATGTGGCTGATTGGAGCTAACAAGCGTCTCGCCGATTGTCTGCAGTAAGCCTTCTTTCATTACGTACGCACGCTCCAGGGTGCACTTTCTCCCCCCCATACGTCCCCCACCGGACCGCTTGAGGCGAATATAACGCGGCTCCGCTGGCTATTGAGGCGCGGGCGCGGCAGCTGCACCAGGGGAGCCACTTGCTGCCGGTCGTCGGGCCAGACGCCGGGAGCCCTTCGGCCCGCCAACTATGTTTCGTTAAGTACTCTTGATTTCGTGTTTTCTCCTATTTTTTTATGTATCAGTTGTAACGTTTTTTCTCTGTGTTTTAAATCGAAGTACCAATAATTAAAACAGTTAAAATTTGAACATCTAAAACCTTCGAGTGCTTCATCGCCGGACTCATCCTCCAACAGTTTCTGTGCTGGACCAAATTACGTCGTTACAATATCAAACGCAAAAAAAAATACCTCGAATGCAGGTCAGCACTGCTCCCAACGCGCCCCCTAAAAACTCCCAGTTGGAGGAAATAATACACTTCCAATGGTACTATCCTGAAAACTCCCATTGTAGTGGCAGGAAAATGAAACTCCCATATGCTACTGAAAAAACTGCGGAAATAATGAGAGTAACGCGAATCTCCAATTGGAAAGGAGTTTTGAAAAATCCGAATAAGTACTGAGTTATGCTACAAGCCATTTACTCCCATTCCGGCTTATTTGTGTTCTGTGTGTAGCTGACGCAACAATGCAACGCCGCCTGCTCGAAGAAGTAAATTTAACGTTTGACTCTGCGGTGAAACTCCCCGATGCAATGGAGACCGCGAAGAATGACTCAAGCACGTTGATGAGGAAACCGAGCATGGAGGAGACCCAAGAAATTCATGTCGTGAAGAGGGCGCTGGGGCAACGGCAGATAACTTGCTACCGCTGTGGAGATGCGCACTACGCAACTGCTTGCAAGGATGCTAAGGCATGATGTGGCGCATGCGGTAAGGTGGGGCATCTAGCCAAAGTATGTCGTTCAAAGAAAGCATTTGACGCTTAGAGCAAAAGTCACTTTGAACAAAGGATTCAAGAAAAGAGTACATCCAGTGAATGCTTTAGGGAGCACGGTAGTTTCTTCGCCTTGTCGGACACCGAAATGCGAAACGTGGTCAGTGGAAAGTACCGGAACCGTTCCGCTATTTTTCGCAACAGTTGAAGTAGCCGGAAAATCGCTTCGAATGGAGTCGGACACGGGGGCTAGCGTCTCCATCATGGGAGAGAAAGCGTTTTATGGGCGCTTTCCTGAGCTACCAATATAGCCCTCGGACGTTGTTTTGAGAAGCTACTGCGGAAAAGTAACACCTATCAAGGATAACCGTTCCGGTACAGTTCGGCAACAGGCAAGCGACCTTGTCGTTGTTTTGCGCCCCTTACCAGTGCCCTACACTCCTAGGAAGGAACTGGATGAGTGCTCTCGATCTAGACCTCACCGAAGTTCAGTCCATCAAGTCACTTTAAAGCCTGGACGAGCTGCTTTCGCGCTACAAGAGCGTGTTCTCCGAAGGTCGTGGAACCCTCAAGGGAGTGAAAGCCAAGCTATTCGTAAAGGAAGGTGCAGTTAAAGTTTTTCAAGCCCCGAACGATTCCGTTCGCACTTCGGGACAGGTTTGCAGAAAAGCTGGAAAAAATGCAACGCGAATAAGTACTCGTACCTGTCAGAACGTCTGAATGGGCAGCCCCGATCGTTCCAGTTGCGAAGGAAGACAGCAGCATTCGCGTGTGCGGAGATTTCAAGCTGACGATTAATCCTGTCGCGTAGCTAGAAAAGTTCCCGGTGCCGAGAGTCGAGGACCTGTGGGCCAAGCTTTCTAGAGGTCAGAAGTTTACGAGGCTCGATTTGAAGGATGCGTACCAACAAGTGAAACTGGACGAAGAATCACATAAGCTTGCACGATCCACATGCCGCAAAGTCTTTTTAAATACACCAGGCTTCCCTTCGGCGTTTCCTCAGCTCCAGCCATTTTTCAGAGAGAAATGAGAACTTGCTGCAGGCCTTGCCTCACGTCGCCGTGTATTTTGACGACATCATTGTGACCGGAAAGAACGACGCCGAGCACTTCACAAATGTGAACCGCGTCCTGCAACACCTCGAAGATGCAGGCCTGAAGCTTCAGCTCCAAAAATGCACTTTCCTCGCCAACGAGGTGGAGTACCTCGGACACGCCATCGACGCAGAGGGCCTGCGCCCAACACCGAAGAAGGTTGAAGCCGTCTTGAAGGCGCCAAGTCCCGGGACGTCTGACAGCTGCAAAGCTACCTGGGGCTCATCAACTTTTACAGGCGTTTTCTACCAGACCTGTGATCAGTGCAAAATCCGACCGTTGTACTTGCTGCCTCGTGAAAGACGTGTGGTGGCAGTGGACGGCTAAAGAGGAAGAAGCTTTCAATAAAAGCAAGGAGCTGCTGACTTCCGCACCCGTCCTACAGCACTTCGATCTGACAAAGCCCATCGTCCTGAGCTGCGATGCTTCGCTGTATGGCGTGGGAGCTGTTCTCGCACAGCAAGACGAAACTGGAGAGCATCCAGTGGCTTTTGCATCGCGTAGCCTTCTACTAGCAGAGCACAAATGCAGCCAACTCGACAAAGAAGCCTTGGCCATAATATTTGGAATCACCAAGATCCATCAATACCTGTGGGGCCATAATTTCGAGGTAGTGACGGGTCACAAACCCTTGCAGGGACTGCTGTGACAGGACAAATCGATTCCGGGGCGGTCGTCGCCCCGAATGATTAGATGGGCAATTACGCTTTCGGCGTGCAGGTACCAGCTCATCTACCGACCGGGAGCGTGCATCAGCAACGCCGACGCTTTGAGCCGGCTGCCGCTACGTGCACAAAAAACGCACGTCCCACAGCCCTCAAATATCTTCATGCTTGTAGGATCCTATCCACGACTCCTGTCTCCATCGACTATTTCTAAGGCAACCCTTCGTGACCCCATACTGTCTCGTCTGCTTCGAGCGTTACTGTCAGGTGACGAGATTCCGCAAGGAAAAGAATGGTCGCTGTTTCAAAAGTGCCAGACAGAGTTCAGCGTTCACGAGAACTGCGTTTCGCAGGGTGCCCGTGTTGTTATTCCCGAGTCCCTGCAGGCAGACGTTCAAAGCTTGCTCCAGGAAACACATCCTGGAGTGGAGAAAATGAAAACAGTCGCGCGAAGCCACGTGTGGTGGAACGGACTTGACCAAGACATTACCGACAAAGTGAAGCACTGCCAGGCGTGCCAAGAAAACCAGCGCATGAGAAGGAGAGTTCAATCGACTCCCTGGCCGTTCCCGTAAAAACCGTGGTCCCGACTACATGTGGACTTCGGCGGGCCATTCAAAGTCCATTACTTCTTTGTTTTGGTCGACGAGTTTTCAAAATGTGTGGAAGTGGTCCCAGTGACTTCACCATCTGCGGAGATTACCATCAAGTGCCTGTGGAAAATTTTCTCCACGCACGGATTGCCGGATACAATTGTATCGAACAATGGCACTGCGTTTACCAGCGACAAGTACGCTGACTTCCTCGGTCGCAACGGTATTCGCAGAATTCTCGTTCCCTCCTACCAACCTGCTTCGAACGGCGCCGCCGAACGTGTCGTCCAAACCATCAAGTCGAAGCTCAAGAAAGCTCAGCCAGGGGATTTTCAGACGAGCATCCACCGCATCCTCCTCTCCTACCGGACTACGAAGCACTCGTTGACAGGGTCGACACCCTCTGAGCTCCTCATGGGGCGAAAACTTCAAACAGCTCTCGACCGGATGCATCCGAACCTTCGATCAAACGTGGAGTATAAATTTCTCAAGCAGAATCTTCGCTGCGACGAGAATGCCCGCAATGGCAACTATGCCTTCGCCCGGAGAGCCTGTATGCGCACGAAACTTTCGCCCAGGCTCTACTTGGATTCCTGGAACCGCCAGCAATTCCACAAGCTAGTCTTCAATTGAGACAGAGCTGCAGGACGGGACAGTTTGCAACAGACATGGGGACCAGGCTCGACCGGACATTGCTCCCTGCATTATCTCCGACGACGAAGAGCCGCGGCAAACCACGCTTGAAGCTGCCGAAAGCGGTCAGACCGAAGCCAGAGGCAACAAAACACCGATCTACTGTTTATGCGGACGCCACAGCCGTCGAGCATCGTTCGCCAGCCGAGCCCCGCTTCACAAGCGACGGGGCCAGACACGAAACTTGAACCGCTAAGAGGGGTCGGACCGCCATCTTCGGCGCTCGCGCCGACGACGGAAAGCCTCCAGCTATTACGCACAGTGAAGACAAGCTCCCCAAGTGGTGAACTCATCAAATGGGGGAGGAGTGTTATATTCGTATATTCCACAGTACTACGAAGCGAGAGGCTGCAAGCGAGCAGCCGCCTGTGCCCGCCACTGCCCCGCTCCTCGTGCGCGGGGCAAACGAGGGAGAGGGCGATCTCTTGTGAACAATAAACGCTCCCCCGATTTCTAGCGTGGAAAGCCAGTTGTCTCTACACCAGCATGGGGGGGGGGGGGGGCGCTGCGACCGCGCGCAGCGGGCGGACGCATGGCACATCGGCTCCGTCAATTTTTGACAGGAGCCAAGGACCATTTGACTGGACACTTTCAGTACTGCGTCCTCCGGACCCAGCAAGTTACCCGGACCAAGAAGACATCTCCTTTTTGTCAAGATGGGCCAATTTGACATCAAATTCGAGCGACGGTTCCGCACCGCCCTATGGCGCCAACGCATAGCCTAACGGCTAGGCCGACGACTGGCCACGGGGAAACCACCGCTCCTGTAAACACGGCTGCCTCTCCCTCTCAACGCGGCTACGACCCCGAGGAAATGGCATGGTCGACCATCTCGCTCGCCGGGGAAGAAGTTTCGGCGGCAGCGGAGCCCCTCCGCAACGAAAATTAGTTCCGGCTCGTGGAGAGACGCTCTCAATGACGGAAAGACAAAATGGCGGCGGCCACGGCCCAAGATGCTCCCGGCAAGCAGCTATCAAATCAGCAAGCTCCTGCCTCGCGCAGGGAAAAGGAGCCAGGCAAACCAGCATGGAAACCCAAGCCTCTTCGGAAATTTCACCAGGACGACTTTGTGGTTGTCTTAAAGCCACGAACTGCCCTGGTACTCGTAGCCATTTTACGACCTGGTGAGCTTGGTCTCTCTCTGCGCACTTACCTCGGCGCGCAATTAGCCGCAAACTTTAACTTTGTGCTCTCCCGAGAGCAAAACCTTATTCTTGCAAACACCCAGAACGCCTACATGGCCGACCGCATTCTTGGGGACTTCGTGATCAACTCTGCGAACCGAGATCTGCTCCTCTGTGGCCACCTCAAACAAGGCGACGAAGAGGTTAGCTATGGCGTCACCTCCATAGCTAATCATGAGACTTCAGAACCGCTGGAGGGTAGTATCCAATGGAGGCAGGGTACTATACTTGATATTGGAAAATTCGGAACGTCCAACAGGGCCCGACTCACCTTCGCCGGGAAGGTGAAGCAACAGACTGCCTTATACAATTCAGAGATCATCCCTGTCCGACCCTACCTCCGGACCATCCCGGCCTCCGGTTTGTGTGGCACCGTGGAAGACCGGGCGGACACATTCCCCAACCCCAACCAAGATCGTTGTGGTCTGTGTGGGCAGCACGCGCCTTTTGTGGAGGGGATCCGGGCCCCTCATGAGTGCAACGCAAAGTGTGCGGTGTTTGGTGGCGGCCAGCCACAAACTCAAGAGACGGTGCGGCGAAATACCGCACACTCCCCAAGCGGGACGCCCGAAAAGACAAAAAGAAACAAAAATAAAGCAGCTCCACTCAACGTGAAAGCTATCAAGTGCGGAGCAGGGGTTCACCAGAGAAGCTGTGGCGCCCTCTCTTGACCAGTTTCAGTATCGGCCTGCCGTTGATACCGAAAGTAATCAAGATAGAGCGGCGCAGCCGCCGAGCTAGAAGGGCTGTAAAGAGACATCGCATTGATTTTTTTATTAATTTGGGGTAATTAATGCTTTAATTCATGATATTTTTTCTTATTTTATGCTACTGTGTACTTATTTTCGTACTAGCAACGTCAGCCTCCGTGGTAACGGCGCAGCGCAAAGATCACCCCCAACACTTTGCATTGTTGTGCTGCTGAGCCTAAGGGTGCGGTTTCGACACCAGCCGCGGTGGCTGCTTTTCTGATGGTGGCGAAAAGCGAAAACGCCCGTGGGTCTAGATTTAGGGGCACGTTAAAGGTCCCCTTGTGGTCAAAATTTAATCCGGAGCTCTCCTTGACGGCGCGCCTCATAGCCCAAGTGTAGCTTGGGCGAGTGAATCCCCGCAATAAATCAACACTTTGCATATACGGAACGTCTGCCTCTGTAGCGCAATGGGATTCGCACCGGCTTAGTAACACAAGGAATCCAAGTTCGATCCCCACCAGGGAAAGCGGTGATCTTTTCGAAGCCTCTGTTTGCGTGCGTGACGTTGAGTGGCAGCGGCAGCTAGATGCGGTGACCTCGGGCGAGCTACGATTACAAGCCGGGATCCTAAAGTGTTCCGCACTTTTAAAAAAAAATCAGCCGGGTGCTACTGGACGCGAGAATGCTGGGTATAATTTGCTTCTGTAGAGGCAAATTCACGAGTAGGTTCATGCCGGGACTTTATTACAGTAAATACAAAAAAGACATCCCCCTCGCGAGGGGCACGATCAAATGCACAGCATTTCCGAGGGGGTGCGCCGGCAAGTCGTATCTCTTGATCGCGGGACCCGTGTCGCCATCTTTTGGAAGCGCGGGACAACTTGTGGCGCTTTCGAAACAAACGAGAAATGAGTGAAGGATATAAGGCGCGTTCGGTGCATCGAAATCTGTGTCGGTTTCGTGGCTCGGTCGGTTGTGCGCCGGGCACCTTGCGTTCCGCCCGCGGCGTCATGGGTTCGAAACCGGGCGCCGGAAACTGTTATTTCTTCCTGGCTGCGGACGCGGACTACGACAAGGCGCGCATGCGGACTACGACAGCGCACGCCAACGCCGCGTGACATTGTGAGTTACTAAAATGCTATGCATTTAAAACAAAAACCCAGCGGGGAAGCCGGCGAAACGTCAGCCGGCACACATCACTGGTGGCGGCGGTGACTCACCACGGCGCAGTGACATCAACTCGAGGCGGGCGGCACCCAGCGGGCGTGCCGAAAAGCAAGGAGCAGCGGCAGAACCACCGCCCCCACACGGCGGCCAAGGCAACCCAAGCCGCTCCCAGCAGCAGCAAACCAAAAGGCAAAGTGGAAACTCCTGGGCAGACATAGTCAAGAATGGCAAGGAGGGCAGCACGAGCACGGGTGCCTCCACCTCCACCTCTCCTCCCTTCTCCCCCTCCCGCTCAGCGGCTGACTCTGAGCTCCTCAACCTAGTGGCATCTCTCAAGGCACAAAACGAGATGCTTTTAGCCAAAATTGAAGCTATTGAAAATCAATCTACTCCGCCTCCACAGTCTTCCCCGCATGCAGAAGTCATGGAGAGCGAGGCGGCGGCGCCGGCGACTCTGGAATCTTCCATTAACGCCGTTGAGACCCGCCTTGAGACCCGCCTTGACCCGCCTTGAAGATGACGAGGAAGACAGAAATTTGCAGACATGATGAGCGAGTTGGGAAGTCAACTCTTGTCTAAGATCACTAAACAATTTCATGCCCAGGTTAACGCTCAAGTAGCGGAGGCCCTTCCCAACATACTTGCCCGGGCTGCGCGCAAAGGTAGCCTGAAGGATATATCTGGCCGCCCAAGCAAATTTTCTCGTCGTTTCATCACCCTAGATGACGAGGAAGACAGCAGCTCACTTTCTGGGACGGAGCTACAAGCCAGTGAGCTGGCTCCGGAGCTACAACCCGCTCAGTCGTAATTCTCAAAATCGAAAATGGCAGGACAACCTCCATATAGGCAATCCCTCAAATCTAAATTGACCTCCCCCACCCTAATAACCCAATGGAACTGTCGAGGACTCTGATCCCGTTCTAAGCGGGCCAAACTCCCAATGTACATTTCAACCTTTGAGCAATTGCCCGCCGTCGTAGCCCTTCAGGAGCCAGGAAAGGGTGCCAGGTTAACAAATTATACGACGTTCCAACAGGACCCCTCATCTTGTCTGTGCGTTCATAAGAACTATACTGCCAGCATGGGCAACCTCGACCTACAACTTGAGTACTCATACGTAATAGTGACTCTCCTCCCTATCTGCTGATCAGATCCACCGTTACATATCCATTAACGTGTACTGTACTCCAAAACTGCGTAATATTTCATTCTCGGACTTCTTTAGCCGCGCGCTTAGAGCCGCTGGTAGGGACCCTCTTTTGATTGTGGGTGACTTGAACGCTCCCAGTCGGGTTTGGGGATACCATCGTGAAGAGAAGCGTGGGCGCAAACTGTCGAAACTTGCGTCGACGCTGGGCCTCACTCTTCACACCAATCCAGTCCCCCAACTCGGATAGGAAATTCTGTGACGCGAGGTACATGTCCAGATTTGACCTTTACCCGCAACAATCAGTATGCAGAGTGGATCAACACCGAGGAAAACCTCGGTAGCGATCACTGCATGTTGAACATAACAATCCGAACCAAACCATTGGCAAAAACCAATATCGCAGGCCCGGCTTCCAGATTGGCCGAAATTCAGGCTTAATTACAACAACGTAACACCAACACTCGAGCAAGGCTACGACAAGTGGTCCCAAGACCTGGTTAGTAACCTTCACTCCACTGAAACCAAACTTCAGCTCTTAGAGGCGGTCTCAGACGTGGAGAACCACCTCCTCCACATCTGGGAAGCGCGGAATCGCCTTGTTCGTCGATGACGTCGACAAAAGCGTAACCGCAAACTTAAAGCTAGAATCGCCGAGCTCACCCAGACGGCGGCCGAATATGCGGCCCAACTCGCGGACGCCAACTGGGTGGATAGATGCAACACGGCAGCGCGCCAGATGTCCGGCAAAAATACTTGGCGACTATTTCGCGCTCATAGACCCGACGCAGACCCGCACCGAAACTGAAAAACATCTACAAAGGGCTATTCACAGCTTCCAGGGCAATACAACTCAGCTGGCGCACAGGTTAAAGGACGAATACTTGTGCTCCACACAGGACACCCGCGGATCGGCGTACTCCTATGCAGGTTCAGAGAATGTTGAGCTGGACCGACCGTTCGAGCTTTTCGAGCTGCGGAAGGCCCTGGCTAAAATGAAACGTGGCACCGCTCCGGGTGGGGACAAAATTACTGTCAAAATGCTAGCTAACCTTCCTAACCCGGCATATGAATCACTATTAGCTCACATCAACTCAGTTTGGTCAGGAGAAGCGCCACTCCCCATAGAATGGAAGACCGCCCTGGTCACATTTATCCCAAAAGCTAGCAAAGCCGTGAGCACGTACAGCCTTCGCCCCATTTCTCTCACATCATGTGTGGGCAAACTGATGGAGACCACGGTACGGGATCGATTGTCGGAGTTCATGGAGAACCAAGGTATTTTTGCAGAATCAATGCACGGGTTCCGCCCACACGGATCCGCGCCGGACATTCTGCTCCAACTTAATCGGGATATCCTAGACCCCGTCGAATGCCCCCACAATGACAAGGTCGCACTCGCCTTAGACTTAAAGGGGGCCTTTGATAATGTAACTCATGAGGCAATTCTAACACACTTATCACAAGCCGGATGCGGCTTCAGAGCGTTCGAATACATTCGGCAGTTCTTGACCGATAGACAATCTTACATCCGCATACAGGATAAGGAACGCGGCCCTTTCGCGTTAGGAACTAGAGGTACACCACAAGGTGCAGTGCTGTCTCCTCTATTATTCAACCTGGCCATGATGCACCTGCCGGCTCGGCTGGCTGATGTTTCCGGTATACAACATGCGTTGTATGCTGATGACATCACCATCTGGGCCACGCAGGGCTCACTAGGAGACATTGAGGCGAGCCTGCAGCAAACCGCGCGCATAGTAGAACGCTATGCCCGCCAGTGCGGCCTCCAATGCTCTCCCTCCAAATCAGAATTCGTGCACATACGCCCCCCGCCAAAGTGCACGGCCAAAATCAAACTCTCGCTGGAGACAGGACCAATCCCTGAACAGAAAGAAGTCCAGGTACTGGGGCTTTTTATTAATCAAAACAGACGGTCAGACACTACACTGACCAAACTCCCTAAGGTGGGAGACCAGGTAGGCCGCATTGTCCGCCGGGTCTCAAACAAACGCGGATGGCTACGGTGCAAAGATGCCTTACGGCTGGCACATGCATTTGTAACCAGTAGAATCTTATACTCTACTCCATACCTCCACCTACGGAAGCAAGACGAGGATGCACTTGAAGTCATCCTCCGCAAAATTGTAAAGCAGGCCCTCGACCTCCTTGTGAACACCTCAAACCAGCGCCTTCTGGGCCTGGGCATGGTGAACACGTTTCGTGAGCTCCGAGAGGCCCACCTCGCAAATCAGTACACTCGTCTCTCAAATACGATAGCGGGTTAAGAGCGGGAGAACCCCCTGTTAGCCCGCTTACACATCCCACACACCACCATCACGGAAAGATCGCGTTCAACTCCCATTGGAGTGCAGATGCGCCCTCCTTGTGCACCCTCTTCCAAGCAACGTGACTAAAGAAGACCATAATGGCTGGCGCCTGGCGCGGGCGGAAGCCCTGGAACGCCAATATGGATCGAAAACCGGCGTGTTTTGCGTGGACGCCTCCGGCCCACACCATGGGGGATGGTATACAGCTGCTGTCGTCCACGAGAACCGAATAGTTAACGGGCTCACTTTCCGAGCCCGGAACATAACACGCGCGGAGGAAGTCGCCATTGCACTGGCAGCTTGCCACCCCACATCGCAAACTATCATCTTCGACTCACGAGAGGCCTCTCGGAACATCGAAAACGGCTGTGTGGCGTACCCAGCGTACCGACTGTTGAAACATACCGACTATCAAGGGAACCCCGCAACCCGCCGTATAGTCTGGGCTCCTGCTCACAAGGGACTAGAAG
Source organism: Haemaphysalis longicornis (assembly GCA_013339765.2). Lineage (NCBI taxonomy): Eukaryota > Metazoa > Arthropoda > Arachnida > Ixodida > Ixodidae > Haemaphysalis > Haemaphysalis longicornis. Next base: position 155,401,451 of record CM023453.1, on the reverse strand, counting down.
GGAACGAGGCAGCCGACGCCGCCGCCCGCGCGCTCTCTTACCGGGCATTCCCACTCGACTCCACTGAATAGGGAGACCTCGAATTCAATCCGGTATATTTCTCCCGAGAAATCATTCAGCATTATCAATCCGGCCACAGCCTTTATCCACGCCCGTGTAAAGGCTTAAGTAAAGCGGAGGAGCGGCTTCTACTCCGACTTTACACGAACACCATGCTGTGCCCGGCAGCTCTCAAACACTTCGATCCCGCCTTTTCCGGCAGTTGCACGCACTGTGGGGAGGAAGGTTTCGGACACCTACCACATGGTGTGGGCCTGCCCCTCCAATCCTGCCATACCCCCTATCCCTAACCCAGCAAGGGAGGACTGGGAGGCGATCCTGCTTGCATGCTCTGACCTTGAGGCCCAAAAGGACCTGGTGGGACGGGCCCAGGCAGCGGCCGACGCCAATAGGGCTCCGTACTAGAGACCTCCACCTAGTATTTGTAAGGGTCGCCCCCTTAAGGAGTGTTCCCTGCATACCACTCATTAATTTTAATTAACATACATATTAAATGTTTTTACCACCCACCCGCCCACAATTCCGCGGTCTTGACTGCCGTCTGGTTACTCTCAGGTTCCTCTCGGCTCTTATCCTCTCTTCCTTCACTGTCGGCGGGATGTTTATGCTTTTCCTCTTCCGCTGGGATGTTTATATCCCCTGATGCCTCGTACGCGAGCCTCGCGGCCGTTTCGTGTGCCTTTGCTCTCGTCGGCGCCGTCACTCTTCCCTCGCAGAAGAAATAGGCCTCTCTCTTTCAGTAGTTGGTCTGATTTGTTAGAAAACAAATACGGGTACTGCGGAGGGGGGTTCTTCACCGTACGTGAGTGCAAATAAGGAGCCAAAAATTTCTCGTTCTCCTCGCAGTCACTGAAATATGAAAAGACCACCCTGCGTTTCCTGCAAACCGCAGCTACGTGCCCTGGCTCGCTGCAGTTGTAGCAAACCAAAGGCTGTTGAATTTGAGTTTCGAACATTTTCCTTTGATTGTTGCACGCAAACCCTTTTATCTTTTCCTGTGTTCTTTCAAATTTGACGAGAAAGAGTCTATGTCTTTCCCATGTCTGTAAGGTTGGATGAGATTCTTCACCTTTATCGTTTCGGTGCCCGTCCCATTGCGCGTACTATCCTCGCTCCGCTCTCCAACCTGCCTAAATCGCGATCGGACCTTCTTGAGTTTTTTTTTTCCGGCGTCCCTCAGGGTTTTGGCTTGGGCCTGTTATTTTTTCTTGCGTATGGTAATGGCGTTGTTGACGGCGTTGGAGATCACTTTCAAGAACCACTTTCGAGTATGGCAGTGTAGTTCGGAACCCACATCAACAATATTTGGTCCACAATTTAGAAAAAGTCAGATTAAGGCAACCAGTTTTATTTACAGTAAATATTCTATACACGACAGTGTAACTTCAATGCGCATCAAAGCACGAATTCAAACCGTGTCGTCATGTCGTGCGTTGCTGCTATGAACATGATCCTTTTGCTATAAACATTCAGGAAGGGATCACATCCAACCTCCACATCCTCGACAAGGACCAATCATGAAGAACGTATAAGGCCACTCAACACGCGTACAAATACTTTCAATTGTTCGTTTTTTTGTCATGGTCCATTGAAAGCTGGAACGTATTACCACCCGACGTTATCAACTGCCGCATCGGTTGACAGCTTAATCCCTGGAACAGCGAAGGCGTTTGGCAAATGTGTACATTTTTTCGTCCTGTCCTTGTGCCTAGTCTAGCCGAGATTACAAGGCAAGCACGTTGTCACCTGTTCTTTCGCGCATGCTTTTAATTTTGCACTTTAGAACCTTGTTTATCAGATGCTGTGTTGCGTTTGGAAATGTCTCACTCCGTTACGTGTGTTAGAAGAGGCTGAACAATGTTAGTTCTATAAGTTCTTTTTCCAGAAGCTGTGTGGTAACTGAACCACACAGTTGAGAAAGTGCATACCTTTTGTTTCTTTTTTGCGTGCTTTGGCAATGACGTGGTCGATTTTTAATGTTTTTTTTGACCGTTCAGTAAGTACCGATGTGCAGTGCACCCATTGTTGTACTCACGCGCAGTGTACCCTTTCTTGTATTCATGCACGTTGTGCGCAGTGAGTGCCCACTTCCTGTAAGAGCCGGACAAGGCTTACAATATTAATAAATAAAAATCAATAGGCGATCTCCATGGGGGAGAGGGATGGGAGGAAATCAGTTGCGTCCTGCACGTGTGTCTGGAAGCGGGGCTGATATCGGAGGAAGTACGCCATGGAAATTTGCTCACATAAGATATACTTGTCTACCTGGGATAGTGCCTTTTCAACAGCGAAGCTGTTTGGCAATCCATGAATTCCGGCGCTGCAAAAAACTCTTACAGATAAAAAGCCGATCGAGACTCACGATGACATATCCAGCGTCGACAACAAACTGGCGCACTTGATCGAGGCAAACACCTCGATCATGGAGCGGTGGAAGAAGCAGAAGTGGAACAAGAAGCTGCGGAAGGAGGTTACTGAACTGAACCGCGCGATTGCGAGGCACAGCGCGTTGCTCTGCAGACAGCAGTGGGACGAGCTGTGCAACCGCATAGATGGTAGCTTGCATCAGGGCAAGGCCTGGTCGTTGATCCGCCCTTTATTGGACGAAACCAAGACCAAGTCGTTCCAGCAGAATCGCATGGCTCGGGTCATGCACGAGGGCGAAAATAGCCTCGGCAGGGACGAGCTGATTAAGAGGCTGAGTGCCAAGTACCTACCTGAAACGCAGGCCGAGCAACACCCGGCATACGCAGGGGTGTCGAACGAGAAACTAAATCGCGACATCACGACGGCCGAGGTCAAGACCGCTCTGCGGGAGCTGAACACCAGGTCGGCGGCGGGACCAGATGGAGTTTGGAACAAGGCCTTGCGAAATTTAGATGACCTGTCAATCGAAGCGCTTACGAGATACTACAACATGTGCTGGCGGAGTGGCAAGCTACCGATGCAATGGAAGAAGGCGAAGACGGTATTGATACCGAAACCGGGCAGGCCACCAGGCATCGAGAAATTACGCCCCATCTCGCTGACTTCGTGCGTGGGGAAGAGAGAGAGAAAACTCTAATGAATACTGAAGAGGAAGGTCCTCGAGCACGTGTTGGCGAACCGCTGGCAAGAACCTAGAGCAAGAGGGGCTGTATCCTGACTCGATGATCGGGTTTCGGAGGGGCCTGAGGACCCAAGACACAATGATACAACTGAAAAAAGAGATCATCCAGAACGAGACGAGAGACAGCAGGGTGATCCTAGGATTGGACCTGCAAAGCGCCTTTGATCGGGTCAAGCACTCGGTCATCCTGGCGCAGGTGACTAAGCTCAACATGGGCGAGAGAAGTTATGAATATATCAAGAATTTCCTCTCGGGGCGAAAGATCGGGCTGTTCGCAGGAGAGATCGAGTTACCAGAACAAGATATTGGCAGCGTAGGCACACCCCAGGGGTCTGCTATCTCACCGCTGCTGTTTAACATCGTCATGATCCGGGTCGCCGAAGCGGTGGCTGGCGTCAAGGGCGTCCGGCATACCATCTATACTGACGATATTACGCTGTGGACGACAGGCGGCACGGACGCCAGTATTGAGAGTAGGCTGCAGAAAGCACTATCGGCTATCGAAGAGCGGCTTGACGGGACGGGCCTGCAGTGCTCGCCATCCAAGTCAGAGCTCCTGGTGTACTCGCCTCGCAAGGCCGGGCGACCTCTGTTGCCCCCGAGAGAGTGTGATCGCCTGATTCTGATCACTAAGACCGGTCAGAGAATTCTCGAGGTTCCTGAGATCCGGCTGCTGGGCATGCTGATCAGCGGCAACGGCAGCAAGGATACTCTGATGAAGAAGTTAGCGATCAAGACAGAAAGTACCCTGCGGCTGATCCAGCGCGTGTCGTCCAAGCAGGCGGGCGTGCGTGAGGAAAGGCTCGCCAGGCTGGTGCAATCCTTCACTGTCAGTCACATAGCGTACACGGCAGCTTACCTTAAGTGGTCGCAGAAGGACAAGAACAAGATTGACACCATGATTAGAAGGTTGTACAAGCGAGCGTTGGGGTTGAAGGAGTCAACGACCACCCAGCGGCTGATGCAGTTGGGCGTTCACAACACTCTGGACGAGCTCATCGAGGCGCAGCTGGCGGCACAGCGAGAGAGACTGGCGGAGATCAAGACGGGCCGGGCCATACTCGAGACCTTGGGGTACGGCTATCAGGTCACGGGGAGGCACCTTCACGAGCTCTGTGATAAAGTTCGAGAAAACGTGCAGGTGAGTCCCATCCCGAAAAACGTACATCCAGAGCACAACCGGGAGCGGAGGCAAGCCAGGGCCAAGTACCTCATCGAGCAGTACAGTGGTGACCCGAGAACAAGATACGTGGATGCAGCAGACTACGGAAAGGGCAGATACGCAGCGGTTACCATCAATGCGAGAACGGGGGAAGTGTCCACGTCAGCGAGTATGCGGTGTGTTAATGCAACCGAAGCAGAGGAGATCGCCATCGCCCTAGCAATGGCCGAGCTGTGGTGTGACACCGTCCTAAGCGATTCGCTAGAAGCCGTCCGAAACCTAGCCAACGGCCGGATCAGTGACAAGGCAGCCAAGATAATCGAACGAGTGGTGGCGCAGGATGAAAGAAGAGTGGAAGTAAGGTGGATCCCTGCGCACGCGGGTGAATGCTCTCCGAATACACCCAACCAGACGGGCGTACCCGCCGCCACATCGGTCTCTGGGTCGTGAGGAAGCGGTGTGGCTAAGAAGACTCCAGACAGCGTCGGTCACATCACCGGCAGACGCTACATCAGATGTTCCCGGACGAATACCCCGAGGGCCTGTGCAGTGTGTGCAAGAAGGGACCGGCCAACCGGTGGCACGTTATGTGGGACTGTGCCAGCGAACTGGACAGTGCCAGTTTCGAGAAGTATCCGGCAAAACTTCAAGAAGCCATCGAGTCAGCCAGCAAGATAGATCAAAAATTGGCCATCCAGCAGATCTTCACCGCGCTTGAAAGGCATGGGCTCCGAAAAGGAGCTAGTGCTCAGCAGGGCTGCGAAAGGAGATGCAACGTTAGGCCACGTTGAGACGGAGCCGTCAATCGGCCCCCGCCTACTGCAGGATCTTTGTCAATAACGTCTTTTCCAATCCAATCCAATCCAAAAATACATAGCGCGCGTGAGCGCGTGCCTTCCTGCGACCGCCCGGCAATCAACGAGACCAAGAAAATTTCGAGCGCTCGTGGGTGCGTGGCCTCGCGGCGACCGCCTAGCATCCCCGGCGCACGTTTGTCAACAAAGCATTAGCCGACAGTGGCCAAGATCGAAAAAACAAATCTCCAGCGTTCAACATAATCACAGCAACACAAACGAAAAATGAAGGACACTCTAGGTAAAGCGACACAGATGGAGTAAAGGTCGTTGCGGCAGCTAAAGAGCAGATCGGCTTTAATCGTGCACTTCAACCGTCATGTCTGTCGTGAAGGTTGCGTACAGCTGCGCTGCCTTCAGGACTTAAGCGTTAGTGTGAGCTTTCTTAATTTGTTGCTGCTGGGATTTTGCCGCTCTGTGACATTGTAAACAAATCCCTGGCTGAAAAGTACCAGAACGAATGGGTTATGGTCAAATCCCGTCAACAACGACCACGTCAACCTATGTGGCCCTCAGCGGAGCCCCAGTCACACGCTTCGCACTATTTTCCGAAACATCCGTTTCTGAGCTGATGCATTAAACGATATCAACAAAGCGCATTGTTAATTTAATGCTCAATTTGTTCACTGTGTCATCTGTGCTATTTCTTTACTCTTCAGAAGTCAAAAAATAAAAAATTGAATTTAATTATTATTTCAATATAAATAGCAAGGTGGGACGGTATATTCACATAACTTCCTACGTCCAAAACTTCGCACACTCGTCCATACCTGTATTTATTAAGGCGACAGCAGACGGAAACAATGGCTTAATGTTCGAAAAGAAGCTCTTAAATGGGCCATGCAGAAAAAGCACAAGTTTGGTTCCTTCGAAACTTTGCCTGGTTAGAATCATACTGATACCAGAATCATACTGATAAACCCAAACTTCGCTCGTATAATCTATTTAATTATGAAAAAAAGGAAATGGCCATGCGACCCACTAACTAATTTTCCGCAAAATAAGCTATGATGTCATGTGCCAAGCTGTGCGATTGGCTTAGGCCGGCAAAAGCAAACGCAAATTAGGCAGGGCTTATAAGCTTGCTGAGCCAGCTATTTCGTATTAGATGCAATCCAAATTCATTTTACAGCAGGCAGAAATTAGGTTGAGGCGGAGTAAAATAACATAAAATAACTCCTCTACCCGCACCACTAAGTATCACAGGCTTAACCCAATGATATATATAAAAGAATTGGCCGAGCGGCAAAAGAGGCTTTTAACCACCGAAGTGGAAATAAATAAAACGGGTAAATAGCTACTAAGCGACACCACAGCCTGGAGCGCGGGCCCGGATAGATTCCCCTGATCTTCCCTGGGAAAGTAGCCGGAGGGGTTGGGATGAAGGGGAAGGGAAATTGGTAATTAGGTGTTAGTTATGGGAGTTTGGGTGGGAATGGGGACAGCGAGATTTTTGATGTAATCCTTTGAAGTCTGACTCCTATAAAACGCCTGATTTCTCAGTATTGGCATCAGACAGCCAATTAGAATTTTGCGGTCTCCACTGTAGGTTCCGTACTAGCTAGGCCCCGACCAGCGAATACAGGGAGAACCCAGACAGGAGTGGCGACACTTCCTCTGCAGACCCGTTTCGCTACCAGCCGCTCAACGAACAACCACCAGGTCACTCGATTCATCGAGGAGACGCCTCACTGACCTCAGGTACTAATCCTCCTCGCCTGTTCTCTGTTTCGGGAACCGGTGATCTTGTCCGACAGAAATGATAAGCTGTTCCTTGGAATAACTGTCGATTACTATGTACACCTGAATCACTTATCACCAAAGGAAAGGCCTTCGGGACTTACGCGAGGTAACCCAGGTTTCGGCGGACGTCTTATGTTTTCTCGGTGCCAACTGCTCACCCACCAGAGAGCCTCCCTATCTCCATACGGGCAGTAGTCATCAGGCATCTCTAAGAGGAAAGGAACCGGCCCTACTTCCAATACTAAGAACGAGAAGCTTCCCCAAGGAAAGGACTAATCCCCTCTTTCGTCGGTCCTAGCAAGTGCGCGCCTACTAGACTGGTCGCTACAAAGGCCAGAGAGGGTGGCCACCATAAACTTCCTGAATTCTGTTGTCCAGGAACCTTCGTGTCGGCAGCGAGCAGTCGTGCCCGCGTGGGGTGACTGCGGCGTTCCCTTAATATAGAAACTTTTTCACCGCTATTGTGCCAAGTTCCCAGAGCCAACCTCGATAGCCACCCAGGCTGTCCGGGCCTGCCTTCGCGTCCAGCATCGGCTCTGGGGCAGGAACTGGCCCATACAGTTCCAGGGAGTCGCTGCCACTCCCTTGGGGTTTTGCAACCCCGGGTGAGACCTGGCTCCCACCCACCGCTGCCATTAGCAACCGACCAAAGCTAGGCAGCCGAAACCGCCTTTGCCCAGCCAGCTGGCAGGGGGGACCACGAGCAGGTGGCAGCCGGATTTTACAGCAGTAAGACTGGTGGAGAAAACACTGAAAGTTTCACAAATACACGTAAACATTAAAGTCCCGATGCGCACTGCTGTTGGTACTGGGCGCACTATGCTTGTTTCAGCTGCCGAGTAGGCCGCCACTTTGGAATTGCCTTACGCGACACTGGCCGATGGGGGTAAGCGACGTTGCCTTGCGTGAGTCGTGACCAAGGAGGTTGTATAAAACTTCTGGAGTGGAGACGGCTCTGGAAAACTGACGCCGGCGGTCGCCACCTCGCCTTGGGCAAAAACGCTCGCTCCGTCGTAGCAGGCGCACTACATCCGTCGTGTTCTGCCTGCTCCTCGCTGCGCGTATGGCGATGTTTAACGGTTGCACGTGGGCATTTATGACTTAGTTCGTCATGAATATTGCCTCGACACTACAAAGGTGTAGAAATTGGAAATGATGCGCTTGCGCGTCCCATTATTCGGCTGCCCTAACAGCGGAAAGAAGACGCCGGGGATTACCTTGGGTTCTCCTGGCTTTGTGCCTCGCGGGTACTACAGCATTATAACTGTACACTATTTGTACCGGCTCGTACTGGTAGTGCAGTTCAAGGAAAATTCGGCGCAGCTCCGGTCCTGATCTACTTGTTAACAAACTTCTTTACGCAGATATGAAAATGTTTTCACTCGTAGTTGCGGTGGTTATAGCAGTCGTTTGACTGCGCGAAATCGCGTTTATATTATGTGTGCCGCAACTTATCCTTCCGCACTATTTTAAATGCAGAGTGTTTGCTCAGATAGCAAGTGGCATTTACCGAGGCAGTTCGTTTAGTATTTCATTTTCGCTGAATCGGCCTCTGGCGAGTATTCGCACGGTTTTTATGAGTTCAATGGTATAGGCTAGGTTAGCTGAGCAATTTCGGTTAGCTTTGCACAAGTCCTCGAGGCAATGCTTTCCCGCATTCTTTGCTTTCTGGTTTCCTTATCAAAGCAGAAGCTACTAGCTTGCAAACGTATGCGGTTAGCGAGGTTGTGAACGGCATTAGTAACCTAATGCGCGTAGTTTTCTTATTAATAGCAGGTTACGTGGCGCCAATGTGAGTGGTTAACGAGCTGGAGAAGTCCACTGAGTAACCTCCTCAAACGGCGAAAAAAAAACAGCGGGAGTGAGACACGGATATGAAACGAACACGTCAAAATGCAGGAAATATCGCGCTTTTGTATCCATACGTAACATATGCACGTTTGCCCTTGTCACAGGTTACCTAAAAATGAAGCGCTTCGTTTTGAGTGAGAACGTCCTGCTAGGTGAGATAACTGGAAGCCGAGAAACTGTGTTTAATTCATTTTCAAGCAAGATTTCTTAAAGTTGTCTGATGCTTTCTGTGAAGCAGATCAATGATATTGACTTCGCACCCTGAATAAACAAACTTCTTTAACTAGCTTCAGTGTACCCCTTATACCTTTTGTAAAACACAAGGAAAAGCTATAAATGGCACAATTGAGCTGAGAGAGGAAATTGTAAAGTGTGGGCCGCATAGTAACTCAGCATGCTACTTAATTTGGCCTTGCGCATGTGCAATGATTGGGGATGTAGTATAAACAGGAAAACTTGCATGCGAAAAACATACAAACACGTCAATATCATCATTACATGCAGCACTGCCTTAAAAAGTAGACTGGATAGACTGTTCACACAAAGCTTGCTTGGTTGTGAGAGTTGTATAACTGAAATTATTCAATTCCGGCACTCCTGCTAGAAGAATACTGCTAGAAACGTCAACTAATTACGCTGGAACAGGGGTGCCCCGCGTTTTGCAGTGCGAAATGCGGGCTGTTGCGAGGTAGGCCAGACTGCGGACGGGTGACGATGAAAGGGACGTTTATTATTTGCTACACCCTAAAGAAGGAGGCCCCAGGCCTTTCGTCGTCCGGACGAGCGTTCCGTGGACAGCCGTTCTCTACCGCTGCCCAAAGACGACTCTCCGTTTCTCTCTCCTCCTGAGGTCTCCAGTTGCGCGCACCACCGCGGCCGGGTTGTTCCGAGAAGCCGGCCTTCGGTCTCCTCTGAAGCCGCGACCCGCTGTCGCCCTGATTCCGCCGGAGCGCACACGTGTTCCTATTTTACCGACCGGACACACAGCCTACGGTCTAAATCACTTGCTTCTGTTCGGCCTTGGCTCCCCTCCCAATGTCTTTCCGACGGGACAGGGAGTCGCAGGCGCGCCAGAGTTAATGGCCGCAGAGGCCCTCCCACATTCTCCGCACGCAACATACTACTCCCCCCAACAAAGTCCTTCGCCGAGGCTGTGTCCCCCGATGCAGGGTCGAGCGAAGAATGTTTACGTGTCGCCCCAAACACTCTCGTGCCCACACCGCATGCACACACGCACAAAAACAACGCCAGTCAGCAGTTCCCGAGCGACGCCGCATCCAGACAATTCACAGAAGCACTTCCTTGCCTATCCCCTTTTGTATTCAGCTCTCGCCAAGCAGGGCAGCGTGGACACAAAGTAAAAAGTCACTACTCAAAACAAATACTAGCTAAAGTAAACAAACACTTGTAAAACCACTTCCTTTTCTTGAAGCCTCTACTCAGGCCATCCGCATTCTTGTTTTCGGCCCCTTTCCTGTATTTAACTTTAAATGTATACTCTTGAAGAATGAGGCTCCATCGCAAGAGCCTACCATTCTTATCAGACATTTGCTTCAGCCACAAAAGGGGACAATGGTGGGTTTCTACGGTGAATTTGGTTCCCTGAATAAACAGGCTAGCTTTTGGATGCCCCAGACGATACACAAACACTCCTTCTCGGAGGTTCTGTAAGCTTCCTCACGGGGCGTCAGTTTTCGACTGAGGTGCAGCACGGGGTGTTGTCACCATTTTGATCAATCTGTGACAGAATGACACCTAGCCCACGGTTGCTCGCGTCGCACTGAACTACAATTTCACGGTTGAAATCCGGTGAAGCCAACACTGGTCTCAAAGCCAAAGCTTCCTTCAGAGATCGAAACGCGTCTTCTTAGGCCGCCGTCCAAGTTACAACCTCACGTTCTAGCTTACGCAAGCTATCACTTAATGGACTGGCCACGTCCGGGTAGTTCGGGATGTAGTGCTGATAGTAGCCTGTCATTTTCAGAAAAGAGCTCACATCCTTTTTTGTCAACGGCTTGAGAAATTCACGGATGGCCGCCACCTTCGTTGCCACAGGGTCACGCTTTCCCCGGCCTATCGTGTGTCCCAGATAGGTGACACACGTTCTTTCCAACTGAAACTTTTCCGCCTTCACAGTTAGACCCGCAGTTCGGAATCGCTCCAGTACCTGTCGTATGTGCCGTCATCCGAGAAAACTGCCACAGTCATCGAGATAGGGCAGTGCAAATTCGCTCAGCCCTTCCAGGACCCCATTCATTAGCCTTGAAAAGCAAAAGGGCGCATTTTTTAGGCCAAAGCTCATGGTGACGGGCTGAAACACTCCACACGGCGTGATGAACGTGGCCTATTGGCTAGCTCGTTCCGTTAGAGGCACCTGTCAGTGCCCGCGCACTAAGTCAAATGTGGAGATGAACCTTGCTCCACTAAGGAGCTCTACCCTCTCCTCAATATTAGGCAAGCGGTAAACTTGGTCTTTGGTTATGGCGTTTAGTTTTCTGTCGTCGACGCAAGGTTGGGGCTCTTTCCCAGCCACTTCGACCAACATTAAAGGAGAGCAATATTCGCTGTAACCTTCCCTTACTATACCCATCTCCACATTCCTGTTGATCTCCACTTTCATAATCTCCGACTGCTTGGGATCCCTATCTACTTGGGATCTACCTATAGGCTTTTGACTGGAAAGGCGCTTCGGAGGTTAGCTCGATGTCAAGCATGATCAAATGGGTTTCGCTGGCTGTGCCGCAAAACATTCGAGGAATTCCCGAATAACACTTTCTAAATCCCGCACCTGGTTATCGTTTAAGTCGCTTTTGTCGACGGCGCCGAGCACAATTTCCTCTACCGACGGATTAACTTTGCCCCCACAACTGGGAACCTCGACCGAAACTTCCGGTATGGTGTTCAAATCGATGCTGACTATTTTCGTTCTTTACAAGAAGTGTTTCATCAAATTCACATGGTAAACTCTCTCTTCACGTCTCCGCACTGGTAGTCTCACTGGGTAGTTCACGTCAGAGATGAGTTGGATAAATTCCGCTGGCCCATCCCAGTGAAGCTCGAGACGATTCTGCCTATTCGGACGCAGGATCATCACTTTGTCTCTCTCGGCGAACGACTTGCTCTTCGCAATTAGGTCATAATAGCAGCTTTGAGTCTTTCTGCACCGCTTCCAAGTTTTCTCTCACCAATTTACGGGCCAGACTCATCCTTTGCAGTAGTGCTACTACATACTCTACCACAGTCCAGTCAACCCCTTGATTTCCCCGAAGATTTCTCCCGTACACTAACTCGGTAGGGGCGAACCCTGTTCCCTCGTGCGGCACCGTTCGCAAGGCAAACAAAGTGCCCGGAAGGAAAAAGTCCCAGTCCGCTTTCCTTTCATGACACAAAGCATTCAACACTTTCTTGAGCACAGCGTGCCATCGTTCCACGCCGTTGCTCTGCGGGTGATAAGTTGAGCTGCGAAACATCCGGATTCCACAGTTTTCGATAAAAATGGTGCCCTGGTGTGATTGTATTTTCGCAGGAAATCCCAACTGTGAAAATATCACAAGCAAAGCATCGACCACTTCGACGGAAGTCGCTTCCTTCAACGGTATGGCCTCCGGAAACTTGGTTGCCGGGCACAGTAGCGTCAGTAGGTACCTCTACCCCGACTTAGCCTTTGGAAGTGGCCCCACCACATCCACCACTACTCGGTGATGTGGCTCAGAAATGATAGGAACACTCAACATTGCGGCCTTGCGCCTATCATTTGACTTTCCCACCCTTTGGCATGTCTCGCAAGTTCGCACGAAGTGCTGCACGTCTTGAAAACACCCTGGCCAATAAAATTTCTGCAGTAACCTTTGTTTGTCTTGCGTATGCCCAAATGGCCTGCCCATGCGTGATTGTGGCACAGAGCGAGCAAACACGTTCGATACCTTTCCGACATCACTATTTGATCGTATTTTCTTCCGCGCTTGTCTTCGTACTTGCGATACAGAAGTCCCCGTCTTTCCTGGAAGGTGATTTTCTTAGATGCAACACCTTCCTCTGCGTTAACTTCCAGAACCTGCAGTGACGGATCACTTTTCTGCTCCGCTATAAAAGCCTCCCGGTCAGTATTCAGCAACTGTTCGTAAAAGGGCGCAGTGGGTGCTAACACTGTTGTCTGAAGCTCCCCCCTCGCTTACCATTTCTGATGGGCTCCCTTCCTTAGCCTGGGATGCCCCTGAATCACCGCAGTAAGTTTCTCTTATCTCAAGAACAGAAGCATTATATTCTGGTTGCGCAACCATCTCGGCAAAACTCTCCGATTCGTGTACTTCCACCTCACTTGTCTCACGGCTGTAACATAGCTCATTCGCATGTTTCCTCGCCTTAGATCGTATCAGTGCCATTACTTGCGCGCCTGTGAAGGCGCATCCCCTTTTGTTCAGCAACGCCTCGGAGCTGCTCGAGTACAGGTACGGATATATTTCCGGCAGCCCCTTTGAAACAGCGGCACGTCTCTGAGACCCCGAATGGTCCTTCGATTTTCACCTTTGCTGTAGGCAAACCTACCGAATCCTCACTCACTGCCTGTCTTATCCACGCACACCCTGATACGTAGTCTTCCGCTCTCACGTAACTCGGGTGGACCACGTCCATGGTAGCTGCCGAATCCCTAAGCACCCTACATTTCTGCCCATTTACCATGACTTCCCTAGCGTATGGTTTTAGCAGGTCATGGTTGTTTGGATTGCTGCTCACGCACGCAAAAGCCGGCCTCTCATTTCGGCAATTTCGGGCAAAGTGTCCCGGCTGTTTGCAGTTGTAACACATTACAGGTTGCCTAACATCGAAATTTCTCGGCGGGTCTTCGGGCTCTTTGACGACCGTTTTCGGTGTCGTATTCGGTGCATCATTGCTCCCCTGCTGTCCTTTCGCCTCCATGAAGTGGTTCTGTGGCACCGGAAAGAAATGTTTCTCTCTCAACTGGTCCTGGCGCACATCCTGACTGACTTTGATGTTCTGGCCTTCTTTGATGTTCTGGCTAGCCACGTATTCATCAGCCAGATGGGCTGCCTTCTTCACGGATACGCCAACCTGCCTGTTGTTAACCCAGAAGCGCATGCTTTCCGGCAAGGTCTCGTAAAACCGCTGTAAACACATGAGGTCTTTCAATTTAGAGAAATCCCCGTCGGCGTCAGAGCCCCTGACCCATTCCGTGAAGTTATCGCTCAGTCCGCAAGCAAACTCAACAAGCTTTCGTTCGGCTTCTTTTTGTCTTGCCTAAACCTCCATCGAAACTCCTCTGTCAAAATCGTGTACTTCGCGAGCAGCTGGACTTCACCAAGTTGTAGTCGTCTGCATCGCCAGCACTTCCCCCGGAAGTAACGACAACCGCTATGGCCAGGTATCGCGGCTGAATGATTGCCTCTCACACAATCTTTCAAAATTTACAAGGTAGAGACCGATGTCATCTCCCGTCTGAAGCAAATTTTTCATCTTAACTGCGCCTTCTTGGACGGCTGAAGAAACCCCATTTGCCAGCTTAGCTTGCTGAAGCTTTATTTCCTCAAGCTTAATATGGGCATCTTTGGCATCTTTCTCGTCCTGCCTCTTCTGTTCCTCATCCTGCCTCTTCCGCTCCTCTTGCTTTTTCTTTTCCACTCGGCAAATTTTCGCCCACGCATCTGAAATTTCGTCCTCCTCAAAATTCGCCTCATGAATGGCGCTGCGAGTTTCCGGTTTACTCATTCTTCCATTCACTTCTAACCCCAACTCCGCTGCTAGCAGCAGCAACTCATCGTCCATGCTTGGCGAGAGCTTTCTGCCCGCAAACACAAATCAACTACACACCCGATGGCAGTCGATTTAGCGCCTAATTTGAACCCTGTTCCAAATTGTCTGGCAAAGCGTAGTCGCTCAGTCCTTACCAGCGTGCGGTGCCTGTGTCTCCCAGAGCCACGTTGCGTCGGTCGATCCCGGATCGCCGTTGCCGCACCTTCTCCACACGTCAGGAAGGCCTCGTTGTGTTCCTCCTCGAGTCTTCCGTCCGCTCGTCACTCGTACCTTCTTCGTCGCTCGTGTCTCCAGGAGGCGACGATGAGGAATCCGCGCTGATTCCGGATATGGTGGTTCTTCTGCGCGAAGTTCTTTCGTCCGCCTTGGCTTATCCCGCCGCTGCCAACCAGTTTGTTGTGATGAAGGCCAGACTGCGGACCGGTGACGATAAAAGGGACGTTTCTTTTTTCCTACATCCTAACGAAGGAGGCCCCAGGCCTTTCGTAATCCGGACGAGAGTTCCGTGGACAGCCGTTCTCTACCGCTGCCCAAAGACGACTCTCCGTTTCTCTCTCCTCCGGAGGTGTGGAGTCGCGCGCACCGCCGCGGCGGCGCGGTTCCGAGAGGCCGGCCTTCGTTCTCCTCTGAAAGCGCGACCCGCTGTCCACCCAACGATTCCGCCGGAGCGCACACTTTACCGAACGGACATACAGCCGGCGGTTTAAATCACTTGCTTCTGTTCGGCCTTGGCTCCTCTCCCAATGTCTTACCGACGCGACAGGGAGGCGCAGGCGCGCCAGAGTTAATGGACCGCAGAGGTCCCCGCAGAGTCCTGCACGCAACAGGGCATAAAGCCTACCATTGAAACAATATCACGTAATTTCAATGCTTAAGGGGCAGCCTATAACCTTAGAGACACCGAATAAACCTTTATCGAATGAAAGCAGGAGTGGGGTTTTTAGCAAAGAACTATAGGATATTTCCCGCGATTACGGCTCTCGAGCGCGGCTCTTCACAATCGCTCTTAACCAAAAGTTTCATGGTCCACACAGATATAAAACGCTAACTCCCTGCTTGAATCATGTCAACAGCTTACGCGTCAGGCGAACTTTAAGCTGCCGTCAAATAACCTCATCGGCAGAGTGAACTTAGCTATCACTATATTCTGTGTAAACACAAAGAAACACGAAAGCACTTCAGCACCCATGCCAGCTCGGCGCCCTTTCTGCCCACGGCAATACGGCCGCCGACTGGTTTGCCCGGCTTCACCTCCCCGCGTTGCCGGGTATGGGAGGCCTCCACTCCAGAAGTTTTATACAACTTCCTTGGTTGTGACCCTGTTTGTCGAGCATGCCCCATGTTTCACATAACAATCCTTTCTACCGTAACAAAAACAAGCCATGTGCAAATACGGTCAAAAACAAAGCAATGGTGGACAGCGGTTCGCAGCTAAGTATGGTAGCGCCATCTGGGAGGACTGACGGCAAGTAAGGCTGTACAGCCCAATGACGCACTGAAAGTTCATTTGAATATCCACTCTTGTGACTTTATGGCAGACGTCATCGGAACACACGATTTGGCGGGATAATCGATATTTTAACCTAAGATAATTAATCTATCAGTGAATACGGCAACGCCTGCTGCCAGACAAGCGCTTCGGGCGCTTTAAAACACAGAATCTTTCGAATAAAACAAACTTGTATTTTGTCTACATGAGATTTTTTCGTGGTCCAGAAATTTCCGAAAAAGGAATATTCCTCTTGCTAAATGCCGTATGAGAATTTGGCATTCCCAACCAGCTTACCTATGATGAGATCGCCTATGGCCTATGGCCTTGTGACGAGTGGAACAAGATCCATATGCATCATACATCCGGCATCGTGCAAATTTCAAAACTTTTCCTCCTCCAGGAACACGCCACCGTGTCTAGTGTCGCCGTGAAGGAAGTGGCAAGCGCCGATGTCCAAATTATTTACACTTTATGCACAGTAATATACACAGGATATATACAAGACAACTGATATAGCCCGCAGTGGGACTTAGAATGTGCCTGCCTGGGTCTGACGGGCGGCCCTGGCCTCTACCCGCGACCTGCAGTAAGTTCGACAGTAAAAAACCCTCTTGACCTCAAAGCGCCAAACATCATTCTTGGTCCTTTTGGAGCAAGATGGTTCAACGCAAATTCCACTAGGCTCAACCCAATACCAGGTAAGCTGGGGCTCCTGAACGTTTTCATACGTTTTTTATGCCAGCTTAGCTCTAGTGTGCCTTATTGCTTAAACTCTTACAAAAAAAAAGAAAATTTCACCACCAAAGCAAAGTTCTTCGTCCGGTCACAATTCATTGCGATCCCCACCTGGCTATCAAAACAAAGCGTAACGGCCATTGTTTTGATAGTCGTGCGCTGCCTTATCATTCGCAGTCGGCAGAAGATAAGGGCCCGGCAGTCAACGTTGCCACGGAGAAGTCGGCTGTTTTCGTTCTACACTTCTACTTGATATAGAAACGCTGAAGTGGAAGCCGAGAATTTCAAAACAAATGTATGTAGCCGGTGGTGTCCAAAGCCCGCACTACTGCAACCATGAGCCGGAAAGCTCGACATTAGTACACCAATTCGAAAGCTGGGGCCCTATTCTCGACTGCACAAATTGCCGCCAATTCGCCCATGTTTTTTTGCGTGAGCACTACGTAAGCACTCAGTGACGTGCTGCACCTATAGCTATGACGACAAGCAGTGTAATTTGACGAGTCACTCATAAAAATTGCTACTAAGGTATCAAATATTGTGCAAGAAAGATATAAAAACACTAGGCATGTACTTTAAAAATTAAGACGGTACATGGGGCTGACAAGAAAAACACATTTCTGGAGGTCAAATTTGGCGCCAACACCACAAGGCGATCGCGTAACGTTGATCCAAAAGCGAGGGAAAGCAGGATGTCGAGCTCAAGAACATCACACAATTTTTTTACAGTATCTATTTATTTGTTTCAATGGCTGTCTGCTTCAATGCAAGCTTTGTTGTGTTATCACCTTCCCTGCCACCACCGCCGTCACGCCATCGTCTGCTGCTAAGTTACAAGTTTATGGCGTGATCACAGAAAAAGACGGCCGCGACCATCGCTTCTATGACACATAAGAGCAGCGAAGCGCTACGCCTGATAACCGCGGAGCGCACCGATATCGCCGATTCACTCATTCGTCAAGCTCGACTTCAATCAGCGCTGTAATGAACCAAATAGTCACTTTTTTTGTTATTTTTCTCTTGAGTTCGATCATGTGACCAACAGCTTAGTAGGACAAGTATGGACAAATGCCATGTATTGGGTTCTCTTTGTCAGGGAGAGGCTTGTACTGCCCTCTTATGTTGCAGTTACGCCAAACAGATAATTTTTATTTTATTGCAAAACATAGTAAAAGCAAAATACTGCACGTTATTTGTATGCTCCATGATCGCTGACTTGGAAGCAGTTGAAACTATAATTTGTTTCGGTATGAAACATGCTTTAAACAGCGCGCATGCAAAACTGCGCCAGCTGCAAATTGCCGCACATTTCGCGGCGCCGTAAGCCGGGGCAATGTTTTGCCCTAGTGCCCTATTCTCGACTGCAAAAATTGCCGGCAATTCAGGCAATTTGGCGGAAGTCTTTCCTGATTGGCTTTCCATTTTGGTCACGTGCTTCCGGTTGACAAAGCGGTTGTGTGTGCTGTCGTCATTTTGACGTTTCATGACGTTTACAGGCACAAGTTCTTAAGTTTACCTTATTTCTCGTTACTAAAGGCGCATAATTCTTGGCCGGCAATGAAAAACCAGACTAAATGCAGCGGACATGACAACGTAAGCCTGTCTTTGCTATTAACAACAATACTGCTACTAATACACACCCCTCTGTGATTGGCTGAGAAGGCGTGACGTAATTTAAACAGTTTGCAGGAACGATTACGTCATGCATTGGCAACTTCAGCCTGCGTAAAAGTGACGTAATGCTACGTAACAGCTTGAAAATGGCGGCTGTTTTTGTCGCAAAATACAAGCAAAATAGGGCACAATATTGCCCCGGCTTACGGCGCCGCGAAATGTGCGGCAATTCGCAGCAGGCGCAGTTTCGCATGCGCGCGGTTTAAAGCATATTTCCTACCGAAACAAATTAGAGTTTCAACTGCTTCTAAGTCAGCCATCATGGAGCATACAAATAACGTGCAATATTTTGCTTTTATGTTTGGCAATAAAATAAAAAAAAGTATTTGTTTGGCGTAACCGCAACATAAGAGGGCAGTACAAGCCTCTTCATGACAAATAGCGTCCCGATAAACACGCATTTTTCCAACCGGCGCGTGCCAAGTGCCCCCGACGGGCGTACCGGCACGAGCTTTTATCGTGGACAAACGGGGCTACCCAGGGACAATCTAAGAAATCAACTCAAAAAACGTTCACAAGGGGCCCAACTCAGCACTTAATGGACCAGGCTATAAAAGTGATATTTAATTGAAGGCCAATGATTATATGTACGCACAACTTAAATCCGTCACACATGCGGAACAACGTACCGCCACCGCTTTCACTAAACAAGCTGCTTCTCATCTTCGTTTGAGCCATAATGCGAGTGCCTGTTTTGTTCCGCCCTTCCGTTACAGCAAAACAAGTAGGTCTTCATCGCCTAGGCAATCCGGTGACAGTTCATGATAAGTCGATCGAACGAAACGAATGTCAATCCCCAACTGTCTGCAATGCATGCAGGCCGTCCTTTGAAGTACACGAAGTTCGCGTCCTCATTTACAATCTCTGGCCGTTGTTACCCGACCGTTAGGAGCCTGTCGCATCGTTGCCCGATGAATTCACAAGCACGCCATCCTTGTCAGCAACAATACACAGCTCCTCCCGCCTTGACACGAGTAAACACGAGTGCGGCGATGCGCCATCGCTGCAGCAGACGGCGGAGGAAGCCCCTTCGCCGCCTTCGCCGGCGTCGTCCGCGATGCATCTCGGGATTGCGCCCCGGCGCACCGTCGACTCTCTTGGTGCGCGGCGGTGCAAACCAAAAATTGCCAGCCGCGACGGTGCGCCCCGGTTTATTCGAGGACGGATGGTGCACACCGGTGCGGTTTATCGAGGATGAAAAGCGATGAAAAGGCGCACCGGTGTGCCCCGGTGTGCACCGGTGCGGTTAATCGAGGATGCTAAAAGAGAACACAATGCATACTCGTCCTAGTAAGCTGTTGGGTCACATGATCGAACTCAAGAGAAAAATAACAAAGAAATGTGACTATTTGGTTCATTCCAGGGCTGATTGAAGTCGAGCTTGACAATAGTGAATCGGCGACATGGTGCGCTCAAGGGTTTTCAGGCGAGCGCTTCGCTGCTTTATGTGTCATAAAGGATGGTCGCGGGCCCTCTTTTTTTGTGATCACCATAAACTTGTAACAAACAGCAGACGATGCGTGGCCGATGGCGGCAGGGAAGGTGATAACGCAACAAAGCTGCATTGAAGCAGAGAGCCCAGCTATGTTACTAAAAGGGATTGAAAGAAATAAATGGATACGGTAAAAACATTGTGTGATGTTCTTTAGCTCAAAATCTGCCTTTCGTTCGCTTTTGAATCAACGTTACTCGATCGCCTGGGGGTGTTGACGCCAAATTTGACATCCAGAAATGTGTTTTCTTGTCAGCCTCAGCTACCGTCCCTTTAAATTTTTTTAACATGCCAAGTGTTTTTATATCTTTCTTGCACAATATTTGATACCTTACTAGCGATATTTATGAGTGACTCGTCAAATTACACTGCATTTCGTCATAGCTATAGGTGCAGCACGTCACTGATTGGTTACGTCACCCTTACGCAAAAAACATGGCGAATTGCCTGCAATTTTTGCAATCGAGAATAGGGCCCCTATTTTGCTTGTATTTTGCGACATAAACAGCCGCCATTTTCAAGCTGTTACGTATCATTACGTCACTTTTACCGCAGGCTGAAGTTGCCAATGCATGACTAATCGTTCCCGCCAACTGTTTTAAATTACGTCACGCCTTCTCAGCCAACCGCAGAGGGGGTGTGTATTACAAGCAGTATTGTTGTTGAATAGCAAAGACACGCTTACGTTGTCATGTCCGCTGCATTTAGTCTGGTTTTTCATTGCCGGCCAAGAATTATGCGCATTTAGTAACGAGAAATAAGGCAAACTTTAGAACTGGTGTCTGTAAACGAAATAAAACGTCAAAATGACGACAGCACATACAACCGCTTTGTCAACCGGAAGCACATGACCAAAATCGAAAGCCAATTGGAAAAGACTTCCGGAAAATTGCCTGAATTGCCAACAATTTGTGCTGTCGAGAATAGGGGCCCTGGGGCCCTATTCTCGACTGCACAAATCGCCGGCAATTCGCCCATGTTTTTTTGCGTAAGAATGACGTAAGCAATCAGTCACGTGCTGCACCTATAGCAACGACGACAAGCGTGGTAATTTGACGAGTCCCCTCATAAAGAATCGACTACCAAGTAATCAATATTATTCAGAAAATATAAAAAACACTTGTAATGTACAATAAAAATTAAGACGGTAGCTGAGGCTGACAAGAAAAACGCATTTCTGGAGGTCAAATTTGGCGTCAACAAGACAAGGCGATTGAGTAACGTTGATCCAAAAGCCAGAGAAAGGCACATGTCGAATGAAAGAAAATCACACAATTTTTTTACCGTGTCTAATTATTTCTTTCAATCGCTTTTAGTATCAGAGCTGGGCTCTCTGCTTCAATGCAAGCTTTGTTGCGTTATCACCTTCCCTGCCGCCACCGCCGCCACGGCATCGTCTGCTGCTATGTAAAAGTTTATGGCGTGATCACAGAAAAGGACGACCGCGACCATAGCTTCTATGACACATAAGAGCAGCGAAGCGCTACGCCTGATAACCGCGAAGCCCACCGTTGTCGCCGATTCACTCATTCGTCAAGCTTGTGTTCAATCAGTTCTGTAATGAACGAAATAGTAACTTTTTTTGTTATTTTCCCGTTGAGTTCGATCATGTGACCCAACCGCTTACTAGGACGAGTATGGACAAATGCCATGCATTGGGTTCTCTTTGTCATGGAAAGGCTTGTGTTGCGGTTGTGTTGCGGTTGTGTTGTGTTGCCCTCTTATGTTGCGGTTACGCAAAACAAATAATTTTTATTTTATTGCCAAACATAAAAGCAAAATACTGCACGTTATTTGTATGCTGCATGATTGTTGACTTGGAAGCACTTGAAACAAAAATTTCTTTCGGTAGGAAACATTCTTTAAAAAGCGCGCATGCGAAACTGCGCCTGCTGCAGATTGGCGGACATTTCACCACACCCGAAGCCGAATTTCCTGCCCTATTTTGCTTGTATTTTGCGAAAAAACAGCCGCCATTTTCAAGCTGTTACGTAGCATTGCGCTACTTTACGCGGGCTTAAGTTGCCAATGCAAGACGTAATCATTCGCGCCAACTGTTTAAATTACGTCATGCCTTCTCAGACAATCACAGAGAGGGCGTGTATGCAGGCATTATTGTTGTTGAATAGCAAGTGAGTATTCGACCGGAAGCACGTGACTAAAATTGAAAGCCAATCAGAAAAAATATCCGGCAAATTGCCGAAAAAATGGCGAATTGCCGCCAATTTTGCGGTCGAGAATAGGGCCCCTGGGGTCCTATTCTCGACTGCACAAATTGCCGGCATTTCGCCCATGTTTTTTTGCGTAAGCACGACGTTAGAAATTAGTGACGTGCTACACCTATAGCTATGACGACATGCAGTGTAATTTGACGAGTCACTCATAAAGATCGCTACCAAGGTATCAATACTGTGCAAGAAAGATATAAAAACACTTGGTATGTACTATAAAAATTAAGACGGTAGCTGAGGCTGGCAAGAAAAACACATTTCTGTTGGTCAGAATTGGCGCCAACACCACAAGGCGATCGAGTAACGTTGATCCAAAAGCGAGCGAAAGGCGGATGTCGAGCTAAAGAACACCACACAGTTTTTTACCGTATCTATTTATTTCTTTCAATCGCTTTTAGTATCAGAGCTGGGCTCTCTGCATCAATGCAAGCTTTGTTGCGTTATCACCTTCCCTGCCGCCGCCACGCCATCGTCTGCTGCTATGTTACAAGTTGATGGTGTGATCACAGAAAAAGACGGCCGCGACCATCGCTTCTTTGACACATAAGAGCAGCGAAGCGCTACGCCTGATAACCGCAGAGCGCACCGATATCGCCGATTCACTCATTCGTCAAGCTCGACTGCAATCAGTGCTGTAATGAACTAAATAGTCACTTTTCATTGTTATTTTTCTCTTGAGTTCGATCGTGTTACCCAACCGCTTACTAGGACAAGTATGGACAAATGCCATGCATTGGGTTCTCTTTGTCATGGAGAGGCTTGTACTGCCCTCTTATGTTGCGGTTACGCCAAACAAATAATTTTTATTTCATTGCCAAACATAGAAGCAAAATACTGCATGGTATTTGTATGTTCCATGATCGCTGATTTGGAAGCAGTTGAAACTATAAATTGTTTTGGTAGGAAATATGCTTTAAACCGCGCGCATGCGAAACTGCGCCTGCTGCAAATTGCCGCACATTTCGCGGCGCCGTAAGCCGAGGCAATATTGTGCCCTATTTTGCTTGTATTTTGCGACAAAAACAGCCGCCATTTTCAACCTGTTACGTAGCATTGCGTCACTTCTACGCAGGCTGAAGTTGCCAATGCATGACGTAATCGTTCCTGCAAACTGTTTAAATTACGTCACGCCTTCTCAGCCAATCACAGAGGGGTGTGTATTACTAGCAGTATTGTTGTTAATAGCAAAGGCAGGCTTATGTTGTCATGTCCGCTGCATTTAGTCTGGTTTTTCATTGCCGGCCAAGAATTATGCGCCTTTAGTAACGAGAAATAAGGCGAACTTTAGAACTTGTGTCCGTAGATGACATGAAACGTCAAAATGACGACAGCCCACACAACCGCTTTGTCAATCGGAAGCACGTGGCCAAAATTGAAAGCCAATCAGAAAAGACTTCCGGAAAATTGCCTGAATTGGCGGCAATTTGTGCAGTCGAGAATAGGGCCCCTGGGTCCCTATTCTCGACTGCGCAAATTGCCGGCAATTCGCCATGGTTGCCAACAATTTGCCGGAAGTATTTTCTGATTGGCTTTTAATTTTGGTCAGGTGCTTCCGTTGACCAAGCGGTTGTGTGTGCTGTTGTCATTTTGACGTTTTGTGACGTTTACGGGCACTGGTTCTATAGTTTCGCCTTGTTTCTCTTTACTGAAAGAGCATAATTCTTGGCCGGCAATAAAAAACCAAAGAAAAAGCACTAGACGTGACAACGTAGGCCTGTCTTTGCTATTCAACAACAATACTGCCTTTAATACACGCCCTCTCTGTGATTGGCTGAGAAGGCATGACGTAATTTAAACAGTTGGCGCGAACGATTACGTCATGCATTGGCAACTTCAGCCTCCGTAAAAGTGGCGTGATGCTACGTAACAGATTGAAAACGGCGGCTGCTTTTTTTCGCAATATTCAAGCGAAATAGGGCAAAAAATTCAGCTTTCGGCACGGCGAAATGTCCGTCAATTTGCCGCAGGCGCAGTTTCGCATGCGCGCTGTTTAAAGCATGTTTCCTACCGAAACAAATTTTTGTTTCAACTGCTTCCAAGTCAACAATCATGGAGCATACAAATAAAGTGCAGTATTTTGCTTTTATGTTTGGCAATAAAATAAAAATTATTTTTTCACGTAACCCGCAACATAAGAGGGAAGTACAAGCCTTTCCATGACAAAGAGAACCCAATGCATGCCTTTAGTCCATACTCGTGATAGTAAGCTGTTGGGTCACATGATCGAACTCAACAGGAAAATAACAAAGAAAAGTGACTATTTCGTTCATTACAGAACTGATTGAAGTCGAGCTTGACGAATGAGTGAATCGGCGACATCGGTGCGCTAGGCGGTTATCAGGTGTAGCGTTTCGCTGCTCTTATACGTCATAGAAGCTATGGTCGCGGCCGTCTTTTTCTGTGATCACGCCATAAACTTGTAACAGAGCAGCAGACGATGGCGTGCGGCGGTGGCGGCAAGGAAGGTGATAACGCAAAAAACCTTGCATTGAAGCAGAGAGCCCTGCTATGACACTAAACATGACTGAAAGAAATAAATAACTTAGGCTAAAAAATTCTGTGATGTTCTTTAGCTCGACATCCGCCTTTCGCTTGCTTTTGGACCAACGTTACTCGATCGTCTTGCGGTGTTGACCCAAATTTAACATGCAGAAATGTGTTCTTTTTGTGATCCTTAGCTACCGTTAATTGTTATTGCACATTCCAAGTGTACTTATATCTTTCTTGCGCAATGTTTGATACCTTGATTGCGATCTTTATGAGTGACTCGTCAATTACGCTGCATGTCGTCATAGCTATAGGTGCAGCACGTCACTGATTGCTTACGCCGTGCTTACGCAAAAAAAAACCATGCCGAATAGCCGGAAATTTGTGCAGTCGAGATTAGGGCCCCGTATTCATTTTTATAGTACATGCCAAGTGTTTTATATCTTTCTTGCACAATATTTGATACATTGATTGCGATCTTTATGGGTGACTCGTCAAATTACGCTGCATGTCGTCAGAGCTATAGGTGCAGCACGTCACTGATTGCTTACGTCGTGCTTACGCAAAAAGCATTGGCGAATTGCCGGCAACTAACCTCGGCACCATTGTCAATACACTCTCCGACAAACCGGAAGCATCGTCAGCGACAGCACCATGGCGGGAGGATATAAACACCTGGCATCGCCCTTCAGCCTCCAGTGGGCACGGCAGAGCAGCAACGATGTGGTCGTCGCTGCAAAACTCCTTTTTGTTCTACATGCAGGCTGGTAAACGCCCATCGCTTTATAGCACGCGTTCTAACAACGTTTGTTTGCTGCTCTTCCCGTGCCCAAGTGTCTTACATGAAAGCTTGTGTGCCTGTGTTCTTGTTTTGAAGGAGCTGCTCCTTTGCGGTGATATTGAGGAGACCACTGGGCCTTGACCAGGAAACCCTTGCCTTACATAACGAACTACTCACCGCAATAGCCGCCCTTTCGTCTAAGTTTGACTCAAAACATGCCGATGTAATGCAGGCTATAGGAGCACTTAAGCAAAACCAAGACGAGCTCACGCAAAAAGTATCCGACTTAATGGCTAGAGTGACAACCGTTGAGTCTTTAATTGAAACTATTGGAACTCAGCCTACTTCATCAGATATTTCGCCTTTACTTTCTGATGCTGTCCGCATTGAAAATGTGGAGATAAATTCCCGCCTAAGCGATCTTGAGGATCGTTCAAGAAGAGACAACCTGTTATTTTATGGTGTTCAGGACCGTCCATCGGAAACGTGGGCTGAATCGGAGGCTCACATCCGGAACATTGCTTCTGAGCACCTCAACACGGCCCTTACTGATGACGCAATTGCGCGAGCACACAGGTTAGGCGCTTATGTTCCGAACAAAACACGACCTATAATAGTTAAATTTTCGTCATTCAAGTCTAAAGAGAACATCCTTTCTCAGAAATCAAAGTTCAAAATGGCTGGCGTTTCGGTAGGCGAAGATTTTCGCAGGGCTACACGACAATCACGAAAAAAACTAATAGAGTATGGGAAAGCTAGCGGTGAAACTTATTCGCTGCGCGCAAATAAATTGATAATTAACAAAAAGAAATACGTGTACTGTACTGCTACAGATTCTGTATGTGCAATAAACCCCGTCCAAAACACGACTGACCCAAACGACGATGAAAACAGCACCCAAGTCTCGACCAAACCCCATCCTTAATCGCCATGGCTATCCTCTGCAGCCAGGCAGCAGCAAGACAATGTATCCGTTTTTTACACCAATGCGCGCAGTGTGCTTAACAAACGCTCGGCTTTGTGTTCAATAATCGACTCGTGTTCGGCTGACATTGCCGTTATTACTGAAACTTGGTTGTCTGCGAAAATACAGAACAATGAAATTCTAGATTGTGAAAAGGCATACACCATATACCGATACGACCGCGATTTTCTGTCAGGTGGAGGTGTGATGATTGCGGTTAATAATTCCCTCTTTTCAAATTTGTTGCTATTGTATCGCCTTTGGAAGCTGTTTGTGCTCGTGTTATCCTAGCTGGCCGTGAATTGATTGTTTGTGCGTGCTATCGGTCACCGTCTGCGTCGACATCATTTTGTGGAGACCTTCATGATCTGTTAAACAGACTTATCGTCAGCTTCCCAAATTCTCCACTATTATTGTTTGGCGATTTTAACTTCCCCAACATCGAATGGCACAAGGACTCTATTACTGTTAGACAAAACACATCTTAGTCTACACACTTCTTAAACGTTTGCTACGATTTCAACCTCGTCTAACTTTTTTATAGACCTACGCGTACTACAGCCACATGCGCAAACACTTTAGATCTTGTTCTTACTAATGTACCAGACCTGATTTCTCCTATCACATACCTTCCTGGAATTAGTGACCACTCGATACTTCATTTCACCTTAAAAGCTCAAATCCCTTCTAAAAAGCATACAAAAATTATACAAGATTTTGGCAGAGCCAATATTGCGTCAATTACCAACGAACAAGAAGTATTTACCGATTATTACGTTCCCAAGTTTTGGGAACGATCGCTTGAAGAAAATTGGTCAATTTTCAAAAACAAGTTGCTACACTTGATTCAGTGCCACGTGCCTAAACAACGAGTAACTTCTAATCCCCGCTCTCTATGGTTTAGCGCAGCCCTAAAGCGACTGCGTAACAAAAAGAAACACCTTTTTCTTCGCGCCAAACTAACAAATCACCCCAATAAATGGTCTGCTTATCGTCAAATAAATGCAGAATACAATACGGTCACCACAAACACTAAAAAAACATTTTTTGACCTCACGCTTCCCTCCCTTCTGAAAAACAAACCGAAAAAATTCTGGAGCATTATTAGTGGACCTAAAAATAGACAGATTACAATAATTGATCCTAACGATGTGGTTGTTGCGCCTGACAAGTGTTGTGTTGTTTTAAATAAAGCGTTTGCCTCTTTTTTCAATCAATGTATTCCAACCTGTTATCCACCACTACACAATGTTAGTTTCCCACAGATGGAGCCAATTATTATAGACTGGGGTGGTGTGAGTAAATCGATTAATAATTTGACAGTTTCCTACACCACAGGTCCGGATATGATCAATTCGAAGATGTTGAAATGTACGGGTTTGTTTACGTCCATAATCCTTGCTCTGATTTTTGAGCAATCGTTGCTCTCTTGCACCTTGCCGAGCGATTGGAAGACGGGAAAGGTTGTTCCGGCTCATAAGTCAGGCAATATTCATTCGGTTGATAACTACCGCCCCATTTCCTTAAAGTCCATTTCTTGCAAACTTTTAGAGCACATCCTGTATTCTCACCTTATTGAATTCCTCGAGACCAACTCCTTTTAATGTGTCCCAGCATGGTTTCAGACGAATGTTCTCTTGTGAAACCCAAGTAATATCTTTTACCAATGATTTGTTTAGTAACGCTGACACAGGAGCTGACACCGATTGCATCTTTCTCGATTTCTCTAAAGCATTTGACACCGTTTCTCCCGACCTATTAATTCTTAAACTCAGCAAGCTTAACCTTGATGTGAACGTTCTTGGTTGGATCAGAGACTTCCTCTCAAACAGAACACAATACGTAACAGCTAACAGTTTCTCATCTGACACACGTGCAGTGAAATCGGGAGTTCCGCAATGTTCAGTACTGGGGTCCTTACTTTTTATCTACATTATTGACCTTCCTGATTGTGGTAAATTCTCATCAATCAAGCTTTTTCCGGATGAGTGTGTAATCTATCGTAAAATTACTAACCCGAGTGACGTCCACAGGCTTCAAGAGTATCTCAACAATGTGTCGAGCTGGTGTGATAAATGGCTGATGAAATTAATGTTAACAAGTGCAAAACAATGCGTGTAACTAGGAGCAGCAAACAGAATTCAAGTTTGTGTTTTCCTAATAACTCCGCCTTATTGCCTGTTAACAATACCCCGGTCTTCATATCTCGAGCAACCTAACCTGGAATGCGCATGTTGACTACGTAACTAACAATGCTAATCGCATGCTTGGTTATCTGCGTCGCAATTTCGCCTCTGCGCCTAGCTCGCTTAAATTAACCTTGTACAAAACACTAGTCCGCTCGAAGCTAGAGTACGCCTTCGCCATATGGGACCCTTCTCAAACCTCTCTCATCACAGCCTTAGAAGCAGTACAAAACCGAGCAGCTCGTTTTATTTTGTCAAATTATTCCCGGCACGCCAGCGTAACCACGATGAAAACATCCCTTCACCTTCCTGCTCTTTCACTGCGTCGAAAATGTTATCGCCTCTGCATATTTCATAAAATGTACTACCACAACCCCATTCTGAAAAATTCACTTTTCACTTGTCCCTCGTACATATCTTCTCGATCTGACCACGTGCATAAAGTAGGCGTACCGACAAGCCGTACTAACATGTATTACGATACCTTCATTCCTACAACCAGGAATGACTGGAACCACCTTCCTGCCTTCATTGTTGATATACGTGATGCTGTTGAATTCAAGATTGCTGTACAAAATGCCCTGAATTGACAATTGACAATGTGCTTTTGTTTTCTTCTGTATGTACCACCTTTGTACCACTCCTTTTTGTAAAGCCTCCGGGCCTTGAAGGTATTCTAAATAAATAAACAAATAAATAAATAAATTTGTGCAGTCGAGATAAGGGCCCCGTCTTAATTTTTATAGTACATGCCAAGTGTATTTATATCTTTCTTGCGCAAATTTGATACCTTGATTGCGATCTATTATGAGTGACTCGTCAAATTACGCTGCATGTAGTCATAGCTATAGGTGCAGCACGTCACTGATTGCTTACGTCGTGCTTACGCAAAAAAACATTGGCGAATTGCCGGCAATTTGTGCAGTCGAGATTAGGGCTCCGTCTTAATTTTTATAGTACATGCCAAGTGTATTTATATCTTTCTTGCGCAAATTTGATACCTTGATTGCGATCCTTATGAGTGACTCGTCAAATTACGCTGCATGTAGTCATAGCTATAGGTGCAGCACGTCACTGATTGCTTACGTCGTGCTTACGCAAAAAAACATTGGCGAATTGCCGGCAATTTGTGCAGTCGAGATTAGGGCTACGTCTTAATTTTTATAGTACATGCCAAGTGTATTTATATCTTTCTTGCGCAAATTTGATACCTTGATTGCGATCCTTATGAGTGACTCGTCAAATTACGCTGCATGTATTCATAGCTATAGGTGCAGCACGTCACTGATTGCTTACGTCGTGCTTACGCAAAAAAACATTGGCGAATTGCCGGCAATTTGTGCAGTCGAGATTAGGGCCCCGTCTTAATTTTAAAGTACATGCCTAAGTGTATTTATATCTTTCTTGCGCAATATTTGATACCTTGATTGCGATCTTTATGAGTGACTCGTCAAATTACGCTGCATGTCGTTCATAGCTATAGGTGCAGCACGTCACTGATTGCTTACGTCGTGCTTACGCAAAAAAAACATTGGCGAATTGCCGGCAATTTGTGCAGTCGAGATTAGGGCCCCGTCTTAATTTTTATAGTACATGCCAAGTGTTTTATATCTTTCTTGCGCAATATTTGATACCTTGATTGCGATCTTTATGAGTGACTCGTCAAATTACGCTGCATGTCGTCATAGCTATAGGTGCAGCACGTCACTGATTGCTTACGTCGTGCTTACGCAAAAAAACATTGGCGAATTGCCGACAATTTGTGCAGTCGAGATTAGGGCCCCGTCCTAATTTTTATAGTACATGCCAAGTGTTTTATATCTTTCTTGCGCAATATTTGATACCTTGATTGCGATCTTTATGAGTGACTCGTCAAATTTCGCTACATGTCGTCATAGCTATAGGTGCAGCACGTCACTGATTGCTTACGTCGTGCTTACGCAAAAAAACATTGGCGAATTGACGGCAATTTGTGCAGTCGAGATTAGGGCCCCGTCTTAATTTTTATAGTACATGCCAGTTTTTTTATATCTTTTTTGCACAATATTTGATACCTTTGATTGCGATCTTTATGAGTGACTCATAAAATCACACTACATGTGGTCATAGCTATAGGTGCAGCACGTAAACTGATTGCATACGTTGTGCTTACGCAAAAAAAACATGTGCAAATTGCCGGCAATTTGGCGGAAGTCTTGTCTGTATGGCTTTCAACTTTGGTAACGGGTTTTTGGTTGACAAAGCGGTTATGTGTGTTGTCGTCATTTTGACGTTTTATGACATTTACGGGCACCAGTTCTAAATTTTGCCTTATTTCTCTTTACTGAAAGCGCATAATTCATGGCCGGCAATGAAAAACCAGACTAAAAGCACTATACATGACAATGTAAGCCTGTTTTTGCTATTCAACAACAATAATGCCTGTAATACACGCCCTCTGTGTGATTGGCTGAGAAGGCATGACGTAATTTAAACAGTTGGCGTGAACGATTACGCCATGCATTGGGTAACTTCAGGCTTGAAAATGGCTGCTGTTTTTGTCACAAAATACAAGCAAAATAGGGCAAAAAATTGGCCCGGCGTTCGGCGCCGAGAAATGTCCGCCAATTTGCAGCAGGCGCAGTTTCGCATGCACGCGGTTTAAGGCATGTTTCTTACCGAAACAAAATATAGTTTCAACTGCTTTCAAGTCAGCGGTCATGGAGCATACATATAACGTGCAGTATTTTGCTTTTATGTTTGGCAATAAAATAAAAATTATTTGTTTGCGTAACCGCAACATAAGAGGGAAGTGCAAGCCTTTACATGACAAAGAGAACCCAATGCATGGCATTAGTCCATACTCGTCGTAGTAAGCTGTTGCGTCACATGATCGAACTCAACAGGAAAATAACAAAAAAGTGACTATTTCGTTCATTACAGAACTGATTGAAGTCGAGCTTGACAAATGAGTGAATCGGCGACATCGGTGGGCTCTGCGGTTATCAGTCGTAGCGCTTCGCTGCTCTTATGTGTCATAGAAGCGAAGGTCGCACCCGTCTTTTGCTGTGATCACGCCATAAACTTGTAACATAGCAGCAGACGATGGCGTTGTGGCGGTGGCGGCAGGGAAGGTGATAACGCAACAAAGGTTGCATTGAAGAAGAGAGAGCCCAGCTATGTTACTAAATGTGATTGAGAGAAATAAATATATACGGTAAAAAATTGTGTGATGTTGTTTAGCCCGACATCCGCCTTTCGCTCGCTTTTGGATCAACGTTACTCGGTCGCCTTGTGGTGTTGACGCCAATTTTTACCTCCAGAAATGTGTTTTTCTTGTCACCCTCAGCTACCGTCTTAATTTTTATAGTACATGCCAAGTGTTTTTATATCTTTCTTGCACAATATTTATACCTTGGTTGCGATCTTTATGAGTGAATCGTCCAATTACACTGCATGTCATCATAGCTATAGTTTCCGCACGTCACTGACTGCTTACGTCGTGCTTATGCAAAAAATTGCCGGCAATTTGTGCAGTCGAGAATAGGGCCCCTGAACATTAGTAGGCGGATTTTATTTTTCACTTAAATTTCCTTTAGCTCAGCCTTTTAGGGAAGCCATGTCTGGAAAGAACACCGATACAGTGCTGTTTCTTCCTTTTGTTTTTGTGTTTCCGGATCATTTCCGGTTCATTTTTCTTTGCATATTTCAGTATAAACCCATTGGCCAAGCGTATGCAGCACTTCTTCAAATATTATCAGCCTCGGCGCTCATAACTTTGCGTACATGCCCACACTGGGCTGTGTACAAACCTAGAATTAGTCTGTACATACCCCTCCCTACTATTAAAGACTCTATTCTTTCTTGGTTTGCTTAATCGCAGAAATTTTGGTATGTCTGTATGTGTCTGTCTGTCTTGAAAGGATTCCTTT
This sequence comes from Haemaphysalis longicornis, assembly GCA_013339765.2. Taxonomy (NCBI): domain Eukaryota; kingdom Metazoa; phylum Arthropoda; class Arachnida; order Ixodida; family Ixodidae; genus Haemaphysalis; species Haemaphysalis longicornis. Next base: position 155,368,950 of record CM023453.1, on the reverse strand, counting down.
ATTATCAAAAAATCCTGGTATGAATAATACAACGTAAAAACCAGAAACAATTAACACGTGCTGCACCTGTTGCTACAAAACTAACAGAGCCCGAAGGCTGGCAGTTACAGACACTTACAGAAACACACAAACAATTTCAAGTTGAATTGTAGACAAATGATTAACACACAAACAATTTATAGTTGCTAACAACCAAAAGAATAACATGTGAGGGAAATAAGCATACAAAAAAACATTCGCTTCATGAATGCAGCAATAAACGAAACAAGGTGTGTGTTAACGTCACAACGAGTACTGTAGCGCACTTACACCCGATTCTAACACCAAAATAATTGTAACAACGAAATCCCAAAGGACACAGGTCTGGAAAGCTGGCATGAAAAATAACCCTTTTGTTCGAAACCTCAATAAACCGGGTAGACCAATGCCCCAGAAACTCTTTCTTCCCCAACAGGGCCAACTTGCCTTTCGAGAAAGGTCACGAGGTTTTGGCTCAAAAAAGAAAGCAAGGGCCACTGCATACGTAGCCTGCGATTCTGTGCTACAGACCTGCAGCGATTACGCCATAGTACGTAATCGCCATTACCCCCAATATTTTGCCTACACAAAAAACACAAGTTAGCCTGAATGGGAGTTTTTGTGGCTGGAATACGTCTTTTAAACTCCTTACGGCAGGTGGCCTGCTCCCACGTGTGGTAGTATGATGGTGGAAAAACGGCAAGTTTACACCGGGGTGCACAAGCCGTCGTAAATAGGCGCATTTGCCACGATTGTACCTCTTCCCAAAACGCAGTATCTAGCTGTGAATACTGCGTTTGTCCTAATGGGAGTATTAGGAACTCCCTACGCCTCCTTCATCTCGTTCTCCTCCTACTTCACCCCTTCCTCCTCTACGCCTCCTTACAAAATGGCTGCCATGTGGTGTCGTGTGTCGTGTGAGCTTCAGAGTCCCCAAAAATTTATTGTCGATGTGAATTTGCGGCCGCACGAACGAATATGAAGTGCTTCCCGGCAATCGAAGCTCGTTGCGAACATTGTGGAACGTGCCTACACTGACGTGCGACACACAGCAACATCATCTCCGTGTCACCGACCTTCGAGCCGACGGAATACGCCAGCGAGCCGACACGAGGCTTAAATGCACTGATCGCTGAGAGTGGCTCGTTAAAAACAACGCGGTTGTGCCGGTTGTACCACTGCGATGTTGTTGAAGGTAAGATGTTCACGTTTTTTATTCTACCAAACATTTTGGGAGACTTGTGCCTCGTCTCTTGTCAAATAAACTCAGCGTGTTTCCCGCGTCACTGCACGGGCGATTCTCCGCCACTGGAGGTGAGCGTTGTGCGTCAAAGACGGCGCCATGCCCGGAACGTCATTGGGGTAGCCGAACGGCGTGAAAGCAATGCGTAATTGCGCGGGTCTCGAGCAGAACACTCACTCATTCATAGTCGCGAGCAGAATGAAAACTGTCCGTACTCTGAACGGCTGTTAGGTGTTTTTGTTAGCCTGTGTCTGTGGCTTACTGGCAGGCGAAGGTGAAGTTGGCTGGTCAAACGTCGCAGCGCGGCCGCTTTTCTTGAGAAGTACGTGTGGTGCCAGCCGCGCCCTGCTACGAGGAGGGTGACTGCCACGTGCCGTCGGCGATTAATTGCTTTCACGGGAAAGAGAGAAGGTCGGAGCCCCGTGGGAGCTCTCCGTACGCTGGACTGCTTATTTTATTTTTTTAAGGGGTGGGGCGACGCAGGCATCACACCGACCGAAATTTTTCCTTAATTCTTGGGGAACAGCGTGAAATAACAGGGACACAAAAAGAAAGAAGTGGACAGGACTAGCGCTGACACGCACTGACGACCGGCTCCACGCGTTGAAGTCCCGCTGCTGCGAAGTGAAGTCATGTTGTGCGCAGGACACACGGAGGCAGTCTTTGTAGTACCTTGCTTGTCGATGCCATTCCGCCGAAACAATCTTGCAGACCCTTCTGGAATGACCCGACGATGGGTCAGTGTTTTAACTTTACTTCGTCTAACCCTGCGATGCTATGTGCCCTCATAGCAGTCTGTGTCTGCCGCGCGAGAACAGCTTCATGGTACGCCAAACTGGGAACTTGTCCACCCGATGCCCGTGGGTTGTTTGGTGCCCTTGACCCATCGTCGGGTCATTCCAGAAGGGTCTGCAAGATTGTTTCGGCGGAATGGCATCGACAAGCAAGGTACTACAAAGACTGCCTCCGTGTGTCCTGCGCACAACATGACTTCACTTCGCAGCAGCGGGACTTCAACGCGTGGAGCCGGTCGTCAGTGCGTGTCAGCGCTAGTCCTGTCCACTTCGTTCTTTTTGTGTCCCTGTTATTTCACGCTGTTCCCCAAGATGCAAGTACACCAACTCGCCCAACTCGCCACCCTGCTACAATTTTTCCTTAACTTTGGGTGAGGGGAGAGAGGGCAGGGCGGGTGGTAAAACCTGAAGCTCGCTCCCAGCGCACTAAACGCAAGAAAATGAGGGAAAGAAAGCATTTTGAGAAGTTGGTCGCCACAAGGGTCGCGCACCCTTTTGAACAGCAGAGCACTTCGTTTTGACTAATTAGTGAGCGCAGGTGTCTCGGACGGAAGTGCAAGTTTGCGTACCTTTAAATAAACATTCCGACATTACGAAACGTTCGACACAATAATGACAAGTTCAGCGTCTTTATAGTGCATTTCTGTTTTTCTTCTTTTTTTCAGGTCAGACGCCCAATATGCTTCTGTATTTGTGGCCGCAGATTTAAAGCGTTTTGCTATCCCTTTAATGCATGTGCTGCTGTGGCTTTCTGGGGAACGTGCCAGGAGGTGCGGCAACGTCAGCGTTTGGGAGCCAGGTGCAAGCGAACAGCGCACCGACGACATGCTGACGTCATTGTTTGCAAATGGCTTAAATTTTTTTCGTTGAGGAGTGTTGTAGTAGATAAAGTTCTTACCAAGATACCTTGTGTTCTCGATGTAGCTGTTTTGTTGATTCAGTGTTTTTATTGTCTTATTAACATGTTCACACGTATATCGTATTTATGTAATTATTATACAATAAATTGACTGTGCAGAAAACAAAATTTTGACGTTTCGCCATTAAACGTTTGAAGCGGAAAAAGACTAGAAATTACATAATCCTAAACAAAAAAATGAAAATGCGGCCTATGAGCTAATTAAGAACTCTCAAATACAGTAATAAATTCCTCTGCAGCGCTTATATCAAGCGCACAAAAACAAAACAAAACCTCGAATGCAGGTGAACACTGCTCCCAACGCGCCCCCTTAAAACTCCCAGTTGGAGGAAACAATACACTTCCAATGGTACCCATGGAAACTCCCATTGTAGTGGCAGTGAAATGAAACTCCCATATGCTACTGAAAAAACTGCGGAAATAATGGGAGTAAGGCGAAACTCCCATTGGAACCGAGTTTTGAAAACTCCGCATTGGTACTGAGTTATGCAACAAGCCATTTACTCCCATTCCGGCTTATTTGTGTTCTGTGTGTAGGGGAGTGCCAGGGCACCGTTCTCTCCGTTGATACCATGCAAGCCCCAAATTTGGAGCGGCATTGTGTATGATGAGCCAAACGCAACGCACTACAGTGCAGCTTGAGAATGTGTGTGCGTGGATTCCGGTTGACCGCAGTTGGGACCGGAGGAGTTCTGCGTTACTCCCCAGCAAAATAATCTGTCTTTTGTGGGAAGAATTCGCCAAGCTTTTTGCCACTAGATATTTTTGGCGTCCTCGAGGCAGCCTACCTGAAGTTAGACGTAACCAGGAAAATCTGGTGGATCCACACGCCTGCCCGACCTCGCAACACAACACGCACTGTTCAGTACACAAATTACTAGCTCCAGCCACCATCGGCTGAAGGGAGGTGGCTTAAAAAACATCTTAAATGCGCTAGAACATCCAGAACGGGTAACCACTCAGGCTCTTCCGGCATCACTCGATAAACTTCTCTTATATAAGCAACCGCTTTCAATGAAGTACTCTCGCACTGTGCGAGCATCCTCTTCGGCAATTTGAACCGCCATGCGAGTTTTCCACATAGAATGCAGACTAGTGCCATGAACATATCATAGGGCACGCCTCCATCGTTGTTTACGGGCAAAAAGCGAATGCCATAAGGCGTTAATGGTAAGCTCTTTTTTCAGGGTTCGTTGGAGGATGTCCCAGTGAAACACCGCATCCCAACAGTCCAGAAAATCTGCTCAATTGTTTCCAGCTTTTGGCATAGTCTACAGTTAAGTGTCCATGGGTGTACATATAGTCCTTTTTCCTGCAGCCAGGGTTTTACTGGAAGCGTGCCGCTATGAAGTTTAAAGAAGAAAGATTTAACAGATGAACGTACTGGCATTCGTCTTTCACTCTTTTTAGAACATCTTTCCTGAACCTACTGCATATAACTGACGATAAACCGAGCAGGCAGCACACATCATCATATCTTTGTACAAACGTTTTCGCGGTACACTACTAAAGTACTCCGAGGAAAACCTAACCCTTAAAATCCTAAAGCATCCACAACTTCCCGCAAGAACCCACGCACACGTTACACATCCGCATTTCAGAAGTTGAAACTACATAGTCTGGAATGACATCACGTCGTCGGCTTTACCACAGTATGTAGAAAGCAATCTCTCTGATCTCTCAGAACATAAAACCTAGAAACTATTTGTCGGATAAACAAATGTGCCAGTCCCAATCCACCACTTTTCACCGAGCGAAACAAATTAGTTCGACTCATGCGCTCCCAACTGAGCCCACAAAACACCGCAAAACACTCTGTGCAGCTTTTGTGTATGTTCCTTCTTGTTCACACAGCCGAAGAGACAGCCACAGCCCTCGCCGCCACCACAGCACCTACCGGCTATGTAACCATCCTTACCGACTCACAGCAAGCTTGTCGGAACTTTCTGACCGGATGCATTTCACCTCCCGCTCTCAAGCTTCTCCAGACAATAAAGACCCTGCCTTACATGCAAATTGTATGAACCCCAGGTCATGCCTCACTCCCAGGATATGAGGCGGCGCACGCCGCTGCCCGCGATATCCTACTCCGGGCGTTCCTATCGGGGGCGGGCGACATGGCAGCAGTGATGCCAATTTAGCGGATTTTCGCTAAATCTGCCGGATTTCATTTTATTCTGGCGTGGAAAAAACTTAGTCAGCGGCTAGTGGATTTTTTGACGGGCCATTTTCATACACAGCGGATTTCTGGCGGATACCTCACGCAGTGCACCGATTTAAAATCGTCCTGCACGACACTATTTCCTTGTCCTCTAAAAATGCAGAAATTGTTTAACATCAGAGGGTAGGAGGGCTCCCTGTTCACTTGCTCCGCCTATCTCAGACAAACGAATACGTGAAGTTTAAAAGCGGCGATCGCTTTCCAAGTGACACATGACAGACGAGCTCTGTTGCGCCACTCTATTATGCAAGAGTTGCGCGTCTGGTTGCCACATGCCGCCTGCTCCAGTTCGCCAGGAAAGCCCGCTTTCAGTGCTGCGCACTAGACACCGTATTCAGTCAGTTTTGCTCAACCGAGCATCGGTGGTTGCCGAAGCGGCAGTAGCGGCGTAGCTGATAAGCAGCCGAGTATCGTGCGCCAGTTTTAATCCGCGACGCTTCTCGCCACTCCTCCTCGCGGTTGCCCGTGGCACAACGCCCCCAGGCAGCTCGTACATGCGAGACGGGTGGCTTTCCCGCATGACCTTGAACTCGATGGTGGATGGACGCGCAACTCTGCTCCCCTGGGGAAGCTATATACAGGAACTCGACTAATCCATGGACTCTGCGCGCCCCTGCCGCTTGCCGTGCAAACAGTGAGTCCGCTATCGTGCAGGGAGCGGGCTCGCTGCTTGCACCGCAAGCGGCAGGGGGCGCCTGTAGTCCCGGCGGGAAGCGAGGCTATTGGCGAAGCAGACACCCAGTTTTTGCTTTTTTTTGCTGTTGAAGTTGCAGAGAACAAAGGTAGACGTCGGACTGCTTTGTGTCGAAAAACGGTTCTGTTTATTCTCCGTGTAACCTGACTCCTCTTCCTCTTGAGTTATGCCGAAAGTGGTATATTCGCAGAAGTTCAGGACGGAGTGGTTGGAGGATCCCTTGCTCAGCAAATGGCTGCAATGCAAAGCGTCTGCTGACGGAAAACAAGTCCACGTGCAAGCACTGCGGCTGTCAACTAGGCAGCAGATATTCAGACCTGAAAGCTCATGCGAACAGCAAGAAGCATAGGGAACTGGCTGGCAGTTCATCAATCCAGAAGGAACTGGGCTTCACTACAAAAAGGCAAGTCCTGGGGAAGTGATCACTGGGGAAGTGATCACTTCTTCCTTCCCAGATTCAATCTGGGGAAGTGATCACTGCGATGCCCGCGGATACGTCATTGAGTGCGCTGCCGACAGATGCAATTTGACAGTTCTAAATGATGGGTCCCCGACATTTCTTCGGGGATTTCGGTACTCGAGCTCCATTGATATAACTTTGTGCTCCCAGGACATCTTGAACGGAATCAGCTGGACAATAGATGTTGAAACCCGTGGAAGTGATCATTTCCCTATTCTAGTAAAGCATTCTCAGCTGTGCACTAGTGCGCCAAAGAGGTACGCTAAGCTCACAAACTGGCAGCTGTTTCGTCGTCACATTTCCGCGAATATTGGTGCACCTGTGGATATTGAAAATTTTCACACAATTTATGCATAGCACCTTCCGGACGTGCACGCGTGCAGTCACCGTTCCAGACCGTTACGGTGCAGTTGACAGTGAATATGATCGTCTCCGTGCTGTTAGAAGGCGAGCGGAGCGACATTATCGCCGAACTGGGAGTGTCGAGGCTTACAATCAGTGCCAAAAAATTCACTCCGTTACACGGCGTCACCTTCAAAGGCTAGGAAGAAAACGGTGGCGTGATTTCTGCAGCTCATTATCACCAGTTACCCCCTCTCATAAAATGTGGACAGTTATAAGGTCCTTCTGTGGATCAGTAGCCCAGAATTACCCTTTCAGAGCTCTTGCTGTTGCCCGCGGGGACCCAGAGAGAACTGTAGCCGATGAATTTTGTAAAATGGTAATTCAACCAGGTGTCGAGACAAACTCTCTGGAATATAGAACCTCCGTGCAGATTGCCAACGACGAGGTGCATCAGAAGCTCCACCTTCAGCACCCGGAAATAGATTGTCCTTTTACGATCAGTGAACTACGAAGTGCACTTGCTTCATGCCCTAACAAAACGGCTCCCGGGCCCGATGGCATCACGTATGCTATGCTTAGGAATCTTGGTCCAACGGGTACGTCCACACTGCTAGCTTTATTCTACACTTTGTGGAGTCAAGAAGCTGTTCCGGAATCTTGGAAGACAGCGCGTGTCAATGCAATTCTCAGGCCTGGGAAGACACCATTGTCATTTGAGTCTTTCCGTCCAGTGAGCCTGACAAGCTGTTTGTGCAAACTTATGGAGGAAATGATTGCGGCAAGGCTTCAATGGTGGTGTGATGTGACACAAGTGTTCTCTGAATGCATGTCGGGATTTCGATGGAAGCGTTCATCAATTGACGCAGTACTTGATATTGTGACATGGGTCGAGCATGAGCGCAGTCGGGGGAACATAACAATTGCGGTTTTTTTGGATATAAAGCGCGCGTTAGACACTGCCAGTCACATTCACATCCTGCAGAGTATGTTGCAGATGGGCATACATGGGCGAGCTCTGAGATGGATACAAGAATTCCTTACCAACCGAAAAGTTTTCGTGGAAACATCTAACGGTCGTACTTCCGAGCACGTTCCTTCTCAGGGTGTACCACAGGGTAGTGTCCTCAGTCCTTTCCTATTTAATTGTGTCATGGTCAACTTACCACGCAGATTGCCACCAGGCTTGTAGCATTCCATCTACGCCGACGATGTCTGCATATGGGCGTCGGGTCCCAATCCCCTCGTCCTTCAGTCCATCTTACAGGAAGGTTTAACTAGTGTGCGAAACTTCCTAAAAGAGTGTGGGATGACGTTATCGTATAGAAAAATAGCCGTGATGTCTTTCACGAGCAAGCAACTAAAAACTTTCATTCTCTCCCTTGAAGGTCAACCTATTAAAACCGTAAAAGAACATCGCTTTCTGGGTGTAACATTAGATCGGCAACTTTCCTGGGCTGCACACATCAAGATGCTTGTAGGAAATGTCAATGCAATTATTATTATTCTTCGTAGGCTTACGGGCACATCATGGGGTGGACGTACATCATCACAACTACACGCTCACTCTGCATTAATTAGGCAAAGAATTGAGTATTCAGCGCCAATTCTGCACGGGATTTCCAACACCGCTGAAGAAAGACTTCAAAGGTTGCTGGCTAGGAGTTTTCGCGTTTGTTTGGGTGTTCCAAGGCCATCGTCAAGTCCTCTTGTAATTTCTGAAGATCGCCAGCCTCCCTTCCCAGTGATGCGAACTGTAGAAACGTGTCGGCATTTTTTTCGATTATCAACCCAGCACTCCCGCCACCATCTTAAACAAGGTCTTTTAGAAAGGAAAGGTTGTAGGATGCACAGGACGCTTGAGGCAAATATAAGCATTTTACCTATGTACGAGGTTTGGCCAGGTGATCCTGTGTATCCGCCATGGCTTCTTCCAAGTCCTGCTATTCAGTTAACTGTGCAGGGTCTATTCCGAAAAGGGGATTTGCCTGCTGTCGCTGCGCAGCAACTGTCTCTTTGTCAAATATATATGCTCCACTCTGGCTTCACACATGTGTACATAGACGGGTCCTGTCTACATACCTCCTCTACATCTGCTTTTGTAATACCGACCCTACACTATGAAGACAAAATTAGGCTGTCCCATTACACTTCCTCAACTACGGCAGAACTTTACGCTGTTCTGTTGGCCTTGCGGTTCATCGGCAGTGTGGCAGTTCCACAAAATTGGTTGATTCTATCTGACTCTCAAGCAGCATTAGCATCTATGAAACATACTAGCAATGCTTTCAACGATTCATTGGTGTATGAAACTTTGAAAGCATTAACGAGAGCCTCTGAAGTGCACCATATTGTGTTTCAATGGATTCCTGGCCACTGCAATAATCCCGGCAATGCAGCGGCAGATGTGGCAGCTCGCCAAGCGCACCAATTTCCAACCTCCGACATATTGTCCCTCTACATTTCGGACTTGCGACATATTTTAACGAGAGCTAGTGACAGCCTTTGCCATGCTACATGGTTTGACGAATGGTCCCAAAGTAGCCTGCTCTTTGAGGTTGATCCCTTACTACGATTCCAAATTGCAACACCTACATCCAGATGCTTAGAGACGCTTATACACCGCTTGTGCATTGGCACTGCTTACACAAAGCACTTTCTCCACAAAATCGGCAGAGTTCAAAGTGCAAGATGTTTATGTGGTCATCCTGATGAAACGATTCATCATGTAATCTTAGAATGTCCCCGACATGACCATGCCAGGAGGAACTTTAAAAGTGTGCTCATGTCCTTAGACAATAGGCCGTTTAACCTCGCCAAAGTTCTCGAACCATGGACAACACCCAGTCAGCGACGGCGTTCTTTTTCTGCTGTTAAACTCTTTCTAGAGACTGCTTTATTAGGACTTTATTAGTAGGAAATGTTCCTCTACCTTTGGTGTTATTGAGCTAGAGTCTCCAACCATGACTGCCCCACACTACGTTTTATTGCGTTTCTCGTTGTGCCGTTTTTCCTTCCTCCATTCTGTACTGCACATTGTGACTTCTTTAGTGTGTGATTTGTTTGTAATCTTCTGTGTCCTTTGTGATCTCCTGTTGTGTGTGACGTTTCCCCTAACCACCATCAAGTGTCTATCGTAGTTGCTGACTCCTATTAAGGGACACCAGGGACAAATTTGTGTTTGCAGTATATTGTGTGCATTGACTCCATGAATCATTGCAAGAACTCTCCCGCAAGACCTGCCTTCGCCGAACTGGCCAGTGAGTTTGAGACTCCTGAAATGTCTATTACGAACAGTAACTTACGCGAGAAGGAGTAGCCGGCGCTTCTATAAAGCGTCAACCTCTCCTTTTTTTCAACCAGGTATTAAAGAAGAAGAAGAAGGCAAGTCCAACCGGGGAATGCCGCTGACGGCAGAACTGCTCTATTTATCGCCGAACATTCTTCAATTATGACTGCCGATCACGTGTGCCAACTCTATAAGAAGTCGTTCTCTGACAGCGAAGCTGCAAGAGAGTATCAAATGCGCCGCTCCAAGTGCGCTATGTGATTAAGAACGTTCTTGGCGAGCACTTCAAGGCAGATCTGGCACAGGACATCGGGGACAACTTGATCATCCATGAGTCGACCGACATCAGTGTCAAAATTCCTTGCCATTTCTATCATCTGTCACAGTGTCACTAAGTCAAGGATCGGGACCACATTCCTTAACTTGTGCACCTTGGAAGTGTACACGGCAGATGGAATTGTGGCGGTCGTGAAATCCACTCTGATGGAGTACTGTCTTAAACTGGAAAGGATGAGAGGCGTAGGAACAGACAACGCAAGCGTTATGACGGGGATCAATAATGGCGTTCATCGGAAGTTGAAAGCTGTGGCTCCGCACCTCGTACTGATCCGCTGCGTCTGCAACTCTTTGCAGCTAGCCACGTCGGCTTCTACAGCGGAAGCATTGCCGAGAAACTTGAAATACCTAATAAGCGAAGCGTGCAACTCGTTCGCAAGATCCCCTGCCCGGAAAATTGCGTACAAGAATCCCTACGGTCTGATGAATGACGGCTATGAACCACTGAAGATTGCGCAAGCGTGCAGGACGCGATGGCTATCCCTCGAAATAGCCGTATCAAGGATCGTAGACCAGTGGACCGAATTGAAGGCGCACTTTGAGATGGCAAGGCGGACTGAAAAGTGCTATGCGGAAGAGGTGCTGTATGGTACGTACGAAAAATATCTGGGGTACTAGCTTTTTTTGAGACCGATTCTGGTAGATGTTCCGAAGGTTAACAAGGTATTCGAGGCGAAATATGTGGATCAAACAAAGCTGCTGAAAGACATGACTTTTCTTTCAAGCTCGGTTAAAAAAGTCGTAATTCCGAAAGAGCAGATTGACGTTCTCACGTGTAGACTTGAGGACCACTTGAACCCTAAGCTATATCTGGGCTACCTGTTTTAGACGTACGTTGACAAAGTGAAAGCTCAGATGACCGACGGCTTCTCTCTCGCAGATGAAGCTGTGATGCGAGAAAGCTGCATAAGGTTTGTTACCACGCTAGTAGATCAAATACGACACCGACTTCCCGACAACATCACAGTTCTCCAGAAAACGTCACTCTTATCGGTCAAAAACGCTTTGTGCGTCGTGAAAGAGCCATGGATTCCTCTGCTGGAAGCAATGGCAGTGCCCCTGAGACAATGGAAAAAATTCAAAACTAGTGGAGCAAAATCACCCTCCTGGACTGGAAGCAAATATCGTCCACGAAGTCGTTCTGGTGTGAAGTTCACTCCTATAAGGACGCCTGCGGCGAAAACCGGCTCTCCGAGCTGGCCGGATTTTCCATGTCGATTCTCTGGCTGCCGTATTCAAATGCCGAAGTAGAGAGGATGTTTAGTCAGCTTAACATAGTAAAATCCAAGCTGAGAATCAAGCTGAAGCCTGAAACAACAACCGCCATCCTTGTCATAAGAGCGAGGCAGAAGCGACACCAGAAAAGTTGTTTTGATTACGAACTTCCCGCGGCAGTTGTTAGTGCAATCGGGACATCTGCAACGTATGTGCAACCATGTCACCTTTATGGTCCCTCCACAAGTACCAGCGGTCCTGTGGAGATTGTGTCAGACGATGACAGCGCCGACGAAGACCTCGATGTGTTTTTCTTGACCTGTGAATTCTTTTTTTTCATCAGTGTGAGCATTTATATCTTTACCCCTCATCTGTGATGAGGTTGACCAATGACGACCACCGCAGCACTGAAGCCTCATGTGTTCTAGTTAGACTCCTCGGAAGACTCTTTTATATGTTATTTCAGCTCTCATAGTTCTGGGGAGCTTTAAGGGATCGTAAAGGTATTTCCCATACGAAACTGCACTGTTTTTTAAATAAAATAGGCCCTAGCGGGAAATTTAGCGGATATGTTTTAGAATCTAGTGGAATCTGGCGGACTTGTCATTGCTTCTTAGCGGATGTCTGACGCCCAGCGATTGAAACACTGCTTGGCACCACCGTCCTCCAACCTTTCCATTCCCAGTGGCTACACCGATATTCTGCACCACTACCGTCAGAGCCGCCGCCGTTACCCACCCCTCATCCCTCCCTCAGAACTTGCGACGCCCGAAATATGGCACAGGCTCCAGACGGAAACATATTTTAACACCCCTATTCTTCACCATATATCCCCCACTACATACCCTTACAACAGCACTACCTGCCACACTCCCAATACGACGGACCACCTTGTATGTGCATGCGCCGACCATCCGAACCCCCTCCCTTCCTCCACCCCGGAGCAGTGGGAGGGCAGGCTGACCAGCTCTCAGCTTGCGACTCATGAACACCTCATCTCCCGGGCTAGAGCAGCAGCAGTCGCTCGCGGCTTTCTGCACAGAGAAGAGTCCACCCACCTTTTTTTCTTTTTCGTCAGCTCATATGAAAACGTGTTTTCCGCCACCAGCCTTATGCCCGATTCCTGGTCGATCCCCCGCGCGGTAACGTGCCCCTGGGCGCTATCTCACAAGACACGCGCTCGCTCGCGATCGCTATTTACTTGGTAATTTGTTTCTATTTCTTCACACCGCCACCGAAATTTACCCTGCTAATAAAACACCACGTTATAATGCCTTGTAAGGTGTGGTTAGTGGGTGAAGTTGCGAGAAAGATAGGGGTGGCATTGTATTTTCGTGAAATATTTTGGTTAGAAATTAGGTCATCGAGAGCGTTGGCTGAGGCTGGATGTATGGGCGTTCAGGGCACAAGTGGAAATTCTAAAAAAATGCACTGACGATTACTAAACTACCTAAGGCGAAATTTGTGCACAGCACGAGATACGGTCTTCTCTGTCACGGCACATATCTGCTACGTCTCAGGAAGTGATCGCGTGATCAGGTGACGCAAGGCGGCGCGCGCTACTTTGCTGTTATCTCCGCCATTTTCTTCCTGCCTTCACTCGCTCGGTTACAACGCCAACGCGGAGGCCATCGCCATCGCCATCGCCGACTACAAACCCCAATTGCGGCCGCCAAAGTGCTCGTGCACTAAAATAAACTCGGCAAAGTGATTACTCATGGTCCAACTTTGACGACAAAGATGCTTTTTCATTAAGGATTACACCTAGGGTAATGCACTACTTTTATATTTAAACGACGTGGTAAGCAAGATAATGAAGCATTTCCATAAGAACGTTTTGTAATAAGTCAATAATTTATTAATACACGCCCAGCAGAACTGGTGTACCAAGAGGTTCGAAATTTCGGCAGTGCATTCTAGTCATGGCGTAGGCTGCTCACGAAGGTGAGTTTTCGAAGGTACACCCCTGAGGCAGTATGAACGGGTGTATTGTAAGTGCAATGTAGGTTCAATTTATATAAGTGTAATAAACAATTTTTGTCATTTCAAACGGCCCCACAGGCTAAAAGGCTGTGAAAACGCAAATTGGTGCTCGCATTTACGGGCCCGGCTGGCTCGCATCATTTGTAACTGGCGATGTCTGGGAGTGCTAATGTACCTACGGCTCCAACACAAAATGCGAGAAATCTGAAAAGTGTGGTTGATTCCTCCCTCATAGGAATCGGTAAAACACGAAAGGTAAATGTGCGGCGAAATCGACAGCGAAAAGAGCATGATTTGCGAGTCGGCAGCTGTCTTGTGGGTGTGCTTGGCGAGCGACGTCCTGCTGGAAGGTCGCTTCGGCAAAGGTGCGACAACTTCTGTCCTGCTCTGTGGCGTGTATCACAAACAGTTCCGTTGCGACGAGCTCAGCTAGTGGAACGCGAGAGGCAGAGCTCGTATGTTGGACCGTGAACGCGCGAACACTTTTTTACTTCCCGCTGGCATTTCTCTTCGCACCGCCACGTCACAGTCACATTTTCGGCATTCGCCCGTCGCGTCGTTGCCTTTTTGCGGCGCACAATGTAACCGTTTAATAACACGGGCCCGTCGCACTGAGAAATGGCGTAGCTTACGCTGCCCCGTCGAGGTGCCAACTGTCGGCGCTCGTTGAGGTCATGATGCCCTACTTCGCTTCACCTCTGCTAAACGGCAGCACCATCCGCGTCTATGAAACTTTTTTTCTGTTTCTCCTGGGTTCGTTATACAGGCGTCATTTCCGTGACGGATATGACGTCGGGGAAATCTTGGTGCATCCCGGCATAAAACGCTTTCATGTTAAAACGCGCAACTTGACTTCACACCCAGACTCAAAATAGGACATATTGTTTAAGACAAACTGTACATGTGCGATCCGTCGACCCCCCGGGACCGGAATCAAGAGTCAATTGGGGAGAGAAGTGAACATCGACATCTCTTTTAATGGAACGTCTAGCGGGAAGAGAGAAGGCGAGGAAGCAATGCGTGCGCTCGTGAAGCACGAGACATGACGGCGATGCCAGCCAAGGTAGATTGACCTCTGTTCACTACAGAAAATTGCTGGCCGCACCAGGTCTATGGCAGTCGATGGCGATGCGGGTGTGACCTCTTCAAAGAGATTCTGCATCTTCCCGGCGGCCAACGATGTGGAAACTGTCTGCATCTAAAATGTATAGGCGTTGAGCATGCAGCCATTGCACAAGTCCCTGCGCAGTGGGGGCGTACAGTCTGGCATACCCGGAGGCAGGATGCAATGCAGTGTAGTTTTTGCACAATTTTTCAAAGCTTATGTCGGGGTCCACATTTAGACAAATGGCACTTGCACTGGCACAGTAGAAAATGGCGTGAGAGCGCTTCTTCGAACATGGCGTCTTGAAGAAACGTGGTCCTTTCAAGCCCTGGATTCCGTAGTCCTCCGTTATCCATATTTTGTCAGTCGTCGGAGGCGCAATTGTTGGAGGCCAGCTGATTGCTTCTTCTCTTGTTCCGAAGGTTGCAGACAAATCGACACGATCGCTCAACTACGATGTGGGTTCGTAGCACACAGCTCAATTGGTGAATGTCCGCCGGATTCGAGGTACATATCATAAGTGTGGAGGTATGTGGACTCGTTTCCTCGGTTATTTGCTGGGGCTGCACGGGAAAATTCTCCGGCTTGTGGCGTGAATTGCGCATATAAGAGATCCGTGAGGATTCTTCCCACGACGTGGAATGCATCAGTGGCTGGCTTCTCCATTTCCTCGATTGGTTCTCATCTCAGTTGTTGCTTCCGTGGCAAAAGTTTTGATCGTGCCTGTTCACCAAGTGACCGGGTCTTAGCTCTGCTACTTCGGAATTGTCACCTAGGTCAGTTACCTGTTTGGAGAGAACAGCAAGTTCGTAATTCGCGCCAACCAAATGCGTGTTTTTCTTTGACTCTTCTAGGTCTTCGTTGCACATTTAGGGAACGTGCCGTCGTTTGCAATATGGGAAAACGATCATCTATTTATAATGCCGAGTGATGTGTCCATGGGTCAGACAACAGAAACAACGTCCGTAATTTCTGAGGAGAGGTTTCTTCGGGTTCATAGTGATTTTCTTATCCGAGCAAGGTCCTGTATCGTGCAGGCCGGAACAAAACAGGCACTGTGGCGTCTCGTTAGAGGGCTGCCGCAGAATCTCGATGTTGGAAAGTTGCTGTTTGACGATGTTCCCTTGGCTCGTCATTTGCATTAAACTTAGTTCTCGGAGGCACGCTCTGTATAACTGCTTCCAGACACTCACGTTCGACTCCAAAGAAGTTGATTAAATCGTCGAACTATTTCGTGTGATCTGCTGGTTGGTGCTCACGCTCCATTCCGGTTGACGTTGAAGCTGTAGACGACGTTTTTCAATGCCGGTGGTACCTCAGGACCATGTCTCGAGGGAGAGCACGAAAAAAGATCTCACGTAGCATGGCACAATAAAACTCTGGGCTCGTACCAAGTACATTCAAGCTTCTACAGTGTGTCTGCATGTCGTCATAGAGCTTTCGTATTTCGTTGCGTCAGCTGATAAGGAAACAGGTGTTAAGTCAATCAGGGCCCACAGGTGGTCTCGAGCAATAAGAGTGTGGTCACCGAAGCGCTTCCGGAGTATTTCTATTGCGTCGTTGTAGCGCTGATCTGTCATGAGGAGTCCAGTGACTGCTGAAGCAGCCGAGCCGACGAGTAGGTTGGTAAAATATTATAATTTTCCCGTCGCTCGCTGCTCCAAATTGTTGGCTACGGCGTGCTCAAACTGACTCCATAATCTGGTCAAATTATGACGGGGCTACATCACACTTCGTGAGCTCTATTGTTGGTAGCTTTCCTCCAGTGGTTGCGAGCTCGCTATGGGGGGTCTCGTCACAGGAGGCGAAACGAGAGAATCCCAGGCATGTTGTTATCGAAATCTGTAGCGAAGCTCCGCCATAATCTTCCCCACCTTGTCACTGAACGAAGTCGTGTTTGAAGTCTCTTCTGTGA
Organism: Haemaphysalis longicornis; assembly: GCA_013339765.2. Lineage (NCBI taxonomy): Eukaryota > Metazoa > Arthropoda > Arachnida > Ixodida > Ixodidae > Haemaphysalis > Haemaphysalis longicornis. Next base: position 155,352,416 of record CM023453.1, on the reverse strand, counting down.
CCATTTCTTCCGTGGTGTCCATGAAAATGTCGTCGTCCAGCTTCTGAATCGGTCGATACATGGCCTCGATCTTCTCCAAAAATATCGCTGCGTCCATCGCCGTGGTCTGTCGCTTCGGAGGCCGTCTTCTATCTCAGTCAAAACGGACGAAAGCTTGTCCCGAAGGGCAGTTCGTCGCCGCAGCTTCCGCTCGAACGAAGTCATCCTTGGTCCTAGGAGATCTCTCAAGCAGAAGCCATCGAAGGAAGGCTATCGTTCCTGCTTGTCGGTGTCGGCCTGGTAGACAGAAGTCCCGGGTTTCGGCACCAAGTTGTGGTGTCCGTCGACCCCCCCAGGACAAGAATCAAGCGTGAACAGGAAGGCAAGTGACCATCGAGGTCTGTTTCAATGGAACGTCTAGGGGCAAGAGAGAAGACGAAGAAGCAGTACGTGCGCTCGGGAAGCACGAGACATGACGACGATGCCAGCCAAGGGAGATTCACCTTACTTCCCTACAGAAAATTTCTGGCCGCACCCGGTGTATGGCAGTCGATGGCGATGCGGCTGTGACCTCTTCAAAGAGATTCTACAGTGCAAATTGTAAATATTGTTAAGCATCACGTATATGAGCAATCATGCGTTTCATACCTGAATGCGTCTACAAGGAGATAAAATTTTCAGAAACCCCACTCTTTTTCGAACTCCTATAGGGGTGTTAATAATAACTAAAAAATTGCGCAGCTTGTACTAGTGCTGCGAGGCTGGTAAAACAGCAGAGCTGGCGACCCTTCTTTGTTCGTCGGAAGCCTGACTGTTGCATCATCATCAGCAGCATCAGCAGTAGCCTATTAGGTCCGCCGCAATACAAAGACCGGTCCTATAGACGTCAATTAGCTCCTGCACGTGCCCCTCCAGTCCATTTGTTGCCTCCGAATTTCCTTATTTAGTCCCTCCATTAAGAAATTCGCCTTCCTCTATTTCTAAACCAGTCTCTTGGTGTCCACTCTGTCACCCTGGTACACCACCGAGTGTCATTTCGCCTAGTAGCATGTGGGGATCCTGGCACCCGAGCCATTGCGCGATCGCTGGGTTTGTGACATTGCGCGGCGCTTTTCCCCTCTCTCCTCAAAATTCCGGCTCGTCTCGGCACCACTCTGTAGAGCCGAGCCATCTTCTCAAACTCTTGCATGAGGTGAAGGCTGCAGCCACTGTTGCGGCGATAAAACACTGTCGCGCCGCAAGTGCTCCGCCCTGGTAGTGGAGCTAACCTCACCTCGCTGGCCCGTTTGAAGGATTCCCAAACCCCACTCTCGCCGGGACGCGAACGCGCGCCCTGCGCGGGGATCCGTTCAGGTAGACGCTTCCTGGACGCCGAAGGTGTTGGGCGAAGGTATGTGACGCTTTCTTGACCAGCCACCTGCAACTCTGTTGCACCGGCGAAAGCCCACCAGCCCTTCTGGCTGCCGGCCCATGCCTTAGGCTCCTCCTGTTGTCCCTACGCTCACATATAGTAAGGCCGTACCTACCACTAGACGATCACGCCGTGCGGTACGCACCTGTGAGTGAACGGGCCGCGTCTCCCTCGCCGCTGCGAGCGGATCTGGCCAGCACGGCGAAGCGCCCGCAAAACGGTTGCGCCGCGCCCGGATTTTCCCCTGACCGAAGAGCTCACTGGCTCTGCGCCGACGACGCACACACTTGCGCGTAGCGCGCCATCGCCCCTTTAAACTAAACGGAAGTGCGTACCTGTACCTTAGATCGTGTAACTGGGACGTTGATGTAAAATAAACGTCTTCCCTCCGTACCCTGGGCATATTCCCTTGTCGCCCCTACTCCTCCTGCCCAACAGAGGAGGTGTTGAGTTGGCGCGACAGCGTTCCAGTATCGTGAGCGTGCTCAACTTGGTCGAAACCACGGTGGCTCCTCGCAGTGTGCATTGTGCAATGCCTTGTGCAATGCCTTGCCTTGTGCAATGCCTTGTGCCTTGTGCAATGCTATGGTTGTGCATATTGTAAGGTAGATACACCACAAGCCTGACCAGCCCAAGTCAATTCAATTTTCTTATTTTAACTATGATATCTGCTACTCTAGTTTCTTTCTGATCCAGGAAGCTCGTTTCCTGTCTGTAAGTATTACTCCGATCATTATTCCTTCCCATAGCCCGTTCAGCAAACCTCAGTTTGCTCTAAGTTGTTTCGTAAGACACTAAGTTTCCGCTCCATCTGTCATCGACTCACATCTATCGATTGCCAGGTCCGAATCGATTCGTCCGCAGGCTTTCACATCTCTCCTATAGTGTACGCGCAGTATGCGCTAGAACCCGCAGCCAAGTTCAAAGCCCACGCCCACGTTATGAACCCAAAGGAAATGATATGCTCTGATGGAGGCGAAAAGCAAAAACGCCCATGTGTTCGAGATTTCGGCGCACGTTAAATATCCCCAGGGGGTCAAAATTCATCCGGAACCCTCCACTACGGCGCGCCTCATCGCCTGCATTGCTTCGGCACGTTAAACTCTTCAATCAATCAATCAATCAATCAATCAATCAATCAATCAATCAATCAATCAATCAATCAATCAATCAATCAATAGGAAATGCTATACGCATAACATTCGACTATGGCTCAATCAGATCGGCTCCATGTTCATAAAGCGAGAGGCCCAGTCTCTGTTTCGGCCACAGGAAGCCTTTTTTTTATTTTTCATTTCGTAGCGCATCTTATTGTTCCCCATCGCTGCTAACCCGTACCCCTCCAGCCTTTGGGTTGGCCCAGTGGTTAGCTTGTCATTGTCATGGCGTAAAGGTCCAGGGTTCGATTCCCGTTACTTCCCTAGCCACACTTTGTTCTTGAGGTTTAGGGATTTTCTGTCTGCGATGGGCGGAGTTGCGTCAGCCCTGGTGTTAAAACCTGGAGTGGGCACGAAGGAGCAGCAGCAGTGCGGTCTCTACTAAAGCCGTTTTCTCTTGTACAGTTGCTGCTTGAAGCATGCGTCGTCAGTGATCTCGAAGCTTAAAGAGAACCAGATCCGACCTTTATCGAAACAACGCGTACAAGGGGCGTTGACACAGTTGGTAAGAAGTTTCGGCCTATAGGTGTAAAAAGCTTTTTTAAACGTAAAAAAACGGGCCCTTTCCCTACTAAATCCGCACAACCTGGAGCGTCCGGCAGGCAGTGTAAATAAGTATAAAAGTCTAACAATGGAATTGTTCTTTTCCGCCAAAACGCATAAGCCCGCTGTGCCGTCTCGAGCTATTGTTTCCGAGTGGAGCTCCGATAGGATAGTGTCGGGGTATTTGCAAAAACACCTTGACTGCCTCCGGTTATAAATGTTCTGTTTTGATCCCCAACTCCAACAGTCTTTTAGAATTTTTGAGTGCGAACAACCCCAGCACGTGCAAAATGTTAAGCATCGATGTTGAGGATCTCTATTACTCTATTCCTCACGATCAACTGATGAACAGTGTGTAGAGGTACATTACCGAAGAAAATGATGAAATGAAATTTGCTAACAGTTGTTGGGTTCCGATAAGCGGGTTTCTCAAAATTCTGTCTTTTTACTCAAAGTCTACCTTTGTAGAGTGGGATAGGGGCTTACAATTCCAGAAAACTAGTACTTGTGTTGGTTCCAGGGTGGCAGCTGTCCTTAGCAACATTTCTCTAAGTGCAGTTGACAGACACATACAGCAGAACCTGTTTGAATTAGCTATCGAATTGTGAGACACGTTGATGATTTCCTTGTCTTTGTGGAGAACTGCAGTGTATCATGTCGAGTGGTTGATGTGCTGAAATCGTTTAAGTAGTACAGGCACGGACTCAATTTCACGTGTGAGCTACCCACCAAGGGCTGCCTAGAATTCCTTGATTTGCGCTTGTTTTTGGAACCAGGACATTGATTGATTGATTGATTGATTGATTGATTGATTGATTGATTGATTGATTGATTGATTGATTGATTGATTGATTGATTGATTGATTGATTGATATGATTGATTGATTGATTGATTGTAGCCGGTTTAACGCGCCGACGCAACGAAGGCGATGAGGCGCGCTTTGTAGTGGAGGGCTCCGGATTAATTTGATCACCTAGGGATCTTTAACGTGCGCCGAAATATCGTACACACGGGCGTTTTTGCTTTTCGCCTCCATCAGAAAACCTGCCGCGGCGGCCGGGAATCGAACCCGCGACCTGGAACCAGGACATGTCTGCTGGGAATATTGCCCTACACCTGCGAAACCACTTCTAAATTTGAGTTCAGTGAGCTCTAAACTGGTAAAAAGTGGAATCGCCTTTAATGTATTAAGGACTCCTGTTTGTAAGTCCTGTGTGCATAAAACTGGAAACAGTTTCCGATCGCGGATCACCAGTTAACGCTGCCGGTTTTCCGGAGCACATAATGCGGAGGACTGCCCAGCAGCCAATAAAAGTGGTGGGCGCTACAGCGGAATCTACAAAAGGTGGTCCTGCTGCAGACAGAATGAAAACAGCTGTGATCCACTGGATGTACCGTTTATCGCATGGCTTGAAGAATGTTGCCGGATGTTACCAGGTACCAATACTTTTTTTTCTGCTCCGAACAAGCTTGGCAAACTTAGTAAATTGGTAGAACGGAAGTTGTCAGGACATGAGTCTGGCAGCTGTTGCAATCTTCAGCATGCTTCACCATTTGCCCCGTGCAACACAGGCATTGTGTGCTCATTGCCATTATCATGTGATGGCGTTTACATTCGCAAGTCAGGCAGATGCATCATTGTTCGACTCATGGAGCATCGGAGGTCAATCCAGAACAACGTTCATAATCACGTCGCTCGGCTATTGCACGACCCACACAGATAAGAACCAAGTGCAATTGTCCAAAGTTTGTGAACGTCAGCGTGTCGTGCCGGAACAGTCCGCAATTGACAAGAGAGATAGTTGAAGTGTTCTACCTTAAACAACTGATGAAAAGTATCTCAGCCACGCATACGTGGCATTACATGAAAAGGAATTTCTTTAACTATCGAACCCATTAACTTAGGTCGTTTGTGGGTTGTTTGTTTAATGTGGACATCGTAATCTTGTGTTTATCGAGCCATACTCCTGTAACCTATGTAATCTTGTGTTTATCGAACCTCACCATCGAGGGCAGATGTTCATTCTGACGATATATTTGCGTTTATGTGTAATAAAACAGTTGCGAGTTAGCGCCGTCGTGTGTGTCTTCTCTGCTTTCGTTCTGTTTCAAGCGCTACTTAATGACGTACTACCAACTAACCCTTGCATGATATCATCCCTGACTCATTTACCAGAGCTATGCGATCATTCTATTCTAACTATTCTTTACAATGTGAAACCTCGTCATGCATGATGTACAAAACTATTTAGGCCCTACATAAGCGCGGATTTCGATTCTGTGAACTCAGAGGTTGAACGTTTTTGCCAGACCCATTCGAACTTCTTCTCAGTTGAAAGAAAATTGGGAAACATTCATCAACAAGGTACAAAAGCTAACAGACGTATTTATACCACTTCAACCAATTCATTGTAGTTTTCTGATCACCCTGGTTCACGTCGCCAGTCAGTAAGTTCCGAAATAAAAGAAAACGATTATACCGTTCTGCCGTATCATCGGACCCTTGTCCGATGATAAGGCAGAACGGTGTTCACCATCTTACAAATCAGTGTCTGAGTACAAGCATGCAATTAAGGATGCAAAGCAAGTCCTCTTCTGTAACACCCTCCTTCCTGATTACGAACTAACCCTCCGAAAATTTTGCAAAGCTGTGAATGGACCCACAACGCAATATACCAAGCTACTTGATGAACAAAGTGGTTTGGTGACAAAAAATGATTGTTGTGTTGCACTGCAAGATTTTTCCCTCTTTCATTTTCAAAGGATGCTTTATCAGCATGCCCAAGCAGCAGTAGTAGCTCGTTTCCCCCCATTGACTATATAACCATCCATTGGGTCGGAATTGAAAATAATTTAAAGCCTTAAACCCACATCGCCTGGTATCGATGAGATAACACTCCATTTTTAATGTACTGCAACATACCTGTCAGTAGACCAGTCCGCAATTGTTTCCGTCTCTGGAATGCTAGGTACTGCTACTTGAATGGAAGCCGGAGAGCGTGCTACCTGTGTCCAAGCAGAGCAAAGCAATTCAGCCGCCCCATAAAGACCCTTCACCCTTACAAGTATTCGGAAACTGCTTGAACATATCATTTACTCCAATTTAATTGCATTCCTTCAATCTAACAACTTTTTTTGTAAAGATCAGCATAATTTTAAGTAAAACTACCCTTTTTATCCCAACTCCTTCCGTTTCCTAACGACCCATTTTCGGTCGCTGATTGGGGTTCTTATGCTGAGTGCGTTTTTGTAGATTTCAAAAATACATTTGACACAGTCTCTCATCACTCACTTTCCTTAAAACTAAGAAAAATTAACATTGATCCCCCAATTCCTAAGTGTATTAAGTGTTTTCTAACCAACCGTACACAACATATTAGCGCTAGTGATTGTGTCTCACCCACTTCGCTATTACTTCGGGTGTACCCCAAGGTTGTGTGCTCGGCCTACTACTTTTTCTTATATATATGAACAACCTTCTTAATCATGCCTGTTCCTAATTTCAGCTTTTTGCAGAAGACTACGCAAGCTATCGCAAAATATCTTGTGCTTACGACTGCTCGCTACTATAAAGTGAACTGGACAATATTTCATCATGGTGTTTTCACCGGTTCACGCATCTTGACCTTACTATGTGCAACTAATGCTAGTTTTCTTCAGTCGCCACTTCCCTTGTCTTTATCCGTGTGTAATCAGCAATACCCCACTCACAACAGTTGAGACGTTCACAGTTGACACGTTCAACAGCATTTACATTAACAGCAGTCTTTTGATGGCGAACGCACGTAGAATATGTAACTACCATATCTGGCAGGTTCGCCGGGATGGCATTAGGGACATCTGACAGGCGGGGAGGGGGGAGACACAATGGAATCTTTTACATGCATTTTTAACTTAGTTACAACAGAGCAGGTACCGAACTGTGTCGTCCAAACTACTAATCACCTACACCACTCGTTACTTGCTAAGCCTTCAACATGGCTGACGCCACCCTTATCAGGAAGTCCTCTGAATTACTGTCTAGGCAAACAATATTCGCCTCTGCGACGCTCCGACAAAAGAACGTGACCGACGGTTATCAGATATGGATTGCCGGAACAGGGTGCGATTTTTTTCCGCTCTGGTAAACTGCCTCTCGCATTTAGCGCTGCAACGGTACAGACCGGTTCAACCTCTGCGCACGGCCGACTACGCTTTTTAGTCTCTTCGCTGATAACGATCTCGAGTGGTGTAGGATTGCATTTCCAGGTACCTCCGGCGCAATGTGGCCCTACTTGGAGAAAGATTTAGGAAAACACGGGTACATTTTCGAAACATTTTGGTTTTGCTCGTGCAATCATGCAAAACCACCAAAATTCGCGAGGCTCCCGGGTAATTCGGGAAACCTGGCAGCTATAAACTCTGTTAATCGCATGATTGGCTACTTAAATCGTAATACTTTCTTAGCTCCTGTTGCCTTGGAAGTACTGCTTAAAAAACACTTGTTAGGACTAAACTGGAATTCGCTTCGGCTATCCTGGATTCAATTTATCCTCGCTTTTTAATTTCCACCTCACTTTAATCGTCTCAGAACCGTGCCTCTCGTTTTATCATTTCCTAATTACTCCCGGGATGCTGGCGTATCATCGATGGAAGCTAAGCTCAACCTTCGCGCTATAACACCTCGCAGAAGAATTGCACGTTTAAGACGTTTTCGCGAAATATACTACTACTAATTCCGACAATAAAACAAACATTGCTTCGCAACCAACTTACACTTCCCAACTCTTTGACCACAGATTAACAGTTGCAGTCGCCAGTTGGGGACTAGCTTACGTTTTAATTCGTCTTTGCCGAAGACAACATCAGACTGGCGAAGCCTCCCCGCCTCCATTGCAGTTAAAACGGCCATACCTTCACTTGTAAAATCTTCCCAATCCTCTATTTAACGCCTTCCGGGGCATTGAGAGTATTGAAATAAATAAATAAGTAAAAAGTAAATAAATAACCTTATCGAGCACTCCCTTAATGATAGTAATCTATACCCGATATTCCAAGTCCTCATGTCCAGCAATCTGCCTAAGTTGTTAATATCACCTCTTAGCCAGTTTCTCTTATAGGTGCAATTTCAACCATTCCGCTAGCTATTTTTCAGTGCAGTTACGACAGAATCTTATTTGCTTAGGGGCGATTGTATAGATAAAATCTGTAAGCAAAAATCAATTAGATATATCTGCGTTGCTGAATAAACATTGATGAATACGTAAGTACATGCAATGTACACCCTCTGTCAAAATTTTGAGTTCCAATCCTAAGCCTTCTCGACCACAAAGAATTCGAAGAATCGGCTTTAACTTTAAATCAGACAACAAAGTTTCAGGGCAGTAGGAAATAAAGGTGTTTTCTCTAGCTTTCTAGCATAAAAAGTTTCAGCCTGGCTCGGGACGCAAGCTTGCTCCTTGAATTTTTTGCGGCCTTCGCCTTTCTGGCTTCGCCCACAAAATTTTGACAAATAAATCAAATACATCAGATACATCAAATACAAATTCCAGCCTTTACTCGCAGGATAGAGTAAATCCACAGAAATCAGTTTTAGCAACACGTATGCGGGTGTGCATCCGTATGCAAATACTCGTTCGATAATACTACTGGAAACTCCTGCGAGATGATCAGGCATTTCGAAAAATAGCCTTTTTACGTGTCAAGGGCGTAAATATATACAGCCATACTGAACTTATACACAATGAACTCCCGAAATTTTTAAAGTTCAGCAGTTTGGTAGGTCGTTGATAGCACCTACATTGGCCTTCTTCGCTCTTTTACGGACTTTATTGCAAAAGAAGTCCCAATTTCCGTTTAGTTAATTCTTACAGAGAAATTGTTAAGCCTGTTTTTGTGTATTTGTATGAGTAAAACAAGCCAGAAAACGCCAACTGGATATATTAACTGGGCCGAACGTCTTCACCATTACACTAATGAGGTAGTAATCATTGTACAAAGCTGAAAATATATAATATCTGCAGATGATACCAGTGTGCCCCTTGCAGGAAGCTCAGGTATCGATCTCGAAAACTAAACCAAATGACAACCAAAACTAATAATTGGACCGTTGATAATTGTGTAAGAATAATATCAGGAAAACTTTTTTGCCCCCCAAACAAAAGAATTCGGTTAAATTAAATCATACAGAATTCGAAGTCTTAAAATCTTTTAAAACACTTCGGGTATACTTAATGAAAACGGAATGGGGGAAAACGATACTAAACATTCTATCATCAAATTGTCTAGATTAATCAAAGGTTATACGTCACCACTGTTTTTAAGTCCAGATCACTTTAGGGTCTCGCCTTCGCGACGTAGCTCCCCGCTGCACCCACGTAGCGTTCCCCACCCCTCCCCCGTTCCGTCCCCCCTTGCGTTCCGTCGTAGCGGCTGTCGTCGCGGCGCCCAACGTGTTAACTTTCTTGAAATAACTTTCGCTCGATTAGTTGTTTTTTTTTCTTGAAGTTGGCCGCTCGATAATGGCTTCCGTACAATTTATATGAGAAGCAAAAACAAACTGTGTAACTTTTGTCTTAGGTTGGTACAAAACTGACAAATGCGCCTGGGCGGCGCCGTTCTTTTCGCTAACATACGTTTTCTCACGATCTGCTAAGGTGCCGCACCACACACGCACACTAGCTGACGCGCAAACGCTCGACTGCCCGGGCACAAGTCCGTCACGCGTCCCGGACGCAGGCCACTTGAGCGGCCGATGTAGGATGTCTTCGCGCTGCTCGATCGGTCATTAACAAGGCGCACGTGACGGCCAGCTGCGAGACGACCATGGGTGCACGTTCGTCAGCTCGATGCAAGGGGAACACAGTTCCGCATTATAAACACAGCACTCACAGTAAAATAAAATACACAAGGAAACGCAAGGTACGGGAGAGGGGCAAATCGTTTGTCTACTCGCAGAGGCTTCCAAATCCAAACGATTTATATAGTCATAAGCGTTCGAAACTCCTGAACCACTGACGCTTGTCATACATCTCCCCGCTATTTAGGGCAAAGAAAAGTGCAGGTGCATTTGAAGCAAAATATGCGTAATTAACTGGCAGCACCCCCGTTCATTTAGTTTGAAACGCCCATTGGGTTGGTTTTTACGATATCAAGCGAAAAAAAGTGGCAGTGCAACGCCGGCGTGTGCAGAGGAGGAAAAGCGAGCACAAAAAGAACACAACTCCCGCTGGCGAAATTTCAGGCAGGGGGCGCGCGAGCACTGCGAAGGCGGAAATCTGAAATGCGGGGCACTAACCTCCGTTGAATTCATCAGGACAGGAATGAGACAGGGCAACGAATGAAGTGATGGATGGCAAGGGTGAACGGATAACGGTGCCAAAAGCCCATTATGGCGAATCACTGCTCTTCACTTTCGACAGCTGCCACATTTTTAATTAATTTTTAATTTTAAACAGCTTTAATTTTATTTTCGCATATTAACCAACATGCTTTTGGATAATTTACTATTTTGGCCTTTTAATAACTATGCAATTCTCGTTTGGAGCACTACCACGAACGAAAACTTGCACAAGCCTACTGTTTTGCAAAAGCGGATCATTCCTTTGTGTTGTAAACTTCCTTATCGCTCACACACTGCTTCTGCTTTTGAAAAATTTTACATTGTTCCAATTAATTCCGTGTATAACTATAAGTCATGTCGTTAATTATAAATTGGGTTTAATCAGTAATGACGATACACTAACCAGGCTTGCTGGATTAAAAGAAAGCATGGGAGTCTACTAGACCCGTACACCAGAACCTCGGAACGTACAGAAATGCCACAAAAATTACGGGCCATAAATCATCCAGTACTTATTGTCAATAACAATATATAGTGCTTTCATTTATAACATTTCCTCTTCAACGCTTTCATTCCGACAGTTGCATGCTTTGATTTGTAAACCCAATGCACGGCAATGGGATTTGTTTTTATGATGTATTTGACATTTCTAATTGCTTTGATTCGTATTGATAACTGTACTGCTCTTCTTTTGTACCACACTTGTTTTTGCACAAGTGTACTCGTTTTTCACCTGTTTTGTGACTAACTACAATTTTCCTGTAATTCCTCTCGTCATGCTCGACTTGCTGGTCTGTGTGCAAGGTGGCTAGGGCCCTTCAAGCTGCTTCAACATCCTTTTTTCCTGGTCCTGCTGCGACAACGGGCTGTGAAATAACCAAATTGAATTCAACATTGTATTGTACAAATTCTACAATAGTGAAGAATCTCTAAAATATACAATTTACCCAAAATTCGGATTCTCTCCGTAAGAGATTGTTAGGGTGAAACACGGAAACTACTTTTCAGACATTTGTGCGAGTTCTATATATCAGCAAAAATCACTTTGATGTCTAAAGGTTTCTTCGAGATAGTCAAGAATTTTGCCAATACATAACGCAATTTTACTCTTTTAGGGGAGTAACATTTTTAAAAATACGGCTTTCAAGGTTAGACTTAATAAAAAGGCTCACTAAGTGAGCCTCTGCTTCCTGGCAGGAATGTAGCCCCTAAATTTTAAGCCTCTGGATCAAAATGTTTCGAATCGACGCTGATTAGTCAATCATTCATTCAGTGAGTCAGTCGGGGCCTTCTCTTTATAGCTACCGATTCTCTAAGTGTCGTAACAGCCAGCCGTAAGCCCTAGGCCCAGTTTATCAGTTGTGGGAAGCTGTCAAGAGGATTGACTGCCAGGAGCGATAACTTTACGCTGTATTCAGAGCCGAGAAACGAGGAAGTTTAGGGCGATACCGGCTTTCATCGTCAGAGTGCAACCGAGTGCAATCCGGTGTTCGGAAGATAGCAGCACAAGGGACTTCACGGGCAAAGTGAAAGGGTACGGAGGCACATCGTTTTTGCCTGCTTGGTTACGGCCGCTTACAAAGCTCCGAAGAACCAATCAGTATTCAACTTATTCATGACAGCTATCATGCGGAGTACTGTACCGGACTGCATATGCCGCGTTCGTAAAGGGCCCACGAAGACAAAAAACCCGACTTCGCTGAATTTTAAACAACTAGCTTTCGTTAACATTAATTCAACGGACGAAAAAGTGAGAACTCTAAAAGCTTCAAATCTCGCGCCCGAGTGATGTAATATAGGCAGAGGTAACTTGATAGGGGCCACCACTAAAACGTAGTTATCCATGTACTAACTGCAAGTTAGCGTTCAAGTTGCTGTCAAACGGAACTAGCGGCCCCGCAAGAATCTCCCAGTAATGTTTCTGGCGGCGGCTGTGGACGGCGACCGCCAATCGCACGAACAAGATTCTGTGACGTCACTGAGGAATCAGCGGAAAATAGCTTGGACGTGCCTGTGCTTAACATGTTTTCTTTAATATATCGTTCCGTTTTCCAAGTTTGCGATAATATTGCTATCATTGCTATTGGTACAAAAAGATGTTTTATTAATGAACGATTTATGAATGAATGATCCATTCCCGATGGAAATTGAATATGCCAATCTTGTTTTGTTTTGTTTTTTCAATTGTGAACTTTTGTCCTATTTTCATTGTTTAGTTGAAATGAAATCACCCCTTATATTTATTTATTTTTTGGTGCGTCTGATATTGTTGCACTGTTGCTGCCAATGTTTTTTTTTTGTAATTATTACCTCTGTATTAACGCATATAGGGTCCCCGTACAGTCACAGACTTTGGGGCCTTTGTCTGTTGTGCTTTTACTTATGTACTTTTCTTACGCACTTAAATAAACTCCTCCTTTTTCTTCTTCTTCTTCTTAAACTGGTATTTTATTGTCATGGACTCTTTAATCTTTGCGGTATATTGAACAATGAGATCGCGCACCGAAGCGCAGCAGTGGCGGCCCTTGGTAACAATGTGGACGTGACTTTAGAGCCTAGCATTTCCTAACGGCACGTATTACAAAACATTTCGCACACCAGGGCAAAAACGATAGAATAAATGAACAGAAAACTACCCTAATGCGATTCAACCCCTTATTAGGTAGATGTGCTCACACCACATGAATGCACAGAAATTTCATCGAATTGTGTAGTAGTGCTTTAGCACTCTTGCGGCGCTTGTCTTCTTGTGCCGTGTTTATAGCGACATTTGGTTATGAGCAGCCAAATGTGCTGCATTGTTTTATTGGTTAATGGAGTTTCATTCTCTCGTTTTGCCAATGATGCAGTGCAGTTGCGCTATCATATAGATTCTTAGCCCCACCAATTACGTATTTTTGGGCCGATATCAGGCTTCTAAAATTCCTTTCGACCAAATAGGGCCACCTCCCCACCGCGGCCTCCTACCGCCACATCCCCACGCTCACCGCCAAGTCCCTCGCCATCGCCCACGCTGCCCTGACCCACTGCCACCAACCCTACCTGACCATAATCACCGACTCGCAGCAAGCCTGCCACCTTTACCTAGCCTGCCTCGCCCCGCCAGCAGCCATTCACCTCCTTCAACACCTCCATGAAGACATTGACCTCTCCCTTGTCTGGACCCCCGGCCACTCCGGCCTGGCAAAGATGAGGCGGCCCACGCCGCAGCCCGCGCACTCATTACCCGGGCCACTTCCCTCGCCCCGCCTCGACCAAGCAACTCTCCGACCCCCCGAACCAGCAGCCCGGACACCTCTCGACCCCACGTACAACTCCATCCTCTCCCACCACACTAACTCCCGACAGCAATACCGCCCCCCCCCTCCCCACCCTCCAACCCACCCTTCCCTCACCGCCCAACAGGCCTACATCCTCCGCCGACCACAGACCGAAACCTACTTTAACCACATCATCCTATCCCACATTTCCGCTTCTCTCTTTCCACCCGGCTGCCCACATTGTCACATCCCTCTCAACACCTACCACCTCGTCTTCTCCTGCCCCCAACACCCACATACCCGCCCCTCTGCTTCCCCTGAGCAGTGGGAGTTCGAGCTGACCAGCTCCGCACCGGAGCGTCAGGTCGCCCTGGTGCGGCGCGCACTGGAGGCAGCCCGGACAGGAGGCCTCCTGGACTTAGGAGGCCAGCCACGCCCTTCTACCCCTTCCCTTTAGGCTCAATAAACGTTTTGCCGCCACCACCAATATTTCCTTGTACTACAATATAACAAAAAATTTGTTACAGAGTTCAGGTCGCTCAGTCACTTTTCGGTACTCTTCAACCATGCAGTTCTAGCGCAATTAACCTTATCGGCCCTTTTGTCCGATATTTAGGACATTAACCAAAATTATCTTAGCAGTTTGAGAAAAAATGCAAAACAGGTACTTTTCTCGGAAATAACTCTTCGAGGATACTTCTTTCGATAGATATCACCTGTTCGTTTTTTTGTTTCTTTGTTTTTGCTACATCTGAACGCTTGAGAGAGGAAGGCATTGCATTTAAGACCCAACTGTCGTCGGGGTAACTCCAGGGAAGAAAGTCCTATACTTTGATTACACGTCTGTAAATGTAAAAATGATCTGAATACAAGCTTAATTTTTTTATGTGGGCTCAGTGGTTTATAAAATTTAGGGAAGAAGCAGAAAAACATTTCCTCCTAGAATTTAGAATTTTAAAATCGCTAATTACTTGCACCACAAGCTCTATTTTTCGTTTGTAGGCTCACGGGGTGCCAATATCAAGGGAAATGCAGACAAAAAAAAAGTGTTTGCTAGAAATAAAAAAAAATCAGGGCTGAAGGTGTTAACATGCACACGCGGTCAATAATTCTCGTTCGAATCTGATTTTTTTATAGAACAGAGGCGATCACAGCTGTAGAAAAGCCGACAGTGCAGGCCGCAGGCAAAGTTACTGCTCTCGAAAGTCGGTTGGGTCACCAGACGTATACCGACATCACTAGTAGGAAGAGTGAATGAATGGCAGCTTGAATTCACCTGTTTGACGGCACATGTTTACAGTCAGTCTTAACTTGGGTGCACCGGACAGTTACAAGCGACACTTACGCTTCAGAAAAATATAATTTCGCACTTGACTTCGGATATCCGACCGTCCAAGCAAACGCCCAAATATATATATCTTATCCTTCACTTACCCGCATGAAGTTAAAGTGGCTTAATGGTGGCTTGAAACGTCTGTACTTCAGCCCCGTGATTTTGTTTGTCGATCACTGAAATTACAGGCTCGTGTAGAATGTTCCTGCATAATAAGAGGATAGAATAAAATACCTAGAATTGCAAATGTAAAGTTTACTGAAACTGGGTCGCTAGCCTTCTATACTCGGTTACAACTCAAGAACGGCACCACCTCATGTAGTGTATCACTCCGCCAAAGCGCCGGACCCGTGACGTCAGTGCGCGCGCGTGTTGAAAGGGGTTTGCTATGAATGCGTGATATCGTCTGCCTTGTCTCACGCAGTTTGTTTGTCGTCACTGGAGTCGTTTATAAGCATAGCAAGTCCAAAAAATCACGGGAACGGCTCACGCCATGTTCAAAATATTCCCACTAACGCCCTACTTGCGCCGCGCGGAGAAACATCCGGCTATGGCGATAACGCACAGCGGCAACTTCCGGTGCCGTTTTTAAGTCGTCACCGAGTATAGCATTATTGTTCCGCTCGCATTCATCTACGCTCTGCGAGACGCCACAAACTCTGAACTCCGAGCCAGCCGGTGTCCTTCGGAGGGTGAAACAAGTGCATTGCGTGTTTGTTCTTGTGCTTGTGCGTTTCTGCTTCCCTCTCCCAGCCGGCGACGACCGGAAAAGGAATGCTGCCAGTTTCTCCCGCTGTCCTGCAGCCCCGGCGAGGTGTTGAATCACGTTACGCAGAACCGTGCCGCGCCTTGGACCGGACACGCCATGACCTCCAGTCTGCCGTTGCCACCCCTCGAGACGGAGTCACTTTTTTTTACGGAGCTAACCAGAGGAAGGAACCTTTCTTTTTTCAACTTGTAGCCTTTCCCTGTTTTTCATTTATACTTGTTCAAAGATGGCCTTTTAAGCCTTCCAATGTTTACCCGTCATCTTTATGGCTAGCGTACGCATCCACCCCATCGAACAGTCTACATCAAGGCCAGAATAATTAACGCTTCCCTTCAAGTACCAACCGCAAAAAGAAATTTCGGGTAGCTCTTGCACAGCAATATATGGCGGCCTTAAAGAAGAAGAAGAATAAGAAGTTTATTGACGTTTGTAAAACAGGAAGGTTACATGAGCAGATGTATCCAGATGAAGATCCCATAGTTTATACTGCACTGGGAGCCTCCGTATATTATTACATAAAAAAAGTACAGTGAATGCTGCCAAAGACCAGTTACACAGTCACTAATCCCATAGTTACACTTCTAGAGTTTGTGGTCTCTCTGCCTGACAATATGTACAACCCTAGCATTGCACAAGGCATGCACTCGTACACACTGTGAGGAACCACCCTGGGTTCGAGCTATTTGAGCGCCCTTACGAGACTGAAACGCCGCCGCGCCAACTCAACACCTCCTCTGTTGGGCAGGTGGAGTAGGGGACGACAAAGGAATATGCCCAGTGTGTGGAGAAGAAGGCGTTTATTTGCGCCGACCCCTTCGGTTACATTTCATACATCCCCGTAGGTGGAAAAGGGCCGGTGGGCGTTCTGGCACCACGCGAAAGTGTGCGCGTCATCGGCGCGCTGAACCAGTGCGTTCAGCAGTAAGGGCAAAATCTGGGGCGCTGGCCGATTGGCTCGCAAGAGAAAGACACTATCCGTCCGTTCCCAGGCACGTACCGCACGGCGTGATTGTCACGTGTCAGGTACGGCCCATATGTGAGCGAAGGGAGTAACGATCAACCTAAGGCACGCGCCGGCATCCGGCGCTAAACACTGCGACCGGGCGGTGAAGGAAATTGTTACGCACATTAGGCGTCCTGCTGAGCGTCTGCCCGAACGTACCCCCGCGCAGAGTGCGCGTCCTGCGTCCCGGCGAGGGGAAGTTCGGGTGCCGTTTAAACACGCCAATGAGGTGAGGTTAACCAAGAACCAGGGCGGAGCGGCCGTCGAGCTGACAGTGCTTTATGGGGAAACGGCCGCCGGCGACTTCACCTCGTCAGGAGTCTGAAGCTTTGGCTCGGCCCAACGCAGTGGCGCAGGGGGGAGCTGGCCCTTCGGGAAGAGAGGTGGAGGGGCGGGGGAGGAGGAGGGGGAGCGCCGCGCTGACGGCACCAAACGAGCGCTTGCGCAATGTACCGGACGCCGCCAGGATCCCCTCAATCCCCTCTCCTTGAATGCCCTCGCCGGTCTGAGAAGAGCTGACCGGCCTTCGCCCATGCATGCAAAAGGCGGCGAAGAGTAGAAAAGAATACATGCACTGGGCAGTCTTAGTCTCCAGCTCATCAAATAATCTACAAACTACACTACTCTACACTACCCCACTCCAGCACGAAGGATACATACAAAAATAAACTTTACGCGACCCCGAAAATACCTATTACATAGTGGCTGGTAAAGCATGCAGGAAAAAAATAAAACATCGGAATACAATGACTGTAATGACGAATGTCCAATGAAGCCGACACTGAAATATACATTACACAGATATCGGTCAGACATGCATACACCAAAATAAGACTAAAAATCCCGCCATCTCCATGAAGTGAATGATGATGAGAGGGGCGAAGCTAAAATGCTTATCGGTAAAACCATGAAACATTCGCCCACACATCATATAAAGATTCCACACGTCAAGCCCGTCGACGACGTCGATGTTTGTGGTGATTATGTAGGGCTTGTTTTGGACGATGAGAATCTCGATGGGTAAGTTGGCGAATTCTGTGTGTGACATTTTAGCCACCTTGGCCGTCGCCTTCTGCAGAGCGTCTTGTGTCGCGTACCCCTGGTACGTGTCTTGAGCTCGCAGGTAGATGAACGACAACCTCTTTTTCTTCCTCTCCTCCTTGTTGGGTAGCAACGAACACGTTGAACATTTTGACCTCTTCGGCCAATCTCTGGTTGGCCAATCCCTAGGGGGATCCTGCCACAATCATCATCATTCTGACGTGTACGGCCGGGAGAGGGACCGAGCAAGAGGAGCTTCGCCCGGAATAAATTACACTGAACGCGACACCATAAAAGCGGTTGCACTAGTGATACGTTAAGAATAAAAAAAAACAAGCACAAAAAACGAAATTATGGGATACGAAGTGATTACAATGAGCGCGGGGTATGCAAAAGATGCTAGGCTAAATATGATTACACAAACACAAAAAAACACCACACGTGGTTAAGCGCGAATAAAAGTAAACACAACTGTCACAAATACATTGTATAGGGTGTATTCACAGAGCCTTGGACCGCGCGGCGGCGCTACCTGCGCGGCGGCGGCGACGCCATATTTGAGGTTGCACTTCGCCGCGCGGGCAGCGCGTTTCCCGACGCGAAACGTTGTTTGCGGCGTGGTGCTGGCAAGAACGTTCGTGTGGCCGGTGTTTTTCTCTGCGTGGTTCGTGGGTTTGCGAATACCTGGTCGTAACGAGTACCCAGCATTGTTTTCGCTGCGAAATTCCGGATGCGCTGTTCACGTCCCCGACAACCGCAGACCCGAAGCAGGCCGAATGACGAAAGCAAGCGCACCGGCTTTTTGTTTGTTTGTTTGTTTTGTTGTTGTTCCGAAGGGAAGGCCAGGGCAGTGCTTGAAGACAGTATGATTTCACGTGACGAATGCAACTGTCCTATGGTTTGACAGGCGCGGCCAGCGGCGTGCATAACCCGGTCCGTTTTGGCGATTTCGCGCTATCTCGGTGTCATCCCCGTGCGCCGATTTCCTTATTTCCTCCGTTGCTTGAAGCGACCGTGGCGCGAGTTGAGAAAATTTCTTCACCCAAAGCTGCGAGGATATTTGGTGTGATGGTGGCGTGTGAGATGAGGAGCTGGTCTTACCGTGCCACCCAGGCATGTTGCGCGCTTTTTGAGGAGTATGAGAGACGGTGAGGTGCTCTGGCGACAGTGTTCTGTGCGTTGAACACACGAAGGTCGTCCATTTGAGCTCCTAATGAAGCGGAACAATTACGCACAGGGTCTGGGTAGAAACCATCGCGAGGTAAGTACGTAATAAAATTTGGTATGGTGGCGACGACAAAGATCCCACCGATGATTTTCAAGTCTTTTTCTTTCGGTAAAGACGAAGCGGAAATTATAAGCAGAGCGACATTATGGAACACGCTTTGGCTACTTCGAAAGCAGCGCAGAGACGAGTGACAAAGGCTGCTCTAGTTTGTCCCTGCGCACGTTAACGTTTTAGTCTGCGCTGTTTCTTGAAGTAGTCAAACTGTGTACCCAGCGTCAAGCTTTGGTGTCTGATCACGTAAGACGCTTGGTTATTAGAGAACAGTCGAAGGCGACGAAGAAGAATTGGATCAATTTGGATGCCCGCAATTACCTGGGAAGCGATATTGTATGTACGCGTGCGTTCACCTCAACACTCGAAGTAGCCCATGGTGAGGCTGGGCGCTCAGTATGGTTCGTCTCATCCATAAAGAACGCCGGCTACCTTAATTTGTGAACATTCTAAGCACTGCGTAATGTTTCAAACATGTGACGAGGTGCGAGGTGAAAGCTCCGACGCCCATCGTCCCGGGGCCCACCTGAATGAAACGGGCTCCAAAAGATTCGGTACTGATCAGCCATATTATCGATAACTTCTTTGTTGCGCTGCTGAGCACAAGGTCGCGGGTTCGATTCCCTGCCGCGGCGGCCGCTTTCTGATGGAGGCGAAAAGCAAAAACGCCCGTGTGTACGAGATTTCGGCGCACGATAAAGATCCCCAGGTGGTCAAAATTAATCCGGAGCCCTCCACTACGGCGCGCCTCATCGCCTGCGTTGCGTCGGCGCGTTAAACTCCACCATCAATCAATCGATAACTTCTTTGGGAATTCGTCGAATGAAGACAGACAGCCTTCAAGCACTGCTCTAGCCGTCGCATCGAAACAGCGAAAAGGGGGAAAAAAATACAAGGCGCGTTTTTTTTTCGTTTTTTTTTTTTTTTTTGTCGTGCGGCCTGCTTTGGGTCTGCGGAGGAGACCAGCGCAGTCCGGATTTTCGAAGCGAGAACAATGCTAGCTACTCGTTACGACGAGGCATTCGCAAAAAACACCGTCCACACGAACGTTCTTGCCAGCAGCACTCTGCAAACTACGTTTCGCGTCGGGAAACGCGCTGCCCGCGCGGCGGAGTTCAACCTCAAATATGGCGTCGTCGCCGCCGCGCGGCCCAAAGCCCTGTGAATACACCCTACATACAGTTATTGGCTCCCCTACCCCCGCGCGCGATAAAGTCGGCGGTTGTTGCGATGGAAAGTCCTCATCAATGTTAGGTGACTGCTCCGCCGGCTTACCTCGACATTGGGGAGGGGGAGGCAATGATGCTCGCTGCCTCGCCACTACAACGGCAGTAGTGTCTCTAGATTAGATACAGAGTACCCTCACTGAGGCACGCAAATAAGCAACGGCGGCCACTTCGGTGTTTATCAGTGTTTCCAGGGTACCAATTCTCTAACACGAGAGCCCTCGTTTTGAAACGACGCGGTAGCTCCATGCAAATGCATGTGTTCTTGTGCGTGGGCGCCGCTTTGAGTGTAGAAGAGGGACGAGATAAGCCAAGAAAATCACTGTAGCAAGGGGCGCAAAGCGAGCTACACTACCCCTTCCCATCTCTCCCCCCGTCGTTTTGCTTGTCTCTTTGCGCCCTTGCCGCAGCACTTTTCTTGGCTAATCTCGTCCCTCTTCTACACTCAAAGCGGCGCCCCCGCACAAGAACACACGCATTTGCATGGAGCTACCACGTCGTTTCAAAACGAGGGCTCTCGTTTGAGAGAATTGGGTCCCAGATTGCCGCTTCTGCGCCCTCACCGCTAACTTTGACGAGGTCATTTCTAAAGCAACACTGCCGAGGACGCAGCAACACGGCATCTTCGGACACACTTTTGCAGCTGAAATGCTGAGAATCGCGTTATCTTTCATGCGCGTTCGGAACGACGCCAGTCAAGCGCAGACGCAGAGCAGGGAGGGCAAGCTGAGACTACCGCAGTTGACCGGCAGAAAACGCATAAATAACAAAATTGCCCCACTCAGGAACCGCCGCAGTGTATACAAACGTCACGTGATGCGAACTGAACAATGATCGTGGAGGCGGCACGGAACAATAGGAGAAAAGAGTTCCAATACACTGTGACTTTATCTAGTGACACTAACCGGCACTACACAAGCTGCGTGTGCGGCTCCGCCGCCATCTGCGGCTCCAGGGTAGAAAGCGCCGTGCTGACGGCACCAAACGATCGCTTGCGCAATGTCCCGGACGCCAGGACCCCCACAAGTTAAAGTAACAGAGCAATGTGAACCAAGTAAGTTACGTTATAACATTATTATAACATCGTTCTTGAGCCCAATAATCCTGATGGACAGAAAACACTCAATTTAGAAAGCGTTCATGCGTACGGGATTTCTCGGCCTGGTTAACAACTCCAGGTATCTCACCTTGCACCTTGGTCGTGTGAGTTTTCAAGCATGCCTGTGACAAAATGTGAGCTTCATTTTACGAATAACTGCGTGGAGTCCGTCCAAACATCCTGCAGAGCTCGAGAGCGAGGGATGGGAACGCGCTCTGGAGGTATAGCGGCCGCAGCATCCCCTTGCTATACTATACTATACTATACTATACTATACTATACTATACTATACTATACTATACTAGTCGGTTACCAGTTCAAAACAGCTTCGGGAGTAGCCACTGCGCCTTATCCCCGCAAACGGCTGTTCCTCCGCACGGCTCCAAGTTTTTGTTAGTGCGAGTGTTTCAGGAAGCACAAAAAAGCAGCAGGCACGAAATCACACCTAGGGAACTTAATTTCCGGGTTAGTGTAAATTTTTACAGCCGAATTTGCTCATAAAAAGATAAGCCCATGCGCTTTCGGCGCCATCTCTTTTCGAAAGTCGCGCGCGTAGACGTCACGGGGGCGTTGCTTCAGCGGGGTGCAACATACGTGAGCTTTTTCCGCTTTTAACTTGTACCCATGGGAGCGTGCGCATTGTGGAAAGGAGTGCAGAGAGTGGGGGAAAAATGAATGAGTGAGAGCAAAACGAAGGACTCATCGATGACGATGCGATAACACCGCTTCGCGAGCTTCGCGGCCAGTTCAGCCTCACTCGAGCTAACGGCGTGGAGTCGGCGGCCGCATTTACGTGGCATTCACCGTTGAGATTAGTGCGCGCGGTGCGTCTGCGGAAAGGATGTCCGCCCTTGAAGCAAAAGACGCAGCGACGACCGGCGAAGAAGGTAAGTTTGAAGTTCCGCACTCGCATCGCAGTTTTTAAACGCGAAAGAATTGGTTGATTTCTACACATTGGATTTCTGTATCGCCCACCACATATATTTGCTGTTTCGAGTGATGTAACGTGCAGATCCTGTCACGAATGTCACTCAAATACATGGCCTGTAAGCAACATGAGCAAAAACAAAGAAGGGATGCGGGGCTGAATCTTCGCTCTTTAAAAAAAAAACGGTTGTGGTCTTCACTAACAGAACACTTACAAGTTACTTGTCTCAGTGTACACTTCCAGTTAATTTCCTAACCATGCAGTTGCTAGTGGCAGGGCCCAGGAACCGTTCCGCGGGGTAGTCAGGTTCGTAAATAGTTCGTGAATACGGCCGTTGCTAACCTTTAACGACCTTTTCTATTCAGAGCGGCGTGACGGCTGGGAGTTTAGATCGCTAGAATCGTAACGTTAGTTTATTTGATTCGGAGCTTTAGCGGTTCAACCCTGTTTTCTCTCCCAGTGTGTCCGTCCAAGAAAGATGCTCTTCGCGGCCCAGCCATTTTTACAAGAGGACGTCTAAGGCAAAGGGAATTTGTCTCCGACATACATTCTTATAGCGTCTCCGATCTCACCATTCGTGCGACTATGACAAGTTGGCATTTGTAGTTTATTTCGTATGCAGTATTTACATCCCATCAGTTGCACAGCAATTTATTCATAAGAGATTGTACGATTCAATACATCTCTAAACATTTTCCGAATCATTTCCTTCGAAAGAGCTGCATACCGTGTAGCCGTATCGTCGGCGTCTTTTTGTTGAACATCGTAGAAGCCCCAGCTGTGATATCCGGCACGAACAGAGTAAAAATAATACATTGTTAACCGGAGAAATACCCTGCTTGTTCTAACTGCAAAGATGTTTTTTTTTTATGTTAACAATATATACAAGTTGCCCATTCCAGTATTTCCTGTGAGAAAACGCCGGGGAGAAAGCTTGTTGTGTTTCAATGTAGAATTTTATGACACCTAGAAAGGATGACCTTCCGAGGCAAGACAGCCATTTAGGTTGTATTCGCTGGCGTGGAGCGCATTTCGGCAAGCATGTGTGTCGAATTAGCAACGGGGACGCGCGGCCACAATCATGGTGGCACACGCATCACGCCGTCGGGAGTCCGTGCCACCGATATCGAAATGGTGACATTTTGGAGAAACATGGGTTTCTCTAAGCGACGGAAACACGTTTTCCTTTCCGCGGCGGAATGCGCCGTCCGCTCTCACGTGATTCCGCCATGCGCATTCGTTTACGGAGCGAGCGGGTAGCGCGCAGCGTTGTTTACGCCTAACGGCGCTCTGGCAGGGAGTTCGTTTCGGCTCCGCCCGTTGTTTACGCGTGCCGCCGCCCTGGATTCGGACGTCGCCCGGTTTTCGCCCTGCTAATGTCGGCCGTCGAGTCCGAGCTCCCGCTCCCAAGTGGCCGTCTGTCCGCCACACTCCATTACCATTACAGAGAACTCAGAAGTTGTTGGAACCACCGCAGATTTGCTCCTCGTCACAGCAAGCTCGCTCTCCTCCGCGCTTCACCGTTCCCTTCGAGGCTTCTCGTTTCGCGAACGCAGCATGACGCCAGCCAGCAGTGTTCGAAGCGCGTTGTGTGCTGACAGCGGAACTGCTCTTCTCTACTCTTTCCGCGCCTTCCTGATCTTTCCTTTTCTCTATTCTATCCTAGCATCACTTCACAATCTCGCTGCTACTATTCATATATGTTGACGCCACGGCTGAAACGACGGATGCAAAAGGCTCGAGGGCAAGTAGACCGCCACCACATGATGTGAGTGCAGTCAACATATATCTGTTGGTGCCGCCACTGCCGAGAATCGGGTTGAAACGCGGCAGACGATGCTCGCTGGTGCTTTTTCTTTCTGCAAGATGGGGGCGCGTGCGCAGGTACAGTGGTCACGGTCATGGCGCTTTTCAGTGTTGCCAAACGAACAAATCGCCCGCTAAACTTTTCAGTGAATACCGCCTGTAAAAAGGGGCCTAATTCAGCGTTGAAAGTAAATAGTTACTTGCTCCAAATTACTCTTTGTTCCGAACAAAATGTCATTTTGACCATCAATTGCCACGTTCGATAAGTATTTTGCTTGTTGTAATCAATGGGCAATAAGACTGTGACTTCTTTAGCGTATAAAAGTATTTGTAAAGTAGATGCGTACTTCGGGTGCAAAGATAACAATAACGCTCGCCGCGAAGTTTTGCCCACCATTACGCGTTAATGTGAGAATGCGGAACTTCCCTCGTCTACATAGACTGAACTGAAACTGAAACAGTGCAGTCCTGCATTGACGACTGAAATATTTACTTTAAGCCAGGGATATCAGTCAGGATAAACCGAGTAATGAGAGCGAATTGGTAACGTACCAAAATGGCGAGAATTCTGCTACCTGTACCTTAAACAAACAAATAAATCGACTGATAGGATGATATAGACACTTTCTGGAGTGACGATTCCGAATACCACGTTAAAATCGCAGGTGAGTCATATTGGCCGTTATCTGTAAAACTCGCCCCCTCCACAGAATGTGGCCGACCTTTCTTCTTGCACTCCTCTTATCAGTAAGGTGGACCACATACATCTGTACCAAGTACTCTTCGACCGCACTGGCTATTGGAAGCATTGCAAACGCTCAATCGGTAGCCACGCTTGTTGTTTTTTTCGTGACTTAGCTCGACATTTACTGCTTTCCAGTGATTACACGTTTTCTCTAGTAACTGACGGATCAGTTAGGGCAAGTGCTTTGAGCTGGAATTTGCTTTGGACAACTGAGGACCGCCCCGCCCCGCATTTGCGGTCCGTAGCGTCGCTAAGTCGCATACAACATTTATATTTCTGAGAATAAGTTAACGGGATGTATAGTCTAAAATGATGGTTACCGTCTAAGTAGCCCAGCGCACCTGTGACTCAGCTGATATTTACAATGTCATCATCATCAGGCTGTCTACGCCCATTGCAGGGCAAAGGCCTCTCCTATGGATCTCCAATTACCCCAGTCCTCTGCTAACTCCGGCCAATTTATCTCCTCAAACTTCTTGATCTCATCTGCCTATCTAACATTCAGCCGCCCCCTGCCACGCTTACCTTCTCTATAGGAATCCTCTATGTTGCCGTTAATGACCAACGGTTATCTCGCCTTCGCATTACATCCCTGCCCACGCTTATTTCTTATTAAATTCTCCTAATGTGTCCTTGACACGCGTTTTACCGTGAACTACTCCGCTCTTTTCTTACATGCGAACTAGCCCGCTCATTCTGGGTATCTGTGCGAGTTTAGGCTTACGGTGAAAGAATTCAAAGATCTAGTTAAAAAATCTGCACAAACTCAGACAATTGTCTGTTTATTGTCTATAGTGTGAGTTCTTTGCATCCAGATTTGTCTATGAGTAGCAATAAGGTTGGGTTATTTTATAGTTTTTCACATTCTTTTTTGCTTCTTTTCGTCAATGATGTAAATTTATACCGCTATGGCGATTGAGAGCCAATTCTCCGCCAATTATGTATTTTTCCGCAGATGCAAGGGCGCGATGCAGGGCTGGCCCACTCTCGCTATTTTTATTCGTATTTCCAACATTCTTTTTCCGCTTTTTTAGTTTTGTCATCCTTTTTCTGAGAACACGTATAAGGTGCATATTTTTGATTTCGTCAGTCCATTATGGGAAAATCTTATTTTTCTATATTTTGTTTTGTGCTTTTTTCGAAATTCTGTTCGAGCAATTTTCTTCATTTATTCTATAACGACGGAATGTCTTACTTCGGCCAGTTATGCTTGTGGTAATGCAGGGAGTTACACGGTTTGCTCATTGTCGGCGTTTTTATTTGTATTTCGAACGTTCTTTTCTGGGCTTTTTTTGTGTATTTGATGTTCGGTTTTGTGGGGAGATTTATAAGATGGAAATTTTTTATTTTGTGTGGTCTTTTTCTTTTTTCTTTTTTATATTGTGGATTTCGAGAATTCCTTTGACCAATTATCGCCCTTTACGCTATTATAACGATTACATGTGTTACTTCCATCAGTTTCACATTATTTTTGTGTGTGTGTGGAAATGCAGAGCGTGACACGATTTGCTCATTTTTGGTATTTTTAATCGTATTTTGAGCGTTCCTTTATTGTGGATTTAGGAAATTCATTTAGACCAATTATCGCCATTTCAGAGCGTGACGCGATTTGCTAATTTTTGATATTTTTAATCGTATTTTGAGCGTTCCTTTATTGTGGATTTGGGAAATTCCTTTCGACCAATTATCGCCATTTACGCTATTATAACGATTACATGTGTTACTTCCATCAGTTTCACATTATTTTTGTGCGTGTGTGGAAATGCAGAGCGTGACACGATTTGCTCATTTTTGGTATTTTTAATCGTATTTTGAGCGTTCCTTTATTGTGGATTTAGGAAATTCTTTTCGACCAATTATCGCCATTTACGCTATTATAACGATTACATGTGTTACTTCCATCAGTTTCACATTATTTTTGTGCGTGTGTGGAAATGCAGAGCGTGACACGATTTGCTCATTTTTGGTATTTTTAATCGTATTTTGAGCGTTCCTTTATTGGGGATTTGGGAAATTCCTTTCGACCAATTATCGCCATTTACGCTATTATAACGATTACATGTGTTACTTCCATCAGTTGTGCATTGTTTTTGTGTGTGTGTGGAAATTGAGAGCGTGACGCGATTTGCTAATTTTTGATATTTTTAATCGTATTTTGAGCGTTTCTTTGCGGCATTTTTTGTTTCATTTCCAGTTTTGGGGGGTGATGAAAAGGTGTACGTTTTTTTATTTCATCGGATCATTTTTGTTGCTATTTTATTTCTCAATTTTTTTAATTTTTTTTTAATTCTCTCGATTTACGCTATTATACCGATTAAACGCGTTACTTTCGCCAATAGTGAATTTTGGTGCGAATGCCCGACATCACGTCGTCCTCGCCGTGCGGTTACACGGTAAAGAACACTACGCTATGAAAACGAACGCAAACAACGCTGTGATTGGATTAGCGTAGCATAAAGGGCGGTGTTCGCGGAGTCATGACCTTTTCGCTTTAACAGGAAGATTGAAAATTTGAAGTTGTTTCAGCTTGCATGCGAAGGTAAATTGATTTTTTTAAATAAGAAATAAAGCACACACATTTCCGCTATTCAAACGTCCTAAAACGTGCATAGCGGCCGCAGAGGAAGTCGACTGATCCATGGGCATTGCCTTGTATTCCCAATTTTTTCCTTAACCCACCATGACTTATGCCTATACTAATATCCCTGCATGCCTAATAGCGCATCTTAAAACCGTATCGATTGCCAAGCCGAATGAGTATGTTAATTTTTACCGCGGCTTGTCGTATATGGACTGGTCGCCAGCAAATAACTACTACAGTTATGTCATTTGGCCGGACAAATATTCCCGTATACTTCTACAACGAGGCAAACCTGCGGCCTACATCAAAAGTGAGGCAGGTCTCACCGCCAAGGGTAGTGTGTGTAGTTGCCTTTTTACAACGGCTAAATGATTTGCTTATGGATTTTCGCAGCGTAAGACGCCCAAACCAAGTTTATGAGTTTTGTGATACCGGCGCCCCATTACCATCCTGCTTTGTGAGTCATCGGCACTACAGACTTTCATACTAAAATATACTAGAGGGAAATATGGCACCCCTGTCTAGGCGAGCCGCCCTTCAGCGAGTGTTCCGTCATGTAAAGGGTAGACGCGTTCCACTTCTCCTTGGCATGGCTCACGAACAGAGTTGCCTCTGACTGCAAAAAAGAAAAAAACAATATTCCTGGGGAAGATTAATCCAATTTGTTCTGTTATAGAATTGTAGGTCCAGAAATATTTATTTGACAGGAATTATTTACAGGCTTCACGCAAGATGAACAAGAAAACGATGTTACCGTTTTTGTTGATTCTGGCTTCGAGACAAAAAAGGAGCCTTGTGTCTGGCCAAGCCAAGTAGGGCAGGAATATCGCTAGCTGCAATTGTGGCGCCTACGACGGCACACGATCGCAGCGCCGGATTTCCCCCTCGTGTGTATTAGTATGAAACTATTACCTGCACCAAGTTCAAATTCGTGTAGGTCACGTAAGCTGCACAGATTCGGTAGCGCAACGAGAGTTACAAAGAGAGCGTCGTGGACCGTAGTCGTTTAATTGCGCCGTTGACAAATAAGAAAAGGAAAAATAACGTGTTGAGGCAGTGCAGGCTTGTGACGTAGTTTCTGCAATGGCTCCTCCACGAATGGCGCACAAAATCGCTACAAAACGCAAACATCAAATCGCCTATGCCACTTCGGAACTCAAGAAGAACATATTTGCTGCACAGTTCATGTTCACTAACACCTGAGTGGGCTGTCAAGACCCAGAAAAAATCCTGGGGGACGCAGTTATCTCTTCTATTTTTTTAGCGATCTTACTTCGAAACAAGTAAACCAGGCTGAGAAAACATTGGCTTTTACGGAAGCCTAAACGGAAGCATTGGTAAAATCAGTACATAGTCTAAGATGCAGCCAGCCATTACTGAAGCTTGTGTTTATATGATTTCTCTAAACACATTTTACTCTAGAAAAGTTGTATCCTTTTCTCCTCCCTTCTTTTCCGGTGTAGCCAAAGAAGTCAGCCAGGCCGACGCGCTACCTTTCGACGAAAGGTAAGGGTGCAGTGTCAATGTTGTGATAATGTGACCAGCGTCCTAACCAACGACACCATCATTTCTTCCTGTGGAGCATTCAGGCGTACGCAGATTGCAAAGCCATCAGATTTTTACGCCAGCTTATCATGCCTCTACCACCCCACCTTCATCTTCCTAAAAGGCCGTATAAGACTGAGCTTTGCAGTGCTGCGTTTTACCTGAACGCGGCTTTCCGCTGAACGCGAACCGAATACCAAAACCGAATTAGTAGTTTTGCCGGAAGTAACCAGTGCCAGAACCGTTATTTTCTTGCCGTCTAACAGGCAGGAGGAGTGCAATTCAGCCTTGCTTCCTGAAGTTAAACGCAGTGGCGTTGGTTCGGAGAGGCGAGCTTTCAGCGCTGTTGCTGCTACGGCAGATACAAATGTCCCTCAGCATTGTGCGCGTAGGCGGCGATCATGCATCGTAACGCAATCAGAAGCCCACCCTGCCAGAGCTTCCATTAGGAAACCCAAAGCTTGTGGAGAAGCACATCCTACAAACGCGCCGCGTTGAATAGCATGCCTCCTCATACTGCTGCTCCTCCCGCAGGCTACTGGGTGAATACTTCCCCAAATCAAAGAGCTTCGACCACCCGAAGCTACTTACCAAGCTAAACGATGCGGAGTACCACATCCGGAGGAGCGGAAAGCGCGGGAAGTGTGTCATCTTCAACTACAAGGTGAGCGCTGCCGGAAAATCTTGGGGGAGGAGGGAGAGGAGTTACTAGCTTCCGTGACGTCTTGGAGCATCGTGGCAAGCTCATGATTGCCTCGATGACTTGGCGAAAACACATGGAATGGGCTCATAAAAGAAAATACCGGTCTGTTCAATTTTAGAGAGGTGACCTTTGGTAACTTACTGAGCTCCATTCCAGCCATAAAGACGGTTGTGCAAGAGATTAACTTTCGCGCTGCAGTGACGTATTGAGCCAGGGGTGACGCATTGTAGGCAAGCACTAAAAGCACCAATATCAGTGTGTTCGCTGCCCGTTAGTATTCTAGAGGTATGATCAAACAGATATAGAGGCTCCAATGCAATCGCTCAGTCATGTTTCTTAGCGGTGGCTTAGTTCGGCGGCCGTCAATCGGACAAACAAGATGCTATGAAGTGATAGAAATATCTCCGGAAAGGGACTGAGAAGTTACCACTGTTTCACATGTTTTCTTTTACGTCTTAATTTTTTTCTTGAAGGTAGTGGCAAACTGATATCATTTTTAGTTGAGGCAAAGTAGCATTTTTAATCATCCAACTTGTGTATTTGTCTTCATGGCCCCTTCAAAAGGCAGCAGAGTCTGCAGCCTTGTTTTGTGGGTCAGGAGATGATTTTGCATATCGTTCGCCAAGATCTCCAGGATGTCGGCATGTGCCACGTTTGCGCTCAACCTTCTGTAATCAGAGGATCTCAGATCAGCGCCCGTCGACATACTGCATTGTTTAATTCAATTTTAACGTTTTGCTTGACTGTGCGGTTCTTTTTTTAGGCAGTTTAATGCAAACAAGTAGTGTTTCAGGATGTTGTTCGTCAGGCGGTAGTTGCAAGAACTACGTCTCTGTCCGTAATCTCCGAAGTCTCTCCCCGCTTTTTAATATCACCCTTTTTGAACTGCTAGCCAGCCTCTCGAACATTCCTGCCCTCCACCATGCCTTTTACGCTGATGGCTTAACGATATGAACGACAACCGGCTCCTCTGGACAACAGCAGGACAACCTGCAACAAGGTATCAACGACACGCTCCAATGCTTGGAGCAACGAGGACTCCCCTGCGCCCCTAACAAATCCGCCCTTCTCGTGCTCCAGGCTAGAACGCGTGGTCGAACCCCAAAACCTGCGCCCGACCCATCCGTAACAATCCCCACTGCTCCCGTACCTCAAGTCCATACCTTCCAATTCTAGGAGTCCCTTCTCACACCGATGGATAGGGGGAGGCACGTTTGCCACAATTACACCAAACGACTACGTAACTGATTCATCTTATTCGATGCATCTGCACCCAGCGCCATGGCCTAAATGAACAAGACACATGCTGTATCGTCCAAGCACTGCTGATCAGCCGCATAGCATACGTAACACCTTATGTACAGTTGAAATGAAAAGAGCATTCCAAACTTGACGCCCTGATCCGTAAGACGTATAAAATAGCCCTTGAACTTCCCTCCTTCACGCCGACTGAGCTCCTCCTTAAACACGGCCTGCATAATACACTGTCAGAAATACTAGAAACCCAACAAGCCAACCAACTCACGCGATTGTCTCTAACACGTACAGGCCGCACTGTTCTCACGAGACTTTGCCGCCACGTCTTAACTCCGACAGAAGCACCCACTCGAATTCCTCCCGAAATCCGTGTCAACATTAAAATTGCCCCATTCCATGCAACATGCCCCCTTCTTACAACAAAAGCCGATGAGCAGCTCGAGTCCGCTATCTCCTGAGACTAGTGTCTCAGGAGATAGAACCCCGAAAAACCCAGACACCAGATACACTGATGCAGCTGCATGCCATAACCGCCAAGCTCACGCCCTTATAGCCCTCAACACCCAAGAAACCGTCCTGACGAACGCCACGCTACCCACTACCACCTCCACGACAGCAGAAGAAACTGACATAGCTTTTGCTGCAACCACAGCCACGGCAGATTACCTTTCCATCATCACAGACTTCCAGGAAGCATGCCACCACTATCAAAAAGGATGTATCTCGCCTCAAGCCCTCAAAATACTACGACGCATACAAAAGCTGCCTTTCATCTATATTGTGTGGACACCAGGCCACGCCAACCTTCCATAAAATGAGGGGCGCACGCCGCTGCCCGCGAATTAACTACGCGGGCATTCCCTGAAACCAGAGAAGACCCACCGGAATCCCTAAATCACCTCCCTGTCCCGAGTCGTTTCAATGACATCTTGTACCAATAGCATCTAAATTGTCTAGTTTACCCACCTCCTCATCCATCTCTCAACACCGACGACGCACGCTTTTGGCGACGACTACAAACCCAGACAAACTGCAACACAACAACACCACCCAACGTATCACCAACCATGTACCCCTACGAATGCCCATCCTGTAAGACCCCCAACACCACATGCCACCTTGTCTGGGCTTGTCCCTACCACCCAAACCCCATCCCGTCCCCCTCCTTGGAGAAGTGGTAGTGTGAGCTGACCAGCTGCCTGCTACAGACGCAGGTTAACCTCGTGTCTCGGGCAAGAGACCACGGCTCACGGCTATCCAGACGATAGGAAGGCTACCCACAGCAGCATTTTCCGCTCCAATATACGTTTCTCTCCTCCTCTACCTACTTTCAACAATTTAGTTGTAATATACGGTTCCCTTTCTTTTCCTTTCATTTCCTTCTGTAATATGCTAAATTTTGGCATATACTTTATTAGGACTGCTCTAGTTGCATCTCCGCAACGTTTTCGCTAAAGCCGTGGGAGATTCGTACGGGTCCGTCTGAGTGAAATGGTCCGGACCACTTCACTCAGACGGACCCGTACGAGCCTTCGCGCATTTGGGGACTCAGTGTCCCACCTTTTTTCAAGGTTGTCCACGAATGTTTCGTTTTCCGATAAGCTTCCTTCGGCCACCTGCGGGCCATATGGCACTTGCCTCTGTCTAACGACGGTCTCAAACCGACATTAACAAATGTTTTTATTTCGTTCTTTTTTACCATTGATCACCAGTAGGCAGAGGTTGGCATGCCTCTCTGGCATCCAGAGCGTTTTCTTTCGTTCAGGCTTTCGACTGTCCAAATGTTGTGTATCTTTTTCTCTCTCTACGCAGCACGCCGTTCTTTCTGTAGACGCACATTGGTTGAACCTTATATGTCTGTGTTCTGTCTATCAATGCTGCAACTGTGCCTCCTTCCCATTTACAACCTTCCTCTCTCCGTTCCTCTTTTTCCCACCATCTGTGGTATAGTTAAATGTTTTTGTTAGTCTCCCGCTCTTTTACTCTCTCCGAGAGTTCTCATTGGCGAGGGTGAGGAGAAAGGGAAGCCCTCGGATCCAAAATGTGTATAAGCGTTTTTCTGTTTATTCTAAGACAACCCCCGAAGAAGAAAGGTCCTCCTTTCGAAACTGTTGGGTATTTAATAATCTAAGAAACTGAACAAACGCTATCGTCTCCCTCACTGTGCTGTATATATATATATATTGTCACCGATAGGACGATGGACCTTGGTGGTTTAGGGTTGAAGGGATTGGCTTTATTGCCACGAACTCGTTGGTTCCTAAGAACAGCGACAGCGCGCTTGCCGAGCGCACACAACGTCGTCTCTTCACGTCGTCTTCTTCTGGCCGTCCGTCGATGATGATAGTGGGATTGACCATCCGCCGTGTCAATGAATACTAATGATTGCGGCATTACCCCCCTCTTCAAGAACGCCATCGTCTCGATGCGAGTGGATACGTAAACTGCAATGCGCTACTCTGGAAGTGACGGCTGGAATGCTAGCGAACAAAGTAGGGTTTGAGGCGCACAACATGTGCAACGTCCGGATGTAAAGGTCGTCGGGATGAAGAACGCACTGCGTCCGGTAGTACCTCGTAGTTAACGTCGCTGATACGGCGCAGTATTGTATACGGCCCGAAATAACGCTTAAGAAGCTTTTCGCTAAGACCACGGCGTCGAACGGGTGTCCAAACCCACACCTTATCTCCAGGACTAAAGTGTACGTCACGTCTACGAAGATTGTAGCGAGCAGCGTCGACTGACTGTTGAGTGGAAATTCGGATTCTGGCTAATTGCCGGGCCTCCTCTGCGCGCTGAGAGACTAGTCGAGCATCCTCGTGGGCATCATCATCGGGCAGGAGGGGCAACATAGCATCCAGCATTGTGGTTGCTTGCCGGCCGTGAACCAGGTGAAACGGAGAAAACATTGTTGTCTCCTGGACGGCAGTATTGTACGCGAAGGTAACAAAAGGTAAAATCTCGTCCATGTTCGATGCTCCACGTCGACGTACATCGCCATCATGTCTGTAATAGTCTTGTTGAGGCGCTCTGTCAGTCCATTGGTTTGTGGGTGGTATGCAGTAGTTCTGCGATGACTGGTGTGACTTAGGCGCAGCATGTCTTGCGTTAGTTGACCTGTAAACGCGAACCGCGGTCGGTGATGAGAACCTCTGGTGCACCATGTCGTAGAACAATGTGCTGGATAAAGAAAGCAGCTACTTCCGATGTGGTTGCGAATAGAAGGGCTTTGGTTTCGGCGTATCGGGTCAGATAATCCGTGGGTAATGTCACGGGACACCTATGCGGCCGATTCGCCATCATGGCTCATCACAGAAGAAGACGAGGACGACGAAGAAGGGGCTGGCTCGCAGTGCGCGCTGTTATGGCCGCATTGTAATTTCTGTAAATAGATCGTTCCTCATCCTTCTACCATCGTTCGAGTCATTGGCTCTGCCGCCACGTTACATTATATATATATATATATATATATATATACTATATATTATATATATATATATATATCGAGAGAGAGAGAGAGGAGAGAGAGAGAGATTTCTGTTGTTTGTGGTTCAGGACGTGCGTTCCGGGTGCGGCCTGTACTCCCGACCATCCGTTTACACATCCGATGCTTCACCTCGCATAGTTTGATGGTGGGACGAACGGATTCTGCGCAATTCATAATACCGAAATTTCGTGAACAGTTCGGAGTACATTGAGCTCATTTTTTTGCCCCTGTGTACAAATACGTATGCGCTATTCAATTTCACCGGCACAATTCTGTGCTGCTACTCTGCTCGGTGTGAATAATTCCAACCAAAGCTACAATTTACTTGGTATTGAATTGCGTGGACGAAAACATAGTTTTTGACGGTTACCCACGTGTCGTGTGTGCATCGTACAATCAGCAATGTTTAAACCCTCCTGCTGTCAAGCGCACATTTTCAAATTCTCACCGAAATTTGCATGGCATCTCACAGAAATTTCAAGGCCATACAATCTGGAGGAACGAACGGGCACAGATGAAGACGTCCACCAGCTCGACCTCCGGTTCAGCGAACTTGGCTTCGAAGTCATCGTGTATCCCGATCTAACGAAGGCCGGAACGGAATCGAAACTACGAGAACGTGAGTTGAACAACCCAAACATGTTTCCTGGATTCACGGTGGAAATTGTGCGAATGTAGCAACCCTGCTGCGGTTATGCATAACGTATACGTCTGCGCCAATTCATAACGCGGTGAGCAGAGGCCCTATAGGCGCCCATTCTCGGCTTTGCCTGGGTGCTCACCTTTTGACCAGTCAGCCATGCGTGTAGGTCATGCTGTCTAAAGCAGCCCACAACTCGCTTACGAGTATATAAGAACACGCAATATAATCCTCAACTGACAATTACTGTCTATAGCTATTCAGAAACTACATCATCCATTCTAATCTCCGAAACTAAGGCCTCAGCGCGAGCAGCACCAAATTTGTTCTACAAATGCACCAAATCAGTGTTTCTGAGGAGCGGGCCTCCTTCCCCCATTGCGAGCCGGCCGCTCTAAAAGCAAAGCACGAGAGAGAGAGAACGATTTTTAATGAAGTCTGGCGATGTTAGCCGGGCTAAAATGCCTAACTTGCTACGCCAATTGATAACGTGATGAAGATGATGGCGATGTTGTTCAAGAACTTGATGCGCAACGAAACGATATTACTGCCGGTGCTTACCGTTTTGAATAAACATCAGCAGTTAACTGGTGTCGATGGCTGAATGGCCGGCCTCCGTGGTATCTGCTGAAGCGCAAAGCATGGCTTGTGCAGTTGAGGGTGGCTGCATGGCGAAGAGTCCGCAACGAGTCATCGTCACCACGTTGGGTAATGAAAATTCCGCGAACAAATTAACCTGCTTCAGCGACATCTGGGACAGTTTGTCGCGTACGTTTTCTTCCGCTCTTTGACTCAAAGTTTTACTCACCGGTAAAACTACAAGAAGTTTTCGCGCGGTCCTTGAATAAGCAAGCCTTTCGCCATTGTCCGAAGAAGTTAAAGAATCCGATGTTCCTCCGCTTTTATTGTGAGGCGAAGTGCCAAGCGGCTTCGTCTCCCGTTGACACCATCTCTGTTCACATGTGCCTGTGGGGAAAACGAGCTTCACCCGCCGCGAAAAGCGCAGGCGGTGTGAATGCTCCAACATACGGTATGTGCCCAAGGCCGTGACTCAATTCAAAGCGGCTGAAGTGGAATTGATCGGTTATCAGTACCGAACCAACCGTGGACTATCTGCATTCGTGTTTCACGAATGTTACAGACCTCGTACTACGTATCCGCAGACTATATGCGGTGAGTCCGAGAGAAGTAAGGAGTTATGAGTAGTATTTCTGATCCTAAAAACAATGCAGGCAATGTGGAACAATTCTACAGCATTCGCAAGAGGAGCTGCAGAAGCTGTAATGGCGGGAACTGCCACGTATAAGTTAAAGGTAGTCCTAACCTATGCACAAACGTCTATCTACGATGATGACGCTGTACACATATTTCACGAGGATTTCGAATGGGGATTGAATAAGTTAAAACACTCAAAACCCGATAGTAACCGGAGGTTCTGGCGCAAACAAGTTGCAGCAGCACCTAAGTTATCTTATATGGGCGATTGCGTGAGCATCAGTTCTCACTGAGTTCAGAAAGCTCGTGTGCGGGCGGATGTGTTGATGTCATTGCTACTGAAAACTGGCGACCTGGCCTTGTGTCTCTGACAGATTTGGATATCCAAGGGTAAGAGTTTGGTACGGTGACGCGGTAGCCAAGTCGGGACTTACGGATTGGCCATGAACTTCATACGTCAGCTGATGACATAATATCGTCATTAGCTGATCCTCTTGAGTGGGTGCGTTGGAATAGCTTCTGCGTACGTGTTGACGTCATAACCAAATGGGTTATGACGTCAACATGTCCACAATTCTAAAAAAAAAACGGGCGTCGTTTTGAAGCGGCGGGGTAGTGGCATTCAAATGCATGTATTCTTGGATTGGGGCGCCGCTATGAGCGTCAACGGAAAGGTGAAAACCTTAAGGAGGCGCACTGTAACAAGGTCGCAAAGCGACGCGCACTGCCCCCGTCGTTTCGCTTGTCGCTTTGCGCCCTTGTTACAGTGCTCCTCCCTAGGGTGTCCACCTTCCCGTTGCCCCTCAGAGTGGCGCCCCAACCCAAGAATACATGCATTTGCAGGCCACAACCGCGCCGCTTCAAAACGACGCCGGCTTTTTTTTAGAATTCGGTTCCTTTTGTCGTCGTCACTGGCCAGACGAGACTACCTGGGTAGGTATGTTGTTAGGCCTATATTCAACATCACCCTTAGTTGACCTTTGCATTACTTTTCCCCACATAGTACACGGCTGCATGCACATTTTGTCCACAACTATAGTTCATACCACAAGCTAGGTGCAGCACTGTGGAGGCTACATTGTTATCAATAGTGCGCCCACTGAGGGCGCCTAACTCGCCGTGAAGGGGGCCCGAAAGGACATTCTCTTCTCCCCTCTCGGCAAGTGGCACTGCAAGGCCCCGGCGCCTTTTGTTGTTTCCTTCGCGGTGAGTTACGCGCCCTGAGGGGGCGGGCTTTTGACAACAATGTAGCCTCCACAGCGCTGCACCTAGCTTATGGTATGAACTATAGGTACCCTCCAACATACAATTCTGGAATGCGTTCACAACAAAGCTCTACCACCCCACTCCACCCATTCATTTCTGACCTGTGGGGGACAATTTTGAACAACTGTCGACTGGAAGCGCCTTCTAGTTACCCAAGCGAAGACTGATAGGACAACACATAAGTTCCCGTATTAGGTTCCACTCCCACTATCGTGTCCATTAAAATGTTTTTTTTCTCTCTCTCTCTCTAGATCTTGACGACGTCCGAGTCAACGTCAAAGTCGTTGTAGCGAAGCCGCAAGTACAGGTTGAAAACGAACGCGCTAAAATGCATAAACACTACCACAGGTGTGAGACAGCTGCGCATATTGC
Organism: Haemaphysalis longicornis; assembly: GCA_013339765.2. Lineage (NCBI taxonomy): Eukaryota > Metazoa > Arthropoda > Arachnida > Ixodida > Ixodidae > Haemaphysalis > Haemaphysalis longicornis. The sequence goes on along the minus strand of CM023453.1, from coordinate 155,314,449 downwards.
GCAGATTTGATACGAATTTGTTTTCCTGCGCCAGACTGCTCCAAAAGCTTGAAAAGTGCAAAAATTGCGCCGAACTGCTCCAAAACAGTCTGAGAGCCAAGTATTATAACCCTCCCGTCAGTTTCGCCGGAGAAAAATGCTTACTGACGGCATAATTTTCCAGCACCCCCAAGGTGATGCTGTTTGTAAAAGTTTAATTGATTGATCAATCAATAAGAAACTGCCTAAAATTGTTCCCGAGAGAATTTCATCGGAAGTCACAATGTCGGGTTGCAGATGTTATATTCTGTGCGTTTTTAAAGTTTTCCCATCGAAAAACATTGCAAAGTCCTGTAGAAAAAATACTTATGTGTACTGAGGCGTCAAACTACTTGTGCAATTTGATTAAAAAACGGCAATTTTTGGAACGCCGTATCTCGGGAACGACATTACTGGGCGCCGCGATCTTGGTGTGGTGAAGATGTGAAAACGTGGCCGTCGGGCGAAGCAGTTGCTTGTGGTTCAGGCAGAGTGCTCTTCGCCGATTACTACCTTGGTTTTAGTTACCACGATGGCTGGGTTTACATTTAGTCGTTTGATCTGTTGCGGGACTCCCAAGACGGGAGTTCGTCAGAAACAACATCGTCTGTGTTACGGGTATTTATAGCGTGAGTTCTGGCCTGGAGTGATGCCCAATGTATGAGAAAGTATTTTATTGATAACGAAGAAAAGTAGAAGAAGTGAAGAATTCGGAAGTCTTACATGTAATTTGCCTTGGTTATGTTGTAACGTGGGAAGAAAGTCTGAGTGCAATAAGAGTGAGTGAGTGAAAAGGACTTTATTAAATGCCTGCAACAGACGTAGTGTTGCCACTACGCCCGGACGTAGCCCCTCGTCGGTCATTTGGCCACTCTACTAGACGGTCACCGTCGCTACTCACTGTGGTGGTGGTCGCCCTGTTCCCCGGAGGGAGGATGACGCCCCGCAGCCTTCACTCCGGTGCTGCCGTTCGAGAGTCGATAGGATCTGCTGGACAGCTGAAATTTGGTCCTCCTTGTAGATTCGTGTGACGTCTTGATACCACGGCGGGAGGTCGGTCCTGGTTGAAGCCTCTACTGGTCTCACCTCACAGTCCCACAATAAATGGGCAGCAGTCGCTCTGGCGTTGTTGCATAGTACACACGTGTCGTCTGCGTACAGTTCTGGTGATATGTGCTGCATTATGACCGGGGTCAGTAATGAATTGGTCTGCAGTTCTCTGAATATTGATGCTTGCTCCCTAGTTATCTCGGGGTGTGGCGGTGCCATCACCCTTCTATTGTTTCTGCAATACTTGGTTACACCTTGAAAGGTGTCGAACCTATCTCTGGTCTCCATCCACCACTCTGCAGACGAGTTCATTACTGTCGCAAGGCCTGCTAATTCTCGCGCTACAGTATTGGCCGTCTCGTTGTGGTTTTGCGATATGGCGAAACGGCTTTCTTTTGTAAGATGAGTATTTTATTGATGTTTTGTTTAGTTGTAGTAGTCGATACTAACTTGCAGTAATTTATATACGAGCCAAATAAAGCATTGTAGATGTTCAGTTTAACTTTTTCTGGGAAGAGCCGTCGCGTGCACGCTATCGCGCCGGCTACGGAAGAGAGTTTCTTATAGGTGGCATCAACATCTTTATTCCAATAAAGCTGGGATTCGCCTGAGTCACCCGCACTACCGCTGGGGGCTACCTTGCTGCAGTATGAATAATCCCCGGCTAACAGGCCAAATTCGTAAACTCTTGCTTTTGAAGCTAAACAACTTTGTGGCGACCACTCTCGGAGAAAATATGCAAGAGTCTGTCGTTTTGCCATGCAGTTGGGGACGGGGACTACACACAAGACGACTGCTTTGTCTGCTGGATCCTGACGCATGGCACCGAACAGAGCCACCTGTACACCTCCGATGGCGGCAAGATGACCGCGGAGAAATTCATGAGCCCTTTCCGCGAAAAGAGAAGCCTCCTTGGAAAACCAAAGCTGTTCTTCATTCAGGTATGTGGTAATTAATTCGTGCCATCGGTGTGACGGCATTAGGGGAAGCGGGGGGGGGGGCGGCGGAGGTAGACTGGTTTCTGCCAGCCGCCCAGTTTTCCTGCCAACGTCAGGCAATGTCGTATCACAGCTTGGAGGTAGACCTGCCTACCGAGGGGGTTTAGGCGAGAGCCTTGTCAAAACATTACCGCACAGGACGTTGCAAGAAGGAAAATGAGCTTTACTTAAGCAGTGGAAACAAAAACTGCGCCCACCTCCCGGCGAGGAGAACCCTGTGTAGATGCGACGCATCGTGGGGTTCACTTGGGGTTTCCGTTAGATTGATTCTGAAATCGCGTGCAACGCGTCCGGAACGCGTATGATTATTATGTTTTATTGGCCAATCTTGGTCAATCTCTCTAAGTTGTATGCTTGGGGTTTCGCTGTCGCAACGACCTTTACTCCATCCTTGTTGCTGTAAGTGGGAGCTTCTTTCCTTTTATTGCAAGTGTTAATCATTGCACCATCATGCATTGTATCAGTAGCTTCCTGACGTAGTTTGAATGAGTCAAGGATATAAGGCGCGTTCGTAGCATTTGATTGTGTCTCGCTTTTGTGGAAAAAATGACATACGAACAGTAAAGCAAAAACTTGAAGCGATAGACACAGAGCGTTACCGTGGCGCGCTTATAAGGGCAAGGGCTGAAAAGATAACTGCGGGCGAGATGCCGTCCGAACGAGCCTTAGGCCTTGAAAAAATGGCATGCGCGGCGCAATGACATCGTGGAAATAGAAAATAATGGACCAATTACTCGTGATACAAACATTATAGAAACTGTCTTTTTTCAGTACTATAGTGAGCTGTTCGCCAAATATGAAGTTAATTATGAAATATTTAAGCGAGATTTTCTGAAGTTAATGCCCACATTAGATGAAGGAACGGAACAATACTTGGAAATCCCCATTTCTCTTGATGAAGTCGTGAAAGCTACAGAGAATCTAAATCCTGGAAAATCCCCTGGACCGGGTGGTTTAACGGCTTCTTTTTATAAGACACTTAAGAATGAAATTGCGCCGGTGCTAGCAAATGGTTTTTAATGAGGCATACGATCTCGACGTACTACCCCCATCCTTCACTACGTCACACACTGTACTGATCCCCAAAACGGACGATGCCATCAAACTCAGTGATGTGAAATCTTACCGGCCTATATGCTTCACAAATGTAGACTATAAAATTTTAATGAAAGTATTAGCTAGTAGGCTCCAAACAGTAATGCAAGAAATTGTAGGTTCACACCAGACTTGTGGGATCAGAGGGCGGACTATATTCACGAATGTACATAAGGCGCGTTGTATTCAGGAGTGTTGTGATGCCACACAATCTGGGGTCGCAATGCTTCAGATTGACTTGGAGAAGGCATTCGATCGTGTGCCGCACGATATCTTATTTCAAATTTTAGAGTACATTAATGTCGGCAAAGTTATTCGAAATGGGGTGCGTATGGCGTACAGTATATGCGCAACCCGTCTTATAGTTAACAAGGCAGGTGGAAAAAGAGTTCAGGTGCAGCGATCGGTGAGGCAAGGATGCCCGATATCCCCACTCCTTTTCTGCATATATGTCGAGACGTTTTGCTTAAGTGTCATTAAAAGCAGTAAAATTCAAGGTTTTCGGTTGCAAATGACGGAAGTTCGACTACTAGCGTACGCGGATGACATTGCAGTATTCTGCACTACTAAAGAAAGCATTCTTGAGGTAGTACAAACCGTGAAACACTTTTGCTTAGCTAGCGGTAGTTGCAGTAAACGGGTCTAAATGCTTAGGCTTTAGGCATGGCGAATGGCAGTCCACGCCAAGCGTTTTCGCCAACATCCAGCACCTGGGGGTGCCACTAGACAGTTATCAAGACAGCGACCCTTACTGGGCCAAGCAACTTCGAGAAAAGACAGAAGTGGAAAGGGTGGGGTTTATCAATGTTTGCGAGAGCCACAGTTTGCAATTTGTTTTTATAAGCAAGCTGTGGTATGTAATGCAAGTTTTGCATTGTTCAAGGGCTAATATTCAGAAATTTCATCGTGTGTTCGCCGTGTTTATCTGGAGTTCATCATGGAAAGAACGAACAGAACGAACCTCTTTCGGAAAGTGCGTGAAGGCGGACTTGGTTTATCGCACTTATTTTTAAGGCAGTGGTCAATAGATTTCTGTTTCTTCGTGATGTTGAAGACGCGTTTCTTAGGACGGTTTGTCAGCTGCGACTTGGAAGACTTTTGCCTGAATTTGTTGTGAGCTCTGAGTATATGAGGGGAACTGTACGTGGATTTTTTAAGGAGGTGGTGTGGTCCTACCGTTTTCTTTCAGTGCGTTTTTCTTTAGAGTACTTAAGCGGGGTGACTCGGAAAAAACTGTACAAAGATATCGTCGAGAGTGTATTGCCAGGGCCAATATACCGCAGCAAGTGTAATCTAAGGCCTGAGAGAGATGTACTTAAGCGAGTGAAAAGAATGATGGTCCCAGGTGGAGTGAAATCTTTCTTTTTTAAAACTCCATACTGGAACACTGGAAGTAAGACCTGGATGGAGGAAAAGGGATGGTTTGTGCCATGGTGTGTGCACTGTTTTCTGTGTGAAAAGCCAGAAACAATTGAGCACGTGTTCTTGGACTGTTGGGGAGCGGTGTTCTTTTGGGACATCCTACAGCGAACACTCATAAAAGATTTGCCTGTCGATGCTTACGGTATTAGGTTTTTGAACGTTGAAAATGAGGACGGGGTGCCGCTTGACACATTTATGCTGTATGGACTACATAGCATCTGGAGAAACAGGATGGCGGTATGCTACTCTGACCCAGATGCCAGGCTCATCAGACACTACTTCAAAGAGTCAATAGGTTCTTTTGTGCAGATACAGAAACTTCAGCCCTCTAAACCGGAGTGGCTACCCACAATTGAAGCATGGTTGGTAATGAAAGAATATTGAAATCACCCCGCTTGCCCAAGAAGGGCTGCAGTTCTAGTGTTTGTATTGAGTATTGAGTGTACAGATTATCAGTTACGTGTGTCTTTGTTTTGTCATCCTGTCAAAGAAGGCAATTAAAAAAAAGGTTTTGTGGCGCAGTGGGAAGAGCACCATGTACCTCGCGTTCCGCCCACAGGGTCATGGGATCGAAACCGGGCGCCGCTAACTATTATTTTTTTTATAGTGTAGGGGGACGGACAGACAACGCCGTATGGAGGGACAAGGCGAGTGAATGAGATGCAGTCGCATCTAAAATATAAATAGCACAGGAGACACATTCACCACAGCACTTCAATGTCTGGAGGCTAACCGCATGGCGGGACGAACAGCTTATTGCTTGCTGTCGTGCGGGCTCCTTGAAGTTGGCTGGCAGCGGCTTGTCTCTCCTGGTTTGCGAATCCCCACCGCTGACAAGCGCCGTTGCGCTTTTGTAGCGTGCACAATACGTGTCACGCCCCCCCTCCATCGCACAGTCTTTCCACCGTGCGTTTCACAGATGGCAGGAGAGGTGACGCGCGGCAGTTCAAACAGAATAACACGAGCGTTCGCAGGAGAGAATCCCTACAAGCTCAACAGTAAATTACCGCCAAATAAGTTCTATTGGCGCTAGAAATTTGGTCGTTTCCCTGTTTCCGATTGGATCTCAACTCGTTTAGTTCCATCATCATCATCATCATCAAATGAAATCAAATCAAATCAAAGGTTTATTTGTTTCAACACATGGTTGGGGTTACATCAGGCGAATAGCAGTTGCGTACTGCTTGAGGGTGCCTGACGACCCTTGGAGGACCGCATGTTCACAATAAAAAGTACTACATAAAATGGCATATTTATAATCTAAAGTACTTGCGATAAAAAAGTAGCATAAAATCGTATGCTCATACCTAAAAAGCTGCACTCAACCAGGAACAAACATGTCTACAAATTATTTGTTCACAACGAGTTGTCTAAAAAGTATTCCACCAGTTGTTTCCAGATAACACTTGCAATATCGACACCTTTTTTTTTTCACGCGTATTAAGCAGAACAGGTAATGAGTATGCGAGTGATTGCAGTACATAGTCAGTGCGTCGGCGTGGTACAAGCCAGTTCTCATTGCATCTAGTGCGTACATGCGTAACATTTTTGGATAACCCAGATACTGAGTGCAAAAATTATTTGAAGCTCTGGTTTGAGAACAAAAAAGAATAAAGCAGACGAAACTCGTATGTTTCGTCTCAGGTCCACTGCAGCCTACTCAGGCCCACTGCAGGATGAATGCTTCTCCCACTGACCTCCAACCGCTCCTTTCCTGCCCTGCTCGAGTCTGCTGCTTTACCGTGAACTTACTTATTTCATCCCTCCATCGTGTTATCGGCCTTCCCCTTCTTCTAGACCCATCTCTTGGTATCCACTGTTTTCCCTAATTGTCCACCTGTTGTGGGTTCGCCTCACTACACGACCAGCCCAAGTCGATTTCTTTTTACTTATTTCAACTATCATATCCTCAATTATAGTTTGTTGTCGGATACAGGTAGCACGTTTCTTGTCCCTGGGTGTTATACCTAACATTATTTGTTCCATGGCGACACATGATCGATCATCATCACCGCCACCTAGATGGAATTCGCCTCGGCTCCAGAAATGTTTGAATTTTTCTGGTGAAATATTTTTGGTGACCTACTACAACCATCGGACTGCATACGTAAAGTCATCAGGAGTGCGCCGGAACCAAACCTCGGGCAGTAAGTCGACTTTTACGAGTTTTACGGCCACTTGAAATTTCGAAGCGGACGTTAGGCCTAGCAACGGCCACGCCAGCCCCACCTCTGTAGATGGCCGACAGGCCGCTCGACGGGGCCGCTGGACATGCGACCCACCTGTCTCTAGGCCCATCCAAAGACGAAGCAATGGAAATGCGTGACGTTCACGACGATCCTCCGCCAGAGGAAAAAGATGAGAATGCCCACATCCCGTGGATAGAAGTTACAAGCCGGTCGCAACGCCGCAAGATGCAACAGCTCCCTACCACGACGCCACTAAAACCGGCCCTCCGCCAAAGCCACGTGGCGCGCAAGCCGAAAACCCTACCGCTTCCCGCTGACGACTACAAGCTGGCAATCCGTCCACGAAACGGCCTCCAGCTGAGTAAGGTGAGCCCTATGGACCTGACGAAAGCTATCGCACGCGAAGCCAATCTCCGATGTGGCATTGCGGAGATAAAGATCCGCATCGATGAAGAACAGAATGTTCTCATAGTAAGCACTCCATCGCCGGCGACAGCTGCAGCACTTAACTCTATCAAGAAACTCACGATTGGCAATAACACCTTCGAAGTTTCGTCCTACGGCGTTTCTCCAGACAACTCATGCAAGGGCGTTATCTACAACATCGGATTGAATTACACCCCCAAGGAAGTCCAAGAAGCCATTGTGGCCCCGAACCACGAACTTCTCACCTGCAGAAGGATGGGAAACACCGGCACCTTCCTGCTCACGTTCAAAGGCAAGAAGGTACCGTACAGCATCTATGTCGCTGGAGTAATAACGAGATGCTACCTGTACAAGCGCACGGTAGCATACTGCGACACTTGCCACCAAGTGGGCCACAGAGCCGACGTGTGTCCCAACCCACCGAAAACGCCTAAGTGCAAGACATGCGGATCCCCGTTGACAAGCAACCAACATGACTGCCACCCAAAGTGCCTTCTCTGCAGCGGCGCCCACACCACAGCGTCTAAGGCGTGCCCACAGCGGTTCCTGCCCCCGGTGAATAGGCGGAAGCAAGTGGGGAATAGCCAGCCCCCCCGTTCGAGCCACTCCAGGTCCCCGTCTCCACGACCGAGGAGAAACCAGGACCGCTCCCGTTCCAGATCCCAAACGCGGGGAGGCGGCTCCAGAGGACCCGACAGGGGTTCGAGTGGCTGCAGGCTGCGCTCGGAGTCCAAGTCGCGGGACTCCTCCCGAGGCCGTTCCCCAAGCGCCACGAGAGGAAACCGAGAAGGCTCCCAAAACTCCCAGACATCGCTGCATCGGGTGAGCTGGGCAAAGATTGTCGATCCCAAAGCTCATAACTCCCTCACACCAACAGAGAAACGTTTGCTAGAAGAAAATGCAATGCTTAGGGATGAGATAGCAGCCCTGCGCGCAGACATGGCGGCAATGAAGGAAGAAATAAACAACTACCGGAAAGCGTCCAGCTCTGTAAACACACAAATGCCCTCCCCAGAACAGCGCAATCGCGCCGTGACCATACCGCCACAACCAGGCGAAGAACCCCTACAGCCGAATAACCTATTGCAGCCAGACAATAACTCCAACATTATCTTCCCACAGTGCGCAATGGAAGAGCAGGCACAGGTAAACGTGGCGCGTGCTATCACGCCATGCAAGCAGCCCAAAGTGCGCAAAGCCTTCAGATTATGGAAACACTGAAACAAATAACTTCCCACCTAACGAGGCTAGAGGTACGGGTGCAGGTTCTCGAGGAAGCCGACTTCAATACCCGAACCAGGAAGACCACCAAAACAGATAACGCCAACCCCACATGTCTCTCCTCACCCATGAATCAAGATGGACCTTCATCCACCCAGTAATAAATTGTCTCACGGACAAGGAATAACTATATGGCAGTGGAACTGCAGAGGTTTCAAGAACAAATATGGATCACTCTCCCAATACATCTCCTCTTCCACGACGATACCAGCAATTATAGCTCTGCAAGAAACTAATACACCAGTTCGCCTTCCAGGATACATAACGTACGAAACAGGCACAGACAAAAGCCTGCACACTCTGGTCAGCAAACGATACGTGGCGATTCAACACCCACTTAAGCAGTCCGAAGAAATTGGCATTCTACTTGAAATAATACCACAAGTCCACAAGAAGGCCCGCTCGCTGTACGTTTTGAATGTGTATTGCAGGCCTAAAAGCTCCCCACTTATTCTTCAGCAAGTAATTCTACAAGCGACACTCAAAGCAGCCAACAACCTGTTTGTCATTACGGGGGATTTCAACGCTGCTCACCCTCTGTGGGGATACGCATACACCAACCCAAGAGGCACTAGACTACACTCGCTGATAGAATCTCAAGACCTCACGATTGTCACAGACCACAGTAGGCCTACACGCATTGGCACAAGCGTCACCAGAGACACAGCTCCCGATCTGACTTTTACGAAAAACATTCCTCAAGTTCAATGGATCCACACGTGCGAATATCAAGGCAGCGATCACGCCATTCTATCTACCACTGTAATAGGATCGGACTACAAAGCAGTAATAGGTCGGGCTCGCCTCACAGACTGGACGAAGCTCAGAGAGGAACGGAGCAACCGCTCACCAGCCGAAGAAACCCAAGTCGAAATCTCTTTACACGACTGGATCAAACACTTCATCAGGATTTCCTTGCACACACCAAAATAATAAAGACAACCACAGCCACGCCGTGCATCGACTCTCATTTACTGCACATCTGGGAAGCGAGGACTAGTTTGCAGCGGAGATGGAAGCGGCAGAGACATAATCGAAGACTACGAAAACGGATCGCACAGCTAACACAAGAAGCTGCGAAGTACGCCAACTCTCTCTGCAGGGAAAACTGGCTTTCTCTATGCGATGGCCTGCGCGGCACCCTCACCACTGCAAAAACATGGAAGCTCCTCCGCTTCTTGATCAACTCCTCAGTTAGCAAAACAGAGTCCCATCACAACATGGCTAAAATCATACACCAATTTCCTGGAGACATGGAAGACCTGCTCACAGCCCTCAAGAACAGGTATCTCGAGACACACTCAACAGAACGTCTACCACCATATTCAGGAGCACCAAACCCGGCGCTTGACGAAGACATCCAACTGCACGAAGTGACCGCAGCCATACAGACTTTGAGAAGACACACAGCTCCAGGAATGGATCACATTTCTAATAGGATGCTTGTTAACCTTGACGACCCGTCGCTCTTGGAGCTCACCAATTACTTCAATAATATCTGGAAGGAAGGAACAATACCTGAGGACTGGAAGACCGCGGAAGTTCGGCTGATCCCGAAACCAGGAAAACCACCCAGTATAGAGAACCTCCGACCCATATCTCTTACTTCGTGCGTAGGAAAACTCCTGGAGCATATCATCCTCAAAAGACTTCAATCCTTCCTCGAAGACACGGAAAACTGCCCCCAGAAATGGTGGGTTTCCGACCCCATTTATCAACGCAGGATATACTGCTCCAGCTCAAAGAAGAAGCAATGAGACCCGCAACTCGTAACTCCCCGACGGCTATATTGGCACTGGATTTAAAGGGCGCTTTCGATATGTAAAACACACGGCCATCCTGGAGAAGCTGAACACCCTGGACTGCGGAGTCAAGACCTACCAGTATGTCAAGTCTTTCCTCACAGATCGGAAAGCCATACTCAAAGTAGGGGACCACACCACGGACCCCTTTCCAATAGGAGGACGTGGAACTCCCCAGGGGGCTGTACTATCTCCCCTCCTCTTTAACATTGCTCTCATAGGACTCCCTGCACTACTTAATTCTATTCAGGGTATAAATCATGGTCTCTACGCGGACGACATTACCATCTGGTCCACCACGGGTTCAGTGGGAGCAATGGAGGAGCGCCTACAGGAAGCAGCGGACGTAGTAAATGGCTACGCAAGGTCATGCGGGCTGAGCTGCGCCCCTCAAAAATGCGAACTATTGCTCGTGTCTCCAACTAAACAGAAAGCTTCAGGGACACCCACCATCGCCATACACATAGATGGGCACATTATCACCCCTGCTCAAAGCATCAAGATACTGGGCGTCACCTTTCAGGCGGACAAGAAAAATATCATAACAATCAACAAGCTCAAGACCATGACCGAGCAAGTCACACACATGCTCAAGCGCATAACAACTAAGGCAAGGGGCATGGGTGAATCCGATACACTCCGACTCGTGCAGGCGTTCGTCATCTCGCGGATCACTTACGCAATACCCTATGCTCTGCTCTCAACAACGGAATTGAAGAAACTGGACACCATTATACGAAAAGCCTACAAGCAGGCTCTGAGCCTACCAGTCAGCACCTCGACAGACAAACTGCTTCGTCTCGGACTCAACAATACAGCTGATGAACTCATAGAGGCACATCTATCCCATCAGAGGGCAAGATTAGGCACTACAGAAACCGGCAGATCCATCCTTTCGAGACTTGGACTATCGATTCCGCTTCAATACCCAACACCCCAAGTCACAGACACCCCGCATGATATCAGGCGCCACATTACAGTACCTGTGCTACCGCGAAACATGCACCCAGTGCATTACGCCGACCGCAGAGAAGCAAGAGCCCGTGCTATCTCAAAGCGGTATGGAAGCCATCCTGCCGTGGCGTACACGGACGCGGCCCTCTATCCCGGAAGGCGGGCCTCAGTAGCAACAGTTATTATAGGCCAAGAGCACCGCACCAGCGTATCACTGGACCGAGCCAACCCTCTACTCGCCGAGGAAGCGGCCATTGCCTTAGCGCTTACCCAAACTCAGGTTGAGACCGTAATTACTGACTCTCACAGGCTTGTCGCAACTTTTCCAGCGGGAGAATACACAAAACTGCACTTAAAATACTTCAACAGAAGCCACTAAGAAGACCCGCCAAGATAATCTGGGCGCCTGCGCACATTGGACTCTCAGGGAACGAGATTGCCCATCTCACAGCTCGAGAATTGACCGGCCGAGCACCTGAAGAAGAAGATCTGCGTCCGCTTCCTCTAGTCTCGTTTCATGAGATTACAACGCACTATCGGCTCCAAAGACAAACGTACGCCCCACCGCACAAACAACTACCCAAGGGTCACGATAGATTACTTCGTGCCCTGCAAACTAATACTTACCCCCCACCCTAGCAGAAACCACCACATAGCCCCCACCCTGTATCCCCGTTTGTGCCGCTTCTGCGGGAGTTTGGAACACTTTTTCACATGGTCGGCGGCTGTACACAAAGCCCACTTGACCCGCCCAATCCCTTCCACACCTATGAGCTTTGGGAGAGCGCCTTGGCCAGCTCTTCCCTCGACGTCCAGCGCAAGTTGATGGAGAGGGCAGAAGACGCGGCCCGTGCCAATGGACTCCTGGAATGAGGAGGCCACCCTAAGGACTCTTTAATAAGAAACAATAAACATGTTTAGTCTCTCTCTCTCTCTCGTTCCATGGCCCGTTGAGCCGACCTCCGTTTGCTTTCCAGTTGTTAACTAAGGCGCTAAGTTTCAGATCCGTATGTCAACACCGGCAGCATGCACTGGTTGTAGATTTTTCTTTTGAGTGGCCGAGGTAGCTTACTTCTCATTACTGGGGAGGGCTTGCCAAAAACACCGTAACCCATACATTTTCTGCGTCGGATTTCTCTCTCATGGCTGGGTCAGCACGAACCATCTGTCCGAGGTAGGTGTAATCTTTTGCTTCTTCTAACGTTTTGTTTCCTAAGCTGGAGACGACACTTTGGGCATGCTTGTTACTTATTACTTGAGATTTTTTTCATATTTATTCTAGCCCCACGGCCGTGCTTTCTGATTGTAGTTCCTCAAGTGCTTTTTCCAGGTGTTCTGCAACCTCACTCAGCAAGACTATGTCGCACGAAAACCTCAAATTGCTCAAGTGCTCCCATTTATCCTCAATCCTATGTTTTTTTCCAGTGAAGCTTTCTGAATACCCCCTCCAGACATGCTGTGAACAGTTTTTGCGAGATGGTACCTCCCTGTCTTACTCCCTTTCGGATCCGGAATTTATAGTTTTGCTTGTGGAAGGTCATCCTGCCCGTACTTCCCTTTATGTGTCGTGTAGGGGTCTTGTGTGGGTTTCTTCTATTCCCTGGTCTTTTAATGCTTCTAGCACAGGAGCAGTGTGTACTGAGTAAAACGATTCCTCATAGTGTATAAATTCCATGTAAATGGTTGAGTCTGGAGATTTTTCTATCACTTGATTGACGACATTGAGTTGATTCATGGTTGAGTCCCCTTTCCTTAACCCAGCCTGTTCTCTGGGTTGTTGGGAATTCAGGATGGTATCCACGCGGCTAATTATAACTTTGGTAAACAGCTTGTAAACAACTGAGAGTAGGCGCATGGGTCTGTATTTCTTAAAGAGCTCCTTAGACATTCTTTATCTTGAGGGAAGGGGCGGGAGGTCGATAGTATCGCACCGCAACAGCTATTCATTGAACTAATCCTTGACCTAGTATTCTGACCTTGATGAAATGTATTTTTTACGAGAGTAAAAAGTCAAGGAAGCTACAAAAACATCTTTCCTGTGTGTCTGCGTTGATGAAGTGGCAGATAGTTGTGTTAAACCAGAGTGCAAAGCGATTACGCACTTGGGTACACGCTGCCTTGTTCTTGGCAGAATGATACAGGGAGCGCCAGAGAAACGATCCTGACGGCGCGAGCACTCCGCGCTCCTTTTCTGGCACATGGGTTTCATCGGTTTTATTTCTGTTTTCTTGACTGCTGTACGCAAAACGATTCTTCTGTGATTAACTGTTTCGAGCGATGCTTGGGCGTTGTTTCTGTTATGAGGTAAAGAGTATGCGCACCCCGTGGTGGTGGTAATGACAACTCCTATCAAGGAGTTTCATTTCATTGCTTCCCATCAAGTTATGATCGTAGGAAAATGTGGTTGGATGCGCTCGGCCGTCTGAGCAAACCGTGTTGCCTGGTTTCCTCTGCGAAGTTTCCCGTCTACCGTGTTACCGCAAACAAGAGTTTCAGTTTTCCGCTGAAACTGAAATGACATGTTTTAGCTCTCCATTTGCGGTTTGAGTATTCCGCCTAACCGGCTGCCGTAATGCAAGTGGCGACATCCGGCGAATTTGTCTCAAAGCAAATTACCAACGTTTGTTGCCCAGAACTGTTCGCTTGCGCTTGAAATAGCTTTAAGCTTGGACTTCTTATATTAGACTTCTACAATACAATAATTTTCTTTCAAAATAATCGTAGGCATCGCAAGCAGCAGAAAGTGCCATGCCCAAGCATGAAAAATCATCAGGGGCTAATGTGTCCGAGCATGGCAGTACCTCGATCGCCATTATTGGCTGGTGTATGGGAAACGTGACACGTCTACACTTGGCCAAGCTCTAGAACGCTGGTATTGGACAATGGTTGGCAAAGCATATTGACCTGATAGTGTCTATCCGTGGATACCATTTTATGTAGGTTTCTTGCTTTCCGGCCTGTCGTTATGGCCAATGCTCTTTTTGTGAGATGCCTCGCGGCCCGATTTCTGCTTTATAAATGCATTATATAAAAATTTCTTTCATGCGCTCGCAATCAATAATTTAATGTGCATGCATTAAATATTTTTTTGTACCATCACACGTATAACAGGGAAATTAAACCGCAAGACAACTTCTAGAAACGACAGTCGGCCTGATGATATCACTTGCATTAATCGTTGCCAGTTTCTCAATAAAATTTGCAATTATTTGAAGTGAAGGCGCTTCTGCAGTTTCCCTGCGTAGGCACAATTATGTGCAAAGTAACTCAAAAAATATTTTTACCTCCAGTCAATAAGTAAAGATTTCACACAAATTCGATTATGACAGTTAAATTACTTTCTTTGAGCAACAAACTTCAATTTCAAAGAGCTTACGCGCACGTTACAATGGAAATGAAATTTAAAAGTTTGAATTTCGTGATTAGGGCAAATTTTTATGACAATTATTTGGAGCGTCCATGTATCCTCAGTAATTGTATAATGAAAATGCGCAACACAAACGAACTGCATAAACATTTGGAAGCAATTATGTGACTTCCCAAAACAATTTAGAAGCATAACACACCTGCTTGCTTTAGTTATTTGTTAATTAACCACCTCAGATTTACAACCAGAAACCTGTCCCAAGAATCCCAAGTGGAAAGAATACGAAATAAGTTTGTACAAAACCGAAACAATGTAATGGTAGATAAAAATTACGCCCATCTTCCCGCGAGAGAACCCTGATGTGATGCAACGCATCGGGGGATTCAATTGGCGTTTCCATTGGGTTGATTCTCTAAATCGGGTGAAAGGTGTTGTGAACGCGTATGATGCATTTCCATCACATGCGAGTGTTCTCATACGCTTTATATCCATATCGCCTGAAGGAGAGGAGACAGCGGAGGACAGGCACGCATGCGCGCACTTGCGCACCGGAGCAGACGCGAGCGGAGCGAAGCGCGCTGGCAGCTGTTGTTGTTATGCGAATGCGACGGAGTGAGAGCTTTGCGCACAACTGTCGGAGAGAAGAACGGGGGAGAGTTGCGCATGCGCAGGTGGTGTGCGGACGCCGACGCCGACGGAGGAGGGACATGCCCCAGAGCAAGAGATGCGTCGCATCTAAAAAAATAAAAAGCACACCAAGCGTGAACCGATTTACGCTTCGTTCAGTTTCTTGAGATGCCTACAAAACAGGAGCATTCAGGTAACAAAATCCCGGGCCATCTCCGCTAACGTGGAACCTGGTGAGGGGTGAAGCATGGAGTGTACAAGGGTATTTATTCTTAGCACCTGGGCGTTTTTGCCAACGGAAAGGAAACCCTTTGGGGTAGAGGTATATAGCTTTGCTGTATGTTTCTTGTCTTTGAAGTCCGGCATTCTCAAGCGTGAGGCATAAACGAGCGCCGCGGTGTTAGGTTAACAATTCCAATATCTATTTTTCTGTCTCCCTTCGTTTTCTATAAAGGCATGTGTTATATTTGGCACATAATCAGATCTGTCTCATCATGCTCACCTACGCCTTATGGAATACAACTCAAAATGGCGCTGTGGTAGTGTTCCTGCAGAATGGAAAATCGCTAAAATTGCTGCAATCCTTAAACCTGGGAAGCAACGGACCAGATTCGACTCACTCCCGCCTATAGCCTTACTAAGCTGCATTGGCAAAATCATGAAAAAATGGTGTTTAAAAGAATGTCCTGGTACTTTGAAAGCAGAAACATTTACCCACCTGAAAGGAATGGCTTCCGGGAAAGCAGATCTGCTATCGACAACATAATCGCTATCGTCGCTTCCCTGGAAGAACTACACTGTGGACACATTGGTAACGTTAGTATTTCCTGACATAAATTCAGCGTTTGATTCAGTCTTGCTCACTGCAATTCTAGAGTCCCTAGCTGTTTTTGGTCTTGGTGGAAGATTGTACGCCTGGATTGCGAGCTTCCTCAAAGGACGTGAAATTTTCATGTGCACGGTTGAAGTCCCTAATTCCCATCACAGCATACGGAAAGGAGTGCCTTAAGGAGCCATCTTAAGTCGTCTTTTATTCAACCTTACGTTTACCCAACTAAACCGGGTTTTCCCTTCTGGCGTCAAGGTCACCCTGTATGTGGATGACATCTGCATTTGGTGTGCGGTGAAGTCACGTCGTACAATGCAACAGCGACTACAGAAAGCTTTGATAAATGTATCTGCGTACCTTTCGTCCAAGGGTCTCCACCTTTCTAGCGAGAAAAGCGTTGCCATGGCGTGCTCCCGCAAGCGGATGACCCAATACCAGCTAATCCTTGACGGTCGTTGTCTGCAATATGTGCGAACCCAAAAATACCTTGGGATCATCGTGAATCGAAACCTATCCTGGGCGCTCGAACTCAAGACATTACGCACTGGTATCTCTGCGGTGGCACAAATTATTCGGTACCTTGCCGGAAGTCGATGGGGTAGCGACTCCATATCCATGGTGCTACTCTGCAAAGCATATGTAGACGGCTTGCTGCGCTACAGCCTACCTGTTCTGTGGCCGCTGTCGCCAACATGTCAACAGCAGCTCAGTGTGGCCAGGATTAACAGCCTCCGTGCCTGTGTCGGCCTCCCTAGGGGCTCATCATTGCTGGCCAGCAGCCAACATAGTGGGTTGTCTTTACATATTCGAAGAGAGCACTGCAAAGTTCCACGTGCCAGCTGCTTCAGCATTCACGAACATATATCCCGTGACGTCTCCTACCTGAATCACCGAGTCTGCGTCACTGGGCATTGCGTGATACTGCAGTGGATCCCTGCTCGCTGCGACATCATAAGCAACGACAAAGCAGATGAGGCTGCCAAGAGAGAATTATAACTGTAGAACGCGAGGAACATTTTCTTCACGAAGCACAATGCCTTGAGACTAGCATAGGAGCTTGTTTTCAGGGAAAGAAGCACCTTCTGGTCTGCCCCTGAAAACCAGCACCCATTCATACATCATGTCTATCCTACTTTGGCAATGAGGTTACCGGAGCGGGTTCCACGTCGGCTAGAGACTTTGTTCCATCGATTACCTCTCAACGTGGCTCTCACAAATGCATACCGGTATCGCCTTGGCCTGACCTCGAACCCGTATTGCGACAACTTTGACTCACCCTAAAAGTAGAGCATATCTTACTGGAGTGCCCTACATGCAGTCCAGCAAGACACCACCTCGCACAGAAGATCGAGTGCTTCAACCACAGTTTGCTAACTTTACAAACACTTCTGGGACCATGGTCGCCTCCCTCGTCCCAACGGAAACTGCTTGTCGCATTATTTGATTACCTCCACGACATCGGTGTCGCGGAGGTGATATAGGACTCTAACGTCGTCGCAGAATGCAACCATCTATGGACATTTCACGTGCCGCACTCATGGTCCACAACACACACGATACCACGTGTTTGTTTTTTTCACTTCTTTTATTTCCTTCTCTCCCTTTCGCCTTGCTTCCTATTGTAACTTTATTCCCTCGTCCCCACCCCGCAGAGTAGCATGTAGCGACAACATACCGGCAGACCTATCTTCTTTCCTCTAGTAAAGAGCTCTCTCTCGTTTCACATAGTATGATAGCCGAAGTCATTAGCGGGATTCCGTGTGTGCATAGTAGCGGTGCTGGTCCGGTATTTATGTTATCTATCATCATCAGCCCGTCTACGACCACTGATAGGCAAAGGCGTCTCCCTTACATCTCCAATTACCCCGGTCGTGTGCTAACTGCGACTAAGTTATCCCCGCAAACTTCTTGATCTCATCTGCCCATCTAACTTTCTGCCGTCACCTGCACGCTTTCCTTCCCAAGGTATCCACTCTGTTACCCTTAATGTCCAACGGTTATTTTGCCTTCGCATTACATGCCCTGCCGACGTCCATTTCTTCTTCTTAATTTCTACTAATATGTCCATAACACGCGTGTGTCCCTGACCCACTCCGCTCTCTTCTTGGTTTTAATGTTACACCTATCATCTTCCGCTCCATCGCCCGCTCAGTCGTTCTTAATTTAACTTGAACCCTCTTAGTGAGCCCCCCGTTTCTGCGCCGTAGGTGAGTAGCGGTAAGATGCAGCTGTCATATACTTTTTTCTTCAGGGACAATGATAGGCTGCCATTCATTATCTGAGACTGCGGGCCGAATGCACTACCACCCCATTCTTAATCCTTCTAATATCTCTGCCTCATGGTTGGGATATATACAGGGTCACAACTTGGGCTAAGTAGACATATTTGCTTACCACTTGCGCCGTCTCTCCACCTTGTCAAACCGCTGTGCTCTCCCGAGGTTATTGAGGATTACTTCAGTTATCTGCATTATATTTCTCAGGCCCATGGTTCTACTCTGCTTGTCTAGTGCTGTAAGCATGCTTTGCAATTCGTCCCCCGAGTTACTTAGCAAGGCAACATCATCAGCAAATCTGAGGTGACTGAGGTATTCTTCATTAACCCTTACTCCCACCTTTTCCTAATCAATGTCCTGATACTTCTTGTAAAACATGCTGTGAATAACCATTGGAGAGATTGTGTCTCCTTGTCTGACGCCTCTTCTTATAGGCATTTTACTGTTCTCCTTATTGAGGGCGATGGTAGCTGTGGACCCATTGTAGATACCCTCTAGTATTCTTACGTAATGCTCGTCTACACCCTGATTCGGCAGTGCCTCAATGACTGGTGAGGTTTCGACCGAGTCAAATGTTTTCTCATACTCTATGAAAATTATATGCAGGGGTTGAGTATACTCCGCGCATTTCTCTATCACCTGATTGATTATGTGAATATGCTCGATTGTTGAACAGCCTTTACGAGGCCGTGCTTGTTGAATAGGTTGACTAGAATCTAAGGTGGCAGAAATTATTTTAGCAATTACCTTCGCAAGTACCTTGTAGCGACTCACAGTAAGCTGATCGGCCTGCAATTTTTTAAGTCCTTCATGTCACCTTTATTATGGATTAGGGTGGTGTTCGCGTTCTTCCAAGATTCCTGTACACTCGCGGCCATTAAGCATTACGTATACACTGTTGCCAGTTTTTCTAGTACAATTTTCTCGCCAGCCTTCAAGAGGTCTGCGATTATCTTATCCTAACCATGTGCTTTGCCCTCGTGCATTTATTTCAAAGCCTTCTTTACTACATCTGTCGTTACTGTAGGGATGCCTACCTTCCTTTGAACAACGTCCTCGTGTTGCATTATCTTAGATGTCACGGCTACTGTACAGAACTCTGTAGAACTCCTCGGCTACTATAACTATTTCTCCCTATTTTTGATGACCTTGCCTTGCTTGTGTTTAAGTGCATAAATCCTATTTTTTCCCACGCCTAGATGCCTCTTAACTGCTTTCAGACTTCTCCGTTCCTTTTTAGGGGCGCATCATCATCATCTGCTTGCGGCGCCACTATCCTCATCATGAACAGTTGCCTACCATCATCATCAGCGGTCCTGGTACTGGCGCGTCAGCAGTGCCACGCGAGAGAAGATCGAACGCGACCGAGCGCCTGGCCGGCCGCATGTCTACGCCGCTCTCCAAGTTTCGGCTGGGCTTTACGCACCCTCAATAAATCTAGGCGGTCACCACTCACTGATTCCACGGCCCCTTTCCTACGCTTCACAGTATTCTTTATCCTCTCCATAGTAAACTTCAGTATGTAAGCTGTCTCACGCATATTGACGTCGAAAGCTCTGCTAGTTCTATTCTCTCAGCTGGGGTGGAGACTGTCATGATTTGTCGTTTCCTAATTAAATCTTTCGTCTCCTGGGAACATTTACCAGTATCCTGTCTAGCTGTCGTACCTCCGACATCTACTGCACACTCCATGATAATGCGTGTAAGATTGTTGGACGCTTCCTGTGTCGTAAACTCCGCTTCGTCGATTACAGCTGTATATCGGTTCGGCAGCGCGATCCTTCATTCTTCAACTTTCCGTCTTACTGTTTGCTCATTGATCGGCTTCTTTCGTACTGCCTTGTTGCGGATACCACTGATTAATGTTCTAGAATGGTGGTTTTAAGGCGAAGCTATTTCTAGCGTAAACACTTTTGACACATTAAGTCAAGCATACAGATAAGCCTTACCATGCTGGCGTCTATAATAAAGTTTCCCAATGTTCTTTTGACGAGACCTTCGTATTATGCCTCCGACTTCACAATTATGCAATCAATTGGGTTAAGAAGTCGATACACATTTCACTGGGGCTGAAAGCGCTCCACAAAACTAAGGACGAAAACTAACGAAGACACCGGGAGTGATAACTTCTTACATAATTTCAGAGCGCTAATTTTCACGATAGGAAGACAGAGACAGAGAGAGAGATGATATTTTATTGAACGCTACAAAAGGAGGAGGATAAAACGGAGTAGGAGCAGGAGGGCTGCAAGGTTAAACAGCGTGGGAAATAGTACTCCACCCTGTGGTACGCCTATTTGCTAGTGGGGGACAGGTGGTGTCTCATGTTTACCAAGGAAACCACGAAAGAACGTCCTCTTAAGAAATCCCTGACGTATTTGTACAGGCTTGGTCTACAGTTGCTGGCGGCTAACTCCTCTAATATGGCGTCGGGGTCTACACAATCAAATGCCTTCTTAAGGTCGGCTGCGAATATGGCGTTGAGTTGCGCCAAGCTTGGTTCAGTCGTAATTTAATGGAAGGAGGGCATCTTGTGTTGAGAAGTAAGCGCGCATGGTGTCTTCGCTTGTTTTTATCCTTATCTCCTCTTAAGCGCTTTTATTGCCACTCATGTATCACCAACAGGCCAAAACCTCGAGCCTTTTGAACAGTTTCGCCCCACCATAGCATTCATATGTACGGCAAATCAGATCCTTCATTCTTGCACTCCTCGGCTTGCAGTCTTGCCGCAAGGAGAAAAAAACTTGATCCCAGTGTTGCGTTTCCTTAATGCTCCACACTCGTCACACGACTAACGACCATGGTAAACCTTTGGTTGTTCTGTTTTTTCCGTTGTGCCCTGAAGGCCTGCCGTGGAGCCTGTGTTGACCAGGGGGACACCGTTGTCTTCGACAGCGCTGACTCCGGTGCAACGTGCCGTATACCCAAGAACGCCGACTTTCTGGTTGCCTACTCAACAGTACCCGGTGAGTGATCGCTTACATGCTTGAGCCAGCATATGCACGCTCATTGTACAATGACTCCGAAGGTAGAACTGCAGTATGCCCAACCTCCTAGCCACGAGTTAAGTTGTCATCTTTTGACACGGACTGCTCCTTCTGGCAGTCAGACTGGTATCGCGGCTTGCTGGTAAGCGAGTTTGGAACGATTTCGTGAAGCGACTTCATGAAGCAAAAAAGCATATGCACCCCGGTTTTGACCCTGTCATGAGGGTTTGTGGCCCAAGGACCGCTACCGATTTTTGTGGAGTATATGGCCTGCACTGTAAAGGAAAGTGCATCTCTTAAACACACCTGGAGAACCGAAACGGCTTTGCTGATAATGCCCCCAAAACGTTCGAAAAGAGAATATGCCGGCCTCGCCGGTAATAAGTAGGTGGTCAAAAAGGAATGCTGGCTACCAGGATGACGAACCACAGACTTACTTACACATAAATACAAAAAGACTGTTTTAAAAATTACTTAAACTAAAACAGTGACGAGTGACCTACTTCTGACATTCGTGTACGCAACTATTACCCCTGAGCCAGTCCACGGTAACGCGTTTCGGTTTCTACTGCAGTAGAGGTCTCTAACTGTGCGTCCAACAAACCGTAGAAACGGTGGAGTTGACGAAGCTAACATAAAAATTTGGATAAGGACTTTTAGTTGTATTTTGTATACTTACGGATGTTTTTTTTATTGTATGCTTTTATTGTGTGTGTTTCCAATCTCCTTCCTGCGAAAATCCTGAACAAGGGGTTGGGCAGTATTTGTACATAATAATAATAAAATAAATAATACATTTTTGTGCCCGTTGCTATAGTTTGAGGTGGCGAAAGAGGTTACGTGACGCGTCGTACAGTGCAATGACAAGTTTAAGCACCTTTCAATTTCAAGTTTTGACTACACTTGGTACCCAGATTGCCAGATTAAATTATTTCCTCTAGCGAATTGAAAATTGTCCCCTGTTAGTTACTATATAAAACGGGCGACGTTGTGCGTTTATTATTTATTTAGTTATTTATTTATTTATTTGTTTATTTATTCGAAAAAACCACAGGGCCAAAAGACATTACAGGGGGGATTGGTTGCAAAAACGAAACAGATGTTTTACAAAATTCATCTGTAAGTAGTACATCAAGTAGGAGTTCCTAATTTTTCATACACTTATAATTACTATTACAATTATTATACATTGACACTTATAGAATTATATGCACTAGTGGCCGTTCATTCGACAGAAATCGGCCGGCGCTCCCTTTTATCGTCTTTTTATACGATGTGACCAATATTATGCACGTTCTCATAATGGTCAATTTCTTTAACTTTTGCAATCAGGCGCCGATACCTTCGCGTTGAACTTTAGTTCCATTTCGGCAAAGGCAGGGAGCTCACGGGCTTGTTTGTATTTCGTGACAGAGGGAATAAACAGAGCTCAACACAGGCCCAGTGTAATATGGAAATACATTATATTGCCGCGAACCATGCATTGGGTTTGTTTATTCATGGTTTGTTTTTACTGCCCGGCTACGCCCGGCTGTCTTATCTGTGTCCCAAGCGAAGTGCATGTTCCATTCTTTATTTTTATGCCGCACGGATTATCTCATTCGCCGAGTGTTTCGGCTGGAATAATCTTCTTCGATCAACAATGTTCAGGAAGTAAATCCACGGTTCGAGAAACACTTGCGCCGAAAGATAAAAGCCTGCAGAGCAGACACCGCGGTATTCCGAATCGCCGACGCTCGCTAACGCACGTCACTTTGTTCACTGCTGCTTCGCCACCCGTGTACTTTTTGAGTGGTTGGGGGAGCACAAGTTCGCTCCAATAAACTTGTTTTTCCTTGAAGACGACTGTGTCATCTTTGACTTGGTGACAATATACACATGTGGTTGTGTTGCGAATGATGGTTGCAGAAGTTAACAGCTTTTTGGATTACTACTTTATCAAAATTTCTGTCGATGGAAGGGATCGTTCTAGTCCCGTTTGCTCGAGTAAAGTTTTACGCCATCGCAACTTCCGTCGTGTTTACTCGGTGTCATGGCTTTGCTTAGATTATCGCTAACCAAAGTTTCCAGGGAAAAAAAATTTGCGCCCCAGGCAATGACTCCTACCAAGCACGGGCTGAATTACGGCGCGCAGAACGAGCTAACTACAGTTCCTCCGCCAACACTTGCTTACCACGGCTTGGTTCCCCTGATCCATTGATTCATTTTTTTTATAACTGCCCTCTAAATGCTCTATACAGCCACAAAGAATAGTTCTCATCGGTAAGGTGGTGAGCTCTGCAAGTTGGCACACCGACATCTTTACAAAAGAATACTAGTATGATAGGTTTCGTGTGTTGTTAATGATCCCCACCATGTTCGCGTGTTTCATACCCTTTTTCGCAGGCTTCTATTCTTGGAGAGATGAAGGGAGGGGCTCGTGGTTCGTCCAAGCCGTCTGCTATGTGTTGAAAAAGAGCACTGGATCCGAGGACCTGCTCGCCCTGCTGACGGAAGCGTGCCGCATTGTGGCGCTCTTCTACGAGGCGATCACGCCCAACGACGACCGCACAAATGGCGCGAAGCAAATGCCCTTCGTGACCTCGACTCTGATCCGTCGCGTGCGTTTGCCGAAGATACGCCAAACATAAGGTATCTTTTATTTGCCTGCTCAGAGCAGTTCTGAGGCAGCTTCATGTTTTATTTGTCTATGGTGGTGTGTTGGGTTGGCCAGGGAACTGCTCAAAGCTGATCTGCACAGGCAAATAAAAAGTACCAGTAAACAGGTGCCCGCGCAGACCGGCACAGCGCTGGGAGACTTCAACTTGCTTTACAGGGTATTAAAGCTGCTTAAAATATTTGTTGGGAAAATAAAATTGTTGAAGTAAAACTCAATTGAATCCACAAATTTTAAGTTTGAAAGCTTTCTTTTCGCGAGGGGTTCATGCTTGCCTGTCAAATGAAGGTGTAATTCCTCAAACAACGGGTACACTGCATTAAAAACTGTTACGACGCACATTTGCGGTGTTATTATTTCCGTGGTGCCGGTACTGGCAATGCGGCAATTGACCCAGTCTGAGTGCAATGCCCGGTGCCCTTTCTCTGGAAGTTCATTTTATTCCGCTTACGGTTCCCTTGGCCTATTTGTTTTCTCAACACTACGTCGCATCAATGCATTAGTAGCCCATGTTTTCCAACACTTTGATTTGACAGTGGGCTCATTCCGTTCGGCCTGAAAGCTGCAAACTGTGCAGCGAGTGCCGCTCCCTGCAGTTTCCGGTTCACGTTCCCGTTTGCCTCGATCCCCCTTTCACAACCGAAAAAAAGTTATGCACATCAGCACCTGCTTTTCACCACAAAGCGCCCTCAAATCTCTTCAATATTTTTCTCTCACTTGTTAACATGTGAGAAAATTTGATACACTGTGGAATCCCCCTTTTTCTCTATGCCAGTCATCCCCTCGAATTATCCAGACAAAAAAGGCAGACAAATAGCAAGCCCTATGAAGTATCCCAAAATAGCCCGAAAGTATGCCAAAATGGCTGCTCAACAGCAAGTCTCGCACGAAAGAACTACGGAAGAAGAGGAGCGGCGTATTAGTTCACCTTTATTAGTCGGCAATTGTCCAAACGTCCATGAATTTTCTGCTGCTTCAGGCTGATGTGATAATAAAAACAACCTTTCAAGCTGTTTCAACAGCCCTTTACTGCGAAGCGGTATACCTCTACCAGCCAAGAGCATTTTTGTGTCCGCGTCAGCAGAAAGGGCCAGGCTTAATAAAAGCAAATTACTGGCATCGCCAGGAATCGAACCTGCACCCGCATAGAGAAACGGAGCGAAAACCCATCGCTTACGGACTAGGCTACATCTACACGAGAAGATGGGGAGACAGACGGTGTACTCAACGAGCACAGCTGTGGTTCTACCAACTATGGTCACTCAAAGCCGTCGTGTGAAGTGCACATTGCATAATGTATAATAACGGTGTTCACGTGGTTTGGATCAGCGGCGAACGGAACAACGTCTAGGGAAAGTGTCAGTGCCTTGGCGGTGACGCATGAAACAAAAGTAAGAGGGAGGGGCAGTGTGAGAGCCAAAGCCGCGCGTGCTGCCCTCCTGCTCACCCTTCGCCGGACGCTCCTCCCCGTTTACTTTCTGACGTCGCTGCGGCGTTCGGTCCCTCGGTTACGCGGACGCCGCCTCCGCGAAACACAGGTAACGGCTGACAGAGTAACTCATTTCACTCTTTGTAACCGACGTGCGTAAATTCAAGTAACGTCGCATGGGTAATGGTTATGCGTGTCGTTTACAGCTTTGCAGTGCAACCCCCTTCACAGCGTGGACTAGAGCTAATTTTTTTCTGGTCTTCCTGCAACATGATTTTGAAATACATAACTACAATCCAATTCAATATTGTGTTGTATAAATCTCAAAAAACTAAAGAATCTTTTAAATATCCAGTTTACTCCCAAATTGAAATTCTCTCCGTAAGATTTTTTAGGTTGAAACCCGGAAACAATTTTTCAGACATTTGTGCGGGTTACATTTATCAACAAAAATCACTTCGCTATCTTAGGCGGCCTTTGAAATTGTCAAGAATTTGCGAAGATAGACCTAACCCCATTTTACTCTCTCAGGGCAGTAATTTTCCAAAACACAGCGTTCAAGTCGCGCTTTCCAGTTTACTGAATGGCTCACTCAGTGAGCCACTGCGTCACGACAGCAATGTACTCCTTAAAGTTTAAGCCTCTTGTTCAAAATGTTTCGGCAGGACAATTATCCTGCTTTCATCCAGCTCAGTGTGTCAGTCGGGACCTTCTCGTTACAGATGCAGACTGTCTAAGTGTCGTAACCGCCAGGCGTAGGCAGTACGCCCAGTTTATCAGTTGTTGGAAGCTGCCAAGAGGACTGACTGCGAGGTGCGATAACTTTGACGCTGTATTCAGAGCCGAGAAACGAGGAAGTTTAAAGGCGATGCCGGCCTTGCGCCTCGGAGTGCAACCGAGTGCAATCCGCTGTTTGGAAAATCGCAGCACAACGGACTTCGCAGGCAGAATGAAATGGTGCGCAAGCACATCGCTGTTGTCTCCTCGGTTATAACCGCTGTCAAAGCTCCTAACGGCCGATTATTCAACTACAGTCGACCTGGTTATAACGAAGCAGTATAGAGACAGTAATTTAGTTCTTTATATCCAATATTTGTTGTAACAGTAGAGCTAAAAATCGCTTCAAACCAATCGGTAATCTGGCTCCCGCAAAAGTCCCTGATACAAAAACGCATTATTTTTATCTTCGAACCTCCTTGTACCATTTCAAGCTCAGTAAACCAGAACATGAAAAGTAAAATTGCAATAGAACAGGATTAATGGGCGTAGTCCACTCTTCGTATGATGGCACCTGTTGGGCATGTCGGGCTCGGAGTTCACGTAGTCCCCCACAGTCCCACAGGAGGTGTCGAATGTCCTGCTTGACTGTGGAGTCCTTGCAGTACGGGCAGGGGTACGCTGGGTCGATGAGAGCGGCAGAGCCGTTGCGTCTATCTGGGTCGTTACGTGCCGCGACTTTAACGTAGGAGCGCCACTTCTGCAGTACATCCTTGGTAAGGGCGGCCCCTGTTCGAGCCTTGTAGGTCAGAACTTGAGCCCCTCTGGGTAAGCCCTTCGCGAGAGGCTGCTCACTTTGGGGAGTCATGTCTCTCAGGCTTGTCCTCCTTCGTTTTCTTTCTTGTTCGACGAGGCTGGCCGGGTCGACGTCAATCAGTGGTGGCACCGGGTGTTCGGAAGCAAGTGGAGCGTAGAGTTTTGCGCGCTAGCCATCGCGTGAGCAACCTCGTTTCCGAGGCTACCCGCGTGTCCCGGCACCCAGTCGATGCATACCTGGATGTTGTGGTTGTTTTTTAGTGCTCTGCCATCCTTCCTAATATGGTGGCACAATGAACGATCAATTCTTGTGTTGTCGCACATTACGGTAATTTTTTGTCGGGCCGTCCACAGTGAGCGCGCCGCCTCGGTGCGTACCACGAGTGTCGCCATCCACAAGGCATGGAGCTCTAGTTGTGTGCTTGTAGGCTCGTGGTATTGTAGGCCTGTGACCCTCTGTATGACCCAAAGGGTGTTACCACTGCAAGGGTGGCCTCCCGTGTCTCCTCATTCCAAGCGGCATCTGTGTACACAGTAGTTGCCTGAAGCTCGGGGTCGTTGGTGTTGCGTGCACGAGCCTCCCGTACCTTCGTGGGGCGCTCCTTGTTGCGTCTTCGTGGCAGTGGTTTTGGCCGAGTAACGAGCGTGTCCTCCCACGGTGGTGTCATAAGCGTTAGTGGGGGTAGCTCGAGACGGACCCATTCATCAGCAAGGCGTATGATGCGCCTGCCAGCATTCGTTAAGGTTCGCATGGAGGCATTGCTGTCTCTTCTCGCAGCGAGCGTGGCCGCCAAGGAAGGCAGTCGGGCGTACCTATGTAGTTCCTCAACTTTTGCGTGACGTGGGAGGCCGGTGACCCCCCGAAGGGAGTCTCGGTGCAGGACCTCTAGCTTGAGCATTTGTGCCTTGGTCAGGTCAATGGCCATGGCTCCGTAGCACGCCGTAGCTGTGAGGACCGTGGTGACGAGCGTTCGCAGTACTTCGGTGCAAGCACCGCCGAAGCGGCTGCCGATCCTCCGTACTACGTGTAGTATCGACTTCCACGACTTTCAGAGCTGCGATAGCCATTCGTTGGGAGTGCCATTCTCGTGGAAGGGAATGCCCAGTATTCGAGTCCAGCCATCTGTCGGTCGTGATATGGCATTTCCATTCAGGGTAAGGCGGGCCTGGGCACGCTTAGCTTCTGAGCCCCGAATGACCAGACACTGCGTCTTGGTTGGAGACACTTGCATGCCCGTTGGTCTGAGGTACTCTCAGAGTGTGTCGAAGACTGTTTGAACAGCAGTGACGGTGGCTTCGGTGGTGGTACACTGCTGTGGAATGGCCCAGATGGTGACGTCATCGGCGTACAGACGAGCCGAGACCCGGTATCTTCCTGAGTGCCCGGGCGGTTTTAGCCATCGCAATGTTGAAGAGGGTAGGCGATATAATAGCTCCTTGAGGTACCCCAACTGCGGCAGCATGAAATACCTTGGGCGAGGTGACACCTGTTGTTGGAGCCGCAAACTGGAAGGTTCGACGTCTCAATAAAGCTCGTACAAAGTTCTGTATACGGGGACTCGCAACTGTCTCAGCCAGAGCATCAAGCAAGTAGTCGTGTCTGACCGTATCGAAAGCTTTCTGAAGATCCACAGCCACCAAAAGCCCGGGAACCTGGCATAGCCGCCCGTGTCTACGCTTAAAAGCTGCCTTTATCAGGTGTATGCTGTCATAGGTGCACTCGCTTGCGAAACCTAGTCTGCCCAGGGTCGGAGAAATCTGGTTTCACGTATTCCAATTTCTAAATGGTGGTTGAGTCCACTAAGCACCATTTTTTCAAGCAGTTTGCACGGAGTAGACGTGAGTGAGATGGGTCGCAAGTTGCCTAGGAAATTCGCGTCGCTCTTACAGAGCAATATATGGCGGCCTTGAAGCCAATATACCTGGTGGAAATAAAATGTGCTGTTTAAGAAACTGTTATCTGTACGGGGTTTCCTGGCCTAGTTAACAACTCCAAGTAGCCAAAGTTATTCCTTAGTCATTCAGCACCATTTTCCCAGTAGTTTTGAAGCACTAAAATTTAAGCGTGATTTTAGGAATAACTGCACGCAGTCAGTCGAACACCCTGCAGAGCTCTAGAGCGAGGGCTGGGGACACGCTTTGCAGGTATAGCGACCGCAGCAGCCGCTTACTATTCTTGTTGTTGTATGGTTTAACGTGCCGACGCAGCGCAGGCGATGAGGCGCGCCGTACTAGTAGGCTCCGGGTTAATTTGACCACCTGGGGATCTTTAACGTGCGCCGAAATCTCGTACACACGGGTGTTTTTTCTTTTCGCCTCCATCAAAAGAGCGGCCGCCGCGGCCGGGAATCTAACCCGCGTCCTCGTGCTGAGCAGCGCAACGCCTTAACTACTGAGCCACCGCGGAGGGTCTATCCGTTTATAATTTAATAATAGCATCGGCAGTTCCCACTGCGCCTTATCTTCGCTGCCGGTTGTTCTTCCGCACGGCGCAAAGCTTCCTTTATACAAGGAGAGCTTGGCATAGTTCAGTCGAAATCACAATTTAAAGCGATAACAGACGTAACACAAGAAGTATACAACAAGAGCGCTTGTGTCGTTCACATGTTGTGTTACGTTCGTTTGCGCTTTAAATGATGGCAAGTAAAGTGTCCGTTACGGCGAGTATTTCCGGAAGCACAAAATAACAGCAGGCACAAAAGCGTAACTTGCGAACTTAATTTTCGGGCGAGCGTAAATTTCTAACGTGCAACTCGCTCAGAAAAACAAAATGCTCTCGAGCATTCAGCGCTATCTCCTTTCAAAGGTCGCGCGCGTTGACGTGACGGGTTTATGGCTTCGGCGGAGTGCTGCTACATACGTGTGATTTTGCCCTTCTTTTAAATCGTAACCTACTACAGCATCATGCGCAGTGTGGGAAATCATGGGGAGGGTTTGGATGAAAGCAAACACGGAACGAGGGAGAATAAAACGAATGACTCCTCGATGACGCGTGTCCTATTGGAGGGCGGATAGAGATAACGCCGCCTGTCTGTTCGAGCGCCGCGGCCAGTGCAGACCCATTCGAGCACTCTACGCGGATTCGCCCGGACGAGCACCCGACCCATCGAGCGGCCGTGCCCGACTGTCGGCGTTGCAGATAAGTGCGCGCGTGCGACTGCAGAAAGGATGTCTGGCCTTGGAGCAGCACACGCTGCGAGCAGCGACAAAGAAGGTGTGTTTATAGTTCCGAATTCGCATCGCAGTTTTAAAGACGATAGTCTTTCTTGGGCTACTCAAATCCAGAAGTTTTGGTCTGTCTGTATGTCTGTCTGTTCGTCTGTGACTCGATTCAGCCAACCGGCCAAAGTGAAACGAAGTCTGCGCAGTAGTTTTATATACTCACAGCCAAATCTAAACGTCTACGTCCGGTTTATATGTTCATACTCGTCAACATTTTTTTAACAAGATTAAGACATTACGCAAATATTAGACAGAAAATTAATACACAAGAGATATTTACAATGTTACTTTATAACAAATTCATAGATGCTTGATTTTTGCGAAATGAGATAATACATCCACTGCAGAAAAAAAAATCACACTGTCGCCTGCTGTCGCCCGCGCCACTATAGCTCCTGGGGGCATTTTAGGAAATCAAGCGGCAACAGTAACGAAAGGTTCCATCTAGATCGGTTCCACGTTCCGCTTGGAACGCACGTGGAATGGGGCAACAGGGTTCTATAAACGCGTGAGTATGGTGCCTCGATTCCCGCGCGTCTCCGCCGTACGGCAGCGCTGGCATCGACGCACTCGGCCCGGAGCAGTGCAACGCGGTAAATTTAAATTGGCTTGAGCAAACCTCTAACGTGTTCACCTTGGGAGGAGTGTGACGCAAAACGAACAACATGAGAGGTGAGCGCGAAAAAGAAGGGAGGCATTTACTTGGCAAATGTCGACAAAGACTGCCTTCTTTTGTCGACATTTGCAACGAAAGGTACAGATACGCTGCCATTTTTTTCAATTGGACTTCTGTACACATTTGTTTTCTGCATCGACCCCCGCAGCTTCTAGGAATTTGGAGTGATGTAACCTGCAACTCCTCTCATGAATGTCACCGAAATGCATGGCCTCTTCCCCAAGGAAGCAACATGAGTAAAAAACAGAACGGGGCGGGGCTGAACCCTCGGCATTCATGCTGTAAGTATAGACCGCCAGAATCGCAACACCAGTTTTTTTTTTTTTTTTTTTTTGCTTGGGAGTTTTAAGTGCAGTTCACCCCGATCTCTCTCCTCCGTCCAAGCATATTGCGCTTTGCGGCCAAGCCAATGCTGGAGGGAACGCCACCTTTAAACAAAGTACAATTACCGGACAAGCAGTCTTCGCGTCATCGGAATCGCTATTCGTGATGTCTATGACACTTGGCATTCGCTGTTTACAATTATGTCACGGTAACTTATTGATGGGCTATTGTGGTATCCAATAAATCTCCAACAATTTTCTCAGTCATTTCCTTCGAAGAGAGGACTGAAAACCATGCAAACCTTCCGTCCTCGTCCACTTAAACATCGTAAAAGTCTTGGTGGTTTCATAAACTGGAACAGAGCGCAAATTATGATAATAATTACAGAGGGAATACTTTACTTTTTATCACTGCAAAAAAATATTTTAATATTTTAAACTCATGCAAGCTGCCCATCCTGTATTGTTGAGAAGGAAATTGCGGTGGGAGAGTTTTTTGTGGTTTAATGTAGATCTTAATGGCCCCAGGAAAGGTTACACTGTACGAGGCTAGTCAGCCATGTCAAATGGGGCTTCATATTTACAAGAAAATGATTACTATGTTCAGGTTACTCTTTGATCCGGGCTGCGTTGCATTTTGGCCATTAATTGCCACGTTCGTTCAGTAAAATACTGTAATCAATTAGCTTGTAATCAATTAGTAATTAATTTGTAATGAATTAGCAACATGGTAGTGGATTTCTGTCCCGCATAAAAATATTTAAGTAATTGAGCCGTACAGCTTAATGTAACGCTCACCACGAAGTTAGGCGCGCCAAGAAGACGACGTAGGCCACGTCTAAAGCACGCGCGCTTTACTGCAGGTCA
The DNA here is from genome assembly GCA_013339765.2 of Haemaphysalis longicornis. NCBI lineage: Eukaryota > Metazoa > Arthropoda > Arachnida > Ixodida > Ixodidae > Haemaphysalis > Haemaphysalis longicornis. The sequence continues at coordinate 155,282,422 of CM023453.1, read as the reverse complement.
AATAAACGTTTTTCCAATCCAATCCAACCAATTGCCCAATATTATGCTTTATTATGGGTATGCAAAACGCCTACCTACAGCGCCATTGAATGATCTGAAACGGAAACAGTGCATCCACGCCCTGATGACTGAAATATTTACTTTAGGCGAAGAATATCAAGCGAGAAGAAATTGTACGTGTAATGAAAGCAAATGGACAACGTACAAAAATGGCGAAAATTCTACACCTATTACTTAAACAACCAAAGAAATCGACTGATTGGCTGATATACACGTTTTTTTTTCGTATGCCGATGCCAAATGTCACGCTAAAATCACAGGTGAGCCATAATAGTCCTTTATCTGCAAAACTCCCCCTCCACGGAAGGTGACCGACCGTTCTTCTGTGACGCCTCTTATCAGTAATGCCCCTCACGTACAACTCTTCAACCGCTCTGGCTATGGGCAGCATCGCAAACGGTCACCTGGCATCAACGCCTGCTTTTTTATCGTGACTTACCTCACCATTTAGTGCCTTCCAGTGATTAGACGCCTTCATCTGGCAAATGACGGGTAAGTTGAGGACAAGTGACAGTGCTTTAAGCTAGAATTCCGCTTTGGACGGCCGAGGACCGCCAAGCAGTTGCAAATTCAATAGGCATACAACGTTCATATTTCGGAGAAGTTAAAGTAAACATCTAAAATAACGGTTACCGCCTAGTGACTCCACTGAGTTTTACTATCATGAACGCCTGTGAAGTAGTCATCATCTTTACAAACACCACCAACAACAGCCTATTTAGGTCCACTGCAGGACAAAGGCCTCTCCATTAACCTCCAACCGCTACGGTCCTGCCCTCCCCGAGTTAATTCTTTGCTTCCGAATTTCCTCATTCCCTCCCCTCCATTCAGTTGTTTCCCCTTACACTTCTTCTAAATCCGTCTCTCTGTAGGCACTCTGTTACCCTGTAAAATAGCCACAGGCGCGAAAATGTCACGTCGATACGACGGGTTTCCTAAAACATATGAAAGCACCGTGCTCGCTTTCGTCATTAAATTGCGCGCCAACCTTCATCCCACCAGCCCATCCCCCAACCCCTTCTCAACTACCAACCGCGCTTCAGTACCACATTGTCCGTTTCTTGACTTATGCAGGTTTGAATAGCTTTTTTTCTTCATTTAAAGGGACCCTGCAACACTTTCGATGAGCGCTTTCACCCTTTCCTTCGCGTCTGGAAGCACTGTGAAAGCATGGAGCGGCAGTGCGTGATTCGCTCGTCGCACCAGATACGCCTTCCATTTCTGCTTTGTTTTTGTTGCTTTTCTTAATTAAGTTGCTATCGAAAAGCGTTTATTGCTGCAACTGAAGGAAAACCGACCAACAGCCACTACATGGCCTTAATGACATAATTCGAGCCGTTGAAGAACGTCAATACTGGGAAAGAGAGTAAAATCTTTTGAGCAAGTTTACGAGTTATATCATGGGCACAGAGCAGTACTTTTTGTCTGAGGTACTTTGCGACCCCCTAGTCTAAGTACTGGGCGTGTTCGCCGGTGACTACGTTCTGCAATCATTTGAGATTTCAAAGAAAGTTGAAAAAAGTGTTCCAGGGAACCTTTGAGGCAGTCGGGCGTACTTTCAGCATGTGCGCTGCACAGTCTTTCAGCACAGTCCGTACTGCATAATAGTGCAGATAGCACTGACTAAGTAACTTCATACAGCTGTTTTCGAATGTAAACTTACCCGCCGTGGTGGCTCAGTGGCTAAGGCGTTGCGCTGCTGAGCATGAGGTTACGGGTTCGATTCCCGACCGTGGCGGCCGCTTTTCTGATGGAGGCGAAAAGCAAAAGCGCCCGTGAGCACGAGGTTTCGGTGCACGTTAAAAGATCCCCAGGTGGTCGAAATTAATCCTGAGCCCTCCACTACGGCGCGCCTCATCGCCTGCGGTGCGTCGGAGTGTTAAACCCTACAATCAATCATCATGTAAACTTGGGAATCAATTCTTGACGTAGTGCACCATCCCTGCATTGAAGGATTTGCCGCGAGTCGGACAAACGCAGCATACGTGACTGGTACTTTTTCGGTCTAGTTATAACTAGTGCACCATTTTGCTTTATAGAGATTTTTCACTAAGAATCTACAATAAACTTCGAGGGTGACCGACCACTGTTCATGCAAGGCTATGCAAGCGCATGGTATTGCTATAGCAGCCCACTTGGAGCCTAAGAAATTGAGGATTCTATATTACGGTGCTTTAGTAGGTATTGCGCAAGTTTGGGAGTTCGAATTGAATAGGAAAGGAAAAGTGTTATCTTGGATGGCACGCATACTTTCACAATATGGCCAATTTAACACCCACGTCGGCCTCTGCTCCACGAATAAAAATATTTCTCTCTCTCTCTCTCTCTCTCTCTTTCTCATCAGCATTATCACACCCTCAACGCCAATGCCGACGTGTTGAAGTCATGGGAAGAAATATTTGAGTATTTGAGTATTTGATTTTTATTTCTTGACAAAACCAAGGGGAGGCTGAGACTAAAGGCGGACGTGGCCTGACAGGGGCCTCAGCCACCCGATATACAGCGTACATACTAACACGTCTGTTCACAAATTTAAGCATAATAGCACAATCGTAATAGAGAAATAGCACAAAGCAAAGTCATTACTACACTTCCTATGTATTATACAAAGCATAGGTCCAAAATTCCCAGAAGGATCACATTGTACACATAAACGCTGTAATTTGTACGCATGAAGTTTCATCAGTTACACTACTATGTCACAATTACGTATGAATGTATTTTTGTTTGTAATTGTTTTTAATTTCTACCTTTAGGGCAACATGTACACATATATATGAACTCCTTATCTGACAAACTAAGCAACGCCTCACCCGCACCTCTCCCTCACATTGTTCTCTCTATCGTTGTTATAATATCTGCTGCGGAAAGTACACTCAAGCGTATAAAAAAAATAAAGAAGTCTGCTCAAAGTACGGAAATAAGAAGAAGGAAAATTGGCTGGCGATTACGATACTCCCTAATGCAATATTTGAGCGCAGCAGCAGTGCGCTGAGGCAGCACTCGCTCGTGGGTTCCCTCGACGGCTGCGATGATGAGCCTCTGCGTCGCCGGCGCGAAGTGCGTCTCACGAAGGGACCGCGAATTGCGCATTAAGCGAACGCACATCATAGTCACGCGCACGCCCCCCTCACGTTTTCGCCAAGTGTTGCGCCGTCGAGCGCCTCGTGTGGGCACAGCATACTGCACCCTTCCTTCTTTCACCGCATACTTTCGGAGAGCACTGGCTCGCCCCGCTGCGGCGAACCACCCTGCCCTCCCAATTTCACGACACTCTCCTCCTTTGCTTTCTTCCACTGTTTGCTTTTTCTTTCACTCGTCGGTCCAGCCATCGTTCGCTCGGTCACAACGACGGCGACACGGCTCAGCCCACGAACGGGCGACAAAGGGCTGCGCAGTAAAATGCCAGACGATTACGATACTCCCTAATGCACAATATGTGCGCAGCGCGAACTGCAGTCTTCTCGGTCAAGACTCATAGCTGCTCTGTATCAGGAAGTTATCGCGTGATCAGCGAACGCAAGGCGTAGCGCGCGGCTCTGCTGTTATCTAACAGCGCGTCGGTGCCGCCGAACGTGTTGTTGTGAATCGTGTTTGAACCTCCCGCGCAAATGTTACGTGGTTCGGAAGAGCTACGCATCGAGGACGACGACTGACCCGAAGGACCGATGAACGTGCAGCACGCCGAGCGTGCTGGGCTTCTGTGCGTTTTATGAACGTGACAGAACAAGAGGATTGCTTTCATGGATGCCTGGTTTTGCGTTTCGTTTTTCGGGCGCCACTGCACTCCGAGGGCGGTTTCCGCACACGTGTCTGGCGCGGGCTCGGCATACTGCCTTCCCCCTCGCGCTTTCAGAGGAGCGTCTCGCACCGCCTCGGCAAACCGCCCTCCCCCTCACAATATCGCGGCACTCTCCTGCTTCGTTTGCTTCAGTCATCGGTCTTCCCATCGTTCGTCGGTTACGACGCCGCCGCCAGACGACAGCAGTGATTCAATATTTTCTCAACATTACCTAAAGAATAAGAAGGATTGCCAACCGGGTGAATTTAAAGGTTGCCCTCTTTGCGCGGAACACACTCAAACGACTATGCTATATCACCTAACCTTCTGCAAAGTGATGTGTTGCGTGCAAAACAACACCGGGCGCCTTTTACAGCGAGTGTAATCGAGACGGTGAATGATATTCCAATATCATGTGGGAAGCAATATATTGTAGTAACAGGCTGATGTCTGAACGCTCTGTTAAGGGATTATCTCTTTTATTTGGGTGCGGTGCATTGTGCCTGAACATTTATCGCCGTCGGGCGCCGTATGTTTTATGTTTTAATATTATTATTATTTTCGCTATTGCATGTTTGACTGGGGCTCTGGTGATTGGGCTATTAAGAGAATTGTCATCGCTTACGGGACCACCGGAATCCGTAATTCGTGGTTGCCCCTTGGCGGAAAGCGTACACCGATTATTTCCCGCCGCAAATGGTCCAGTTGTTTTTCCGAATTTTTGCTGCTAGGGAACTTTGATTAATCCTGCACGCTGTAAAGCAAATGTTTCGCGCGAGTTCCCGACCAAAAGTCGGTATTGGCGCGTTCATTCTGAATATTAATGGGTTTAGGCTTTCGGCAAAACGATTCAAATGTCTAGTAAAAGATTCTGCGCTGATTGAAAGAATTGTCTGCTAATTGCGTGGCATTCTTATGTCGCTTCTCTTTTGTGAGAGTTCTTTACCGCCAGACCTGGTTATCAGTAGCCAAGGACGCTGGTTTAGTTGATTGCTTTTAGGTTTGCTTTTGTTTTTTGTTATTTTAGTTATGTAAATGTATACCACTATAGAGACTAAGTGCCATTGCTTCGCCAATTATGTATTTTTCCGCAGACATAAGGTGAATGCAAGACTGGTCCATTTTCGCTATTTTACATTCGTATTTCCTACGTTCTTTTCCGGACTTTTTTAGTTTAATATTTGTTTTTTGGAGAAGATATATAAGGTGCCTAATTTTGATTGAGTCATATCATGCCTGTAAAAGTTTTATTTTGTCTATTTTTAGTTGTTGGTTTTTCAAAATTTTGTCCTCTATTCACGCTATTATAATGATCAAATGCGTTACTTCCGCAGTTATGCATTATCATGCGAAGTCAGGGCGTTACAAGGTCCTGGGCGGAGGGGTACAAGGCAAATAATGCTAGGCTATAAAAACGAACGGAAACAACTCTGATTGGATTAGCGTATAACGGGCGGCGTTCGTGCAGTATCACTGCGTTTTCGCTTGAACATACAGATTACGAATTTGAAAGCTTTTTCAGCTTGTGTTCTTTGCCACTGGTTGTCGTATATATACATGCCGGCAACAAAAGCAACTGCGCTTGTTTCCTTTGACCGCATAAGTGTTTTCCAATACTTGCACAACGAGGCAAACCTGTGATCTATATAAAAAACGAGTCAGGTCCCACCGCCAGGGGGTAGTGTAGTATCCTTTCTGCAACGGTTAGACGCATGGAGGAAAGAAAAGGTTAGGAGAGGCCCTGACGTCACATTTGTGAAGCCGAGTCCCGTAATGACTTGAGCCCACGGAGCCCAGCACTCTATCCCATCATCCTTTGCTGTCTCCGGTTTGATTTGACCAACATGGCGTCGCCCTGCCCTCCCGCTTCGAAGCGAAAACAGCTTCGTCGCTAATTTCTCGGTGCGATATCATGTTCTAAGCTGTTGATTTCGCCTTCAGTTTGCCGATTCTAACCCTCACCCATAGTTTCAATCGAAAAACGGCCTTCGTTTTTGAGATAGAAGGATGATTCTTCAGCTCTTAAGCCTGGCAAAGTAGCACTTGCCGTCGTCATAGCAACAGGCTCGCGGGATGGCGAACGCAGACGACGGGAGCATTGTTTGGGGTCGTACAGCACTGCGGTCTTTGCGCGCTACATCTCAGCAGCGATAAATTTCACTTCACTTCACAACGAAGAAACACAAAGTGAGCAAAGAACGAACTGTGGCTCTCGCCAACGCTGAGCGAAGGGGATTTTCCCGGCAGGTAGCCGGCGGCGGCAGCGGCTCGCTCCGCCGATCTCGACGCGACGTAAGCGCCGCTGCGGCCGGGGCACGAGTTAAGGCCGCCTCCGACGGCGGATTTTGCAAACTGGCCTAATTTAAAAACGTTTGTCGTAGCAACTGCGCAGGTTTGCAAGCGTAGCGAGGCAGCGACATACCAAGCGCCTTAAAAATTTGTCCGTTCTATTTGCCCAAATTTGGCCACCGCAGTTGTAAACAAGTAAGCAACATTGTCCATGGGCTCAAGAAAAATGACGTAACTTTCTCCACACTTTTCGCAATGCATTGGGATGCTAGGCACCTCTCCTGAGTATTCTTTCCTCCATGGTTAGACGCTTTCGTCAGTTTTTCACAACGTGAAACGCCCAAAGCGCGTTTTCCAGTTTTGCGATACCGGCGCTTCATCACCATCCTGTTTTGCGAGTCACCGACTGCAAACTCAAATCCGTGTCGGCCACGGCAGCGCACCGATGCAGTAGCGCAACGTGATTACAAGGAGAGCGTCGAGTGACTGTAGTCGTTGAATTGCGCCGAAGATAAATAAGGAAAGGAAAAAACTGTGGTTGCTCCCTCTTCCATAGGAACCGGTAAAACATGAAAGTGAAGTGTGCCTTTACAGTAGTTGAATGCTTATTGTGCATCGATATGAACTTCCACATCGCTATTTATATTTCGTCGGTATGGCACCGTTATACGCATCAACGTTACATACTGGATTGCACGCGCCGCAGCATTGCTTAAATCCGACGGAAACCACAGGCGCTCGCAAACCGTCCGTGCGAACGAAGCCAAACGGGTTGTCAGCGAATCGTTTGGTGAACACACGTTCCGCTAAAGCGAAAGGAGCAGCGGACCGCGCCACGAGCGCGACATTCGCAAGTCGGCATCGATCTTACTCCGTGGTCGTTGCCTAACAGGCTTCTCCGCAGGTTACGCTGCGCGTCCCCCGTACACGTACGCGCTGGAATCGAGGCGCCAACTGTCGGCGCTCATTTGCGTCATGATGCACTACTTCTCCTCACCTCTCTTAGCCGGCAGCACCATCTGAAGGGAAAGATATAGGGCGCGTTTGTCGTCCTGTTTACGCGTCTGTTCATAGCGCAGTCGGGAGCGCCTTTCGTACCTCCCTTTGCGGCTGAAGAGTTCGGGGTTCAAATCCCAGCGCAGCCATGTCAATCGAAGTTACTCTGGCGATGTAATTTCCGTGAAGGATTGATTGATTGTGGGGTTTACCGCGCCGACGCAACGCAGGCGATGAGGAGCGCCGTAGTGGAGGGCTCCGGATTAATTTTGACCACCTGGGGATCTTTATCGTGCGCCGAAATCTCGTACACACGGGCGTTTTTGCTTTTCGCCTCCATCAGAAAAGCGGCCGCCGCGGCCGGGAATCGAACCCGTTCCGTGAAGGATATGTTGTCAGTCAGTTCATGGTGGACCCCGGCAAAAAACGATTTCGTGTTAAAAATGACCTGTAAAGGCAGTGCATGCTCATGGCCTGGTTTCTGCAATCGCTCGTCTGCGAATGGCGCACAAAACTGCTACAGGGAAGTACAGCACTTCGGAACTTTAAAGAGCTTATTTGCCGGACCGCTGACATTTTCTGGCACCTTAGTGGACTGTCAAGCTCTAGAAAAACTTGGGCACGTAGTTCTTTTAACACGAAAGTGTTTTATATCGGGGTCCGCCAAGATCGAACTGACCCAATATCCTCCACGGAAATGACATCGCCAGAAAAACTTCGATTGACGCGGCTGCGCCGGAATTTGAACCACGAACACTTTTCGCCGCAATGGGAGGTACGAAACGCGCTCCTGCGTTATGAACAGACGCGTAAACAGGGCGACAAACGCGCCTTATATCCTTACCTTCAGATGGTGCTGCCGTCTAGGAGAGGCGAAGCGAATTATTGCATCATGACGCCAATGAGCGCCGACAATTGACGCCTCGATGCCAGCGCCTACCTGTACGGGGAACGCGCAGCATAGCTGCGGAGAAGCCCGCTTGCGGATGTCGTGCTCGTGACACGGTCCGCTTCTCCTTTCCCTGCAGCGGATTCTCTGACGGATTCAGTGACAACCCGTCTGGTTTCGTTCGCACGGGTGGTTTGCGAGCGCATGGTTCAGACAGATTTAAGCGCGAGACACATGGACGACTGGTGCACGCGATTCCAACGTGACGGATCGTAACGACTGATCGTTAGGACCGGTTTTGGCGTCATTCGCTGGTCGGAAAAGGCCCACGACGTGCGACTGGCAAGCCAGATGCAGTCGTGCCATCGTTGCGATCGGCGTGCGGCCACGGCCAATGAGCGCCCGAAGGTGTCATTGCTGAGAAAGTTTCTTTCAAAGCCCCGAAAAGGAGCCAGTGGCATTTCCGGGTATTTTGTGGGGAGCCGCTGCCTCCGCCGACCCGTGCGCTCTCCGCCCGGTAGACACATGTTGCCAGCGGTACCAAGAGCACGGACGAGCGGAATCATGCGTGCTAAATGGTTGCACACCGCTGTACTGAACATATAAAAAAGCAATGTGTAACGTAATAGCACTATTCATATTCACTTGAAGTTGATAAATGTTTTCTTTCCTTCTCGGATTCCTCTTGCACATCTCTAAATCGTCCGGAATGCGTCTAAACAGGGAGGCCACAATGGAGCGAAAAAACTGGGAGGAGCGACGCCGACGACGCATCGCACGCGCACTTTGGAGCATGTGTTTCAAATCCAGGCGTACGACTTGTAACGATCAGTCGCACGCGAATCGCATGCACCAGTCGTCCATGTGTCTCGCGCTTTACGCAATGCTCCGGCGCGTGCAATCCAGTGTCTAACGTTGATGCTATAACGGTGCCAAACCGACGAAATTTAAATTGCGATGTGCAAGTTCATACCGATGCACAATAAACATTCAACTGCTCCGGTGAAGGTACATTTCACATTCGTGTTTTGTTCCTATGGAAGAGGGAACGAGCACATATTTTCTGTTTGTTTAGCGCTCTAACTTCGAAACAGGAGAACCAGGCTGAACCAACACTGGATTTTACGTAAGCCGAAGAGGCAGCATTGGACAAATACCTATATTGTCCAATTTGTAACCAAGCATAATTGAACCTTCGGTTTTTATGCTTTCTCTAATCACGTTTTACTCTTGTAAAAAGTTGTATCCTTTCCTCCTCTCTTCTTTTCCGGTGCAGCGGAAGAAGTCAGCCAGGCCGACGCCATACCTTTCGACGACAGGTAAGGGTGCAGTGCCAATGTTGGGATATTGTGGCCAGCGACCTTACCAACGACACCATAATTTCTTTCTGGGTAGCGTCCAGAAGTGCGGATATTGCAAAGACATCAGATCTTTACGCCAGCTTGCCATGCCTCTACCACCCCAGCTGCGTCTTCCTAATAGGCCGTATAAGACAGAGCTCTACAGTGCTGCCTTATGACCTGGGTTTTAACTGAACACGAAGCCGAATGCCGAGAACAAACTGGTAGTTTTTCCTGAAGTAGACCCGTACCCCAACCATTATTTTATCGCACCCCCAACCCAAACCACACCAAAATGAAAAAAAGAAAAGAAAACGGCCGCGTCTCCACTCCGTGGATGATGGCGAGGGCGCGGAGTACGGGGACTCGAAATGACATCCAAGTTGCGCCGCGAGGGACATCCGATTTGCACCCCGACCATCATTCGATTTGAGCCGTGAGTTGCACCTTGATTATTCCCTAAAGGAAACGGCAACTCACGACTCAAATCGAATTTCGCTTGATTTTCTCTTGATGGTGGTGTGCGCACGGATGAACGCGGACGGACATTGTGAGGTCCTAAGGTACTCCGCCCCATTACAGGCGAGAGAGTAAGCCACTTGACTCGCGGGTACGAACTCACGGTCGTAGGACAATGGGTAAGACGACTGACACTAACTCTATCTCGTCTACCAGACACAGGCTCCAATCGTACCTGGATTTTTTGCGATTGTAACTGCTATGCGATGATGATGGTGATGATGATGATGATGATGATTGATGATTGCTATTGGTTTCCCCTTTGAAGCGGGGTGATGACATGTCACCTTACCAAAAAGGACTAATATAACCATGTTTTACACTCTTGGTTTAATACTAGCGTTGCTTAGGGCAGGCACTAAAGCTTATTACGCCCGATACAGGTGGTAACTGTCCTAGGCAATATTCCCCTCTCTGCTTTTCGTCCACCAGCATTCTAATCTTCTTTTCGTCCCCTCGACAGCCTTGAAGGTAACTTCCTCTCTGATACCCTGAAATCCTAGGGCTTCTGGAAGCCCAATATTCCCTTCATGTAGATTTGGATGGATACCCTCACATTCTAACACTATGTGCCCCATAGTTTATATTTCTTTTCCGCAGACCACACATACCCCATCATTTTGTGAATACTTCCCCACAAAACTCTTAGTTCGCAGGCAACCTACTCTAGCCTCAAAAAGCAAAGCACTGCCCTGGGAATTTTCCTAGACATTTTCCTTTCTGGTGTTCATTTTCTCAGCCCTGTACATCTCTAACGACGTTTTAACTTCCATTTTTTCCATCCATTTATTCGTTTCAATCTGCCTTGCCTCTTTTTTGGTTACCTGGCCTGTTTTGGATTCTCCACTGTTCTTTCCGTATTTCATCGTTAGCCTTCTAGTCTTTCTTAACCACTGCGTGTCTACGCTTTTAAGTATAGGTACCTAAAAACCTTAGCATGCCCACCTTCGTTGATCCATTTGCCCCTCAACCTCATCTCAAAGCATATTTTACTCTGAGCTTCTCTAACTTCAAACGACGCCCAGCCCTTATCTCCCTGACCCAGCTTCGTTAGTTGTTTTTTCATGCGCGCCTAAGGCCAAACGTCCTAACGTCCTCTGGTTTACTTTCAGGCCTGATAGAACGTCTGATTTTAAGCAGAGTACAGCATTCGCAAACGTGTGACCCGGAACCATTACTCCTTTCTGCATTCATCTTAATACTTCATATCTGTTATACCCCCACAGAGCTCTATGCTTCATTATAGCTGCGTTTCGCTTTCCCTTAACCTTAAGTGCTCTCGTGAGTACTTAAGTAGTTATCCCCTTCGTTTATCCACACTCCCAAATATTTATATTCCTTCACTCTAGGTAATTCGCCTTGCTGGATAGGCACTACGTCGGTGGTAGCGTCATTGAAAACCATTATTCCTGATTTTTCTGCGCTGAAATTTAACCCGAGGTCAGTGGCTTCCTGGCCGCAAATATTTATTAGCCGCTGCATATCGATTTGGTTATCAGCTAAAAAAACAATGTCGTCTGCGTATAACATTCCCGGAATATGCTGTTGTACCACTTCGCCTTGCAGCATATGGGTTAGGCTAAACCCTACTTGACTTTCTTCCAGTTTCTTTTCTAACCCTGCCCTGTAAAGCATGAACAGTATTCGGCTCAAAGGGCATCCCTGTTTCAGTCCCCGATGGATGTTGACCTGCTGGGCGCATTTCTGTCCTTCCCAAGTAAGGTGCACTCTATTGTCTTTATAGATTGCTATAAGGAACTGCACTAACTCGTCATCTAATCCCTGGAGTTTCACATTCTCCACAGCCGTTCTCTGTTTACGTTTGTCATATGCCCCTTTAATGTCCAAGAACGTAATCCATAGTGGCCTGTCCTGTGCTTTCGCAATTTCAATGCATTGCGTTATCACTAACAGATTGTCATCCAGTCGCCTGTCTTGTCTAAATCCATTCTGCAGTTCCCCAAGTATTCCCCGCACACACTCGGACGGACATTGTGCGGTCGTAAGGTACTCCGCACCTAAAAGTAACAGCCACACGCAGCTACGGGTTCATAATGAAACACTTCGACCATGAGATATATATGGCGCGATGAAGTGAGAGAGGTTATCTTCATTCCTGAGAAAATGTTCTGGCCAGCTGATCTGTGCTGGAAGACGGAGAAGGACAAAGCGGAGAGTTGCCGTATATATACACCGGTATTCTGCATAATGTAGAGTGTCTGCAACTGACATGAAGTGCCCGGTCAGGTCCGACCAGCGTTAGATAACTTAGGACATCGAAACCCAGATTACCTTAACTCAAGTTCGAAGGGTATGTTTATAGTTGCACTGACATATCGCATATCAGCGCTATAGATCTCCTGTGGGCAATGCTGCAAATTCAAATTTTACTGTATTGCCGAATGAAGGGGCTCCGCGACACCAAATACTTCCTCAATATTATTCGGGGACTGCGTGCGCACAGCAGGAAGCAACGGACACATTGTGTTGATTAAATGCTTTATCTTTTTCTGAACGCGGGAATTTGAACCTAGCACCATTTAGCACTAGTTAGTACACTGCTGTGTGAAGGTAGCCTAAGCATAGTACTCGAGGAAGTCTCAGACGTAACATGGGATACCTATCGTAGGGTTAAGCCAGCTTAGACGAAGTGGCAGGAGTTTCTGGGGCTAATTAGAGGGAATATTTTGTGCTATCGAAGGCATGGGGAAAAAAAGGCGTTCTAGGTATATCTCCTTATCCGCAGGCACAAAATAGAGGACGGGGAAGAATTCTATAGCATTAGCGATGGGGTCGCCAACATTGTGTTCAGGCCGAGCAAGAGGCGAAGGTTAAGTATAGTGCAAGCCTATGCACCATCCTCTAGCTACTGTAAAGAGGATGTAGACAGTTTCTAAGAGGATGTATAATTTCCCCCGAAAAAGGTAGAACTGAAGTGCATGATTTATTGTGGGCGGAGCGACACCGGAGGGGAACGGCATGAGAGGTTGGCGGGAAAGAGAAGAGAGGCATTTCCGGAGCAGAAGCGGCAGAAGACTATCGTCTTTCGACGACATTTGCAGCGAAGTAAGCAGATACGCGGCCATTTTTAAAGATGATAGTCTTTCTTGGGCTACTTAAACCCAGAAATTTCTGTCTGTCTGTCTGTCTGTCTGTCTGCCTGCCTGTCTGTTACTCGATTCAGCCACCCGGCCAAAGGGAAACAAAGTCTGCGCAATAGTCTTATATACTCACAGCCAAATGTGACTTTCGGTCCAGTTTATGTGATCCGGTTTATGTGTTCATACTTGACAAAATTATTGAACAACAACAACACATTACACAATTTTAAGACAGGAAATTAGAACACAGGAGGGTTATTTACCGTGATCCTATATAAAAAATTCATAGATGCTTGATTTTTGCGAAATGAAATATTACATCTACTCCAGAAAAGAAATTCACAGTGTCACCCGCTGTCGCCCGCGCCACTATACCTTCTGGCGGCATTCTAAGAATTCAAGCGGCAACAGTTACGAAAGGTTCCACTAGATAGGTTCCAGGTTCTGCTTGGAACGCACGTAGACAAGGACAACGCGGGTTCTATAAACGTTGAAGTAGGGCGCCTAGATTCACGCGCGTCTCCGCCGTACGACAGCGCTGGCATCGAGGCACCCGGCCTGGAGTAATGGGACGCGGTAAATTTAAATTGACTTGAGCAAACCTTTAGCGTGTTTACCTTGGGAGGAGCGTGACGCAAGACGGGCAACATGAGAGGCGAGCGGGAAAGTGGATTAAGGGAGGCATTTACTTGGCAAATGTAGACGAAGACTATCGTCTTTCGTCGACACTTGCGAAGAAAGGAGCAGATACGCGGCCATTTTTTTTTGCCGTCTAACAAGCAGGAGGACCACAATTCAGCCTTGCTCCCTAAAGTTAAACGTAGTGGCGTTGGTTTGGCGAGGCCAGCTTTCACAGCTGCTACTACTACTGCAGCATACAAACGTCCCTCGGCAATGTGTGCCTAGGCGACGATCATGCATCGTAATGCAACCAGAAGCCCATCCTGCCAGAAGCTTCCATTGGGAACCCAAAGCATTCAGAGAAGCACATTCAAAGTCGCAGAGTTGAATACATGTAGTAACAAACGCTTGATGTGGCCAAGTTGGTACATTATGCTTAAAAATTACTCGGCGTTAAAACAGGGACGACGAAGAAACACGAACACACGACACAGTGCCGAATACGAAAACACAGTGCCGAAAACACAACACAGGCGCTGAGTTGTGTGTACGTGTTTCTTCGTCGTCCCTGTTTTAGCGCCGAGTAATTTTTAAGTTGTATACATGGCTGCTCATACGGCTGCTCCTCCCGCAGGCATCTGCCCACATTCTTCCCAGAACAGGAGCGCCCCGACCTCCCGACGCTGCGTACCAAGCTAAACGATGCGGAGTACCACATCCGGAGGAGCGGAAAGCGCGGGAAGTGGTCATCTTCAACTACAAGGTGAGGGCTGCTGGAAAATCTTGCGGGGTACTAGCTTCCGTGACGTCACGGAGCGTCGTGGCGAGCTCGTGAATTCCTCGATGTATTTGCGCAAATACATTAAAAAGGCTGCAAAGAGAAAATGCAACTTCTTTCAATTTGAAAGAGCTAGCCTTTCCTAGTTCGCTCAGGCTCCTTTCCACCCACGAAATACTTAACCCCCCCCCCCCCCCCAAACAAAACGTTAGAAATGCTTAAAACTTTAAAATATCGCACTGCAGTAGCGTCCTGCAGTGGCGTAACTCATTCACGAGACCTACGCATCTAGAGGACTGGGGAATTCAAATATTCTCGCAGTTACATTTTCGGGTTACAAGGTTACGTTACCCTCTTCGGCTCGGAGTACCCGTGGTCCTTGCGCAATAAGACTGCCTGTGTGTGACGAACGTCATGAATTCGGACATATGGCGATGGAGTGTCCTCAGCCCAATAAACCTGTGTGTCACCAGTGTGGCACCGAAAACCCTCTGCTCCTTATGCGGGGAAGGGGGTGGGGATACTAGAGAGTAGAGAGTTATAGCAGATCTTAAAAACGGTTCCGGTACGGTACACGGTAGCCGCTACGGGACCGTACCGGGAAGGCTCGTTTTTAGAGTTATAGCAGACCGTAACTACCGGCCATGCTACCGTGACTGGGAGTGACTTGTGTTGTACGTCGTTTGGCAATTTTTCCTGAGTCTGTGGCGCTTCCTGAGCTGAAATATTAGTTTTCAGTTCTCAAAAGCGCTAAAGACAGTATTAGAAAAAAAAAAAAAACATCCAACGCCCGTACGGAGATTCGAACTGCGACTGCGTGAACAAGGAGCGTCATTTTAACTCTACGCCATTTCAATAGATGGCGCCAGTAGGTCAAGCTCAGTCCATACGGCTGGCTGTTTCTAGTTTTTCGTTGTATTTGAGAGTCTCTCGCACTGATACCGCCTGTTCCTCACTCGCCGATTTGTAGACGGGCCCCATGTTGCTGTTAGTACTAGTTAAGTAGCCGTATCGCCTTTATTTAACCTAAAAGAAGTTATCGGACATGCGTCGTTCGACGACACAAGCCACGGCAGTTGGGCCGGGACCGTGTTTCGCTTGCTGCTTGAGCTGTCAGAATCGCGCGGATTTCACTTGTTGCAACCTCATTTTTCTTAAACGATCTCACATTTACAATCCATTCGACTAGGCGTGAGCCAATCGTACGTATCCTAAACTCTTCCAAAGCGGCCGCCCGCTTCCGAACGACGGACACGGTATGTCTCGGTACCGCGCGGCCAAGTCGCTCCGGTATACGGTAGGGTTCTGCGCATGCGCGGTGGCGTCCAGATGGTAGACGTTACCGTACCGGAATCGTTTTTCCGATCTGCTATAACTCTCTACTGTTTCGTACAAACGGTAGAGATTTAGCACTCCGCATGCTGCGTGTTGTACGTGCGTACCGTGTTGACCGAGACCCGTCTGGGCACTTGTGCATTCGTCCCGGTACGGTGGATTAGTTCCGCGGGCCAGCCCTCGCAATGCCCGCGCATTCGTTGCGGTGGGGAGCGTCCTCCTCGCCCTTCGCGTGCGCGCAGGCGCCGTCGGGTCCCGGTCAACACAGTAACTACGGGACAGGCGGATCATACGTAGTGCTAAAACTCTCTAATATTCCCCTCACACAATCCTCCCGTATTCAGTGCATCTATTCCCTGCAACACTATTCCCTACATCTATTAAGAATTCCCTTTTTTTCCTTTTCGCCTTAGTTGCAGCCAAACATTTCCCGAAACCTGGGTAATTCCCCGCACGGAACACCACTGGTCACAACGGCAAGCTTAGTCGAATCGTTGGAATCGCTCTTATAGCAAAGCTAGAACTGGGGCTAGTTGGTTGTACATCTGCTTTCTCATAAGTTTTGTTCCCTCTACATATACACCTTTCTCGGAAATATATTTTCTAATGTTTGAGAGAAATAAAGTGGTGCCTAAAATGGGCTCAGCGTGCGTTCCCCAATCATGACCTTCCGATTACACAGGATGGCTTACCTTGCATATTTCGGTGGTGGAAAAAGTGCGACTGTACGCAATTCGTAAGCTTGTATTGCAGGGCCAAAAATTGTCTGAAAAGTCCGGAGCGCACTGAGCTCATTCTTTTCAACTGTATGCAAATACTTATACGTTATTCATTTTTGCCGTTCCAGTTCTGTGATGCTACTCTTTTCGGGGGGAAGAATTCTGAGCAAATTTATAAAATTTACTTGAAGTCGAATTGCGTGGACGCACATTATAGCTTTTGAAACGGTTAAACACGTGCCGTGTAGGCACCGTTCAATGAGCAATTTTTGAACACCCCCTGTGTTCAAACTACTTTTCCAATTCTTGTCGGCATTTGCATGGCATCTCACAGGTGTTCCAAATCCAAACGGGCTTAATGGAGCGCACGGGCACAGATCAAGACGTCACAGATCTCACCCTTCGGTTCAGCGAACTTGGCTTTGAAATCATCCTCTACAGCGATCTAACACGGGCAAGAACGCTTGATGAACTGCAAAAACGTGAGTTGAACTACCCAAACATGTTCTCTGCTTTCACGGTGAAAGTTCTCGTGCAAATGTAGCGACCGTGTTTGGAAGCCACTGCTTTGTGACATGGGACATTCGTGCAGGTCATGCCGTACTGTAGGCTGCTCGCAAGTAGCTTACGTGTTATCAGAATGAATAAAATAAACCGAAACTGACATAACAGCCCATAGAGACTAAATCCTGTTTACTAGTAATAGAAGTAATAAACATTACTACTAATACTACTACTAGAAAACAGGCTTTAGTTTCTGGTGTGTAAAAAATAAACCTGAGCGCAAGAAGCACCCGGGTTGTTGCCCTATTGCACGCACTCAGTGTCATCTAGTGAGTGAGCCTGCAAGCCTCACTACAAGCAAACCGCGACGTTATTGTCGTTGCTTACCACTGTGAATCAGCATCAATTATTAACTGCTATCGGTGGCCGAGTGGCCGGTTTCCGCGGTATCGCCTGAAGCGCAAAGAATGGTTCGTGCCGTGCAGAGCGGCTGCATGACGACGGGTCCGTGATGACCATCGTCACCGTGTATAGGCTAGCGCCAATTCCGCGAACACATTAACGTGTTGCAGCGACGTCTAGGACAGTTTTCCTAGTATGTTATCTTGCGCTCTTTGACTTATTGTTTTACCCACGGATATAACTATGAGGAGTTTCCGCACGGGCCATGTCCAAGCAACACTTTCGCCATTGGCCGAAGTAAGAAGATCCGATGCTTCTCCGCTTTTAGAGTGAGGCGAAGTGCCAAGCGGCTTCTTCTCTCATTGCCATCATCTATGGTCGCGCAGACCTGTGGGAAAAGCGAGATCGCCCGCCGCCGAAAGCCCAGGCGGTCTGAATTCGCCAGCAGTGGCGATGCACCCAATCCCGCCACTCAGTTCAAAGCGGTCAAAGTGGAATTCGGCGGTCATAAGTACCGAACCCAGTATGGACTTCCCGCATTCGTTTTTCACGTATGCTACAGACCTCTTACCACGTAACCGCTGACTATCGCGAGACGGAGAGTAGTAACGACTAAGAAGGAAACTAGGGGTAGGATTAATCGACCAGATTTAGGGGAAATCCCCAAGGTGGAGTAAGTTTCTGTGAAGGAAAGTTTGACATCCACCTAAATGCAGCCACAGCATTCGTCCTGGTCCATCCTGGACCAGGACGAATTTTTCTTCAACTACGAAGTTTCTGAAAAAGCTGTATAGCTTTCCTTTGTAGCCTTATGGCTGCATTTAGGTGGATGTCAAACTTTCCTTCATAGGGGTAGGATTGCTGATCCACAAAGAGAAATAAAAAATATGGAAGGAATTCTACAGCATTTGAAAGAGGATTGTGGCAGATGTGATGGCGGTAACTGCAACGTACAAGTTAAAGGTAGTACAAATTTACTCACAAACGTCTACCAAGGAAGATGAGGCTGTTAACATATTTCACGAGGATGTCGTATGGGCATTGAATAAGTTAAACATTCAAAACACGATCGTAATTGGAGATTCTGACTCAAAGCAGTTGCGGCAGCACATCCTTTATATGTGAGCATGCATGAGCATCAGTTTTCACTGAGTTCT
Source organism: Haemaphysalis longicornis (assembly GCA_013339765.2). Taxonomy (NCBI): domain Eukaryota; kingdom Metazoa; phylum Arthropoda; class Arachnida; order Ixodida; family Ixodidae; genus Haemaphysalis; species Haemaphysalis longicornis. The sequence continues at coordinate 155,263,931 of CM023453.1, read as the reverse complement.
GCAAGCATTTTATGTGGGTTGGTGCGTTAACGTCTTTGCTAATCGGAACTGGTGAACCGGCTTTGAGCCCCTGACAACTGCTGTAATCGTCACTGCCCTATTTCTCTGAATGGGCGATAGCTCTGATGTGATAGCCAAGGTGAAAGCTTTGAATCTGCCACGAACTAGTCGCGACAGCTGGTGACATTGAATCGTCATTGGCCGCTACTCTTGAGTAGGTACGTTGGAATTGCCGCAGGGTATGAGTTGACGTCGCAACCGAAATGGGAATTAGTAAATGCGAAATTTCATTTACCCAGTGGTGCGAAGTTGCACATCCGGCACCGTGCAAAGCATCAATTAATTTCGCTGGGAGGCTGCACACTGCGCGTAAAGCAACCAAAGCATATAGAACCTCCGTTGTTAACGAAAATTGTGTGCACTTCATTTAGAACACGTCGACAGGCGAAAATCACGACTTGAAAAAGCCTTTAGATGTACGTCAGTTAGGACTTACCATTATGCAATTGGAGCCAGAGATTATACCTCAAAGGTAGGACGTTCGAACAGAGGGTTATTTCCAGAAATTGGTCGAAACAATCTCAAAACGTCGCCTGTTGAAAGTGAACTAACTAGATTGCGCTACGTGCTTGCAGGAAATGCCAGTACTGTGAAGTGTAGGAAACGTAACGCTGCTTTGTAAATCGGCCGTAAGCTTCTGTTTTCATCGACACTGGCCAGACCACCTGAGTGGGGGTCATTTTAGGCCTATATTCAGCCGTAACCTTAGTTCTCCTTTGCGTTCACTCTAACGACGTGCCAGTCAACTTAAAACCCGTCATACGCCAAGCTGCCGCTACAGGCTGAAAACGTTAAACCTTAAAGTGCAACGTTACGGCTGACGCCAGCTGCCGCAAACCAATCGGGGATGAACGCCCTCCGCATACCCTCGTTACAAGCCACCGGGGACGAATGGTTGTTACATATCTGCGTTCGCTTCCAGTGAAAAACCTTATGGAGGTTTGCGCCGTAACATAACAAACGATAATTTTGGCAACAAAGAAATCTGGGGGTCGGTAAGGATTCATGGTGAAACGAAGCGCAAAAAACAAACAGGAAAAACAAATACAACGGGACGGAGCAGTACTATCAACTAAACTTTTATTGAAAGCGGGAAAATATACACATGAAGAAAAGAAAGAACACACAAAATAAGATACTGCATAACATTTGTGACAGGTTAAGGCTATGAAGATCACCTATTTTCTTTGCAACTGGGCCGAGTAATGCGTGAGTTATCCTCGCACACAAGATAGAGAGAGAGAGAGATTAAGGCAGGCGAACGTGCAGTTGGAAACACTGAAATATGTAGTCGGAATAGCCTAGCTGATGTATCGTCTTATTTGAGCACACGAAAAACCTGTGTGCAATGAGCCCGTTAAAACAAGATTGACTTTATTGTAAGCACGAAATCGGAATTGTACAGGAATGTGGTGTGCTAGGCATAGCCAAGAGCAGGGATCACGGAAGGGTTAGGAGCAGAATAAGTTTAGAGCTGAAAAGGTATAAAGGACACTACTGGTAAACGTAATCAAACCAAACTTTAACCCAGTAGAAGGCAGGCCGCACGTTTTCAGTGCATCTCGTTAGAACAAATTTGTGGTCTTAACCGGTACGGTTGGCCAGGTTCAGTTCTATATCTGCGGTTGTTGCATAATGTTTGACTTGTTAGTTGAGGTATAGCTTTAGGTCAAGGAAGTATATAGGTGCTGAATTTTCATTGTGAGAACACAAAAACTGTGAGCACTAACATAGACGTTTCTTTCGAATGCTCTATTTCTGAAAGGACGGTCTTTCGACGGTATGCAAATGCTTTTCCGACATAAAATACTGGGGGGCGCGCTGGTAGTGCGACGCAATGCTTTTCAATTTACAACGTTGGAAAAAGTGCAAAATTGGGCAAAGTGCGGTCGCCTTCTGCGAGTAGATATACAGACAGAGTCGGAGAAAAAAACACTTCTCATTCATGCGTTCTGTAGGCAGAATGTCCAATGGGCAAAAAATCTAGCTGGCCGTCATGGGGCAAATGTTTTCTTTTCGCTTCCAAAGGAATGAGGTGAAATAATCGGCGCAATAGTTACGAAGGTGGCAGAATTACATCTAGTGAGGATTCTGGAGTGTTGAACTTGTGTCAAGATTTCCACCTTGACACAATGTTCATGGGGCGTATTTGATATCTCTTTTGTGTGACAATATTTCTATTGGGCAAACAGTTCAATGCGTTAACATTCGACTCAGGGAGCATAAGCGTTCTTTAAAGGGTTGTGAGGTTAGGTATACACTGTTCCACGTGCGATGCCCCGCAGCCGACAAATGTTATATTATGCTTTCAGACAAGAAGTGCAATTAAAGAACAGAACTACATAACAAAGCATCTTTCCCCATTTATTCTAGTAAGAAAAGCTTCGAATATCTTTCTGGTTTTCTGGCGTTTTTACTCTGCGCCACAAAGCAAGAAAGATATTCGAAGCTTTTCTTACTAGAATGAATGGGGAAAGATGCTTTGTTATGTAGTTCTGTTCTTTAATTGCACTTCTTGTCTGAAAGCATAGTCTAACATTTTTCGGCTGTGCAGTATCGCTCGTGGAACAGTGTATACGGAATTTTAACTTGCGGTTGGTCGTTTGCTCTTGCGTGATAAGTGATTACATGACTGTTAGGCTTTTTGCACAAATGTGTGTTCTTTTCTGAAAAAGTTCGGCGACGAGTTCGGCGCTTCGCCGCCTTTTCTCTGTCTGTATCTTGAAGAATATCGCGGTTCTTGTTCGACATGGAACCAACTAGTCCTACATGCCAACTTTTAACTGGAGAAACAGGCTAAAATACATTAACGCAAACACGATCTTCTTGTGGGATTGGTGCTGAGGTGGCTCATTCAAGCAAGTGGCACACACTCCCTTTGGATGAGTACTTACTGGCAGAAGACTAATTGTCTAAACTTGTAACCTTTTACTTTTGAGGTTAAACAACTTTGTAGAGACCACACTCGAAGAAAATATGCAAGTCTGTTGTTTGCCATGCAGTTGGGGAACAAGACTACACCCAAGACGACTGCTTTGTCTGCTGGATCCTGACGCACGGCATCGAACAGGGCTACCTGTACACCTTCGATGGCGGCAAGATGACCGAGGAGAACTTCATGAGCCCCTTCCGCGAAAACAAAGGGCTCCTCGAAAACCAAAGCTGTTCTTCATACATGTGTGTGCTAACCTCCTCCGTACCCCCGGAAGTGACGGCATTAAAAGAACCCTGCAACAGTTTTTTTTTTACTTTTTCCGAGATCTTTAATACTTACGGAACGTAGTCAACCAACACATCCAGTACTAATTGTGGGTAGCAAGGTAAAGCTACCGAACTTTTAGGTGCAGAGTACTTAGGGGCTCGCCTTGCCGTCGTAGCTAGCTGTAACGCTCGATATCAAGCGACTGCCGGAATCAGGCGGCGCAGCGTACCCGTCGCAGGGTGTCCCGCAGAGGCTTCAAAAACCAAGCGGTTTAAATAGTCATAACCGTTCTAAACTCGTGAGTCGCTGGCACTTGTCGTACTTACATCGATCTCCCTATTGTTTAGCACAAAGAAAACTGCAGGTACATTTGAGGCAAAATATACGTAATTACACCGCAGTGCCCGCGTTCATTTAGTTAGGAATGCTCGTTGTGTCGGTTTTTTTAGATAGTAAGCGAAAAAAAAGTGGCAGTGCAACGCCGGAACGTGCGGGAGGAAAAGCATGCACGAAAGGAAAGAACTGCCGCTGGCGCTGTTTCGGGAAGGGGGCGCGCGAGCACTGCGGAGGCGGGAAATTTGAATTGCATTGGGTGGCAGCAGTGAGCGCATAACCGCGCGACAGTCAAGTAAGACGAATCACTGCTCTGCACTTCCGACAGCATTCATATTGAGTGGGAGGGCTTTAATTTTTAACAAGTGTTTTATTCCCTGATACACAAAGATTTCTCTGACGTCATATTTGTCACGGAAGTGACGCCAGTACAACAAAGCCGGTGGCCCCTAAACGGTGCACCCCTGCACAAAGGGTCTTCTTGCGGGGAAGCAGCCGTTAGTACTAAAGAGTACGTTATAATTGTGGTTGTTTGTTTTCAGGTTTTATATTTTAGCACGAAAGTGTTTTATGCCGAGACACACCAAGATTTCAGGGACGTCATATCCGTCACGGAAATGACGTTAGTACACCTTTGCCGAAACGACGCGCCAGTACGACGTCGCTCGCCAAGCACACCCACAAGACAGCCGCCGACCTGCAAATCACGCTCAGCTGCAGGTTTCGCTGCACATTTCACTTTCGTGCTTCACTGATCCTATGACAGAGGAATCAACCATATTTTTTAAATAATATCGCAGCAGCGTCGACTGGTGGGTGGGTGAGCACCTTTTCACAATAGAAAGCGACGAAACGAGCGAGGGAAGATCGCACAGTTCGCATGCGCTGAACGAAGCCTCCAGTGCAACCGTCGTCTGCTGGAGGGTTCCCACAATCACGACACAACTCCTTTCCGCTGCTAATCAACCGGCGATCTTCATTGGCGGGTGGTGACAGTCACTTCTCGTACGCCTCGTTCACGGCAATGAAGATAGGCAGCTGATTACGAACGGAAAGGGGTTGTGTCGCACTTACGGGAACACCGTAGAATGAGTCAATTCCACTGGCGGGGCCGTTATGCGCATGCGAACTGTGCGATCTGTTCTCGTTCGTTTCGCCTCTTTCTACCATGATAAAGCGCTGACCCACCTTCTGGTCGACGCTCCAGCGATATGATTAAAAATTCGGCCGGCGGCTGCACCTCCGCCAAAAATTAATACTATATGCCCATCCGAACTCTTATGAACTTGCTCACAGGTTTTTAAGAGTAGATTACTTTAGGGGCTCGCCTTGTCGTCGTAGCTCGCTCGCAGGACTCAAGTAGAGCCACACGGCGTTGCGTCGTAGGAGCGGTCGTCGCGGCGTAACCCAGAGGCTTCGAAATCCAAGCGGTTTATATAGTCAGAAGCGTTCGAAACTCGCGAACCGCTAGCGCTTTTCACACATCTCCCCGTTGTTTAACGCAAAGAACACTACAGGTACAGTCGGGGACTTAATTTTGCAGACCACGCGAGCGCGTGGCAAAAGCCACCGATGCGCGCTCTGGAGGCCCGGCGCCTGTTGTAGAGACCGGCGCGGCGCGCATGCGCGTCCTGTTTTACTCGCAGACACGCCGATTTTCTCGCTTCCTGCAGCGGTGCTGCAATGGTCACTCGAGCACCGCATAGCGACGCCTTTGTAGCATTCCTTTCTTCCTTATGGCACATTTGGAGGCTAACGTGACGATTGCGAGTGCTTTGGCGCAAGTGCTCCTCGTGTCCTGATAAACACTTGCGCGTAATGTTTTATTTGTTTTTTTTTTTGTGCTTTATCGTTTTTAGACCATGAGACTAGCGGCTTGCGAACGGCGTCCCCGAATGAAGAGCGTACGAAGCACAGTCTCACGGTACCGCGCTACCGACGATTAAATTCCAGCTATATGAATAGCGAACCTTTATTCACCTTGTTTATTGTGTTTTTTGGCCACTGAACACATATTCCAGCTCGCTCTCCGCTGTCCATAAAGTAGGCTATCTGAAAATTATTAACAGAAATTATTTCGGCGTTTTTGCTGCCTACTTCATTACTCAAAAATGATAGAAATACGTACTCACATAAACTGTCTGTTCGCTCAGCCCGTCGCATTCATAAAAATGGCACATCGGGCTCCCATTGAATGTCGTAAAATTATTCGCTACTTTCGAGAAGCTGTTTTTCAAAGGGAAATTTGCTGGCTTACAAATAAGCCAAGAGATGCTGTTAGCCGAGGAATTCATGCCTACGGGGATGAATTGCTCCAAGGCCGGAGCAATTCTTCAAGGTCGGGTTGCATTGATTGATTATGAGGTTTTAAGGCGCCAATGCTACACAGCCGGTAAGGCGCGCCGTAGTTGAAAGCTCTGGATTAATTTTGATTACCTGGGAATGTTTAACATGCGCCGAAATTCCGAACACACTTGAGAATTTTCGTTTTTCGCCTCCATCAGAAAAGGGCCACCTTGCAGATGCCCAGCGGAGCGGAAGGACAAGGTCAATAGCGAAACAGGAGGACAAGCTGATTGTTTTTCAGTGGTTAAACGCCCGTTCATTAGTGACAACAACATTCGGAAGCCCCTAAGTAGCGAATAATATTACGGCGAAAACTAGCGAATAATGTTATAGCGTTCTTCGATGGGAACCCGAGGTGCCGTTTTGAAAAATGCCGACGGGCAGAGCGAACAGACAATTCATATGGGTATGTCTTTCAATCATTTTTAAGTAAGGAAGTAGACATTAAAAATAAAACAGAGGATTTCTTTTATGAAAATTGCAAATCGCCTACTTTATGGGCAGCGGAGAGCGAGCTGGAATATATGTTCAGTGGCCAAATTACACAATAAACAAGGTGAAAAAAGGTTCGCTATTCATATAGCTGGCATTTCGTCGTCGGTAGCGTGGTACCGTGAGACTGTGCTTCGTACGCTCTTCATTCGGGGACGCCGTTCGCAAGCCGCTAGTCTCATCGTCTATATACGATAAAGCACAAAACAAACAAATAAAACATTACGCGCAAGTGTTTATCAGGACGCGAGGAGCACTTGCGCCAAAGCCATCGCAGTCGTCACGTTAGGCCCCAAATGTGCCATCCGGAATAAAGGAATGCTACAAAGGCATCGCTATGCGGTGCTTAAGTGATGATTGCAGCACTGCTGCAGGAGTCCCCGAGTCCCCGACTGTACATTTGATAGTAAGCCAAAATAAGTGGCAGTGCAACGCTGGCACTTGCGGGAGGACAAACAAGCACAAAAAGAACAGCACTCCCGCTGGCGCAGTTTCAGGCAGGGGGCGCGCGAGCACTGCGGAGGCGGGAAATTTGAATTGCATCGGGTGGTAGCATTGAGCGGATAACGGCGCTACAGTCAATTTTTTACTAAACACGCATACACGCTACGTCGGCGGCGCGCGCCCCAGAAAAAAAGAAGAAAAGGAAAAAAGAGAACCTATTTATTTACACGTTTGCGAGTTGCTCTTTGGTTCACGAATAACACTTCTTTTTTGGTCAATGCCACAGAAGGGGTGCTGATACACGCGTCGCCTTCTTAGTCAATACGACACGCCTCGTAGATTTCTCCTTCACCTTGCTACCTGATTCACGAAAAACCTGTGTTTTCTTGTATGCTGGAGCGTATTTGCAGCTGCGACAACGGTCAGCCAAGTGGCCCCCTCCGATTACAGCCTCTACTGCTTAACGATGATCTCTAAGTCTGTCGTTTAGACGTAGTTCCGTCGGCCCAAAGTAGCATGTACGGCAGGGTAGCGGGATGCGATAGACTACACTACTACAGCAGGGCACAAAGCGCATGGCGTGCTTTGAGCACTCACGTCCTTTCGTTCCACAGTTGACTTTATGCCATATTTGCGCCAACTGGTGGGGAGCCGAAAACACAACGGACACCCCGCATTTCCCCGCCACCTTTTTGAGGCGATGCGGTAGCTGCTGAATGCACGGTACCACCATGGGAACAGGTTAAGCACCAGGCACAACTGGAGGAAGTAAAACAGACAGGAAAGGGGTCTGTTTTACTTCCTCCAGTTGTGCCTGGCGCTTAACCTGTTCCCATGATGAAGTTCCAACTAGCTCGCATCGACAAATTAATACGGTACCACCACCGGCCTCGCTCTTTCAGATTGTTCATTTCTCTCAGCAATGTTTCTGCCTCCTGTTATTTCAGCAAGATAACTTTCCGCCACACTCTAGATCAAATAGGTCAAAGTGAACGCGAAATATACGAATCGTATTGGCTAAGAAGGGCGACGCGTGTATCAGCACTGCTTCTTTGGTACGTTTCCAAACCGAAGAGTCACTTGCAGACACGTAAATGAATAGGTTCTCTTTTTTTCTTCTTTCTTCAGCCTGCACCGAGGACGTAGGCGTGCATGTGTGTTTAGTAAAAATCTAAGGGGAAGTCTAGCTTTCGTGCGGCGTTTTTCTTCCTTCTGTGTTCCGTCCTTAGCGCTTGTACAATAAGCCCGGCACCCCTTATGCAGTAGGAGCTTGCGCTGACCAGCTCGGCTCCGGAGCTTCAAAAAGCCCTGATGCAATGAACCCTGGATAAGGCAGAGGCTCGCTGCTTCCTGGATATAGGACGCTGATCACATCCCCGTCCCAATGCCTTTTTATTCACATATAAATTTACCTTCTCCTGCTGATGCTTCTCCATAAATTTAGCGATAGTATAGATCCCACGTCCTGCACATTACAATCGATTCCAAGTGCTTAACTAAGGGATGATTATCAAAGTACCTACTCCCCCTGCGAAAGAAAGTAGAAGGTAGAGGTGCATAACGAGTTGCGTCGTGTACTCCACAAGAAGCCTGACAAACTCTCTGGTTGTGTTCGTCCCTCAAGGCCTGCCGTGGAGACCGTGTTTGACAAGGGGGAAAAGTGCCTGCCTTCGACAGAGCGACTCCTGTGCAGCGACCTGCCGTATACCAACGTACGCCGACTTCCTAGTGGCCTACTCGACGGTTCCAGGTGGGTGATCACTTACATGCTTGGGGCAGCATAAGCGAACTCATTAAACCATCACTCCGAGGGCAGAGCTGCAGTATGCTGAACCTCCTAGATAACCGGTTCAGTTGGGCTCTTTTGGCAAGAACTGCGCCTTTTGGCACAGTCAGTCTGGTATCACGGCTGGCCAGGGAGTGAGTGTGGAAAGCTTTGATGAACCGACTTCATGAAGCAAAAAAGCTGTGCAATACGGTTTTGACACTGTCATGTATGTTTGTAAGCTTTCACTACTCTTTCCACTACACTTGATGGCAGATTAAAATTATGTCCTCCAGCATACTTGCAATTGTTTACGTGTTCTTCGCTATGTAAAAGTGCCACCTCGTGTTCGACAGAAATCGGTTGGCAATCCCTTTCACCTTCATACTCGTACAGATTGGACAACATTGTGCACTTTCTCATAATGATTCATACTTTGAGTTCTGCCATCAGGAGCGACCCCGTCGTGCTGAATTTGAGTTCAATACCGGCAAAGGCAATGGAACAAATAGGCCTGTTTGTATATCGTGACGAAATGAATCAACAGCGCTCTACACAGGCACTAAGGTACGGGCAGACATATACAGGGTTTCCTAGATATCATGAACCAAAATTTTAACACGGGGCAATGACGTTACTCGCAGAAAACCTACAGCATAATGTTCCTCTACGGTGGAGTAGTGGCCAGATATTTTTAAGTGCGAATGCACTTCTTAAGCGAGCCTGAATCGTCCGCCGCCGTCGTCCGCATAGCAACAGCTGCGGGTGCGCGCGCTCCTCGTCTTCCCTAGCAACGGGGGGAGATGGGCGCGCGCTACTCTCCTAATCCTCTCTCCGCTCAGTGACTGTGGGTGTTGGGCGCCTCCTCTCCACTTCGGGCGGGAGAGCTCTCGCTCGCGTAGTGGGCGCTCCGCATGACGTTCTGCAGGGAAGGGGCGCGGGAGTGCGCAAGCAGCTAGAGAAGGGGGTGAAGGAACTTCGGGAGCTGTGCCCACATGTGCAGGTCGTCGTGACCACAGTACCAGAGATAATTGGGAGAGGGATGCATGTGGAAAGGGAAGTTGTAGCGGTAAACCGAGACATACGGGAGCTGGGCAAGGAGCTGAGTTTCGCTGTCGTAGACATCAACAGGGATGTCCGATGGATGGGCCGGAAAAGGGCGTTCCAGCGTGACGGAGTGCATTTCAACGGGCAGGTGGGAGCAGCCATCGGAAGACGACACGCGGCGCGAACTGTGTCTTTTTTAGGGGGCCCACAGGCCTTTGCGAAGATGGCGTAGACAAATGCAAGGAGCAAAGGGAGATAGCGGGGTCGGGGCAGATCCGTGCAGGCAAACGAAAGGGGACGACGACGGCCGTGTAAAGAAGAGAGGGGGGAAACTTAATATCGCGTACATAAACATGCAGGGTGGCAGGAAAAGAGATAAGTGATGGAGATTACTAAGCAGCTAGAAGAGGAAGATATCCAGGTATACGCCTGTGACCGAGACGGCACCTACGGGACTTGGAGGAACCTCCGGTAATCGGAGAGTATATAGGGAAGGTTGTAACAGGACGGCTGGATTGAGAAAAGGCGGAGGAGTAGGTATGCTGGTACGGCAGGGGACTAATTGGAAGAGAGTGAAAGAAGACTGTAAAGAACATGTGTGGATGAAAGGGATAGTGGAGGGTAGGGAGATGGCTTTAGGGGTGTCTTACCTGTGGACGGGTAAGGACAGCAAAGAACAAAACAAAAAACTGGTGGCGTGTCTAAAAAAGGACATCGAAGATTTGAAACGTTCCGGGGAGGTACTATTGGTAGGGGACATGAACGCCCACATTGAAGATCTAGACGGGTACACCGACTTCAACGGAAATCTAATGCTAGATATGTGTGAGTACGCAGAAGCTGATCATAGTAACTAGGGAACAAAAATGTGAGGGTCAAATAACGTGGGAGTGTGGTAGGAGACAGTCCAGTATTGACTACTGCCTTATTTCAGAGGGACTTTATGATGATTGGATGGCATGACCATAGATGAGGAAGGGGGCCACAGTCTGGGCAGTGACCACAAAGCGCATAAACCTGAGTTTTTGGGAAACTGGGGGGCGAAAAAACGGGTCGACCGGGCAGCGCACGAAGTTAAACACAAACAAATTGCGGATATAGCCAAAAGCATAGAGGCTGACATAGAAGAAATCCTGGGGAAGAGTGGGAATATGACAGGCTCATCAAGACTATGCAGGAAAAAATAGTCAAGGCAGAGGGGGCCAATCGATGGAGAGGGAAAAAAACACCCAAAAGCTGGTGGAACAAAGAATAAAGGCGGCGATAGAGAGGCTAAACAGCGTCTAGAGAGCACAGGCAGGCCAAGAGGATGGGAGACATCAGGAGGAGGTGGACCTAAAATGGGAGCAGTATAAGCAAATGAAACAGGAAGTGCAGCAATTAGTGCAGGCGAAAATAAAGGGGACAGCGAGCGATGGGTAGCGCAAATACGAGGAAGGGGTAGAGACGCGCCGAAAAGGTTTTGGAACCATGTGCAGGCATTAGGAAACGTACGAGTCCCACAGAAGGCGGTACTATAGAAAACGAGCAGGGGCAGATGCTCAAGGGAGAGGAAGCATTAGCATACCTGCACAAAATCATCACGGAGAAGTTCGGTAAGGTGGATGAAGAGGCCCCGCAGCGACACAGAGATGTCGCGGCGGGTAGGCCGAAAGGTCTGGAGATAGATGGGGACAAGCTGAAATGGAAAAGAGCAGAGGAAAAGGTCCCCAAGAACACCGCAGCAGGCACGGATGGGATACCGATGGAGTTGATTAACCACTTAGGACCGAAGAGCAAGGGAAAGCTACTGCAAGCCATCAGAACAAGGGATAGAAGAAAATGCATACCGGCCGCGTGGCAAATGAGCAGGATGAACTTAGTGTACAAGGGTAAAGGAGTCAGGACAAACCCAAGCTCGTATAGGCCAGTAACCGTCACGTCAGTGCTGTACAGGTTAGCAATGCAGGCAGTGAAGTTCGAACTAGAGCAGTGGGTGGAAGAAAATAGGATATTAGGGGAGCTTCAAAATAGGTTTCGAAAAGACAGAAGACTAGACGACAACTTATTGGTGGTACGCCAATGCATAGAGGTGGCGAAGATGCAAAACCGACCTTTGTGGTTAGCCTTTCTCGACATTAAAGCGGCGTATGATAATGTAGACAGGGAGCGGCTTTGGAGTATCCTGGAGGACGAGGGAGTTGGGGCAGAATTCATTAGCTTACTCAGGGAGCTATACCGGGAGAACCAAGTGCAAATAGTGTGGGAGGGGGTAACATACAATAGGCCTGTATACACCTACAAGGGTCTGAAACAAGGATGTCCTCTCTCTCTGCTGCTGTTTCATGATCTACATGACGGGGTTAGAAAGGAAGCTAGAAGTCAGCACGATGGGTTTCGTCTTATCCTACATGAAAAACGGGCAGGTGTTGGGAACAACGGGTTCCGGGACTAATGTATGCAGACGACATATTGTTGATGGCGACAGCCAGATAAGTATGCAGGGCTTGATGGATATATGCGGTGAAGCGACGCACCTAGGGTTATCCTTTAGCAGAGAAAAATCGGGGATCATGGTCTTTAATGACGGCGAGGAGCACAAAACAGTATCAGTGCAGCAAGTAGAAATACCATTGGTGAAAGAGTATAAATATTTAGGAGTATGGCTGAACAACGGCGAAGATTACACGCAGGCGCATGAGGCTCACCTTAAGACGAAAAGGAAGACGGAACGCGGCTATAATGAGCATAGAGCCCTCTGGGGATACAGCAAATACGAGGTGGTAAGGGGAGTCTGGAAAGGGGTCATGGTACCAGGATTAACTTTCGCTAATTCGGTTCTGTGCATGAAGTCAGAGACCCAAGCGGGCCTGGAAGTAAATCAGAGGGCGGTAGGCAGATTGGCCCTAGGGGCCCACAGTAAAACTACAAATGAAGCGGTACAAGGGGATATGGGCTGGTCGTCTTTCGAGGCGAGGGAGGCGCAGAGCAAGATAAAGTTTGAGGAGCGACTTCGTGACATGGAGGACGAAAAATGGGCCGCGAGGGTGTTTAAGTACCTGTATTTGAGGAGCGTGGACACGCGGTGGAGACGGGGGACCAGACAGCTGACCAAGCGGTACGGAAAGTCGGTAGGGGACAGCGGGGTTTACACAACAGTTAAAAAGCAGGTAAAGGCAGCAGAGACGACGAAGTGGGCAGAGAGAATGGAAGCGAAAAAAACCCTGGAGACTTATAGGGCAAAGAAACGGGAAATTAAGAAGGAGGGATTCTATGGCAATACGAGAGGCAGTGCGTTGCTCTTCGAGGCACGGGCAGGGTGCCTGAGAACCCGGGCATACACGGGTAGCTACAGGCAGCAGGATAAAACGTGTGCATGCTGTGGCAGTGATCGGGAAACTATAGACCATATTGTCCAGGAGCTGCACAGAGGTACGGCCACCGCGGGGTGAGGGGGAAACGACGCTGGCGGAGGCTTTGGGATTTGGGGCGAGGGGGAACCTCAACTTCAAGGCCATAGAGGTGACGAAGAGGCGACTGGAGTGGTGGTGGAGGAAAAGATAGGGAAGGGATGGGTACGAAGGCGGAGTAATCATGCGGACGAGAATTTAGAACAGCGAGGGGAGAAAAAAGGGGGGTGGGCGATGAGTTTAAAACAGAAAAGAGGGAGAGATGGGAGGGAGGAAGCAAATCTATAGGATAGCTGGGAGTAGGGCAAGTAAACGTAATAAAACAGGCAAGTCGGTTGCTGACAACCGACGCCCCGATTCAAAGGGAAAGCCACTAATCATCATCATCATCATCATCCGTAACGGCGGGCGCTACTCTCCTCCTCCTCTCTCCGCTCAGTGACTGCGGGTGTTGGCGCCTCCTCTCCACTTCGGGCGGGAGAGCTCTCGCTCGCGTAGCGGGCGCTCCGCATTCCGACGCGTGAGGGCGCTCGTGTAGCGGCCGCGTGGCGCGGGAGGGTATTAGTCGAGCGCGCGCCGTCGTCGAGAGCGGGTCGCTGGTCCTGCATCTCGATAACGATGATGGCGGACCGGGCAACGGTACCAGCAATAACGAGTGAAATATCTTTCTTTGTAGTTGTGTGCGTGTGTGTAATCTCTCGACTACTCATTAAGATCACGATATCCACCGTAATCGCGCAATCAACACCGTGCATTCGCACTTACACACTCTCCCCCTCGGGGAAGTGCGAGGGAATTTTTTTAGTTAGTGGGACTTAATTATTTAATTGCAATTGATTATCTAACTTGACAAGTACTGTCCTAATCATTAAAGTGTCAAGGAGGCACTTGTAGGTAATTCCGAGAGGAATCTAACTGCGGTAATTTCAGCGACGAACTAATTGAGTATTCATTTATTTTGACTGTTAAAGAAACCCCGCGAAATATGAAAATACCATGTGACGGCTCTCCCACGACTTCATCAACCAGCGCCGTGAAAAAAGCTGATTGAAAGCAACTGCACGCTTTGCCTGTCTCACGCCCGAAGTACCCGCGCATCGCGTTGATAATGTCATAAATGGAAAGAACCGCAACAGCAGGTTTCACGGGGAGTTTGTGGCAGATAAGGCAGGAACTCGATTTAGTCTCTTTTTTTTAGTTATTCTATCAACTCAGAGGTGGCCTGTCCGAAGTCACTGCTTTATGATGCGGACGGGAGCTCCGTCACGTGGTATTTTTCATATTTGGCGCGGTTTCTTTATCAGTCAGAATAAATAAGTACGCAATTAGTTTGTCGCTGAAAATTGCGCAGTTAGATGCCTCTCGTGATACCTGCCAGTGCACCATTGACACTTTAATGATTAGAATGGTTCTTCTTGAGTTCGATTATTAATCATAATCAATTAATTATATTTCATTAATAACAAAATTACTGGCCGCTACTACACTGTACTGGAAATATTATGCACTAGGTTTTCTTTAAGTAACGCCATTGCTCTTCTTTAAAATCTTGGTGCATCATGGCTGGGACACCCTGTATAAACATGTAGCTGTATTGCGAATGCTGGTTGCAGAAGTGAACAGCCTTTTTATGTAGTACTTAAGAAGTTCCGTTAGATGGCAGCAATTGATGCAATCCCTTTTTCTCCTAAAGTGAGGGTCGACTTCACACAAATTCTTCCTTGTGTAGTCGGGGTCGACGCCTTGATTAAAGTATCGCTAACCAAAGTTGCTACAGAGAAAAAAACGTACGCGCCCTGCAGGGACTGACTCACGGCAAGCAGGTGCTGAGGCATTGCGGAACTAGTTTATAGACCGATCGAACTGTAGCTTGAGGAAGGTCTTGGGTTCGAGCTGGCTGGTGTTCTTGGCGGTCTGAGCTCTTTTTTAGTGCACTGAAGGTACAAAAATAACTTCAGTTCTTTCGTTTCCTACGGTTCCATACTGATTCGAAATATTCCCACGACTTGGTTCCCCTGATTTATTAATTACATTCTTTATAAATGCCCTTTTAAACTCTACATGCCTTCAAGGATAGTTTACAGCAGAAAAGTGGCAAGCTGACGAGTTGGTACAGTAGCATTTTTACAAGAGGAGGCTCCTTGTAAGCGTGTTTTACACCACTTTGCGCAGGCTACTTATCTTGGAGGCATAGAGTGAAAGGCTCGTGGTTCGTGCAAGCCGTCTGCTGCGTCTTGGAAAAGAGCAGTGGATGCGAAGACCTGTTCGCCCTGCTGACGGAAGCGTGCCGCATTGTGGCGCTCTCCCGCGAGGCCCACAAGCCCGACAACGACTATTTGGATGGCGGGAAGCAAGTGCCCTTCGTGAACCTCGACTCTAACCCGTCGCGTGCGTTTGCCGAAGATGCGCCAAACGTAAGGTCTCTTTAATTTGCCTGCTCAGGGCAGCTCTGAGCAGCACCGTATTTCATTTGCCCGTAAAATGTCTATGACGGAAGCAGTTTTGAGTTACCCAGGAATTGCTCAGAACTGCTCTGGACAGGCAAAGAAGGAGGACCAGTAAACAAGGGCCCGGCGCAGATCGGCACAGCGCTATGAGACTTCAACTTCCTTCAAAGGGTATCAGAGGTGCTTAAGATATTTGTTGGAAAAATTAAAGCTGGGAAGTACAAGGCGATTGAATACACAATTTTAGTTTGAAATCTTCCCTTTTCCCGAGAGGTTGTTGCCTACCTGTCAAAAAAAGTGTGATTCTTCAAACATGTCTACAATGCATTAAAAACTGTTACGACGAACATCTGCGGTGTTATTCTTTGGGGGTGATGAAGCTGGCGATGCGGCCATCGAGGGTGTGTGTCCGCAATACTGGGGTCCGTTTCTTTGGAAGTACATTTTATACTGCCTGCGGTTTTCTTGGTCTCTTTTTTTTTTTTCTCAGTCGCATAAACGAATTGGTAGCCAACGTTTTCCAACTCTTTTGTATGACAATGGGCTCCTTCCCTTAGGCCTGAAAGCTGCGTACTGTGCAGCAAGTGCCGCTCCCTGCTCAATAATAATAATAATAATCAATCAATCAATCAATCAATCAATGTTAATATAGTGCCCAGGAAACAGCGGAGGCCTTCGTGCTGGAGCACTCAGAGGGGAAAATGCAGCACTGTAGTACATCAACAATTTGCTAATAAACACTCAGTGAGCAAAAAAAAACAACAAAAAAAAACAAAAAAAAATTACGAAAACGGCAAAGAGGATTAGAAATAAAATAGTGCAATCCAACCGACTTTACACAATGAAGTCGTGCTGGCGCACAGAAAAGGTATAAGACAGCAATGAAATGCATCAACAGCTGGTAAAAGAACAGTGAGTGAGCAAAAATAAGAAGAAACTACAACTTCACAGAAGAGTAAAAATGCCATAGTGTAATTTTAGGCAACATTACACAATCAATAGAAACTGTAATGTCTGGTCAATTGCAAGAAGACATCTTACAATAAGCGTAACTATACGGAAGGGTGAGTGAAAAGAAGAAAGTTTTTACAAGATTCTGGAAGCGTACATTTTCAGTTTCAAATGGACGCATGAAGTGAATATGGGCAACTTTTAATGATAAAAACGGCAGAAAAGAAAAAATTCTACGATTAATTACAGTCGCAGTATCAGCACAATACATGAATAACCAGAACAAGAACAAGCTCGGTGAAGTCAATGCACACGTCAGGACGATAAGTGAAGAAGAAAAGAGCACTGCCAAGATGAACCTAGTGTGTCAGAGCTGACAACCCGGCCAAAAACTCCCGAAGAGGACGCTGAAAGATATCGAGCCTCTCGGAGTGAACATTATGCAGATGCTGCATCCTTTGAAGAGGAGAACGTGTGCTGAGAGCTCCAGCTGCTTTAAAAGGGTGGGCGAGCCTTGTAGCTTTTTGTGGAACGCGAAAAACTGATTGATTCAAGTAGTTCCGGGCATAAAATAATACATGAAGCAATTTGTACTGAAAAGAAGGTCTGAGTGGGTCCCGCCGGGGAACTTAGAGAAACAGTTATAGGGATAGGCTCCGAAGGAAAACGATGCCTAAAATATTGATGAAAATTTGGTTTGTACACGCTCTATACGTTGACAGTTGACAGAAATAATAATAATAATAATAATCAATCAATCAATCAATCATGTTTATTTACGTGCCCAGGAACAGACAGAGGCCAGAGTGCTGGCGCACGGGTAGTTACATGAAAACAAAATAAAAGAAACATATAGCAAGAAACAAACAAGCGACAAGACACACACAAATTTAAATAGTGAAAATGACAGAAATAAAGCACAGGCGGAGCCTGGGTATAGGTAAAAAATAAAAAAGAACATGCCTATGTTGCTCTGCCTGTCGTAAAGGCCACACGACAGGCAGAGCAACAAAGTTTGACAGTAATACAACAAAAACAAATAATAATAATAATAATAATAATAATAATAATCAATCAATCAATCAACCTTTATTTTTGGTGCCCAGGAACAACCCTAGGGTCTTGGTACTAGTACACCATATACAAGCATTCATAAAAACAAACTAAAATCAAGACAACACAACACAGAAAACCATATATATGAAAGAAACAATAAGGTAAAAATAGTGACAGAGATCCCAGAAAGCAAAACAGCAAAAAAAAAGGAAGCCTAGTGTTAGAAGCCATGACACCCGGCCAGCAAAACGTTGAAGGCACGTGAAAAATTGAAAATACACAAGCAAATACTCAATGAACATGACGGAGATAGATTATACACATAAAACAAAGGTTTTGTAACAAAATGTTACGAAGTTTCAAAATGGAAAAACGAAGTTCAGCGTTACCAGCATTGACAATAATAATAATCAATCAATCAATCAATCAATCAATCAATCAATCAATCAATCAACCTTTATTTTCGGTGCCCAGGAACAACCCTAAGGTCTTGGTGCTGGCACACCATATACAAAACATTAATGTAAGAAACGTAGAACAGCATGGCACAAGACACAAAATCCTCAATATTACAGAAAAAATAAAGTAAAAATACTTACAGAAATTCAGAAAAAAAGCAAAAAAAACAGTGTTGCAAGCTATGGCCCTCGGCCAGCGAAACGTTCAAGGCACTTGAGAAAAGGAAATATACAACAAAATACACAGTGCATATGATAGAGACAGAGTGTACATATAAAACGAGAGTTTAGATTTCTGAAAGGTTACACTGCAATAAAGTATTAGCGTAAAACGAGCGATGCCTTTGCAATGTCCCATCTTGTCGAGACACACAAAAACATAGCAACACGTTTGACAGAAAAATAGCGAAAAAACAATGGCAGGAGTATAGACATAAATGATCAGACCAACAAATCGCAGAGATAATAAAAATGACGAATGAATCAACCAATTAATTGTTTAATACTGTATCCAGGAACGATGTGCTGGTGCGGAAAGAAAAGTGCACATCTCAGAAAAATATAGAAAATAGCATTGCTTAGTCTGAACTAGAATGAGACACTTTGAGATACACACACGGCGACACACGCACATGACCCGCGCACATATGCAAACAAGGCAAGTGTAAGACAACAAGACATGATTAAAACTCTGTACACTGAAACATGTAAACCGGAAAAGATATTAGCTAAAAATCACGCCACAATGAAGGCATAAAATTTACATACACAAGTGAATCATCGGAACAATTAGCATACATACATAGATAAACCTAACCCCGGTAGCATAAAGTGTGTGAGTTGAAGTTACATACTAGGGCAAGCAAACTACTCCTGGTTTGTCAAGCCACGCAGTTCCTTACAAAAAGCTGGAAAGGGACGATGGAATACGTCCAAACTTTCTGTGTGCATATTGTATAGGTGCTGAATGCGTCCCACGGGACTCTTGACACGGGCGGGGACATGAGAACGGTCTAGGTGCATTGGTGTTGCCTGTCGGGGTTCTCAAATTTACGGCACCCAACAACTCTCTACAATCAATGAGGCTGTGGACCAGTTTGTACAAGAATAAAAGATCAGCCTTGGCCTCCGGCTGTGTAGTGTAATCAATCAATCAATCAATCAATCAATGTTATTATAGTGCCCAGGAACAGCGGAGGCCTTCGTGCTGGAGCACTCAGAGGGGAAAATGCAGCACTGTAGTACATCAACAATTTGCTAATAAACACTCAGTGAGCAAAAAAACAACAAAAAAAAACAAAAAAAAATTTACGAAAACGGCAAAGAGGATTAGAAATAAAATAGTGCAATCCAACCGACTTTACACAATCAATTCGTGCTGGCGCACAGAAAAGGTATAAGACAGCAATGAAATGCATCAACAGCTGGCAAATGAACAGTCAGTGAGCAAAAATAAGAAGAAACTACAACTTCAAAGAAGAATAAAAATACCATAGTGTAATTTTAGCCAACATTACACAATCAATAGAAACGGTAATGTCTGGTCAATTGCAAGAAGACATCTTGCAATAAGCGTAACTATACGGAAGGGTGAGTAAAAAGAAGAAAGTTTTTACAAGATTCGGGAAGCGTACATTTTCAGTTTCAAATGGACGCATGAAGTTAATATGGCAACTTTTAATGCTAAAAACGGCAGAAAAAGAAAAATTCTACGACAATTACAGTCGCAGTATCAGCACAATACACGAATAACCAGGAACAAGAACAAGCTCGGTGAAGTCAATGCACACGTCAGGACGATAAGTGAAGAAAAAGAGCACTGCCAAGATGAACCTAGTGTGTCAGAGCTGACAACCCGGCCAAACACTCCCGAAGAGGACGCTGAAAGATGTCGAACTTCTCGGAGTGAACATTATGCAGATGCTGCATCCCTTTGAAGAGGAGAACGTGTGCTGAGAGCTCCAGCTGCTTTAAAAGGGTGGGCGAGCCTTGTAGCTTTTTGTGGAACGCGAAAACTGATTGATTCAAGTAGTTCCGGGCATAAAAATAATACCATGGAGCAATTTGTACATGAAAAGAAGGTCTGAGTGGGTCCGCCGGGAACTTAGAGAAACAGTTATAGGGATAGGCTCCGAAGGAAAACGATGCCTAAATATTCATGAAAATTTGGTTTGTACACGCTCTATACGTTGACAGTTGGAACTACAGGTTCCATTCCAAATGACAGAAGCATATTCTAGTTGCGGAATACAAAGCGTTCTGAATAGTTGTAGGAATGAAGAAGGAAACCGGAATTCTCGTGAAAACCTGCATACAGCCCCAAGAGAGCGGAGCGCCCGCCTAGTAAGTTGAGTGACATGAGGTGAGAAAGTTAAGGCACTGTCGAAAAGCACGCCGAGGTCTCTGATCTCTTCAACTCTAGACAAGTAATCGCCGTTAATACTGTAGCAAAATAAGTGCGGTTCGTTTTTCTGCTATAAGACATGACATTTGTTTTTGTAGAGTTAAGATTTAATCTATTGTCTCAGCAACCACTTAGAAAATGAGGATATATCTTGCTCCAGGGCAATGCAGTCATTAATGGACTCAATCAATAATAATAATAATAATAATAATAACACCTTATTTTCAACAGAAAGAGAAACTGTGCAGAGGTCTGGCCTACCAAAGCTCATAGGGCTTGAATGGCAGTGCCTGGCAGAGCGGACAAACATGCTAAATAAAGAAAACAAATGTAACAGAAATTGGTAGCAAAGTGGCAAAAGAAGCTGTTTACTGGACAGGAAATGAAGTAAACATGCCCAGAATACAGAAAGCACTTATACCGTACAATGCCTTAAAGCTTTCCTTAGTTTATAATTAGTTTGAAAAGAGGGGTTGTTTGGAGGAAGTTAATTGAAGGCATGTGGCACATAATAAATTCTACTTCTTTTCCCGTATCTCGTTGCGCATTTAGGAATCAGATACGGTTCTTTAGGGTGGAGGCAGCGCGTCGGAATGTACGGTGTTTTAAACGACTACCCCAGTGATGCTCCAATACAATGGTTTCTTGCAATAGCGAGTCGAAATTTGGCATAGATAGCATGGCAAATATGTTAACGTCCCTGGCAAGACAAAGGTCGTACGCCAAGTTACGGAGCAGTGAACGCAGAATAGAATCAATCCTATTTTTCCATCATGTGGCACAAAACGCATACCTCCTTGTTTGTCTCGATGCTCCGTTCATATCCCCAAAAAAGTTGTACAGGTGCTCCAAAAATAATACCGAGCATGAGAGCGATGGCCGAAGCGGGCAAAACTGCATGCGAGCGCGATCTATGCGTAGATGCGCCGCAGATAGCGAGAGAGCGTGGGCACATCCGGATGGCCCCTCTCGATGTTCTGACGCTCGTCTTATTGCCGGCTCAAGCGAACCCGCGCTTCTGCCACCCCTGCTCGCCAGGGGCGCTTTCGCAGCTTCATGAAGGCCTGTTTACGCCATAGAGTTTCTTAGTAAGTATACTACAGAGAAAACTGCGCCTAGTAAGCCATGTCGTCATGGGGGTTCATGGGAAGACCTCGTTTTTGGCTTGGGCTTGGCATGACAGTTGGATTGTTAAGCGGTTTTTGGGATTTGCTTTCTTCACTATGCATTAACACGTTTACGAGCTACAAGGAAGCCGAAATCCTCCCTTTGTTGTGGTAGCCGTGTTCAGTGAAACAGCAGGCAATGCGTGATCGCGCCTGACGTTGCTCATGCCGCAGTCGAAGGACGCATGACTGAGCGGGTAATAGAGAGTTTCAGCTGACCGTTTCTGACCATCCGCTCCGATGCGATAGCAAGCGGGAGCGCCATTGCGCATGCGTGGCACGCTAGCGCTATTCTAGGGACCATACTAGCGCGCTACCGGCGATACCGGAGCGGGGCCCCGCTCCGCTAACCCATAGAGTTTCTCACTATCTTACCATATTGATAAACTCTATGCGCTAACATGCTTAGTGCACCGTCGCGGCAGCTTACGCTACCGTGCAGAATAATAACATGGCTGCCCCCGCGATGCGAGCGCGCTACGGCGAACTTCGTTTCTTCAGTTGAAACACGACCGACGAAGCCGCGAAAGCGCTTCCGAATAGGCAGTGGTTGCCACACACCTCAAAGATCTTTAGAACGGAAGCGGAAAACGTCGACCGAAGCGCGGGGCTCATGGCGGGGCTGTTTCTATGCAGCGCCGAGAAAGACAGCCTTGGCTTGGCTATTCCAAAGTTTCTCGGCTTGTTAATTGATATTTAGAAAAATTATACCATGTCAGCGACTACATTATACAAAAAAAGGTTACATGAGGCCAAGAAACAGGGTATTTTGCTTTGTTTGGGCGACCAAATACAAATTCTTTTGGTTTCATTTAGGATGAAGTTTCGGTTTACACGCGCGCGCGAAACGACCAGTCACGCGAATCAGTCTCCGTCGAGCGAGATACGGTTATCGCTTAGCTAAAAGCCTTCCGGCTGCTGACGCTCCGGTTGTGCTGAGCGGCACGTCGGGAGCATAGCGGACCGTCAAAAACGGTCAGCTAAAACTCTCTAATATGCCGCCGCGAAATTTGTAGCCGACGAAAAGAAAGAAACAAAACGTACTTCGACGAAGACAAGATAGGGCAGATACGGGCACTTGTATGCGTCCTATCTTGTCATTGACCATGACTGTTTAACGGCACGTTTTCCATTTTCTTGTTAAACTAGCTGGGCTAAGCTGGCGGTCGCGGTGCACCGGTTCACCACGAACGCAACGTTTTCATAGGCACGCTCAAAAACTTTCGAAACTGTTCAAACAACTATTATTTGAGATAATGGTAAAATTAATAAATCACAGCCTCTAATGAGTTTCCTCCCCAAATATTAACATTGTTCGTAACTACAACCTTGGCCTGCGGAATAGCAGGCACAACCGTTCCTTCTTTTTTCCTTAGTTTTAAAACAGCCTACTTTTATTTTCCACTTACATAATTGCACACTATTCTTCGCGTTTTTGTGGCACTTGTTTAAATTAGCTGTCACTAAAACGTTTCAATCCAAGCCAATGATGAAACTAAGGCGAGCGCGATGTATAATGGCGGCTCATGACGACACAGACGACCTTGATGTGAGCCGCATAGACGCTAGCGCCAGATTCCTCTCTAGTGTATACTGTAAGAAACTCTATGGTTTACGCATAGCCAGCAAAGAAAGCTTCGTCTTCAGCGGGGTCCGCTTTCTGCTTCGTCATGAGTCCCAACGATTTCACTATGGGTGCCTGCAGTGCTTCGCGATCCGCCTGATTTTGAATCATGTGGCTACAATAATGCCTGGCTCAAGCTAACGCATAAAAATGAGCAAAAAGCAAAAATTTCATGGTATAAGTAACGTAGAAGTAAAGTATAAGTAAAGTAAACTATAAGTTACGATCGTTGAAGAGGTGGATGGTGTCGTCGTGTAGTGGTGAAAGTACCCGATGACGCTGACGCAGGAGTTAGATGATGAAGACAAGTCTATTTAAACTTATTCACAGACGATGAAGCCTAACATAAGACAAAACTAAAGCTGGGTTACAATTAAAAGGCGCCGCAGCGCACAAGGGGGGTGTCACCATCCCTGGTAAAAGCCCGGAGGCCAAAAAGGTGCCGAACTGCCACGCAGTTGGCGAGAAATTCGTGGAGCTCTGACGCCCAGAAACCACCACGGGAGCAAGTCTTGGTGCGACCGCTCTGTGCCGCAGCTCCGGACAAACTCGTTGAATGATGCCCGAATAGGGCGCAAGCAAACCCGCCTCCCCAACACAGCGCACCTGCAAATTAGGGTTTTGACCTCCGCTCCCCCCCATCCGTCCCCCGAAGGTCAGGAGGACAGGAAAGCCTTCCCCGACGCCGCGTAAAAAGCCGCCGGCGAGGCCCATGCAAAGAGTTGCGACTCACTGGCGTCGGCCGCCCATCGCTCCCGCAGAAGGTGGGGGACATGACAAGGCCACGAGAAGGGAGGGGAGTCATCGTCCCGACGGGGCCTATCGGCGCTGTAATCATTACAGTATATCTTCATCAAAATGTCCGATGTGGAAATGTTCACGAGGACGCTGATACGTGGGAAGTTTCTTCAGTGCGACCAAAACAACCAATTTTGAGTCTAACCATGTGTGCATGGTACTTGATGGCAATTCCCTGTCAATGCAGAGCTTTAATGAAGTTTTTATTCTCCTTTTTACATACTAAAGGTGGCATAGTTTCGGAGTCGGTACAACAAATGCTTCAAATGTATAGATATACGCCACGCAGAACAAGCATACTGTTTCTGCATTCAAAATGGGCAATGTTGCCAGGAGATCGCGAGTAGTGAGGCTGGAGCACTACACATACGTGAAGTTTCACACAGGGGCGGATCCAGGTTTTTTCTGAGGGGGGAGTCAGCTTCTACCAGTGATGATGATGATGATGATAAAAAGGAGGATGAGGATAGTAGTCTTTTTTGTTCACTGAAATATTTCGAACCACAAATACAAGAAATAGAAAAAAAATATTCAACTGAACCTTTTCTACGACCTGAGGGGTCGTCTTCTAGGGGGTACAAATTCCCAAATTGAGGGGGGGGGGGGGGTCAGGACATCCGGACCCCCCTCTCGATCCGCCAATGACACATGCAACCAATATGTGTATCCTGTTATGACCGGGCTGCGGACCCGGCGCACCCAAGCACAGACCTAGGCGCTAATTAGCGCGTTCGTCGGCATCGGCACGTGCCACGAGTCAATCGGCATTGAATGCAGCGGTTTTATCAACCCTGAATGAACCGTGCACCGTCACCTCTGAGTGGCTTCAGCGGAAACGAGCAGGGGAGGCCGGGCGCGCGACTCCCTGAGCCATTCCCGCACGGTGGAGTTTGATGAAACAGCAGAGACCACCTTGGAGGTGCGGGCCGTGAAATCGGCCATCGGCGAGCAGCATGAATCAAGCAACCAGGCGCGCCTCGTACTGGGAAAAAAACTGTGTTTGACTCCTGTGTTATAGGAATCGGTAAAACACGAAAGTGAAATGTGCTGCGAAATCTGCAGCTGAGCATGATTTGCGGGTCGGCGGCTTCGGTGTGCTAGGCGAGTGACGTCCTGCTAGCGGGTCGCTTCGGCAAGGTGTACTGGCATCATTTCCGTGACAGATATGACGTGAGTGAAATCTTGCTGTATCCCGGCATAAAACACTTCCGTGTTAAAATATAAAACCAGAAAACGAACAACCCTAAGTATAGCGTACTCTTTAGTACTAAAGGTTGCTTCCCCGCGAGAAGACCCTTTGTTCAGGGGTGCACCCTTTACTGGCCGCCTGCTTCGTTGTACTGGCGTCACTTCCGTGACGGATATGACGTAAGTGAAATCTTCGTGAATCCCGGAATAAAACACTTTCGTGTTATAAGGTTTTCTCGTACCGGCGGTGCCATCGCCTCCTCTCCCTCGTGGTCGCGTGGCCTCTCCCTCGTGGTCGCGTGGGCAAGAAACCAGAACGGCCTCGCGCGATGGTGGTGCCAAGGGGCGTAAAATTGTGGGTCTGTGATTGGACCAGACATTTAGGGTTGAATTCCCTAGGAGGACTCTAGGGGGCTTTTGCTTGAACAAAAAGGCGGTGTTGTGAGCCGCCGAGTATTGCTGCTCTTGTTGCTGCTCTTGGGGTTGCTTCTGGTGCAGCATGCTGTTGCTGTTTTAGCACAGCATCCAAACTTGTACTCATCATGTAAATACGTGTATAAGTTTTCTTCATCAGCAAGCATTGGTCTCTTGATCAACATCTCCGGTCATCGGTCACGCTACCAAGATGGTTTCCCGAACCCCGGATCGCGACAACTGGTCAACGCGGTGGGATCTGACCACGCAAGTCCTAACAACTGGTGGCAGCGGTGGCATTAGACCACCCAAGTCACAACAATCCATACATACATGATATTGGCTGGCTCGTATGAAGATATGATTACAGGTTTTGTATTCAGATTGCGTGGCCTGTTTAAAGACATAAGACGCCGACAAAATTTCATCAGAAGTAGGAACTTCACAAACATGAGCCGTTGCTGCTCCACACACGCGTGACGCTTACATAGCACGTGTTCACATGGGAAATTGACCTAAATTGCAAACCCGCTATGTTACTAGAGCATTAGGCGTCTTCTACCCGAAGGCTGATAACCACGTATGTACGCGTGCTACGTTCGGGCTTCTATTAGGGGCGAATCACCTTAGGGGCTCGCGCTGTCAGCGCCTTCTGTCGTCGTCTCCCGTCGTCATGGTAAATCAAGTTGTCAAACGATGGTCAAAAATAAGCGTATAATGGGTAAAAACCAGTTCATAATAAAATAATATGGTTTAAACTGAAGGAATAATCAGGATTTTAATTTCACTAATAACAGAAATTCGTTAATTCCGTGTCGAAATTGGTTTCAACGCCACTTTTTCTCCTGTAAAGCGCACTTGTTTGCACGCTGCGGCGTGTGACATGCAAACAACTTACGGCCAGTCTGGCTCTCATTAAATTCTTTAGATTAGGTTCGACGCAAGAGAGGGCGCCACCACCTCAGCAGTGCGCGATTACCTGTAATAAATGCACGTATGTATATAGTTGAAACAAAATCGTCTTTCGTCACACATTGCCCATTAGCAGCGGTTTTGATGTGGGAAACACCGGCGGCACACTGCATGCTTCACCCTTCCCCAGGTTTCACGTTGATTTTCTGCGTGGATTTCGCTCTTTAGCTTAAGATCAGCGCAGGCAACCTTTCCCAGGGTAGTTACATCCTTATCACTTCCACCGTTTCGTTCTACATGCAAACGGGGAGCGTTATGAAGGCTATAGCCTTCCTGGGCTACATGAGGATCGAAAATTTGGTCTGTCTGTCTGTCGCTCTGTCTGTCTGTCTGTCTGTCTGTCTGTCTGTCTGTCTGTCTGTCTGTCTGTCTGTCCTGTCTGTCTGTCTGTCGTCTGTCTTCTGTCTGTCTGTCTGTCTGTCTGTCGGTCTGTCTGTCTGTCTGTCTGTCTGCTGTCTGGTCTGTCTGTCTGTCTGTCTGTCTGTCTGTCTGTCGGTCTGTCTGTCTGTCTGTCTGTCTGTCTGTCTGTCTGTCTGTCTGTATGTCTGTCTGTCTGTCGTCTGTCTGTCTGTCTGTCTGTCTGTCGTCCTGTCTGTCTGTCTGTCTGTCTGTCTGTCTGTCTGTCTGTCTGTCTGTCTGTCTGTCTGTCTGTCTGTCGGTCTGTCTGTCTGTCTGTCTGTCTGTCTGTCTGTCTGTCTGTCTGTCTGTCTGTCTGTCTTCTGTCTGTCTGTCTGTCTGTCTGTCGTCTGTCTGTCGTCTGTCTGTCTGTCTGTCTGTCTGTCTGTCTGTCTGTCTGTCTGTCTGTCTGTCTGTCTGTCCTGTCTGTCTGTCTGTGTCTGTCTGTCTGTCTGTCTGTCTGTCTGTCTGTCTGTCTGTCTGTCGTCTGTCTGTCTGTCTGTCCCTGTCTCCACCGACAAAACGTTGCAAGAACGCCAGGAAGCCCTGATATCTCGCGCGAAGGCGGCATCGACAGCGCGCAGCCTACCGCACTATGGATGGTATTCAATAAAAAGTTTAACGGGCGATTTCTCCGCCTGGAAACACTGAAAATCGCCATGTCGGTGACCACCGTGCCAGCGCATGCGCTTTGCGCCCGCATCTCGAAGAAACAAAAACACCAGCGTACATCGTCTGCTGCTTTTCATCCCGATTATCGGTCGTGGCGTCAACAGATATAATATTAATCGCACTCACATTAAGTGGTGATGCTCTGTCTACCCTCGAGCACTTCGAATCACGGAGGTTGAAACCGTGGCTGCGAACGGCGCGTATAAGCAGCATAGGTCCGACGCTGCAGTTGGCTGCCGCCGCGGATGTCGATGCAAGTGCACCCGTACCGCATCAACGAATTTACGTCTGGTAAGTGCCCTCTAATACGTGGTTGAGTACAAAAACCGAATAATTTCATTGGAGAAATGGTTCACGCATACACCGATTTAGCGCTGTCTTTCTCGTGCGCTAAATGTTTTCACACTCAGCAAAACAACTCACGTCTGACGTTACAGCGCGGCGGCTGGCAATCAGCTGATCTGCGGCGGCTACTTCATACGCGTCTGGTGATAGGTAGATCGTACTGTGCTGCACTCAACAGCACTTGGCGTCAAGGTATTACTTGCGTTCAGTGGGCAACAGTTTGCAAATGACGCAGTTCCTGCTGTCAAACGGACCACTGCGCTCACGTTCAAACCTTTGTGCCACGACCGACTCGCACTCGCTCGTAGGTGTGCGCGGAGGCTGGGGTTGAATAGCAGATAAGGTTGTCACACTCATGCGCGGAATCATGACTTTTCGCGTGACCACGCTATCGTGGTACAACTGACCATCGAGTCATTCGCACCCGCCTTGCACGGAAACACAAGGTCACGTCGCGGTCCGCGGCCTGCCTGGCCGCCATGAAGGCATGGAGGAAGAAGAGGGGTGCCTGATCTGGGGGCCGTGCGCACAACGTCACCTTGGAAACAGACGCTTGGCCCCAGATATGGCGGCGCACTCGCATGGTTGCCTGCATGCCTTCCACGCCATTGAATACCGGCTGTAGAATCGCCATCCCCCGTTCCCCTGCGTTGGCAAGGTCGTGGAACGCATGGTTCTCAGAAGACTTCAAGCGCACTTGGACGAGACGGACCAGATTCCGGCTACCATGTACGGGTTCCGGCAACACCTGAGCACCCAGTACGTCCTCGTCCATTTGAACGAACTGGTAGTCAAGCGAGCCACGAAGAATGCACCACGGGTGATACTGGCACTGGACCTCGAGAGGGCCTTTGACAACGTGTCTCAAGCGAGCGTCCTGTAGAACCGAATGAAGATGGGATGCAGCCACAAGACCTTCGGCTACATCAAGGACTTTCGCACCAAGAGGACGGAAACGATAACGATAGGCGAGGAACGATCGGTGCCCGTGGAGCTCGGAGACTGGGGCATCCGTCAGGGGCCGGTACTGTCGCCTCTGCTCTTCAATCTGGCCCTCCTTCCCCTACCCGAACTACTCAAGCAGATCGAAGGCTTGGGGCACGCGTTCTACGCTGACGACATCACGGTGTGGACGAGCCGTCCGGGTTCAGACGCCTGGGCGAAGGAGGGGCTGTAGAGAGCGGCAACGACCGTCCACGAGTACGCCAAGACCTGCGGCCTGAGCTATGCTCCACAGAAATCGGAGCTGCTTATGGTGCAACCGGGCAGACTGAATAAATAGGCGCCGCCGAACGTGGCCATCTCGAACGTGGAGCGTTCGAGATAACCCAGAGAGGGATGATTGTGTTAGTCAGGCATCTGTTGCTTTGCACGAGAAAGAGTTTGCGTTACTTGGTAGTCATTGAGCTGTACACCCTGTGGCAGTTGATGATGTAGGTGTTTGGTTTGTTTTTGTGGGTTTTTATTGTTTGTGGTTTTTGGGTTGTTCCCATCTGATTATACGAGACGCATGCGTGGTCTGACGACTCGGAGGGTATATGTTCTGCGTCTTTTCTAATTAAACTTTAGCTGTGAGTATGCGCTCGTCCTGTGTTCCCTTTCTTCGTGTCGCATTTTTTCAGTGTTGCGCTTTCTCAAGGCTTCAAAATGCAATTTCACCAACTACCCCAACTCGCCATTCTACTTCTTTAAGGGCTCAGTAAAGTTGATTCTCTCTCCCTGTCTACCTTTTTCTCTTACCATCCCCACTCCCTTTTTCTTTGATAACCGTTTTCCGAGTGAGGCTTAGGTAAACCTTCCCAAACAACTAAAAGTGATTCCATGAGTAGTTTATGTTCAGAATGTTCAGTGAAAAAAACTGGCCGCGAGTCTGTTTTCTTCGCTGCAAATGTCGTCGAAAGACGATAGTCGTCTGCCGCCCCTGCCACGCAGCCCCATCTACGCTTCCCGCTCCCACCCCTCATGCTCTTCCCCTCCATGTCACCCCTTTCACCATGACTGCGATTGATTGATTGTGGGGATTACATGGGCCCCGAGGCGCGCCCTAGTGGAAGATCCGGAATCATTTGACCGCCTGGGGATTTCTAACGTCCTCCGAAATCTCGACACGCGGGTGTCTTTGCTTTTCGCCTCCATCAGAAAAGCAGCCGCCGCGGCCGGGTATCGAACTCGCATCTTAGGCTCCACAGCACAACGCCATAGCCACTGAACCACCGCGGCGGGTCATTTTCTGATGAATTCAAGTGTAGTTTGTTCAATGCAATGAATTTTCCCGCGTACGTAAAGCTTGCGCGCCATCTGTTGGGACAGAGCGCATTCCTTATCGTATTCTCTGTTCTGCCTTGGTCAACACCAGCGGGGGCTCTGTTATTTAGAGGAAGAGGGCGGGTGAAGGGAAATTGTGCTGGTCTGACTTTGGAGGGTGGGCAAGTGTCCCTTTTGCACCCCCCTGCCGGCGGCCATGCCAGGTGGTCAAAATTAATCCGGAGACGTTCACTGCGGAGTGCGTCATAGCCGAGGTGTTCATCCGGCACGTTAAACCCACGATAAATCATTTTGAAACAGCGGAACCATTTAACTGTCTTTGCGGGGTACTGCTAAATTTTAAAAAGTTATTTCTAATGGCTCCCCGGCCCAACAGAATCGCGTACAAATTGCAGACTAAAAATGTCGCCGAAGACCTCGAGAAAAAAGGGGTAAAACGGAAGGTAATGCGCCTAGTTCCCTTCTTCACTATTGCGATGTGTTCTTATTTCCCACCTATATAAATGTACACTTTTATCGTCGCTGCACTTTAGGCCATTTCCCTTTCGCTAAACATTACATTGCAAGCCAAGCCAATTTCAAAGGTAAAGCGAATGTGCACTCTCCCCATAGTTCCCGCGGCGACATGCGGTTGCAAGTGGCGCTGTAAGCGTTCGTATACTCCCACAGTGTAACATGCCCACAGAGCATGCGCAGCACGGCCTAGCAGATAGGTGCACTGGCTAACGCTGTCTCGGGACGTCCCTGTCATTACAGGCTTCACGTTATACACTTCGGACTTAACATCTTAACGCCGGACTTAGCGCGTACCCGCGGCCTTAACGAACAATGAAGTTTGATGTTACTTGGTATTTGTTATAGGGTCAACGTTAGTGCTAACTACCATTAAGCTTAACTGTTCCCTTAACGCAGGCTCCAGAAGTGTATTGGTCATCTAGTACCTCGGGGGGACTCGTCGATTTGTGCGAGTCCCTGTGGCTCCCGGTTCCGTACTGGGAAGAAGTTCCGTATGTTCCGTGATGTCCCGTACTTGGAAGAAAAATTTCCGCTTCTAGGTTCAGAAATTCCGTATTTTTAGAGTTTAGGTTTCTCGAGAAGTACCTGCAAATTTCCCTGCATGAGCGGATAGATCATTACGTGGATTCCTGTTCGGCTTTGCGAGTTAGACAGCATCGCCTATGTCTACTTTACGTAGCCTTCCGGACGCAGACACCGTCCAGAGAATCAAAACTTCACAGTGAACTAAATACCACTATACACGCTGATGAGCAGCATTTGACTATCCATTTCACGTTCTATACCAAACAGCATGCTTAGTTTCCATTCTAAAGCTCCAAGATAAACAGCCATGTAAAAAGGAACAAGACATTGTTGAATAATTGAGGCAATTTTAGCTCTTCCGGGACTGCTGTTGCCATCTCTAGTTGACAGCACGCCGTCTAAGGCGCACCCGAATTACTTTTTTTTTTGTATATTGCCCATGAATTCATGCGGACAGGCCAACCCCTTCAACCACCGCCACTTCACGCTTTACTATAGCTCTTTCTCGTGTAGTATTATTTCCTCTGTGCTCCCTCTTGTTTTATAAACTTGATTGGAAGCGGTCCTGGATGCTTCTGGCTTGCGCGAACACGACTGCAGAAGTTTTAATCATAGTTTTGATCCGACGAGGTGTTAAGGAAAACTTTTCAAAAGAAAAGTAACGAATGATGCGAGGCCAGGATTTTTTTCTTTTTACTTCACGGCTCCTAAAATTTTCTACTTATAATAAAGATGCCTTTTTTCCCTTTTGGCCAAAATTAGAGCCGAAATTCCCCAAAATGAGAAAATTCCCCGCGCGGAACATCACTGTGCTCCCACAGTACTACATGCCCACACAGAAGTACACACTCGAAGTGGTGTGATCGCCAACGCTTTCCCCCAGAAATATTTAGATTTTACGCGAGTCCTAAAATTACTGTTCTCGAAAATGCGGCGTGGCTGGCGGGATGTGAGCGTTCTCTTTATTGGTGGGATGGAACTGCTGTCTTAAAGAAAAAACCCTCTATACCTTCTATGCTACAATGATGATGATAGTAGGAGGCACCTGCCAGTAGGCTTGCTGTGTAATATTTTCAACACATATACAGGGTTACCCACAGCGCAGTCCATACCCTCAGAGGCACATTGATCAACGATTTCTCTGCGATTTTCCACTTTCGGATGGCTCCCAAACACACCAACAATTGACAAAAACAGCGCTTGAAACCAGATATACAAAATTTCATGCAAATGCACTTAGCATGGGATAAAACAAGAGATCAGTGGATATCGTCAAGGTCTTTAATGTTGACACTGGGAAACTCGACGTGCAGCGCTGGTTCTTGGCCTTTATCAGAGAGAGTTTTCAACACCCAGGTTACAACTATAACCCAATTAATCAACCAAGGTGCAACAAATCGCGTTTGGAATTAGTCTTGAACAAAAAACGTTCCCAAGATTTCCGCCCAGGCTGTCACGGTATACCACAGCGACCCCAACGAGATTGCATTGCATACGCACACGCAGTTGTTCCGATTTCTAAAAGCGTCATCAGAAGGCAGACGTCTTCCACACTATATGGAACTGCCCGACCATATGTCCTCAGAACAACTACAATACATCAATAGAGTCCTGGGAAGCGGCACTGTCCAGCTCGGACCTCTCCAGTCAGTGAGAACTGCTGGAAAGAGCCAAGCTAGGGGCTTTCGCCACTGGAGTCCTGGAAATAGGATTCCACCCTTGACTCCACCCCCCTCCTCTTCTACCTTTGTTGTGAATAAAGTTAACCACCACCACCACCACCACCACTGGACATCCATTTTTCGCGGCTGGGATGGCGCCTGAATGTTAAGGCGAAAGCTTCAGTTTCTATGTTGCAAGGTGGCGTTGTGGTATACATAGGTGGCGTACAGAAAATCGGAGCGTGCACCAGAAAAGTGGGAACAGCCGGGCCTGGGCAGGGTTTCCGATAAGGTGACAGACCGTAGAACGTTCGGGACGCGCCTTGTATAAGGGCCACGTGCGCCCGAAACCTCTTTCAACATCGCTATGGGCGACAACGCACCACGCCATAAACTACCGGCGAGGAAAATTGAGAAATTACGCCACGGCAGAAGAGGCTAGAGCAGCTCAAAATGCCGCTCGTAGTAACCATATAATTTCGTATTGAAACTTTATTACGACCTGTCTCGTGTCTTGACTGGTCGAGCTGATTAGGTTGTGTGCTACACAGACAGTTAGGGTGATTACGGCGCGGGAGGAAAACAGACAGCCCCATGTGTGTTCGCTGGAATAAAGCCCAAGTCCTTCCAAGTTCTATTAAGCTAATTGGCTAGGAAGCATACTCAATCGCGCATATACAAAAAAACGGGGTTTATTCCGTGCACTCCGTCGACTGCGCCCAGCTTCGCAGGTCATTAAATCTTCACTAAATGTGAAGATTTAATTATTTAATTTTTGTGTTTGGCGCTAATGGCACGCAGGTAATGGCACGCACACTACGGGACATTCTGGTCGCGAGTACATTGACATTCTTCTATGTGGTATTTTCCGCGTGCACTAATGCAACAAAAGGGGATTATGATGATGATGTTGATGAAGAAGACGACTCAGTTAGCATGTTCATTGCCACAGATCGCGTATTTATTACAACAGTTGCGTGAAACAGGTCCTTGTGGTTTATACATGCCTAGCATCGACCGTCTGCCAAAGTTAGCCCTAGCAGTTGTCCCTCTGGCGGCTGGGTGTGCTCCTGTCTTCGCTAGTGCCGGGAGCCGGCTGTCGCGGGAACGCCTTGACGCGGCGGCCAATCTTGCTGCACAACTGACACTCGGTCGCTGGGCCGCTGTCCGTCGGTAAGTTGCCGCGAGTCGAAGAAATAGTCCGCGTGCGTGGAATAGGAAGCGGGAAGCTTATCTGTGGGCGTTCTGAACAGGGACCTTTCCTTGATGAAGCCATTCATTATGTATATGTGCATCTTCTGGGGCACTACAATTCCGATATTATGGTGCAATTCAAAAGGATCCTCGATGGCGATGCACCGGCTGTTCCACATCTTCTGGATCTTGGTTAGGGGGCCTCCTGAGGGATGCACACTACGTGTTTCTTGAAGTTGAGCTCCTCCGTGTAGAACCACAGCATTCCAAACCATAGCTCCTCCACGGACTCGTTGTCCTGGCCAAACTCTCTCCACACGCCTTGCAGGCGGTCGATGTCCTCAAAAAACCACGCATTCCAACCTTCTGTAATCACTTCTGCCTTTGTCTCCCCCTTTGGGTACAGGTCCTGGAGCACTGAATGACTGGTGGCTCGCGCTGCTGGAGGTTGTAGAGTGGCATGAGGATGTATGCATTGGACAGGCTTCCCCGTGAGGCGTTACAAATGTCGCACGTTTTCGCAAAACGCTTGATGGTGTAGCTGGGTTCCCGGACTCGGTTGTCAATGCTACTGTGCGTTTTCAGAAGTCTTGTATTTTGCTGCGCCAGCCTGTTGTACAAGCTGATGTCGTCCTTCAAGCCACTCGGCACGTGGAAAAGCTTGACGATGGGCACCTTGGCGTTGGGAATGGCAATGGCCTCGTCAAGCTCTGGGTGTTTGTAGAACGTCCTCGCAAGATACTTGATCATTCTCGCGTGACTGATGTCCTTGCCGTCTTTACTGCTGTTAAAGGTCAGACCAATGTCGAGATCACACCATGCCAAGCCAAACCCGTTGCACGAGGAGCCGTACAGGGTCAGCTTGGCGTCTTTGTGCGACTCCCGAATCAAGGACTGCAGTTTATGAAGCACATCTTGGTAATCTGCCTCTTCTTGCGACTGTAGAGCGCAGGCTTTCATCACGTCTTGGCAGACGTCGTTGGGCATCTTCGTGGAGCTCAGGGTCATGTCCGGAAGCGTCTTCAATTCGGGAAGGGGCTGGTATGGGAAGTCCTCGCGCAGATGTCCACTCTTCTGGCAGGAGGAGCAGACCAGCGGAGGCACCTTTCCGCAGGCGAAAGCCTCCTGGGTGAAGCTGTACTGGAAGTGCCCCATGCTGCAGATGTCGAGGGCGTCCAATACCCTCTGAGGGATCGGCGGTCCCGGTTTGACAAACTGCTGAGGAGGAGGCGTTGTCGTCTTGTGACCTTTGGCTTTTGTGGCCGGGTCTGCAACGAGGTGGCGGTTACTAACGGTATTGACATTCTCGTCGAACGAGAGGTACTTATAATCGTTATCCTTAGCACCATCCCCTCGCTCTTCCTCACCATCACCACCGTTGTTTGCTCTGGTCAAAACCGAGAGTTCCGGCGGCTGGCTCTGCCTTTCCTTCTTGTCCTTGAGCTTGTCCTCTTCCTGGTCAGACTCGGACTCGAACTCTAAGTCGTCCTTGTAGTGAGGTGGACCCCGACAGCATGCTAAACATGGGCCCCGACCGGAGCTGGGGCGGTAGGAAGTAGACGGCTGACGAGCGCAGGCAGCGGAAGGCCTCCTGCTGATCTTTATCCGGGCGCCTGGGACCTAATGGCACGCCGGTGGGGTTTATGCGCCGTCTCTCCTGCTGCAACGGTGGGGAGTCGAGCCTCTGCAGTGTGGTGTGGCTAGCGGTCAACACGGGCCCTAACATCCCTCCGAGGAACATCACCACCCCCCTCTTCGTCAACCTGGCAGTTCTTTGGGCCCAGCAGAGGTCTGCAGCCGCGGCCCGGCGTAAGCATTTTCGCACCGGTCCAGATTTCCGGGCCTCTGCGAGGACTCAATAGGTCGGTGGTGGTGTCGTTTCGGGGCATACCAGATGCCGTGAGCCCGAATGGCCGCGGTGGGCTCTGAGCTACATTCATAATGGATAACCCTGTTCCGAGCTCATTGGCATTCTTCGTTTCCGTGGAATTCTCCGCGTGCAGTGGTTTAAATGATGATGATTGTGATGTTCTTACGAATTTTATTTATTTCCAGAGAAGAAAATAGGAACGTAAATGAATTGTACGGCGATTAAATCCCAAGCTACTTTAATTACTATGTCCTCCATGTGGATTCGAAGTATCTGTTGAAGAAATATCAGCTGGAAAAATTCGGGATAAACCTAAGAGTGCCTTACGTGGGGGATTGCAAAAGCATTTTGTGCATTTTAATTGAAGCTGTGCGATTGATTTTCTTACTGTAGGTATGTCGTGACTGTTGATTGATTGTAGAGTGTAACGATCCGATGTTACACATAGGCTACGAAACGCGCGGTAGTGGAGGGCTCCGGATTAATCTTGGCCACCTGGGGATCTTTAACGTGAGCCGAAATCTGGACACACTAGCGTTTTCGCTTTTCGCCTGCGTCAGCAAAGCATCCACCACGGCGATGATCGAACCTGTGCCCTTGGACTCAACAGCACAGCGCCTTAGCCACTGATCGACCGCAGCGGGCGGCGGATTTCCAGTGATAAAGGCGAAAATGATAATGGTAATGCGAAAGATTCCCTTGAAGTTTTTGGCACGTAATGGTAATGATAATGATTCCCTTGAAGTTTTTGGCACGTACCCACAATAGTGGATTGGGCAGGTCAAAGGCCTGTCGACTGCGCTAGGGGTTTTAATCCTTCCGATGCTGACAACGCCTGTTTTCTTTTCGTTTTTCTTTTTTTTTAATCGTGGGGTCGTAATATTATTGCATTTCCACGACAGCACCGCTGCTTAAAAAGTCGCTGTTGAAATGTAAAACTTTTCAGAATGGCACGTGACAGATTGTCGTGATTTTTGTGTCTTTTGGCAGCATTTTCTTAAGTAGCTGCGTGTGTTCTTTTATTGCGACAGCGCTTGATATGGCATGAGCGAAAAACTCGTAGCGCCTCCTGAAGCGGTGTTCACACGACGGAGCCTTTCATCGGAGTCACCGCAGGCGGACTTCCGCTCGGCTAGCTCCTTCGCTGACACGAAGGATGTGACTGTCGGACTGGTATCACTGTTTGCATTCGCCTATCTCGACAGCAGGGCTGGCATAGCACCGCCGATTACGCGATAGCGGTAATTTCTGCTAAAGCCCCTACGTACTGATCTTGTCAGCCGCCCAAAAATTGCTCGCGGACGCGAGCTGGCGCTGCCGCGGGCAGAGAACGGAGCGCGACGCGCGAGGCAGTGGGTGCCCACCAGGGCGACCGCGTGTTTGGAGAAGCCGGCCGGGCCGCCTACAGGCCCGCATACAGATTTTAGGCTTAACACTGCGGCGAATATTCGATTGCCGCTTTCACAAGCGGCGCAGGCGGCGATTTTTAATGCACTTTGCCATCACATCATTACCCCCT
This sequence comes from Haemaphysalis longicornis, assembly GCA_013339765.2. Classification (NCBI taxonomy): domain Eukaryota; kingdom Metazoa; phylum Arthropoda; class Arachnida; order Ixodida; family Ixodidae; genus Haemaphysalis; species Haemaphysalis longicornis. The sequence continues at coordinate 155,226,412 of CM023453.1, read as the reverse complement.
TTCTCGTATGTGTAGTTTTGTTCGCGCCTTGGGTAGCGATAACAAGCTCGAGCTACCTGGGGCGGCTTCCGCCACTCTGCGGCCGCCGCTCGCCCAGCGACCGTGCTGGTGGTATACGCCGTTCTTTCAGTGCGCCTCTCGTTTTCGCGGTGCATTTTCGTGACCAGTGTATTAAAAGCAGTAAAAATAGAGCGCCTGCAACCGCTCTGGAACTTGAGTCGCGGCCAGCTGCCCGACGAGCAGACGAAATCCCGCCGCCTCCGCCGCCAAGCATCGGGTCGTCCTGTAGCTCGTGAGCAGAAGCTTCAACCGTCCGATGGGAGCAGTGCGCGGACCGTGCGCCGGAGAGAGAATCGTCACCTACGGGTCACGTGGCGCGCACTCTAGGAGCTACACGGCGGATGTCTCCGTCGTGTGAATACCCCTTGAGGGAGGCGAATGCCTATCCAGCAAGAAGAAAAGGGTCCGCAACGCCCATACGTGCTGGTCATGCGCAAAGCTGCTCGCCTGCTGAGCGAACGAAAGCCGAGCCGAGGAATAAGGGGCGTCTTTCTTCTTGCTAGCAGGTGTCATCCTGGCACTTCCTCGTTCGCACCTTTGCTCAGTCACTACGTATGTGTGGTGAAATGCTTCGGCATGAATGAAGAGGGAAGTCGCTGAACTACGCAACTAGCCATAACCTTGCTACACAAAGGATAACCAATTATCTCTATGGAGCAGCTTCCCGCTCACGCGCTAATTGGGTATTCACCCCCTGAAATGACTTCAAATATTCGAATGCTAAGGCATTTTTATGAAGACTGGATCCGGAAACCCGTATCCGTGCGTACGTTTTATGGGTCATTTCAGCCTCATACGAAAATGCTTCATACGAAAAAACCTTCATACAGTAGCCGACCGTTTTTTCGGACTAAAAATTCGGTCTTGCTCGTATTCCGGACTTTCCCGAGGAAGAACCGGTTGTTCCAAAGAAGTAATGTATATCAACAACAAATGTCTCGGACAAAATAAAGCCAAAAGTTTGATTTTTCAGGCATAATTTTCTGTGAAAGCGCCACGGTGTGGCGCCAGGGCGACGTCACTTTGAATCCTAAGCCACCTGGCTAGCTTCGGATTGGATTGAGATTGGCTTCACTCCCGCCGGAGTAACAAACTGTGATCTTGGAGGCAATAATTTTACATGTATTAAGAGGCGGAAGCAATCTCTATATCCGGAAACGGGTCATAACCGGGTAGTTTTTTTTTTTTTTTTTTGAGGCACCAATTAATCCGGAGCCCTCCACTACGGCGCGCCTCATCGCCTGCGTTGCGTCGGCGCGTTAAACCCTACAATCAATCAATTTTTGAGGCACCAATTTTTAAAGCAAACCTTTCTACCTCTACCAGCCAACGATTCTTTCGCGGCGTGCGGGACATGAAACTCCAAACGCGAATAGGGAGAGAAGGGTGGTTTTCACTCCCGGAGCACAGTGTAGATGGCGCGGCGAGAGGGCGCTATTACCCAGCGTTCCCCGCGTGAAGCTGCCTGCTCGCACCGGCGGGCGCATTGGAGGGACGGCTTTGTCGTCTGCTTTAGCCACGGTTGTTTTTGGCCTGTTCTCGCGTGCTTCGCATCCATTGCGCACTTTCTTCGCATGGCTTGATTAACTTGTTCGACAGCACCTCCTCGGGTAAACCGGACCCGACGGAATCAAGTGGTCTAACGGCAAAAATACTTTAGGGGTTGGTTTGCAGGGTGGGGAAAGCAAAATGCAGAGGACCACATACAGACATCTGGCCTCTAGAGAAACGCTAACTTTGCGCACTACTTGACACGAATGGCACTGCGTTTCTCTAAATGCTGAATACCAATTCAGTTGTGTTTTAACAGGTTTTACAAAAGGCGAAAGGAGCAATCGGATCTGATGAATAGCGCTTATAAAGCTCCCTAAGCTTTCTCGCAGTTCTCAAACTTACTAAAGTAACTAGTTTAAACCGGTATAACGGAGAATCACTAAGCTCCCACGCCGAATTGTTCAATGTTAGCGCTTGTGTCGCGCGGTGTGTGGCCCTATACCTAGCACATCAGGATGGCTAGGTTCCGCTGTCTCACCCTTCGAAAGACGCTCCTCTCCGTTTTCTGCTGACGGGCTACAGCGGTGTCGTCGTCCGACGCTCTAGCCCGGCCGTGGCCGACGCTGCTGCGTTCGGGACGCCCCTCCCGCGAATTCCAGGTAACGGCTGGCAGCATCTCTGGTTTCGCTCTTTGTAGAGCCACGTGTGTAAATCCAAGTGACGTCGAACGGGCAATTGTTGTGGGTGTGGTTTAAAGCTTTGCTTTCCAACCACCCTCACAACGTGGATTTGGAGCCAATTTTTTTAGACACCATGCAGGTGAGGCTGACTATAAGCAACATCATCATCAGGTTTTTCCTGTGTCGTCCTTCCGAGCTAACAGATGACGAGATCGTGTGTCAAGTGGCCGCGCTGCCGCAAAGCGACATAGCTCCGACGAAGACACTCCTGGCCGCCCGCAACTGGCAACGCAAGACATTGCCAACGCTTTGTCATTGTTGTCCAATGTTTACAAAGAAAACGTGAAGCGCACGTTCTCCCACGAAAGAGGAATTCAAGGCAAGGATCCATCGGCGAATTCTTCAGTCCCATGAAATAAAGTTCGTTTTTGCGACTCGCGAATTTTTCGGACTGCTCTTTAATTCGGAATATTTTCCGTTCCCCTCCAGGTCCGAAAAATCGGTCGGCTGCTGTACTTTGATCAGACTCATTATCTTAGAACGGGAAACAAGTGGGCTGATTGGTGCGTGTTGAAACGTGGAAAACAGCGCGAATTAACGGGACGCAGAGAGTGTGTGCTTTCTACACTGCGTTCCGTTTATTCGCGCTGTTTTCTACATATTTCCAATGAAATGATGTATTGCAAGCGATGCGACTTTCTATTTTAGGGAAGCCGACGATAGAGGAATTCGAAATATACTGCTCCACAGAGATAGATGTAATCGCAAAGCACTTGCGCATCTTAATTTCGCGTAAAACTTTCTCATTTTGCCTTGGAAAAAAATCATAGCCAGCTTGCCCAACTGTGCAAGCCTGATGTCACAACAGAGCTGTGTTCGTCTCACTAAGCTAAACTCGACGAACGCCATATAAGTCACTCTGGAGGTGACCAGCATTTTTTTTGTCATACGACGGGGTTTTCAACCGGTTCCCGCTTAGGGAGTTTGAAGGTCGACTGAACTACTAGGGTGTTGAGGCCGCAGATGAGCGAATTAAAAAAACATTTCCTCAACAAACTTCTTCGATATGTTCAGCTTCAAATTAGACACGAATAGTGCAATCTGCGGTTTATTTCGTTTACCGCCAGGAAGGGCGACATCACTTACTCACGCATTCCGAAAATAAGTGAAAACGACTTTGACCTGCCAGAGAGCGGAAGCCATCGTGGGCGTTTGCGGCCGTATTGGAGTGTCTGCGCAAACGGCGGTAAGCCCAACAACACGCACGCTGCCATTTCGCGAGCACGACAAGCCAAATAGGCGGCATAAAAAGGCTCTTTCCGTCGCTGGATAAAGATGACCCCAAAAAGAAAATAATTCATAAGAATCATTGCAAAATATTCTCACGGCGCTATTGTTTACTAGCTTATCATTAATGCAAAGAAAGTCAGACAGTGTGTTGCTCAGCTCCTCATCAATGCGCAAATCAATCTCATTGAAAATGTTTCTACCGACTACTATATATAAGGGGTGTTTCAGCTGACTTTCGCCAGAGTTAAAAATATGCCAATGCACTCGAAGTCGACGCGACCAAATGTATGTTGCTCTGTTTTGTATGTAGTGTGTCACACCTATTTTTGCATTTTGCTTCACCAGATAATTAGTCAAGATTAACTGGCCGACTTCTGAAGCAACGAAGCTAGGCAAAAAAATTCCAGTTTGGAAGTTAGAGAGCGGTTTGCAAAACGTTCGAACAAACAGTTTCCGTCCTTCCCAGTTATTCAGTGTTAGTGTTTTCTCGGGTTACTCATGATGCCCGCGAAATACGAAAAAAATCGTTGCAAATGTCGACGAAAAACCGATGGTTGTCTGGCGCCCCTGTCAAGTAAACGCCTCCCTTCTTCCTTCCTTCCAAGATAACCGCTACATGTTGCTCAAGTATTTAAATTTACCGGGTTCCACTGCTCCAAGTCGGGGTTGCTTCGACGCCAGCGCTGCCCTATGGCGGAGACGCGCGTCAATCGAGGCACCCGACTACAACGTTTGTAGAGTCATGTTGCCTTACTCGACAAGCGTCCCAAGCAGAACGCGAAACCTATCAGTGGAATCTTTCGTTGCTGTTGCCATTTGATATTTTTGAATTTCGCCAGCTAGCTCGGGCAACAGAAGGCGAGGGTATTTGCAGTTGATGTGTTTTTATTCCTTTTGCAAAAAGCAGGCATCCGTAAATTGTATAATAAAGAACACTGCAAATATCACTCATGTAATTGATTTCCTACCTTATATTTGCGTAATGTCATGTTTTTGTTCGACAATGTTGACAAGTATGAACATTAACACCGGACTTAGACGTTTAGATTTGGCTGTGAGTATATAACACTATGCAAAGCATCTGTGTTGCTTTGGCCGGCTCGCTGAATAGAGTGACAGACAGACATACAGACAGACCGACCAAATTTTCCCGTTTAAGTAGCCCAAGAAAGACGATCGTCTTTAAAAAAACACCACATGACATCAGAGGTCGGCGAACTCACTCATGAGTCCACTCACTCAGACTCATTTGGACTCAAACTCACGCGTGAGTTTGAGTTTGAGTGAGCGCGAGGCTAGTGTGGCATGGTGAGTTTGGGCTTGAGTGAGTTTGAGCCGAGTGATCCCGGCTGAGTTTGAGTCCGATTGAGTTTGAGTACGCCTTAGAACTAGTGAATTCTGAGTCCATTTGAGTTTCTGAGTAAATTTTGAGTTCGAGTCCATTTGAGTCTGAGTACATTTTGAGTTTTGAGTCCATTTTGAGTTCTGAGTACATTTGAGTTTGAGTCCATTTGAGTTCTGAGTACACTTTGAGTTTGAGTCCATTTTGAGTTCTGAGTACATTTTGAGTTTGAGTCCATTTTGAGTTGAGTCCATTTTGAGTTTTGAGTACAATTTGAGTTGAGTCCATTTTGAGTTCTGAGGTCCATTTTGAGTTTGAGTCCATTTTGAGTTCTGAGTACATTTTGAGTTTGATTACATATTGAGTTTTGAGTACATTTTGAGTTCTGAGTACATAGGAGTTTTGAGTCCATTTTGAGTTGAGTACATATGAGTAGCCTAGCAGGCAGCTATGGTTGGCTGCTAAGTTTCATGCGTCACTGTGGGCTCGGAATTCAGGTTACCTGCGGGTACGGCACCAATCACGATTTGCATGATCGGTTGGGAGGGAGGAGGTGTCTGATTTTTTTACTTTCTTGTTGAATTTTCATGGCGATAAGCACTTGCTGTATACCTAATTTTCGCGGCTGGGCGCGTGAATGACAATTGACTGGTGAGGTCATAAAAGGATTGTCTTAACTTTTCCTCCTGACGGATCCACTGAGAGCGTGGGAAAGGGTGGTGGGAAAGCGTACGGCGGCGCTGGCGTGCTGGTTGTTCGCCTGCTACTGTTAACGGGCTTGATATACTAGGGGCCGCAAAGGAAGAGGTGAGAGCCGGGGGGATATGGGGGCGGGGGCTGTCCTTTCTGCTGTTTCAAATGAATTAGCTGAATTGACTGGGCAGCGCCCCTTAGGACAGAATAATGACCACATTAGATTGGGTGAAAAGTGAAACTGATGAGGCTAAGGCGTGTAAGGTATCAAATGAAAGGTCTGGATTGACGGAATCACGCGGGGGTAAATAAAAAAAATGCTTCCTGATTGTAGTCATCAGGCAGTCATAATGAGTCATGGATTGGGTTAAAATTCAAAATGACGCTGCGAGGGCATGTGGGGAATCAAATTCAAGGTCTTGATGTGGGGAATCCATCGGGACGAAAATGACTTATGGATATATCATGACGTAGTCATGGTAAGTCATAGATTCGGTTAAAATTCAAGTTCATGGCGCTAGGGCGTGTGGCGTATCAAATTAAAGGTCTCGATTGATTGAAGGGTTTAACGCGCCGACGCAACGCGGGCGATGAGGCGCGCCGTAGTGGAGGGCTCCGGATTAATTTTGACCACCTGGAGATCTTTAACGTGCGCCGAAATCTCGTACACACGGGCGTTTTTGCTTTCGCCTCCATCACAAAAGCGGCCGCCGCGGCCGGGAATCGAACCCGCGACCTCGTGCTCAGGAGCGCAACGCCTTAGCCACTGAGCCAAATTAAAGGTCTCGATGAGGGTAATCACGTGCTTCCTGATTATTATCATGACATAGTCAAAATGGGTCATAAATTAGGTTAAAATTCACAATGATGCACTGGCTCTCTGGGGCATCAAATTGAAGGTTCCGATAAGAGAAACCATGTGGGACAAAAATGTGGTAGGGCTATAACATGAGATAGTCATGGTTAGTCATTGATTGGTTTTACCATCAAATTGATTGCGCTGGGATGTGATGGGTATCAAACTAATGGTCTTGATGAGCTGAATCACGTGGTACAAATACAAAAATGCTTCCTGGTTATAACCATGTGATTGTCATGGCGAGTCTTATATTGGGGTAAAATTCGAAGTGACCCCGCTAGGGCGTGTAGGGTATCAAATTTACGGTCTTGACGAGGGGAATCACGTGGTACAAATAAAAAAAGGCTTCGTAGTTCGAATCATGAGATAGTCATTATGAGTCATAGACTGGGTTAAATTCAAGCTGAGGCCGCTGAAGCATGTGGGGCGTCAAATTAAAGGTTCCAGTTAGGGGAATCACGTCGGACACTTAAATAATGCGTCTGGTTACAGTCATGAGAGTCATGGTTAGTTTGACTGGTATGAATTCCATATGACCCTGCTAGGGTGTGTGGGGTATCAAATTAAAGGTCTCGTCGAGGGGGATCACGTGGAACAAATATAAAAATGCTTTCTGGTTATAATTATGAGGATATAGCAAAAGGTATATAGCAAAAGGTACACACTCACACTCACACGCTCACTCACTCACACTCACTCACTCACTCACACTCACTCACTCACACTCATACTCACACTCTCACTCTCACTCACACTCTCACTCACACTCACACTACTCACACTCACTCTCACACTATAACACTCTCACTCTCACTCACACTCACTCTCACTCACACTCACATCTCACACTCACCTCCACTCTCACCTCACTCCACTCCACTCACACTCCACTCACACTCACTCACTCACACTCTCACTCACACTCACTCACACTACAGTCTCACCTCTCACTCACACCTCACTCTCACTCCACTCACTCACTCTCACTCACACTCACACTAAACTCACACTCATAAACTCACCTCAGACTCACTCACACTCACACTTTTTCACTCACACTCACACTCACACTCTCACTCACTCACTCTCACTCTCATTCACACTCTCACTCACACTCACACTCTCACTCACACTCACTCTCACTCTCACTCACACTCACACTCACACTCTCACACTCACTCAACTCTCACCTCTCACTCACGCTCCACACTTCACCAACTCACACTCACTCACACTCGACTCAACTCAACTCACACTCAACTCACACTCTCACTCTCACTCACACTCCCCACTTCCACACTCTCACTCTCACTCACACTCACATCTTTACACTCTCACTCACACTCACACTCTCACTCACACTCTCACACCCCTCACACTCTCACACTCACACTCACACACTCTCACTCTCAACTCACTCACACCTCACACTCACACTCTCACTCACATTTCCACACTCACACTCACTCTTCACTCACACTCTCACTCCACTCACACTCACACTCCCCACATCCCCTCACTCTCACTCTCACTCACACTCACACACTCTCACTCACACTCACACTCTCACTATCCCCACTCTCACTCACTCACACTCTCACACACTACTCACACCTCACACTCACTCTCACACTCTCACTCACACTCACACTCACACTCACCACTCACACTCATCACTCTCACCTCACCACTCTCACTCACACTCACACTCTCACTTACACTACTCCTCACTCTCACTCACAATCACTCACACTCTCACTAACGCTCACACTCACTCTCACATCTCACACTCACATCACACTCTCACTCTCACTCACACTCACACTCTACACTCCACACTCACACTCTCACTCACTCACTCTCACTCACACTCCCCCCACTCTCACTCTCACTCACACTCACACTCTCCCCCACTCACTCTCACACTCTCACTCTCACTCACACTCACACACTCACGCTATCACTCACCTCACTCTCACTCACAGTCACACACACTATCACTCACACTCTCACTCTCACTCTCACTTTCACTCACACTCCACTCTCACCCCACTCACACTCACACTCACACACTCGCTCTCACACTCTCACACTCACCACTCTCACTCGCTCACTCACACTCAACTCACACTCACACTCTCACTCACACTCACACTCACACTCATCAATCTCACTCACACTCCACTCATCACTCACACTCACACTCCACTCTCAACTCACTCTCACCACATCTCCACTCTCACTCACTCACACTCCACATCACTCACGCCTCTCACTCACACTCACACTCCACACTCTCACTCACACTCACCACTCTCACTCACTCCACCACACTCACACTACTCCACACTCACTCTCACACTCCACTCACACTCCACTCACACTCACACTCACACTCACACCACTCTCACTCACACTCCACCACCCCTCACTCTCACTCTCACTCACTCTCACTCACACTCTCACTCTCACTCTCCTCACACTCTCACTCCCACTCACACTCTCACTCTCACTCACACTTTCTCTTTTTTCACTCACACTCTCACTCTCAGACTCACACTCTCACACTCACACTCTCACACTCACTCTCACTCTCACTCGCACACTCTCACTCTCACTCGCACACTCTCACTCTCACACTCTCACTCTCCATCTCTCACTGTCTCAATCTCTGTGAGGCCATTTGAGTTCTGAATTCATTTTGAGTTCTCAGCCCATTTTGAGTTCTGAGTTCATTTTGAGTTTTGAGTACATTTTCAGTTTTGAGTTCATTTTGAGTTTGAGTACATTTTGAGTTTTGAGTACATTTTGAGTTTTGAGCCCATATTGAGTTTGAGTGCATTTTGAGTTTGAGTACATTTTGAGTTTTGAGTACATTTTGAGTTGAGTACATTTTGAGTTCTGAGTACATTTTGGGTTTGAGTCGTAGTGAGTTCTGAGTTTTGCGCTCAATGTGAGTTTGAGTTTGAGTGAGCGCAGATGTGCGGCTCAGCATTGAGTCTGAGTTTGAGTGAGTGGTGATTCGAAAAAAAAAATTTGAGTGAGCCGCGCCAACTTTGCCGAGGTATGCATGACATGCCTGCTTGCGCGTCCTTATTGCAGTGCTCCCAAACGTTCCGCAGCACCGCTTCGTTCTGGCCCACATTGTCTGTTTATCATTCAACGCGCCAGTAACGGGAGTAAGTACAAACAAACGCGACTGATTCGGAACCAGGACTGATACAGCGACGAGGCAAAGCACCCATAATTGAGACACTCCGCAGTGCTCACAATTCAAACCTCCCAGGCACCTAATGGAACCAATATACTTAAGCCATATCTACATACTGGTAGTGTTGACTCCCAAGATAACATGGCAAATACGTCATCGCAGAACATTTTGAAAAGTTTCTGTAATCATGCTGCCCACAGAGTTACGCTCGTTCTTGAGCCCTGGTGGCCGATGGCTGAACAGAATGTATCGCAACCAAAGCCGGTTCATTAGATAAGACGATGTCACTTCGAAGTACAACCCCAATGAGACGCACAAATAATTTCGAGTGGCTGTTGTTCTGAATCCTAAAATACCACAAAAATGATAAGAGCCCTTGTAAGCACCCACCCCTTCTTGAACCCTAATTTTTCGCAGGGGTCTCAGCTCTTCACACGGAAAACAAGCGCTAAATAAAAACACGGGACGAGGAGTAGACGGGACAAGCGCTGTCCCGTCTACTCCTCGTCCCGTGTTTTTATTTAGCGCTTGTTTTCCGTGTGACGATGAACCAACACGCCCAAACCTCTTCCCGTCTCAGCTCTTCCTTGCAACACGCCAGTACAGGACAGCAAAGCCATAAAATTGGCTCACCCTGCTATTTCATAACAATGGTTTCAAGCGGAAGTACCGCAGCTGCAAAGGCTGGGATCACACCACATGGTCGCCGATACTATAGTGTTTCCAGTGGCCCCATAAGTACGAACACCACCCGCCGCGGTGGCTCACTGGCTAAGGCGTTGCGCTGCTGAGCACGAGGTCGCGGGTTCGATTCCCGGCTGCGGCAGCCGCTTTTCTGATGGAGGCGAAAAGCAAAAACGCCCGTGTGTACGAGATTTCTGCGCACGTTAAAGATCCCCAGGTAGTCAAAATTAATCCGGAGCCCTCCACTACGGCGCGCCTCATCGCCTGCGTTGCGTCGGCGCGTTAAACCCTAAAATCAATCAAGTACGAACACCCCCGTACACAACACTCCGCCTCGCGTACCGCTCAGTCCTGCTTTCCTGGCCACTCGGGGGTACAGACATAACGTCACGTCAGTAACCGCCGCGAATTGACGCGGTAAATTGGGTAATGCAAACATTGCGAACAAAGGAACAAAGGCGTCGCACTGTTACACTGGCGAACGCGTCCAAAGCGGACGTTCGTCGGATCGTCGTAGCGGAGTCCATGAGAGGCCTTCACAAGAGTTGCCTCCGTTCCTAACGACGAAGGGTCAGGGCTAAACATGACTTGTTTAATGAATGGCGAGTAGAGAACAGTGACGATAGAGATAGTAGCACACTGCGGTGCTTCCAAAAGTAGAACTCGAACGGCAGAGTAACGTACTGCAACAGAGCTTCCAGAGCACTGTACGACGCTCGCTGAAAGCGCCTATAACCAGAACTCCCAACGGTCAACAAGTGGTCCGCAAGTTGCGCATGGCACCAAAGACCAAATACACAAACCCAACAACTCTATCAGAACCAGAGAAGCGATGAGGCAGACGACGCCGTCGTGAACGGACGCTTGGTCTGGTCCTCGCCGCAGCGTGTTTTCGAAGCCACATGAGCGCTGCAAGTAGTTTGCTTCTTCTAGGGCTATGCTGGAAAATATCATGCCGCTGCGTAGGCGTGATATCCCCCACACACCCCACACACACACACACCCACACACACACACACACACACACACACACACACACACACACACACACACACACACACACACACACACACACACACACACACACACACACGCGCGCACACACGCACACACGCACGCACGCACGCGCACACACACACACACACCCACGCACACACACACACACGCACGCACGCACGCACACACACACACACACACACACACACACACACACACACACACACACCGACGATTCGTAACAGCCCCCAGGACACGCACTGCCGTTTCTCTTTATGCCCACGTTATCCATTTCTCATTTAACACGCCATTAACACGCGCATACAGGCACATAAGCAGGGACTGATACAACGTCGAGGAGAGCGCCCACCGATTGAGCAAGACGTGGTCTGTCCGGGAGCGCCAGGAGCTTTCCCGCTTTGTTTGCAGTTTCTTTGCAATACTCATACCCTAAACCCCTCACTAATCTAGTGGAACCAATATACTGAGGCCATATTTTACATGCTGGCAGTTTTCGCTCCCAAAAACATCGCAGAACATTTCGGAAATCATCTGTGATCGTTCTGAAAAGATCGCCGCCCATAGAGTTACGCTCGTTCCTGAGCCCTGGTGGTGATGGCTGAACTTGGCGTAATCCGGCACGGCCGGGCTGGAGGAGCGGCCCTCGCGCACTTTCAAAGTGCGCGCTCGCCGCTCCTCCAGTCCGGCCGTGAAGCCGGAAAGCCGGGGATGCGAAAGCGACCTGTCTGTGTCTTGACTGGTCGAGCTGATTAGGTTGTCTTACACAGACAGTGAGCTGCCTGCAACGCGGTAGGGGAGCAGACAGCCTCATGTGTGTTCGCTAGAATGAAGCTCGAGTCCTTCCAAGTTATATTAACCTAATTAAGTAGGCAGCATACTCAATGGCAAATTACAAACAAATGGCGTTTATTTCGTGCACTAAGTCGACTGCGGCCAGCTTCGCAGGTCATCCGTCTTCACAAATGGAACGACACTCATTTTTGTAGTTGGGGCTAGCGGCACGCAGATACATACACTACAGGACATTGCGGTCGCGAGTTTATTTCGTTCTTTTGTGCGGTATTTTCCGCGTCCACTAATTCAAATAACGAAAATTACGATGACAATGTTGATGAAATCGCCTATTCATTACAACAGTTGCGTGAAACAAGTCCTTGTGTTTTATACATGCCGAGCATCGGCCGTCTGCCAAAGTTAGCCCTGGCAGTTGTACCTCTGGCGGCTGAGTATGTTCCTGCATTCACACTCGCTAGTGCCGGAAGCAGGCTGTCGCGGCCACATCGTGAAGCGGTGGCCAATCTTGCCGCACCGGTCACACCCTCGGTCGTTGGGCCGCTGTCCGTCGGTCAGTTCCCACGAGTTGAAGAAACAGTCCACGTGCGTGGAATAGGTGGTGAGAAGCTGTCTGTGGGCGTTCTGAACAGGGACCTTCCCTTGATGAAGGCCTTCATTATGTATATGTACACATTCTGGGACACTCCAATACTTAAACTGCGGTGCAAGTCAAAAGCACCCTCGCTGGCGATGCACCGGCTGTTCCACATCTTCTGGAGCTTGGTTAGGGGGCTTTCTGACCGATGCACACTACGTGTTTCTTGACCTTTAACTCCTCTGTGTAGAACCACAGCTTCCAAACTATAGCTCCCCACGGACTCGTTGTCCTGGCAAAACTCTCTCCACACGCCTTGCAGGAGGTCGATGTCCTCAAAAACCACGCATTCCAACCTTCTGTTATCACTTCTGGCTTTGTCTCCCCCTCTGGGTACAGGTCCTGGAGCACTGGAATAACTGGTGGCTCGCGCTGCTGGAGGTAGTAGAGTGGCATGAGGATGTATGCATTGGGACAGGCTTCCCCGTGAGGCGTTACAAATGTCGCACGTTTTCGCAAAACGCTTGACGATGTAGCTTAATAGGTTCCCGGACTCGGTTGTCAATGCTACTGTACGTTTTCAGATCGTCTTGTATTTTGCGCGCCAGCCTGTTGTACAAGCTGATGTCCTCCAAGCCACTCGGACGTGGAAAAGCTTGACGATGGGCACCTTGGCGTTGGTGATGGCAATGGCCTCGTCAATATCAGAGTGTTTGTAGACCTTCCTCGCAAGATACTTGGTCATTCTGACGTGACTGATGTCCTTGCCGTCTTTACTGCTGTGGAAGGTCAGACCAATGTCGAGATCACACCGTGCCAAGCCAAACTCGTTGCACGACGAGCCGTACAGGGTCAGCTTGGCGTCTTTGTGCGACTCCCTAATCAAGGAAGGCAGTTTATGAAGCACATCTTGGCGATCTGCCTCTTCTTGCGGCTGTAGAGCGCAGGCATTCATCACGTCTTGGCAGACGTCGTAGAGTATCTTCGTGAAGCTCCGGGTCATGTCAGGAAGCGTCTTCAATTCGGGAAGGGGCTGGTCTGGGCAGTCCTCGCGCAGATGTCCACTCTTCTGGCAAAAGGAGCAGACCAGCAGAGGCACCTTTCCGCAGGCGAGAGTCTCCTGGGTGAAGCTGTACTGGAAGTCCCCCACGCTGCAGAAGTCCAGGTCGTCCAATACCCTCTGAGGGATCGGCGGTCTCGGTTTGACAAACTGCTGAGGAGGAGGAGGCGTTGTCGTCTTGTGACCTTTGGCTTTGGTGGCCGGGTCCGGAACGAGGTGGCTGTTACTAACGACATTGACATTCTCGTCAAACGAGAGGTACTTGTCATCGTTATCCTTACCACCATCCCCTCGCTCTTCCTCACCATCATCACCGTTGTTTTTGCCCTGGTCAAAACCGAGAGTTTTCCGGCGGCTGGCTCTGCCTTTCCTTCTTGCCCTTGAGCTTGTTCTCTTCCTGGTCAGACTCAAGCTCGAACTCTGAGTCGTCCTTGTGGTGGAGGCCGACCCAGCAGCATGGTGAACATAGGCCCCGACGGAGCTGGGGCACTAGGAAGTAGACGGCTGACGAGCGCAGGCGGTGGTAGGCCACCTGCTGGTCTCTCTCCGGGCTCCTGGGATGTAATGGCACGCCGGTGGGTTTGGTGATCCGTCTCTCCTGATGCAACGGTTGGGCCTCGAACCTCTGCAGAGTGAACGGTTGGTGGTCAACACGGGCCGTCACGTCCCTCCGAGGAACATCACACCCCCCTCTTCGTCAACCTGGCAGTTCCTTCCCGCAGAGGTGTGCAGCTGCGGCCCGGAGTAAGCATTTTTCGCACCGCACCCGATTTCCGGGCTTCTGCGAGGACTCAATAGGTCGGTGGTCGGTGTCGTTGCGGGGCATGCCACATGCCGTGAGCCCGAATGGCCGCGGTGGGCTCTGAGCTACATACATAATGGGATAACCCTGTTCCGAGCTCATTGCCATTCTTCGTTGCGTGGAATTCTCCGCGTGCATGAGGTTTTAAATGATGATGATTGTGATGTTTTTACGAATTTTATTTATTTTCCAGAGAAGAAAATAGGAACGTAAATGAATTGTACGACGATGAAATCCCCAAATTACATAAATATTATGGCCTCCATGTGGATTCAAACTAGCTGTTGCAGAAATATCAGCTCGAAAAATTCGGGATAAACTTAAGAGTGCTTACGTGTGGGATTGAAAAGGCATTATGTGCATTTTAATTCGGAGCTGTGCGATTGATTTTCTTGTGGTAGGTATGTCGTGAATGTTGATTGATTGTAGGGGTTGTAACGATCCGATGCTACATATGGACTACGAAACGCGCGGTAGTGGAGGGCTCCAGATTAATCTTGACCACCTGGGGATCTTTAACGTGAGCCGAAATCTGGACACACTAGCGTTTTCGCTTTTCGCCTCCATCAGAAAAGCACCCACCACGGCCATGATCGAACCCGCGCCCTTGGACTAACAGCACAGCGGCTTAGCTACTGATCCACCGGTGCGGGCGGCTTCCCCGTGATGAAGGCGAAAATGATAATGGCAATGATGATGATTTCCTTGAAGTTCTTGGCGCGTACCCACAATAGTGGATTGGGCAGGTCGAAAGCCTTGTCGAATGCGCTAGGGGTTTTGTACCTTCCTATGTGACAACGCCTGTTTTTTTAAAGCGACGCTTACTACTTTCATCTAGCGATTTTGTGGAGGATGCGCAAATGACCTTTTGACAGGGACACACGCCCGGCGACACACCTCTCGAAGTGCATCGCGTGATTTATCGAGCCCGGTGTTGGTACCTGCGGGCGCCGACAGTGGTCGCTACCGCCGCTGCGGCCGCTGCGGCCGAGGAGAGAGAGAGAGAGAGAGAGAGAGAGAGAGAGAGAGAGAGAGAGAGAGAGAGAGAGAGAGAGAGAGATGAAAATTTATTGTGTAGCTCAAGTCCGAGCCGCGGAATTATGAGTCCTCGGAGGAAAGGGGTCTCCCATGGTCCTCCGACGGAAACGGGCTTGGCGGAGGTGCACAAAGAGTTTCAATGTGGGCAGCCAAGAGGGACCACAGGGCTGCCCGTAGGTTTTCAGGGGGAGCGGCCGAGGCAGCCAACCACCCCCGCAGCCTCCCATGGATGCGGCGCTGGGTCGTTTCGGGCAACGTGACTCGTCTCGCACCCGGCGAAGAAAAACGGTGCGTTCGCCCGGCCTCCTCCTGTGAGCATTGCACGGAACCGAACGGCTTTGAATCGTGGTCGGCAATACAGCTAAATCAAAGGTTAACCAAGCGAAACCAAGACTCAACCAGACTAAGCCAAGCTTTTGCTTTGCATATCCAAGGTTAGCTGAGTTAAGCCACGGCCATTTTTTTTGCATCGTGGGGACATAATGCTATCGAATTTCTACGTTGCTTAAAAGCTCGCTGTTGAAAAGTAAAACTTTCCAGAATGGCGCGGACAGAGTCGTGATTTTTGTCTTTTGGCAGCATTCTCTAACGTAGCTGCGTGGGTTTTTTTAGCGCCACAGCGCTTGATATGGCATGCGCGAAAAACTCGTTGCGCCTCCTGAGGGATCGAATGCCAATCCAACAAGAAAGAAAAGGGCCCGCAACGCCCATACGTGTTGGGCATGCGCAGAGCTGCTCACCTGCAGAGCGAACGAAAGCCGAGCCAAGGAATGAGGGGCGTCTTTCTTGCTAGCAGAAGTCACTGGCACTGCTCGTTCGCCTTTGCTCAGTCGCTGCGTATGGTAGTGAATGCTTAGGCATAAATGAAGGGGGAAGTCGCTGAGCTAAGAAACCAGCCATAACCTTGATACACAAAGAATAACCAATTTCCACTATGGAGCGAGCGGCTTCCCGCTCACGTGCTAGTGGGGATTCACCCCCTGAAATGACTTCAAATTTCGTATGCTAAGGCATTTTTATGAAGACTAGATGCGTTTTATAGGGCATTTCAGCCTAATACAGAAATGCTTTTAATAATAGGCCGTTGAACCTTCATACAGTAGCCGACCGTCTTTTCGGACTCGAAAATTCTGTCTTGCTGGTATTATGGACTTTAGCGAGTTGTTCCAAAGAAGTAATGTATATTAACAGCAGATATCTTGGACCAAATGAAGCCAAAGTTTGATTTTTCGGCATAATCTTCCGTGAAGGAGCCCTGGGGCGACTCCAGAGCGACGCGATTTTGAATCCTAAGCCACCTGGCTGGTTTCGGATTGAACTGGGATTAGCTTTAATCCCGCCGGGGTAACAAACTGTGATCTTGGAGGCCATAATTTTCCATGTATTCAAGGCGGAAGCAATCTCTATATCCGGAAACTGGTCATACCTTGCTAGTTTTTTCAGGCACCACTTTTTAAAGCAAAGCTTTCTACCTCTACCAGCCAACGATTCCTTCGAGGCGTGCGGGACAAGAAACTCCGAACGCGGATGGGGAGGGAAGGGCGGTTTTCACTCCCGGAGCACAGTGTAGATGGCGGGGCGAGAGGGCGCTATTACCCAGAGTTCCCGTGCTCACCCCGGCGGGCTCGTTGCCGGGACCCTTCCGACGGCCTTTCATCTGCTTTAGCGACGGTGTTGGACCTGTTTTGGCGCAGCTTCGCGGCCATTGCGCGCTTACTTCGCACGGCTTGATTAACTTGTTCGACTGCGCCTCCTGGGTAACCCGCACCCTATACGGAATTAAGTGGTCGTAAGGCAAACATACGTCAAGGATTGGTGCGCAGGGCGGGAAAACAAAATGTACAAACCACATACAGACATCTGGCCGCTATAGAAACGCCAACTTTTGCGCACTGCTTATTACGAATGGGACTGCGAATACCAATTCGATTGTGTTTTAACGAGTATTACAAAATACGAATGGAACAACTGTTTCTGATAAAAAGCAATTATAAGAGACAAGTCCGCTTTCTCTCAATTCTCAAACTTACGAAACTATTCAGCTCAAATCTCATATGCCGAATTGTTTCGGTGTCTGCGCTGGTGTTGCGCGGTGGTGTAGCTCCACGCTAGCACATCAGGATGGCTAGGTTCCGCTGGGTCACCCTTCGAAAGACGCTCATCTCCGTTTCTTTCTCCCGACTCACGGCTGGGCTACGGGGGCGGCGTCCGCCGCTCTAGCCCGGCCGTGGCCGACGCTGCTGCTGCGTTCGGGACGGCGCCCCCGCAATTCCATGTAACGGCTGGCAAAATCTCTGGTTTCACTCTTTGTAGAGCCATGTGTTTGAATTCAAGTGACGTCGCATGGGCAATTGTTGTAGGTGTCGTTTAAAGCTTTGCTTTCCAACCACCTTCACAGCGTGGATTGGAGCCACAAAGGCGACACAGAATGGGAGGCTACGAACGCGCCTTATATCCTTGACTCATTCAAACTACGTCAAGAAGCTGCTGATACAGCGCATTCACTACGACCAACTCCCCGAACACTAAACGTTAACGCAATACACCCACCCCCTATGCGACGCATTTACTCGAGTCGCCCTCGCGGGGAGATGGGACCGCCAAAAACAACGCGTTGTGGACTGCGCAGTAAGGTGCCGGCACGTGCGAGAACCGCTCGCGCTGTTCGTTCCAGGCAGGGGGCGCGCGAGCACTGCGAAGGCGGGAAATTTGCACTGCTTTGGACAAACCTCCGTTCACTTCATCAAGAGAGAAGTGAGCAAGGGAGGCGAAGAGCGTGGTTGGTAGTAGCAGTAAGCGGATAACGGTGCCACAGGCCGTTATGGCGAATCACTGCTCTGCATTTACGACAGTTTTCACGTTGAGTGGAGTTAAATTTCGCCTCTCCATCTTCTTGGCGAACTGATGGAGACGAAATAGTGATGTTCTTTTGATGCGCGAGCCGAGAGGACGATCTCGACTCGCTCCGATGACCGACGACCGATGCTTGGAGCGGGTGAGGGATGAGGACTGCCTTCCTTGCTAGATATTAGGTTTATTTACATTATTTACAAAACTCCAACTTTACATCAGGTCAGAGTGACGGTTACATTGTCACTCTGACCGCAGCAGCCTGTTCGGCCGAGATCTATACTAAACTAGATCCCCTCTCGACCGACCCCCGACAAAACCCAACACTCCGGTTTTGATAGCAAAAACCCCGCCTCCAAAAAGGGGGCGTTCAAGAAAGAGAGAAAAACCTTTCAAAACAATTATTACAAACCATTGATTGGCCACAGGAACCAGCCAATCACACACATGTCCCCACCTGCGGTCACGTGACCTAACACTCTCTCTTACACACTCATAGTGCGTTTCCTACGCACGCTGTTGCACCCGGCCAGAAAATACAGGCCATCTGCGGCCTAAAGTGAACCATCCATTACGTTCAGCGGGCGGCATCTGCACAAACAACAGCCAAGCCGAGGGCCCGGAGCGGTCCTCGCGCGGCTGACCTCCCTCCGCGCGGCGCCTCCCGCGACGCCCGCGTCGCGGGACAATGAGGGTTGCTAATTCCCTCCCAGACTAAAGGGGCGCCGCCGGCCACCTGAACAGACCACGGGGAGAGACGCTGCCAGCCGAGGCGACCATCGTCGAGGCGAACGACCCGTCGACGAAGAGCGCCCGCCGCCGGAGTCGAAGATTTCCAAACTTACACCGCGCGCGCTTTCAACACTAAGAGATACGATCATCTGGCCTCCCGTCAGCTTGTTATGCCGAATGACCCTGCCACCTTCGACGCGACAGAGGTACTCAGGCCAAGCGCCCCCGTCTTTTGACACACAATAGGACGGGCACAAAACACGCTCTCCGCGGCTCCGAACTTGGCGTCCGTGCGGCTACATGAAAGGGACACGGAATAGCCGCAACCAGCGTACGCGACGCCGAACATGAGCCACCGGCGGCTTTCCTTAATTAAATGAGGAGCCGCAACATAACAAGTGGAACGGCTTTAATTTTTTTTTCTTGAGGAGCGCACTACCAAAACTGCTTGGCTCCTCCCCACATCCGCATGGGCTGAAGAACGCTTCAACAGCTCCGCTGTCAAAAAGTTGGAGCGAGCAGTTCGCATTCCAGCGTTGTCCGACTCGCGGTGCTATTGTGAAACAGGTCAGTGATTTACTATCACGAACCCTTGGCGAGTGTTGCCAAGAGTAATATAATTACGTTGTCCTGCTGGCATGTGGACGTATTATTTTAGCAGAGTGTGCAACGCTCAAGCCATAATCAAGCCACACAAGAGCCGCTAATGCTGTGGAGGCACGAGTATGCTAAGGTATCAAGAAAGAGGGGCAGACGACATTTCGCTTCTTAAGATCTACGACGCGTTAGCGTTATATTGAAGCCCAGGAAGCGTTTTGGAACGGAGTTACTGCATTTAAGACTTCACGAGCACTGGAGCTGGCGCTCTGGTGGGATTCGCTATGTTGGGATTTCGCTATAGTATGGATTGGCCATGTTGAATTCGGCTATTTTAAGTTGATTATTGTACGAATAAAGAGACACCTGCTCAAGGTCCCATTGTCATAATTTATTTCGTGACCATTATAATTATGGCCTTATGATCACTGTGGTAGACGGCAAGTGGTTGCACTTTCACTGCTTTCATAGCCGCGGCACACTGCAGAGCATCGTCGGGGTCCGTCACTCGCACTGCTTCTTCGATCTCACTGTTATCTTGCTCGTGCTCTTGTTCTTCTTGGGTGGGACCCTTTGGTATTGAACGGAGTAGGCTTCGTAGACGCGCACGCCTGTATGTTTGTAGAGCTCGGTGTTGACCAGAAAAGTGAAGCCAAGCCTTCACGTTGGCCTTCTTCACTAGGCCACGTCGGTACGTAGGTTGAAGAGGAGCCGACGCTTAAGATCCACTTCTATGGCCATATGGCGTGGTTGGCTCTGTAGTGTCTCCTGGACGTAGATTGGCACGTTTATCACTTGTTCCTTGATGGCGTACTGTCCCCTGTTCTCCTTATTGAAGAACGTCAACAGGCGAATCGACATGAATGGGAGCCTAGGCGCCACAAGTCGCTCCTCCACCACGTTAAGTTTAGGTAGGTGCCTCGGTATGGGCGGGTATACGTACCCGTTGATGGTGGAAAACCGGGGCACCGTACCTTTAAAGAGGGAATCGCGACAAGTTCCGCACACCGGCTCTTGCTCGACGTCTTCGGAGGAGATGCACCGCCGCAGCACACCCGCGGCCACTTCACGCTTGTTTCCGCATCACGCACAGCCGGCGGATCATTGACACGTCTCCGGCGAACCACAAACGGTCACAACAGCACATGCGACGCCGAAGGGATTCTCGATTGAATTCTCTTCCGGAACCTCGAGGTCGCACTGGGGAAGCGTTCCGGATTGTTTGGTGGCGCGGTGATATGCGTCACGCTTGCGTTTGGCTTCCCGTGCCCGATCATCCTCGGTGGCATTGGCTCGACGGCTCCGGTGCTCGACGTGGGCGATGTCTTCGTCGGGGGGAGCTTGGTCGGTACTTAATGTTCTTGTTGGACTGGGAGCAGAGGCAACGACGCTTTCACGTTGGCGGCGTGCCCATTCCTCGCTTCTGGCGCGTCGACGCTCCTGATACTCCCGCTGCTCCTGTTCGGGTACGACCCATGTGAAGTAGGGAGTCCAACTGAAAAGGACCGTGGCGTGATCTATCTTCACGTCACAGACAAAAAAACACACACGGAATCGTGGGTAGACACAATTTACGTTTTATTATAGCGCGGGCGTGGTAATCACGGCGCATGCTCTAGTGCGCCGTAAAGGTGACCGACAAAGATTATGTATTGACAGCAGACGCGAACGCCCGTGCACGCGCCCTTACTCTTTAACCTATACCCCTCTCCGCACCCCTCCCCCCCCCCCCTTGGAAACACTGTTATTACTCAGCGAAGTTTTGCGATTCCGGGGGTTTCAGTGGGCCCCACAATGGTGGCGGTACGCTCTTAGCGATTCTTGTCTACAATCGCTCTGTGACCGAAGATGATCTGCTGGATCCTAGCCATTTACAGCATCACTGTAAAAAGACTTGCGTCAAGGGTTTTTTAATCACCGCTTCCGAAAAGAGACAAAGGCCCTTTGCGCTTCTGTGGCTTAATGTGTGAGCGTGAACGTGAAGGTGGTACGGGGTGGTGGTCATAAATAAAGAAAGAAACTGTGGTTGATTCGTCTGTCATAGGAATCGGTAAAGCACGAAGGTGAAATGTTGCAGCGAAATCGGCACGAAAGGAGCATGATTTGCGGGATGGCGGCTGTCTTGTCGGTGGGCTTGGCGAGCGATGTCCTGCTGGCGGGTCGCTTCAGGAAACGTGCGACCACTTTGGTCCTACTCCGTGGCGTGTACGGCAGACGGTTGCGTTGCGACGAGCTCAGCTTGTGGAACGCGAGAGGTAGAATTTGTAGCTTGAACCGTGAACGCGCGAACGCGTTCCGCTTCCCTCTGGCGTTTCTCTTCGCCATCATATCAGTCGGCGTTCGCGCCATTCCCCGTCGGCGTCGCTTACGCCAACTGTCGGCGTTGGTTGGGCGTCATGATGCACTACTTCGCTCACCTCTCCTAGACGGCAGCACCACCCGCGTTTCTCTAGGGAGCCTACATGCCGGTGTCATGTAGTCTCCCTACGTTTCTCCTGTATTCGTTGTCCTGGCGTCATTTCCGTGACGGATATGACGTCATCGAAATCTTGGTGTATCCGGGAATACAACACTTTCGTGTTTAAAGGGACACTGAAGTGATTTGTAAACAATGCGGGATTACGAGCGCAAACTGTAGTCCGGAGTCCCCGGCCCTGTTTCGACCACTCTGTGCGCGTTTACGCGAATTTATTTAGTAGAAAAATCAATTCGAAAATGCTGTCCTCCTCTCTTTACGCTCGCCCATTTTCTGTGGCGTTTTCGTGTGACGTCAGCAGGAGAGGAGCTGACAATTGGCTGCGCTACTGCACGGCTCGCCGACCTTCCGCGACCGAGTCAGTCGGCCCACCGTTTAGTCCGCCGGCCGCCAACGGGTCGTCGCAATTCGCTCGATCAGTTGAAACTAAGCCACAACACATTTGGGAATGGAAGAATGCGCCTTTATTTACTTCGTTAGTTTGTACACTGTATCTAGCTTCAAGTCAAGGTCGCTTCACAAAGCGCTGCACAAGCGCACATGCGACGCTTCGCTGACTGGTACGCCAGTAGGAAAATATAAGGCCTCTTGAAGGGGAGAAGAGTGAGCGAAGTCAATATAGGTACTAAGGAAATAAAATCAACTGATATTTTTACCGTACAGCGTAAAACTAGGGTGCGGGAAGCACTTTTTTGCGCTGGGCGAACAAGCAGAGCGGTCAGCAGCACGACTACGCATCTGCGAACGCTTTCCGTCTACAAAATGCAATTGCTAGACGTGAGCTATTGTGGAAACTCGGGGGACGCTTACTGCACGAGCGCAATACAACAAATAGTCACCTAAGCTGCTTGAAATACTAAAACTAAATAAAAGTGTAAACTGGTTATACATTATATACCTTATCTTTTCCATCGCCGCCAGCAATTACCAGGTGGAACATGTTGCGTTTAGTGACCACAGTCTGGTAATGTTTGACATTGGATCTCAACCAAGAGCTGGAAGGTTTCAGTGGAATCAGTGGAAGTTAAATACGAAACTTCTGCAGGACGAGGCATTTGTCGATAAAGTAAAGGACAAGATTAAGAACATTCTCCAGGGGAAGGCCGAAGATGCCATCTTATTATGGGAACGCTTTAAAGAAGAGGTCAAAATCGCAGCAATTGAAAGGTCCTGCGAAATAAAAGTTAAAGAAAGAACAAAGAGAAAGAACTAAAATGTCAGTTGGACTATTTGTTATTTGCAGGCAGCCTACAACCAGGAACCCACACACGCAGTATTAGAGAGGTAAAGACACAGAGACGCTTGAAACAGAAAGATATAAGGGAGCGGTAATACGGGCCCGGGCTGAAAGATTGTGGTTAGGCGAAATGCCCACGAAACGTGCTCTCAGAGACGAAAAGCGATACGCAGCCAAGAACAATATAGTGGCGATTGCATACGCTGGTGCTGTCACTCGAGATAAACAAAAGATTGAACGTGCATTTGTGGAGCACTATAGACATGTCCTGGGCCAACGTCAGCCATACAAAGATGGATTTAAGGAGCAGTTTTTACCACTCGTACCGAAGCTGGACGAAGAGGTTAAAGCAAACTTGGAGGCTCCTATTAGTGTTCAGGAAATAGAACAGGCCATAGATGAACTAAGTCGAGGAAAAGCGCCTGGGCCTGATGGTCTCAGCGCTTCTTTTTACAAAGCGTTTTAAATGTGAACTTGCAGAGACTCTTTGCAACGTTATATGGCTCGCGTATAAGGAAAAGACGTTGCCCCCGTCCTTCCGTAGATCACATGTAATCCTTATCCCCAAAACAGATGATGAAACAAAATTGTTATCCGTCGAAGCATACAGACCAATTACACTTGCAAATGTAGATTATAAGGTATTTATGAAAGTTCTGGCAAAACGTTTACAATGTGTTATTCGGTCAATTGTTTGCCAACACCAAACCTGCGGCATAAAGGTCGCTCAATAACGACAAACCTCCACGTGTGTCGGAGTCTTTTAGAAACGTTGATTCATTGGGAGGACGAGTTGCTATCTTGCAGTTAGATCTGGCTAAGGCCTTTGATCGAGTAACACATGATATCCTGTTTGCAGTGCTTGAACAGGTGAATGTCGGCTCGATTATTTTAGAGGGGGTTAAGATGAGTTATACAAACAGTTTCACGAGCCTGATAGTAAATAAAAAGTTAGCGAGAGCTTCTCGGTTGTGTCAGGCGTGAAGCAGGGATGTCCTTTAAGTGCCCTGCTGTTTGCTATTTACCTGGAACCATTTTGTCTGAATTGTTAAATAGTAACCAGATAAGAGGTTTTACGTTGCACGAGAGTGAGGTAAAGATTCTTTGCTATGCTGATGATGTTGCGGTCGTGTGCTCTGACAAAGAGAGCGTCAGTAGAGCGGTTCGAGTAGCGGCGGAATTTTGTGAGCAGACAGGAAGCGCTATCAATTGGAGCAAGTGCATAGGCACTTGGCATGGAGACTGGGAGGGCACGCCAGAGAATTTGCAAACGTCAACTTGGAACACCTCCCCCACTAGATACCTTGGTGTGCCATTACAATGGTACCAGAAACCCACTGAGTTCTGGTCTGAGGAAACTGAAAGAGTCCGGAGTGAAACGCTAAAATGGGGGGGTCATGATATGTCAATATTTTCGCGCGCTTCTGTCTGTAATGTATTTTGGTTGCTAAAATATGGTATGTGCTTCAGGTGTTGTGCATGTCAAGGGTCAACGTGCAAAAAATTCACAGGGTTTTTGCTGTGTTTATTTGGCGCTCAGGATGGGAGCGCATGAGTCGTACGAATCTCTTCATTTCCTTAAAAAGGAGGTCTTGGACTGGTGCACCTATTTCTTAGGCAGGTTGTCTCTAGGTTTATTTTCCTGAGAGATCAGACAGACCCTTTTCTACGAACAGTTGTGCAGACGAGGTTGGTGAATTATTTGCCAGATTTTGTTGTGTCTTCCAGTGCACTAAAACCAAGAGCACCACGAGGCTACATGAAAGAGGTAGTTATGGCCTTTCAATTCCTGAAGGCCAGGTTTTCCTACGAATACCTTGCTCTGGTGCCTAGAAAGAAACTGTACAAGGATTTAATCGATGTTGCATTACCGGTACCTGTTTATCGTTCGTTATACTGTGCAGGAACGGGGAAAGATGCCTGTCAAGTCAACAGTCAAAAGTTTCTTCTTTCAATTACATACCGGAACACTACCCGTCAGTCCTTGGCTGCGGGAGAAAGGAATACTTGTAGCTGGGTCAGTGAATTGTCGACATTGCGGTAATCTGGAAACCATAGAACACATTTTCTTGGACTGTTCTGAACGCAGTGTTCCACTGGGACATTCTACAGCGGACACTAAAGAAAGAACTGCCGGTATCCCCCGTATGAAATACGTTTCCTTCCAACGCGTAATGATGGAGGCATGCCACATGACATGTTTATGGCCTTGAGCCTACACAAGTCTCTGGAACCTCGTATGGCCGTGGAGACATGCAGACACCGGATGCACGACCGGCCAAGGGAATACTTTATCGAAAGCAATTGCTTATATCAGAGATGTATGAAAATGCAAGACGGGAAACCTGATGGGGCTAACATATTGATGAACTAGTTAACCTGAACGCTTTTAACACTGAGCCACCCGTAGCAGCGGGAAGGGTTTTATCATTATGTTGTGACAGACATGTGTCATTGTATAAAGTTTTTTGTTTTTTAAACATTATGCTGTGTGGAGGCATGTGTCATTGTTTTGTTTTTGTCACTGTACCAGGCCGGTAATAGAGAAAAAAAAAGCCGCCTGCGGCCTAGTCGTCTGGGTGCTAGGTATGTCATCGCAAGTGTTTTGCCAGTCACAAGTTCGAATCGCCGCGGGTACATGCTTTTTTTTTATGAGTTAACTTTTTTGTTTTTCGCCGATGTTTTCTATACTGAGTTCACCTTTATTTTGGGCCGCAACGTTCATTGCTCCACGAACTAGTCCACAGAACTCGCGCAGGCTGGCACTGCCGCGCTAGCGAGTTCTCGTTGGCGTGCTGTTGCCATAAGCACCGACTGCTTGCGGGCAGTGGGCACGGCCCAGAATCAACAGACCCTTGGCCTGGTGCGAACACGCTTTTTACGATACAGGCATGAGCGAGGCAAGCTCCAAATATGGGTAAAAGCGCATGCAGTTTGAGCGTCTGCGGGGACGCGGAGGGCGTTCATGCACTGCGTAGGCCTCAGATAGTGAATGCTACGATTCCAAGCCGTGCTGGGAGGCTTATCTTATGCATTTTACAGCCGACAACATGGCAGAAGCGCGGTACTACGATAACTGGGATATTGAGAATGCCCATCCAACGACGCCATCGAATGTCAAACATGTTGTTTTACAGACCGAAACCGAAACCGAAACTTGTTTGATTGCTAACCTTGGGCATCGTCCAATCACGGCGCCCCCTCCTCCCAATGTCACAGCTTAGTTTGTGCGGCCGCCGCAAACCGCGCATGGTAGTTTTTCTTCTTTCGCGCTTTGTAAAATAATTACCGATTTGTCAACCGGATAAACGACGAAAAGTGTGCTAATTTGAGCCAGTCTACACAGTGCAAGCAAAAACGGGAACTTGACAAATTCACTTCAGTGTCCCTTTAAAAAGCAACGTAGTGGTCAGTTTGAGTGAAAAAGCGACATTGTCAGTTTTTGCAGTATTTAATCTATATATTCTAGGCGGGACTGAACGTTGCAGCTTTTTTTGCGTAGGGAGAGATTAAAGATGTTGATTATGGAAGAAGTAGGTAAAGTGTAAGAAAATTTGGTAAACATATCGTAGGGAGCTCAAAGGTGAAACCTTAAGTCTAGGGTCCCGAATGCACAAGCTCCTTTCCGTGCCCTCTCAAATCATCTCTCGCTGATATTGAGGTAACGAGATGATCCCAGCGGCCTCGAAA
This sequence comes from Haemaphysalis longicornis, assembly GCA_013339765.2. Taxonomy (NCBI): domain Eukaryota; kingdom Metazoa; phylum Arthropoda; class Arachnida; order Ixodida; family Ixodidae; genus Haemaphysalis; species Haemaphysalis longicornis. The sequence goes on along the minus strand of CM023453.1, from coordinate 155,199,231 downwards.
TGTGTTGATACAAGTGAAATATATAAGGTTTCAGTTGTTCTCCTCAGCGCTACACTTGGAAATGGCTAGGTTGCGTGGAAGAGGATGGATGTGTTCCGGAATGTAGCAGAGTTTAAAGCCGATGTTTCATGTTCCCACCAAAGAACTTCACCAAAGTAGATTTCTAGGTAGTTGTGTTGGTATGTCGTCCACACAGTTTGGGATTCTTCGGCAGTGAGACCCCTTGTGGCACGATGAAGGATTGTGTTTCTAGAGACGGATGAGGAGGCGTTCTGAGGAGACGTTCTGAGGAGGCCAACAAAGAAAATTGGGCAGCAGAGTCCGTTTGTTGTTCTGTGCCTGTACCGGTTACATCACTCCTGTCCGACACATGCGTATACAGCGCAAGAACGCTATATTTTAACTCAGGACAGGTACCCTCTCTTTGCTGGTACATTATTTATAAGACTCCGCTGAATATAAGGCATATATGCTTACTTTAACAAACATTCGAGTCAGTACTTACCGTTAGCCTAAGCAATAAAAGCGCCCTATGCCGGTTGCCCAGTTCAGATATGTTCTAACGTAACCCTCCAGCTGAGGCGTCGAAGTCACTGCTTTGCGGTTATCAGGGGTGTAGAGCGAATTCGCGCTCCAATACAGTTGAAACAACAGGTCGGCACGTTAGAATATGAAATTGCGGTGCCTGTGCAGCACTGGAATGCAAGCTAAATCACGGCAAAGTCCAGCGCCGCTACGGCGGGATTATTTACAATACTTCCGACAGCCCGTGCAGCTGAAGGGCGTCCGCCCTATTGAAGCCATAAAGGGCGCAACCAATCAGAGGCGTCAAAGCCCGAAGCGCGAAGCATCTTCCAACGAGAGCTCGCGTTTTTGCAACATAAATTGCGGTTGGACTCGCGTTGATACATTTCGATATCATGTTTGGAGACAGCGTGTGATAAACTACACAGAAACTAAGGCTCTAGCTTGAGCTCCCCTTGAGCGCTAGAGCTTCCTTTTTATTTATTTATTTATTTATTTATTTATTTATTTATTTATTTATTTATTTATTTATTTATTTATTTATTTATTTATTTATTTATACTGGCAATCCCAGTAGGATTATTGCAGGAATTTCTGGAGGTGACCAGAATTTTTGTCATACGACGGGGTTTTCAACCGGTTCTCGGTCAGGGAGTTTGAAGATCGACTGAACGACGAAACATACAGGGTGCTGCGGCCACAGATGAGTGAATTTTTTAAAAACAAAAATTGTGAACAAAGTGCTTCTCTGTTCAGCTTCACACTTGACACGAATATTACAATCTTCGGTTTATTTTGATGCCGTCAAGAAGGGCGACGTCCACTTACCCACGTATTCAGAAAATAAATGAGGACGACTTTGACCAATCGGAGAGCGGAAGCCGACGTGGGCGTTTGCGGCCGTATTGGAGCGTCTGCGCGAACGGAGTAATGCCCAACAATACGCACGCTGCCATTCCGCGAGCGGAACAAGCCAAATAGGCGGCATATCGAAAGGCTATTTTCGTCGCTGGATAAAGATGGCCACAAAAGAAAATAATTCATAATAATCATTACAAAATATTCTCGCGGCGCATTGTTACTTAGCATTAAATCCAACCAAAGTCAGGCAGCGAGTTGCTCAGCTCCTTATCAATGCGCAAATCAATCTCACTGAAATGTTCAACCGAGTTACAATATATAAGGGCGTTCCAGCTAACTTTCTCTGGAGTTAGAAAATAGGCTAATGCATTCGAAGACGACGCGACCAAATGCATGTTGCTTTGCTTTGTGGGTAGTGTGTGTCACACTAGTTTTGCGCGCTCGGATAACTTGTCAAGATTAATCAGCCAACTTCTGAAGCAACAAAGCTAGGCGAAAATTTTCATTTGGAAGTTAGAGAGCGGTTTGCAAAACGTCCGAATAAACAGTTTCCGTCTTCCTAGCTATTCAGTATTAGCGTTTTTCAGCTTACTCATGATGCCCTGGAAATACAAAAAAACACCACATGACATGCTTACTTGAGCGTCCTAATTGCAGTGCTCCCAAACGTTCCGCAGCACCGCTTCGTTTTCGCCCACATTGTCCGTTTATCATTTAACGGGCGAGTAACGGGAGTAAGTACAAACAAATGCGACTGATTTGGAACCAGGACTGATACAACGACGAGGCAAAGCACCCATCAATTGAGACACACACCATCTGCTCCGGGGAGAACAGGAGCTTTTCCGCAATGCTTGAAGCTTCCCCGCAGTGCTCACATTTCAAACCTCTCAGGCACCTAATGGAACCAATATACTTAAGCCATATCTCACATACTGGTAGTGTTGACTCCCAATATAACATGGTGAGAAAGCCATCGCCAAAAAATTAAAAAAGTTTCTGTAATCATGCTGCTCATAAAGTTACGCTCGCTCTTGAGCCCCTGGCGGCCGACGGCTGAACAAGCGAAGACTATATTGGAACCAAAGCAAGTTCATCAGATAAGATGATATCACTGCAAAGTGCAACCCCAATAACACACATAAATAATTACGAGCCGCTATTATTCTGAATCCTAAAATACTACAAAAATGATAAGAGCCCTTGTAAGCACCCACCCCTTCTTGAACCCTAATTTTTCGCAGGGGTCTAAGCTCTTCCTTTCGTATACGCCAGTATAGAACACCAATGCCATAAAATTGGCTCACCCTGCTATTTCCTAATAGTGGTCTCTAGCGTAAGTACCGCAGCTGCAAAGGCTGGGATCACACCACATGGTCGCCGATACAGCGGACCCCATACGAACACCGCCGTGCAAAAAACTCCGCTACGCGTACCACTCAGTCCCTGCTTTCCTGGCCACTCGGGGGTACAGACATAACGTCCCGTCAGTAACCGCCGCGAATTGCCGCGGTAAATTGGGTAATGCAGATGTTGCGAACAAAGCAACAAAGGCATCGCACTGTTACACTGGCGAAGGCGTCCAAAGCGGACATTCGTCAGGTCGTCCTAGCGGAGTCGACGAGCCGCCTTCACACGAGCTGCCCCTGTTCCTAACGACGATAGGTCCAGGGGCAAACTTAACTTGCTCGATAAATGGCGAGTAGAGAGCAGCGACAATTTAGAGGCAGTAGCACTTTACCGTGCTTCCAACAGCTCAACTCGAACGGCAGATTAACTAACGTATTGCAACAGAGCTTCCAGAGCACTGCACGACGCTCGCTGTAAGCGCCTATAAGCAGAACTCTTGACGGTCAACAAGCGGTCCGCAAGTTGCGCATGGCACCAAAGACCAAATACACAAACCCAACAACTCTATCAGAACCAGAGAAGCGATGAGGCAGACGACGACGCCGTGAACGGCCGCTCGGTCTGGTTCTCACCGCAGCGTGTTTTCGAAGTCACACGAGCGACGCAAGTAGTTTTCTTCTTCCAGGGTTATGCTGGAAAATATCATGCCGCAGCGTCGCTATGATATCCCCCACACACACGCACGCACACGCACATGCACACACACATCACACACACACCGACACGCAGCACACCACACTATTTGGAGGCAGTTTTCTGGGTAAGAAGCAGTGACATACATATAACTCGGTGTGACAATTTCATTAAAAAGTTTATTGCAGTCACCAGGGATTTCCTGTGATGAGTAATCGCAGCCTAATTAATATATCTCACTGAGCAACTAGCGAGAAGTCAAGTGGCTAAGTCAGAGGTTTTTCCGAAACAAAAAATTTGCTGCGTTCTTGCAGCCCCCCCCCCCCCCCCTTTCCATAGGGGCGATTTAACGTGCAAGCCGGGTGAACTTCCCTAGCGTTGTAGTCCCACACAAGGGCCGAGCGCCAGGCCGGGGAGTCGCATGTACCTATTTTACCGGCCGGGGCCCGGCGCCACTAAGGCACACGAATGCACATGGTGCCTCCCACATGTAACGGTGGACGCTCAACTCGCAACAGCCTGTGGCAGACTGCCAGACTCTTTCACTCCCGGCAATGGGGCAACGCGGCATGATGACCGGGGGCCCCGCCAGATGGGCAAAGTTCAGGGGCCCCTCGCAAGGGTAAGGGCAGCTTTCCAGCGTGATTCCCCTTTCAAGGGCCCGCACTCGACCAGGGACGCCTGTACCCATTAAAGAAACCGGTGGGTGCCCAGGCGGTACGTGGATTCGAACCCGGTACCTTCCCGCTTACGAGGCGAGTGCTATACCTCTGTGCCATTGCTGCGGTGTAGGCCTCTGCCCCTTCTGTCAGGAGCTACACGACCATGGAAGCAGAGTCCTTGTCACCAGGATCCCGTGCGCCGAGATCAAGCGAGAACACACTGCCCGACAAACTACTGGTCGCAGAGCCGGCATGACGAGAGCAGTCCCGGGGGCACCGCAGTTCACCTCGAAGCTTGGTGCGAACCTCGAGGGCAGCCTTCAGGTCGCGCTTGACACTGCGTGTCAGATCCCTCTCCCGGGAAAGTCCCTCTTTGGCGTCGTTGAGCTGGCTCCTCAGGGTTCTCAGTTGATCATCCGCCGTCTTGTTCTCTTCTTGAACGCTGATCCTATTGGCCGCCTCGACTTCCAACTCGCCCGTGGTCTCCTTGATACGTCTTTCCATGTTGCGCTTGGTACGCAAGAGTTCTTGCGTCTCATTCTCCGCCATTGCGAGACGACCTTCGGCCTGCGAGATGCGTTCTTTCAGGATGGCCGTACCCTGGCGTTCCTTCTCGTCGTAAGCGTCCTTCACGCCTGAAACGCGTGAGCGGACCTCGTGCGCCTGCCGCTCCTGCGCCAGAACCCTGCTTTCCAGGTGGCAGATCTTGGCCCGCTCTCTTTCCAGTTCGGCCGTCAGCTGGTCAGACCATGCTCGGGCTACGTGGATCTTCTCCAACAGGGCTCGGTTATTTACTCGCTCCTCTTCGAGTTGATCTCGCAGCTCGAATATCTTCTCCAAGCAGGCTGCTGGCCGTGTTCCGCGACACCGAGTCATTCGCGGCAACTCTGTTCACCTCGGCTCGGAGCTCTCGTCGTTTCCTTCTCTGCAGACGACCGCGAGAAAGCTGACGACGAGGGGCCTTCCGCCTGTCGGGCTCGGAGGCTTAAACTTGACATCCTCGGTGTTTCTGGGTATCGTCTTGAGGTCATCTGTTGCCCCGAGATCAGCCTTTTCATATTGTGAGGCGGTGATTTGGTCGAGCTGTGCATCAAGTTGCAGAGAGTGATCCTCCTGGCGGGTGTTCGGAACATCCATGTCGGTGCATTCCTCGAAGGCACCAGCATTCGGCTCCTTGTGCGAATCGGGCGCTGTTGTAGGCTCCCGATGTTCTGCCCGATGCTCTCCCTCGAAGTATCTCACGCGGTCCCTGACGGAGCGACGCTCCTTTGGTGACTCTCCTTCGTGACCTTCCATTTCGCGTTTTTTTTTTTGTCTCGAACGTCTGGGATTGCGTCTGGGTTTGTTACACGAGGCGAGCGTATCTCTCGGAGTGGAACGGTGCGCTTGGTCTGCGGCCTCGTCTACTGCAAAGGCTAAATGAGGGACCGACCGAACAATTGAATCTCGTGGCGTGCCTAGCCGCGTTTTGCGCACGCCACGCTGCAGCACGCGATGCCTGCTCCTCCTGAGCTCGCGAATATCCCTTGTGACAGCACAAGCAGCGATTCTGGCCAAATTTGGAGCAACGTAAACACCTACCACGATTCACGTCATTCGAGTGAGTGGGTTAAACCCGTGCATTAAACATTACGGGAGATGCTAAGAACTTTCTGAGAAGGTGAAAGCGAAAGCCTAGTTTCACTCTTTGTTGATATGCGGTCGAACTTTTTGATGAACTTGCATGCTCTTGTCGCGCCGCAGCCGCAGCTTCATCCGTAGCCGCTTGCTCTCGACAGCGGTTATGACAAACGGCATTTCGAGCTGCTCTCGCCTCTTCCGCCGTGGCATACTTTCTCGGCATTCCCCGCCCGCGACTAGCGCCTGGTGCGTCGTCACCCATAGCGATATAGAATGAAGCCCTGAGCACACACGGCGCGTCTCTACTCGGGTACAACTTCAGAACGGCAACGGAAGTTGCCGCTGTGCCTCATCACCGCAGCCGGATGTTACTCCGCGCGGCGCACGTAGTGTGTTACTGGGAATATTCTGAACATGGCACGAGCGGTTTTCGTTATTTTTTGGACTTCATATGCTTATAAACTACTGTAGTAATGGCAAACTACGTAAGGAAAGGCAGACGATATCACGAATTTATAGCAATCTCTTTTCAAAACGCACGCGCCCGTTGACATCCGGGTCCGTCGCTTAGGCGGAGTGATACCGTGCATGAGCTATTGCCGTTCTTAACTTGTTCCCGAGTAAGTAGCCGACCGATTTTCCGGACCTGGAGGGGAACGAAAAAAAATTGTGGTTGATCCCTCTTTCGTGGGAATCGGTAAAACACGAAAGTGAAAGGTGCCTTCACAGGGGCTGTTGAATGTTAAAGGTACCTCCTTCATGTGCGAAGGGTTCGCGCGAGCCTGACCCCGTCAGATGAAGTGAAGCCGCCACGCAAGAAACAAAAAAATAACAGGTTTATTCCGGGATAACAAAACTAAAAATGACTTGCACAGAAACAGCAGCTTGAAACACAACGGTCATGGAACAACGCCACAGCGGAGGTGTCCTCAATTCACGCGCGTCCCCCGTACATGAAGGCGCTGGCATCGAGACACCAACTGTCGGTGCTCATCAGCTCCATGATGCGCTACTTCGCTTCGCCTCTCCTAGACAGCAGCACCATCTGAATGAGTCATAGGGGAGGACATAAGGCGCGTTTGTAAAGCTGCTCCCGTCTCTGCTCATAGCGCAGTCGGTGGAGCGCCACGCACCTCCCGTTGCGGCGAGTGGGCTCGAGAGGGCGTGAGCTCGAAGCCGGGCGCCGCAGCGGAAAGGCACTTTTTCTGGCGACGTCACTTCGGTGACGGATATGACGTGCGTGAGATCTTGGTGTATCCGGGCATAAAGCACTTTCGTGTTAAAATCGTCCGAATAAAAGAGCAGTCCGAAAAATCGGTGAGCCATTACTCATATTGGACAACTGGCGGTTCGTCGGGAAAGTCCGGAATATCCAGCAAGTCCGAATTTTTGGAGTCCGAAAAAACGGTCGGCTACTGTGTACAGCGTTGCACGGTCCGTCGCCCTTTCTCGGAACCTTCCTCCGGCGCTGCTGTCTCCCTCTCCCGGAGCGCGCTCAGATGCTTTGTACCACAACTCCGACGTTTCCGTACACGTTTATATACCTCATAACGCCACTTTGAAACATGCGGATCTGAGGCATTCGACTTTAAAATCTTTCATTGTCACTACTGAGAAGCGAAAGAACTGCCTGGAAGCGGCAGCACACCCCTTGGGCGCTGGCGGCGCCCTCTACTCCAGCTGGATGACTACTTCCTTAAACCTGTGAACTGAGCACCGCGGCCTGCGATTGCTCTAGACGTGTAAAGGGTATCTCCTTCTGTCGGAGTCGGAGAGAGGGAGAGAACGGTCTTCAATGTGACTGACGATGTTGACCTGGCAAAGAGAGAGAGAGAGAGAGAGAGAGCAGAGAGAGAGAAGGCTCTTTATTGGAAAAGCAGAGAGGTTTGCCGGCATTTGCAGACGCCTACATGCTTCTCTGCTGTGGGTTGGGGATGTGGGAAGAAAAGGCCCAAGGAAGAGCTGGGCAGAAAAGAAAAGGAAAAAAACCTGTCATGGACTTGGCGCGGTAGCGGACTTACATGCACATATTTTTGTTCTGAGCTTGGGCCACATAACTTACAATTTTGAAATTAGGCCAATTTGATCCAAATAAGAGAACAAACTCCGTAGAGCTTGGCGCTGCTTTGACGGACGAATCCATGGTCCTAAAATATTCTGAGAGTAATTGGTCCCTGTTCTAGAGCGTTCCATGTTTTCAAGGAAGTGGGATCTCGGTTCCATGTAGGCCGCACATTCCTAATGAAATGTGTTCAATCCTGGCAAAGACGCCTTGTAATTACTATGCCACATGAGTGAAAAAAAACTGATGGTAATGAAAACTAGGACGATGATGTGATGTGATCTGCATCCTCACACTTCGTCAATCTCTACCACACTTTGGCCGCACTTTTGTCGGGGCATTCGGGCAGTACGGTTTTGGTTCTGAAGACCAAGGCCCAACACGTCGCTCAATTCGTCTCACCTAGCGGCCCTCAAGAGGCCAAAACCGCGCAATTTCACAAATTGGCCCGTGTTCTTTAGACGTTGTAAAAACCGATTTGGGTGGCATTTGAGCACCCAAAAGGGAAGCGTCTGTGTAGCGAGTTCATTTGCTGGCTGTTATTTTCGGGCTCGTGGCGAGTGACATCTTTGGTAAAAGTGTTTGACATTCTTATTCGCAAGAAGGTTTAAAAATCAAAGGCAGCTTGATGTGACACTGGTATGGTCCTGTACTCTTTAGTAAAAACAGAAGAGCCTTGGTCACACGGTGGGCTCGTCTAAGACACGACCAAGGGCCCAACACGTCGCTCAATTCCAGTCTCACCGATAGCGGCTGTAAAAGGGACGAAGAGGGCGCAGAAAACCGCGCAATTTCACAAATGAGGTGGCCTGTGTTCTCACGCACGTTGTAAAGTAGACACAGAGTGGAAGTGGCATATTGGAGCCCGAAACGGGAGAGCTTTGTGTAGGCGACGTTCATTCGCATGTGGTGTAAAACCATTTCATCGTGCTCGGTAGGGCCTTTTGAAGTTGCAGTTTGGGTCTACAGTTTGAAGAGGCGCGTACTGTTGTTGCGTGGCATCATGGGATAGCTAATACTGGCACACATGCGATCGATGCTGTAGTGTTCGCTTTGGCGTTCCCAATTATATCACAGAGAGCAGGAAGCCACTGAAGCTCGATATGATGCTGCACCTCCAGAGCTTGTAGATGCAGAGAACCTATGTCGAGTACTAGCTGATATTTCTGGTAAGTGGAGTGCCACCCGAGAGTCCGTGAATACTGCCCACTGGCGTTCTGGTTGTTTATGATGAATGCGCCTTCAGGTAGCGAAAGTAGTCGTCATTTTTTAAGGCGGTGCCAGCAATTCCTTTTCGAATTATCGAGCGATATCGATACTCCCAATATTATCGAAATGTGTAAAAAAACTGATACATGAGCGCCTAACTTTAAAAAAAAAAACACCGACTTATCGCGCCCTGCCAGTTCGGCTTCAGGAAAGGGTTCTCTAAAGAAACGGCTCTACTTTCCCAGAAAGAACACATATTAGCATCTTTTGAACAGCAGTTGTATACGTTGGGGGTATTTGTCGATTATTCCAAGGCTGCATTAATCATATGACGTTATTGACAAAACTTGAGCGGTATGGCTTCCGAGGAATTTTTCTGGCCCTCCTTAAATCTTACTTACAATTTCGTCGTCAACAAGTAAAAATTACAAAATTCACATCTGAAATGAAGTCTATAAACGCTGGAGTACCACAAGGCAGTATCCTCGGGCCATTTTTATTCAATCTGTACATTAACGACGTTGTAAATATTGGTAATGACACCAAGTTTATAATTTACGCAGATGACACTAGCATTTTTTTGGCCGACAAAAACATTCCAAAATTAATAAACAAAGCCAACCAGCTTGCTAAATGAACTTAATACCTGGAGCGCGGTAAACTCTCTTACAATAAAACAACTAAAACGAAGGCAGTTTTGTTTCGACCGCGACAGAAAGGCTTTCGGGATGAAGTTAATCTAAAACTTGGATCAAGAGCTATAGAAGTTGTGCCTGTTATTAAAGCCTCGGTGTACTTTTTGAAAACATTCTGTAGATTGTTTTTGAACATATGTCCTGAAACAATCATGTAGAAGCTGTTCTAAATAAGCTTGCCAAAATAGTCGGTATTCTGTCTTGGTTATGATTCTTTCTCCCACAAAACATAAACAGTGTAATTTATAAACTTGTCTTTTCATCAAAACTTATCTATTGTTACTTTGTGTGGGGAACAACCACAAAAACTATCATAAGGTTACACATGATTCAAAAGAAAGCAGTACGCATGATAGCAAATGTTTCTTTGTTTTTTTATGACGCTCACACAGAGCCTATCTTCCGGCATTTAAACCTGCATCCTGTACACGAATTTTACAACATGGTCCTTCTGAAACGATATCAGACGGCGTAAAATACAATGATGCCTTTTTGACCCAGTTGTCCCACCTTACATTGAAAGAAAACGTGCATGACTTACGTGTTAATGAGCTGTGGAAAATTCCCCGAGCACGGACGAACTATGGTCGCCAGATGCTGTCTTATCAATCGCCTGTTTTACTGAACATCGCCTCGATTTGTTAGTGCGCGAATAATATGGCACACTAATTTACTGCCTGCAGTGTCGCTCTGAAATTTTTCTTGGTGCCCAAGTGATTTGTTGCGCGCTTGCGCTTGCGGTGCTGCTTTATTTTTGCATTTCTCTGTATTTCACTGCAATATATTTCTTCTTTTGGGAAGAGCTCATTTTTGGGGGGCTGTGTTTTTACGTGCGGAGTACCTTAGAACCGCACAATTTCCGTCCGCATCCGTGCGCATAGCATTTACAATCGCAAAAAAATCACACAGGCACCGGCAGGATTCGAGCCTGTGTCTGGTAGACCAGACAGAGTTAGTGTCAGTCGTCTTACCCATTGGGCTACGACCGTGAGTTAGTACCCGAGAGTCAAACGGCTTCCTCCCTCGCCTGTAACGGTGCGGAGTACCTTAGGACCTCCCAATGTCCGTCCGCGTCCATCCGTGCGCGCACCACCATCAAGCGAAAACCAAGCGAAATTTGATCTGAGACGTGAGTTGCAGTGTCATTTAGGGAATAATCAAGGTGCAACTCACGGCTCAAATCGAGTGATGGTCGGGGCGAAAATCGGATGTCACTCGGGGCACAACTTGGATGTCATTTCCAGTCCCCATACTCCGCACCCTCGCCATCATCCACGGAGTGGAGATGCTGCCATTTTCTCTGCGCTTTTTCCGCGTTATCGCGTTTTGCTTTGGTGAAATTGTGACTTCCGGTATGTGTTCTTTTTTCTTTTGCTTGATTTATTTTGGTGCACCGATGAAACTTGAAGACTGTTAGCAGTTTTTACCTGTACAATTGATTTTTTTAGCACATGCTGCTATATGTCCGAATATATTGACTGTATGTCATTGTTAAGGGGGCGCAGTCCTTGTCAAGCCTAAGTGGCTTTTTGTCTGTGTTCCCTTCAGTGTCATTTCGATAGTGGAAATAAAAATGATCTTATTTGAAAGCGGCACGCACTGAGGAAAGTTCCTCATAGAAGTTGTACTGGCTGGGAGTAGCGCTGAAAGTGCCGCGTGAATAAGGAATTCACATTCCTACAGCAGATGAAGTGGCAGACATAGACCGATCGGTGTATAGATGGTTGTGGGCACCGTATTACTAGCTACCAGCTCTGCAGCGAAGTACTTAATGGGAGGGGACACGGATATTCCGCTTACGTGTAGTGCTGGGCACCATAGTCGCAATTTGTCGAGGGGAACATTCAAGGCGGGTGTCGAGACCGAGATGGCGGCTGGTATACGTGCATCGGTAGAAGGCCCCGTACTTGATTGGTTGAGCCGTGGACTAAGGGATGACCCCGCTGCCTCGCCACAAAGCGCAGTCGTGTACGAAGAAGCTCTTGCTCGCCGAGCTCGTGGGGTGCCAGTTCGGCATTCCACCAACGTTTCCGCAGTAGGTGTTGTCTTCGGGACGCCGGTACAGACCCTGAGGACTTGCACTTGCATACTTTCCAGAGCTATGGAATTTCCTTTAGAGGGGGGAGACCAGTACAGGGAGGCTGTATCGTGACAGACTGACGCGCAGGGCGTCGCACAGCGGAAGAAGAAAGAGGACTGAACACGTGCTGGCGTTGTTAGAGAGCATGCGAAAGATGTTGGTGAAGGAAGCAGACTTATATTTCATGTGGCGGACATGCGAGGACCATTTCAGAGACCTGTCGAATGCTACACCCACGAACGTGTCATTCGGTACGTATATTGTATACCTATACCTGCCACTGTGAGCGCGCATTTGGAAACACCGCACTTCGCGAAAGCGATTGCGGCACATTTGTTTGCTGACAGTTCCAAGCCCCAAGCGCACAAGAACGTCGCACTGGAGTTGATCGTCCGCCAAAGTCGCATACGTATAGCGCACGCCTGTTTCGTACGGACCCCCATATATGCAGATGTCGTTGTCGTCCAAAGAGATTTCTACGGACTGCAACAAGCATTTCCCTATGACCTTAATAGCGGTGTTAAAAACACGCATGGCACTTCCCCTGTCCCATCCCTCTTCCTCCTTTTAAGGTGACGAGTCTGCAGCGGAGGCGTCCCGGCACCAAATACCTCGGGTAGGGACCTTGAACTCGGGCAGCCTCGTGCGCCATCTCATTTTACGGGAGGGGTGTACGAATGCATTGGCACCCATATCCGTCGACGGTGGTAATGTATTGTGCGGAAAGTCCTACGTAACTTCCATTTTAACTTCTTTTTTGCCATAATATAGCCCGAAATGTGTTTCGTTTATGGGCCTGCCAGCTACAACACGAAAATTGAAATTTTGTGCCGCCTGGAGTAATGTCGGCGTAGCATACAGAGCTTGCCGCACTGATGGTCGGGCTTATGGGGTCTACAATCGTAGACTAAATCTTCATTCCTTTCATATCACGCGTGAGGAATTGAACGTTGCTCTTCGTCACAAGCACCACACAGTGACGTGTTTCAAATGAGGGCAAGGAATCTTCCTTTCCTTTTTCGGTGCTTATCCCTTCCTGCCAAGATTTCAATGTTAGCGTGTCCACTGGTTGCGACGCCTCGTTTGCGCGTGTGCAAAGGATAACAGAACGGACGCGTTTACGAGAGGCATTGTTGACCTTGTTAAGCGACAAAGGGCCACTTGGGAACACGCAAGGCTTCGTTTGGAGCACAGTAGAGGTCGCGTTGCAGCTATTCGCATAACAAATGAACGAGCGAATCCGTATGGTGGGAGGAGTAAAAAAGTACGAGGAAATAAATATCCATCCCGACTGGAGCTGGAATATGCACAAGAGCCCCCATCCTTGAGTGTCGCCCGTCTCAGCTAGGAAAACGCTTGCTTGCACGTTATCCTGCCAAAACCAACCTATCCCTGTGAAGAATAGTCAGTCAGTCAGCTTGAGCATTAAAGGGACAAAACTAACCGACATAAGTCAAATGCAGTCTAATTCGTGCATTTTAAATGAACTCTTTTTGTATTCACATGCTAACCCTTCATAACTCAAACTCGTATTGTCGTTTATGCAATCAGCGACGTACAATGCAATCGCAGACGTCCAATTTTCAGCCTTTGTCGTGTTGCTACAGTTTGGCGTCTGTGCCGACTTAACTGCCTGTTTTCAGAAGAGTTCCATCCGGGTGTTGCTCCAGGAGTTCAAATCCTATACTTTGGCTCAATGACAAATATAGCAACCACCGCAACGCACCGTTAAAGGGACCCTGCAACACTTTCGATAAGCGCTTTCACTCTCTCCTTCGCGTCTGGAACCACTGCGAAAGATAGTTATCGCCCGCACGGAGCGACACTGCGTCATTCGCTCGTCGCACCAGATACGCCTTCCATTTCTGCTTCGTTTCTGTATCCTTATTTTAAAGTTGCTATCGAAAAGCGTTCATTGCTGCTACTGGAGGAAAACCGACCAATAGCCGCTACATGCCCTTAGTGACGTAATTCGAGCCGTCGAAGAACGTCAAGACCGGGAAAGAGAGAAAAATCTTTTGAGCGAGTTTACAAGTTATCTGATGGGCATAGAGCAGTAATTTCTTGCTGAGGTACTTTGCGACCCCCTAATCTGGTGTGTTGGGTGACTTGCAAGCATTTAAGATTTCAAAGAAAGTTGAAGAAAGTGTTGCAGGGTCCCTTTAATGGTACGACTACAGAAGAAGGCCATCTGCGTCAGCCTAGGCCCTGGATCGCTGTATTGGCATATCCACAAAATTTCTACATTAACCCTGAACTTAAACGCCATCTTTGAACTTCGACTAAAGGCGTTCAGCGTAGCTAACTTCACTAGAAGTGAGCTAAACTAAGCCCAAACTAAACAAGAGGAGCGTCGACAGAGTTAGGGTAGATGTCACCGGTCGTGCACTCAAGCTCAGACGAAAAGGTAATGACGAAACGGACGGGCAGAGCTTAACGGTACATTTAAAAGCCGGGTAAAGGCTCAAACGAAACTATAGGAACGTGCACCAATTACGATTCGCTGAGCCCCGAACCAGGGTTTAGGGCCGTGTATAAAGCCTTCGAACATATATAGGGCCGTGGAAGGTATGAAAGGTGATAGCTCGGAGTGTAGGAGGGAGCCGGACGCCGTAGTCTTTAACCCACGCGAACGCCCGACGTCGGAGACAGCTGAGAAAAGCCGGAACCTGGAAGCTGCGGCGGAAAAGCTCGTACCATGTCATGTGCCGTATACGCGTGCACATGAAAAAAAAAATGTTTTCAGAAATTATAAACATAGCTGTTGAATTAAGCACTTTCTTGATGCATTGAAGCTCGGTGCACCGATTTCGAAACGAGCGTTCCGGTCAAAACAACCCTTCTTGGCGCAGTGTACTGTGGAAGACACTGAAAACCAGAGCGTCGAATGGCCGGCAGTATTTGTGACTTACTCCGTGCGAGTTGAGTAAAAGGTGAGAAAGAATGCGAAGTAGGGAGGAGGCGAGGTAATTAATTACAGAAATAAGGTGAGGGAGTCAAACTAAAAATTAACCATTTTTCTTCCTTCTGGCCATCATTCACGTTTCTTAAAGTCGTTTGCTTTCTGGCGACATCTTTGAGGTAAACGTGAACATTTACCAAGGTACCATCGTGCTTCAAAGCATTTGAGACATTTGAGCTGGCTGCGAAGGATTTGGGACAATACTCGTTTCGTGATAAGAGTAACTCCGGTCTTCTTCCAGGTGTTCTGCACAGTCTCGGCTGCTTGAGGTCACACTGACATCGCTTCAACGGCCGCGTCTCAGATCTGGCGTGGCATTCATCTCCTTCTGACCTGTACTCATTTTCCATGCGAAGGCAGGGGGCAATCCGATGAGCGGGCACGACGGAAGGAAGGGGGGGGGGGGGGGGGGGTTGTTGGAAGGGAGATTTACCAGGGCATAGCCAGGAGAAAGGAGGTGGCAGGCACTGAAGGTTTAGCTAGGGGATGATGATGATCTATTATCTCTTCTTCCCACCTCCTTAACCTGGCGCCGCGCGAAGGGTACGACAAAACATTTCTCGTCACTGCAATAACGCTCATACGACCCCTCTTGTCGCTCCAAACTATCTATGAACGAAAATTTCTCCTCCACCGTGGAACAGAAAAATCCAGGGCCATCTCCACTAACGTGAAACCTGGTGAGGGGCGAAGCATGCAGTGTATAAGTGTATTCTTGGCGCCTTGGTGTTTCTGCCAACGGAGATGAAACCGTTGGGGGTAGAGGTATCCAGCTTTGCTGTAAAAGTCCCTTGTCTTTGAACTCTAGCGCAAGGCGTAAACGAGTGTCCCGGCATTTTTTTTAGTACGCGTTACGAAGCGCTCCTGTGCGAGGCGTACATAAGTGTCCTGGTAGTAGTATTAAACGTTTATTGGAGCAAGAAAGGAAAAAAGGTGGTGGTGAAGCTTCCCTAGTTCCAGGATGCCTCTTGACCGGGCCGACTCAATGCCCCGAGAAACCAAGGCCCTCTGGCGGGCCGGGTCCAGGCTGGTCAGCTCAGTCTCCCGCTGCTCCGGAGTGGGGAAGGGGGGTGGGTTAGGGGAGTGGGGACAGGAGTATACGAGATGGAATGTGGTGAGTGGGGTGTCGCAGTGGTGGCATTGGCGGGGGTAGATAGTGTCCTGGTGTTACATTCTAGCGCGAGGGGTAAAGGAGTTCCCCGGTGTTTTAGCACCGTGACTACATGAGACGAACGACGATTACGACGACGACAGGAGACGCCAACAGCCCTAGCCCCTAAGGGGCTTCGCCCCTAAAAAATGCTAGTGTGGGGATGCTCATACAATCACTATGCTTTTGAAAACGGTAAGTCAGCAGATTTGTATTGCCGAACCACCATGACCCCACCGCCACATTGTACAGCGAACACTATCGAATCGAAACCACCAAATACAGTCAACAACACGCCTTCGCGCTTTAAACTCGGCCCCGCCCTTAACCGAACCTTGACAGTGTCGGCAGCGCAGATCTATCTAACGGCAGCCATTTATGGATGTGCTGTATACTTTTTTCCTACTGCGTGGCGTTCGACAGCATAGGATGAACCTCATCCGTGATGTGACAGCTTGTTCAAGCCTTGACGCAAACAGGACACCGCACAATTTGGAGCCAGATGTCTCACCTCCTTCAGGCTTGGCTTCATCACATTCCTGTCGCAAGGGTGAGGGTAAGTGGGTGGGGAGTAGATAAACGTTAATCTAAAAAGTGTTGCTCGGAAAGCTGTATGGAGAGACGGTTTAGACCGAAAAGTCTCGTACGTTGACTTACCGGGCTGCAAACCGGCTCGAAATTATGCCGGCAGCCGTCCTTTCGCGCTCTCAAGACGACGGCGAGGCGGATGAGTGTTTGCAGGGCTGAGAAAAACCTCAACGGTGCACAGACTTAATCTGCTCCCTGTGTGAAACCTTGCGGGCTCCATTTGCTGGAGCCTATACGGTGCGATGTGTGACGTATGTATACAATACATACAGGAGGGTACGACGATAATTGGAACATTTTAACATTTTTCCTGAGTGAACCGTCGCTCTGTTCGTGCTCAAACTTCACACAAAGGTCGCATTTTGTCGTCTATTTTGTTTGACACCGGAAACAACGACAGTATTTACCTGTTTATTCTTAAAATAACTAAAAACGATTTTCGCCTATGAGAAAATGGCAGTCCATTTGGACTTGCGATTCTAGGCACTATACTTGCGAGCCAGTGTAAGCTAATCTTGGAACGACGGCACCACCTGAGGAGAGCGAAACGGACGATGGGGATTCACGCAGGAAGGAGCCAAATGGGATAGCAGACGATCAGAAAATCAGAGTTACTTCGAAGCACTCTGCAGAAAATTTGAAAGCAGGTGAGGAAACAAAGTATAGGCGCCGATGAACAGTGGGAATATTTTATTATGATTGGTATCAGCTGTTATACAGCTATGTGTTATCATCGTAAACTATGGACAAGAGATTTTCTGATCGTCTGCTACTTCATTTGCCTCCTTCCTACCGTTCCAAGATCAGCTTGCACTGGCTTCGCACGATCAAATAGGCCGCCATTTTCCCATACGAGAAAATGTTTTTTTTTAGAATGAACAGGTAAACACCGCCGTTCTTCCCGGTGCCAAACAAAATAGACCACAAAATGCGACCTTTGTGTGAAGTTTGAGCGCGAAAAGAGCAGTGGTTCGCTCAGGAAAATTTTTTTAAGTGTTCCAATTATCGTCGTACCACCCTGTATATAATGGTACGGTGATGTCTCTCACCGTTCCCATTTTCGCACATATCCCACCATCCATGCATGGGACCCGACTTTGGCACAAATAAATTACGTTAAACCAGGCCATCACCCGCCCCATTTGTGCCGTCTATTTATGCAGCAACGATTGTAGCTCAGCTAAGCGCCACACAGGCTGTGTTGCCATTGTCCTTGCTGCGACATCGATGGAAAGGGGCGTGAATCGGATGAACCGAGGTAATGAAACACGAAAAAAGCTGACCTAAAACGCGGCATTATGGCATTCTCGATGTATGCGGTCTCATAGTACACAAGGCGGGTCTCATAGTACACAAACACACAGACCTGCATAAGTATCTCGATTATGTTGCACTTATTGTAACAAGCGCATACCACAGTACAAGCGACAAAGATTTCATGGCCGCCGCGGTTAGTGTAGGGCGCCATACACTGACAGCCCATGGCGTACTGGCGAGCGCTGATCTGGTTCCAAACTGGTCGAGCAGCCCTACTCTCTAACCGCACTCTAAGCGCACTCTAACTCTAACCGCACTCGTGGAGTAAACGAACGTGAAATGCGACGGCTTGCTCAAGCTTTTCTCGTCTCCCGTATCATGTATGGACTGCCGTACTATCCGGTCAACCGCACGCAAATGCTCGCGCTCGATCGGCTACTTGACGATGCAAACGCATTGTTACTGGACTTCCAGAGTACACACGCCTCAATGCGCTCAAGAGCTGTAGCAAGCTCAACAACCTTTCTGAGCTCGTCGACATGCACATCCGTACGCAGCAGACGAGGCTTCGCGCGACTAATGCCGGGTGATATCACGCTCATGCTCCTCGGGTATGACGTCCACACATTGCCCACTCTGCCCAACAAAACACCGCCGTGGGAAGTCACTGCAGTCACCGATGCGAAGCCACTTCCGCTTAATACGGACCCTACTCAGCGAGTGCGGCGCCTTGCCTATGCCTTGCCTATGCCTTGCCCCTCCCCTTGACTGAACGCACGGACGCTGCACTTCCGGTAGATGGTACCAGCAACACTTGCTATGCCACTGCTTGGTACGACCAGACAAATGGATGCCAGAACCGACGTCATCATGATCAACAGAGGCGATGTACAGCACCCGAGCAGCTAGTTAAGGAGCCATGAAGAGAAAATACAACTTCGTTTAATTTGAAAGAACTAGGATTCAGTATCTCCCTCAGCTCCATTACAGCCACAAATGATGTTTTTTAACGAAGAAAAAGCAAGAAATATTTAAAAACTTTCAAATTTTGCGCCACAGTGACGTGTTTTGAGCAAGAATGACGTCATACGGGCCAACAATAAAACATAATTTTCAGTGCGTTAACTGCACGTTAGCATTCAAGTGATGCGGTCCAATGGAACTAGAGGCCCCATTACAGACGTCCAGTCATGTGTCGTCGCGACAGGTCAGTTAGGCGGCCGCCAATCGCACAAACAAGGTTCCGTGACGTCATAGAAAAGTTGCGGGAAATTGGCTAGGGGGTCGCGACTGCTTCAGACGTTTTCTTTCATAACTCCGTTATTTGTTCGAAGATTGGGATGATATTGGTATCATTGTTATCGGGACTAAGCAGTCTTTCTAATAAACCCAACTTGTATTTTGTCTTCATGGCTCCTATAATGGCCATTCTAGATTATTTGGAGTGGGCCCTCAAAAACTACCCCGTTCGCCATCGTGTGTACACTGATTCTCAGGCTGCCCATCGGGCATGCGCTAATGTTCTTTACGCAGATCATGTACTGCAGAAGATCCGGCACCAGGCGTGCCTACTCCGCGAACGCGGTCACGATGTTACCATCATCTGGTTCCCCGCTCATTGTGGTATACCCGGAAACGAGAAGACTCATATACTAGCGCGCGCTCATCTTTACACCGCGCTAGCCAGAGCCTCCGATACTCCTTTACCTCTCCTAGCTACCCCACGCGAGCTAGCAGATCCGATAGCAGAGACAACATTTGACCAAACAACAACGTGCGGTTTACCTCACAGCAGTTGGTAATCCACTCTTGATACCACCGCTCCCCTCGAAGGTATTCACACGGCGAGAGTCTGCCCTGCTTCGGAGAATTCAGACAGGCACACTCCTTACTCCTTTTTTGCTCAACCGTTTTCACGTGACACATCACCGGCTGTAACTGGCACCTGCTCCACGTGCAACTGCCGCGCTGATCTCGACCACCTGTGTTGGGAGTGCCCCCTCTACATTCCAGCTAGGCTTCGTGCCCTGGCCACCATAAAACGGGGACCCTGGCCTTCTCCTCTCCGGACATGGGCCTGTCCGGATCCCAAGCCTCCGGATCGAGCCACCGAGCTCTGGTTCTGTTCCTTCAAGACCCGGTGGCGCCACCGGTTGGTGATCGGCTCCTCGACAGCCACAAGATTCAAGCGGCCCCCTAAACGTCCGTTAATAAAACGGAGGCAGCCCTACCATTTCCCTCTGCTATAACACCGTAGTCCCTTCCACCGCATTGCCTTCGGCACATTATAACGTGGAATAAACGTTGTTTCATTCATTCATTCATTGTCTTCTCATAATGCATGCAGGCTCTGTATAGGGGCAAATGTACGCGTCGAAGACAACGATGACTTAATGGATGGTATTGCTTCTGCAGAGATATGTGAGGAAACTGAAGATACCCGCGGCCGGCCCCAGTTTACGTTTCTGCGACACATAAAGTCATCGCTGGGATTGTTGCAGGCTGTCGTCGGAACTTGCGCTAGCTAGCTGAGGAGTTGACTACGCCGTTTGAAACTGTTCAAGAGATGGTTAAGGAAGAAGTGAAGCATCGGAAGGTGCGTTCACAGCCTCTTTAGCGGTGCCGACCGATCGCCATAATGGCGGACGTACAAATGGTTCAAAGATCGAACAACGTGCACCGTCCTCTTCGCGGATGGTATCCGGTGCCTTCTAAAGCCCTGGCCCGCATCTGTATACGTTCGGCAGCATCTCCTCTGAAAATCCGGAGTATCTTTCCTCCTTAGATAATCGGTTTTGGCTAGTTCTACGGCGAATTCTGGCATACAAATTGTTCTGAATAAAGATCTAGAGAGGCGTTTTCATACAACCAATGTTGTACAAGTTCATGCTCTCAAGCATATACATGTGGGTATCGGCCAAGGATTTATGAACAACTAACCAAATAAATAGGTTACATTTATTACAATCAACAGCAATAGCAGCAGGTGGATCAATATCATCCTATGACTTGATGCTGAAATTTGGCGCACATTTGTGAGCTGAGGTTCCTTATCTTTCATTATGAAACTCTATGCCTGTGTGGGCGTACACGTAACATAAACGGTGCCAATCAATTCTAAATTCTAAACAATCAACCGACCTCAATTAATTAACCAACTGAAACGCTCTGCACACCTGAGGTCGCCCTAAATTATTTTAGTCCGCTATTCGAATAATTTTGTCCCATCTTACGATTTCGCTGTTCATTATTTAACTCAAATAAGCTATGCTGAACTGCTAAACATCGATGAAGCACGTTTCATGGCCAAGTAAAAACTTTTGCTTGTTAGCAAACGTGTATCCGAAACCGAAACTGAGAGCCAGTTCTTTTACAAGCACTGCCAGCGATGTAGACATCAGCTTTCTCGCTTTTTTTTTTTCTTCTCTTTGTTTTGCGATTTTTGCATGTATTTTTGCGAAGTCGTCAGCTGGCGGCAGGCGGCAGCGGCGGCCATGTGACCACCAGGCGTGACGCATTGTGCATGCAATGGGTGCCTCCGTCGGACCGGCGGGATATCGTCAGCTACCGTCTCGAGCGTGCCCTGTCGTCGCCGCCTGCGTTATTGATATGACCTTGCGGCCAAACAACGGCCCAGCCGGGGGGCACTTGTCGGCAACGGATGCGTGACGGCTTGGCTCAACACTTCTCCCAGCCGAGGCCGCGAGCAACAGGTGATCGCGTCGTGTCCATGTTCACTGGCCCTTATTGACAGCGCCGCATCCCCGCTTTACTCGCTTCTGCCGGACTTTATTCGTCTGGACGGAATTGTCGGCCACTTTTCCTCGTAGTTATCGGGCGTCAAGGGGGACGTCTGACCGTCGGTTCCCGGACATCCGAAACCGGCGTGAAAAGAAATCGAGATCGTTACCGTTTTCAGTTCGATACCAGCGAGCTTGTAACCGGCGACGAGCGTTCAGTTTGCCTTGTTTTAATGCGTGGTATTTTGTAAATGTGCGGTGATGGACGGTTAACCGCGACGGGTACCGGTTTTGTTTCCTCTTTCGTAGTTTGCATCAAGATGCCCAAAACCTTGGAAAAGAGGCTCTCTGAGCGGACTTGCAGCAATGGCGATTTGAAGAGGAGCCGAGCGAGTAAGTTGAGGAGTTCAACGCACGTGCGTAAACATTTGCTTTCAGTGCAGCGTTGCGGTTTCCGTATGAGCAGCTGATCTAAAGTGTTTGCTTGAACTTGCAGTTCAAGAACCGCGGTGTCAGAGAGTTGAACTTACTCTGCAATCTAAACAAATTACGTTGGCCGGAATTCTTTACAGCATTTAGTTTTGCAACGAGCCGGAAAACTTTCCTCTAACGTTGTTTCTTTTTTTATTGTGTGTGTGGAGGGGGAAAGGGGGTATATAAAGCTGAGCCATATGTTGTAGTTGACTGAAAACGCAGTTTAAACGCCTGCAGCCTCACTGCACATCTTCGCTAGAAACTCTCTGATCAAGGAATGTTTAAACCACATTACTTTTCAGGAGTGCCCCAAGCTGCCGACATCGTAGAAGTGTTGAAGAAACAATTGGCATTTCTGTCAGGTATGCTGTTATCAAGGGCCGTTTGTCCTTTTTTGCATGCCTGTTTACCGGTTGTGATATGACATATAACCATGTCATAGTCGTCTAAGCATTCAGAAAAAAAAAAGAAGTTGTACAGCCGTAAATATTGCTTATGCCCGAAGTGTGCAGTTTGTTTCTTATTTGGCCATAACAGTGCACTCGCTGAGACAGCTTGCTGTAAGCTGAGCGAAGCTACGCAGCTGTTGTAGTATTTATAACAACAGTGGTGTGCTGTAGGCAAAGCTAGGCGTAGGATGTGAGAATGATTAATCCGTATCTAGCTACGCTGAAAGGTTACTGCTTCGTATAGGATTTGAGGAATGCCAGACGTAAGCAACAACATGCGGAAGTGCATCCAAAGCTGAGGTCAGTACACCGCTGTGTAGTATTTGTTACGACGTACTCAGGCTTGCATGCAATTTTTGTTTTTGCACGAGTGCAATCTTGAAAGCGTTCGAGTTTTGCCGAATGCACAGGTGTGATGGCGTGGGTAAAGAAATACCCGTGACGCAGTTGACAGATAAGAATACCTTGGTGCTTGTAGAAATGGCTGCACAAATAAGGATAGGAAGATGGCCTCTCTTGTGTTGCGAGCCAGTTAAGGGGCTTCAAATGGCACGAGTGTAACGGGGGTGTGCAGGAGATTGGCGGACTTTTCTTTCACTTTGTACAACACAAAGTGTGATACATTGCGTTACTGGGCAAGAATGAATTTTTCACGTAGCAGTTTAGTTTATTTATTTATTTGACATACCCTCAATCGCTTTTGCATTGTAGAGGGGAGTGGGTTACAGAACGTAAGTTGACACAAATGCGGCAAAAACATGCAAAAAAAAAATGGTGACTGACTTTGTCAATGATTTGATAACAGTATTCAAAAGTAAACCAACAGAAACAACAAAACACAGCAAAAACCACGCACACGCAAAAGTATCAAAACCCGACAATTAATCAATCATGCGGCATCATCACCCAAAAAGAAGGCACATAAAGTTTGTCGAAACAGAGAAAAGTCCGATTGTTATGCTGTTTCTCAAGTGTGGCGTGTTATCTTTTATCGCAAACTGTTATCAACAATTTCTTCTTGAATCTAGTACGCTCATTTAGGTTCCGTACAAGGATAGAGTATTACAAACCTTGCTCATTGTAGCGGAATGTAGGAAGTGCAGTGTTTGTTTTGAATAGTGACCCTAGACCCCCCCCCCTTTAGCTACAGTTGTTGAATTTTGAAAGCAGCTACAAACATCCTCCTCTTACTTGTTTGTTTTGTTTGGCACAACACCAATATACGCAGCTAGCTTTCGTTTCTGTTTTCAAAACAATGTCTCTGAGTCAGGCTGACATGACAGTGACGTATTGCAGAAAAAAAGGAAGCGAGAAACTGCAGTGATTGAGGCAAGATGCTTCTTTCGGGTTCTACGTGTGACTGCCAACATTCGGGCAGCGCTGTTGTTAACAACAATGCACCGAGAGACGCATGGTCTTGGTCCCTGACCTTTGGATGAGGCATTTTTTTATTTCGAAGCATGGCATAAGTGTGCGAAGATTTTATGTGGGGCTTGTCATTTTGAACTCGCAATATAATCTAGAAATGCTCGTTTTGTTGGTACTGTTGCCATTGGTTTGCTTCGTACCTGTTTACAAAAGGTTGTTCGTTTTTTGGGTTTTATATTTTTTTTTAAATCAGGGAGTAAAAATCGAGTGCTATTTTTTAATGGGTAATCGGGGAGAAATAGGGTTTTTTGTAAAACCATTGCAACAGTCGGGTTTAACGTACATTTTCGAAGGCATCGTGAGCTTCTTAACTGTATTGGGTTAAAACTGGTGCTTGCTTTAAGCTGGTAATCAAGTGGACATCAGGGTTTTCTAGAAAATACTCTCCGAACTTTGGAATTCATTTCGAAATGAATCAGTAATGGTGACTGTAAAGAGCATTTATATCTTCTACAAATTGAAACATTTTATCCACGAAAAGCTGTTCATCGATATTTCACTCATCCTTGTTTACATACATTATTATCTCCATCCTTCAATGCGTCGGTCTTCATTGGAGACCTGTCTAATCATTCAATGTATCTCAACTTGGAGGAGGTTCTCAGCAACGCTTCCAATAGCTAGGCCCAACAATGTCAGTGCAGCGTTTTTGCTAGCCTGGTTGGAACAGAGGGTGGTAGAGTCATGCCAATACTCAATGAGTTCAAAAGCTGTGTCTCTGGAGCTAGGTTCCAGCAAATACTGGTTGAGAATGTCGGACCGTCAGCGCATGATTGTGCAGATCGCTACTTTGACAAGGTCCATTCGGGGAGAAATCTAGTTTAACCCGATTCTCCTAAAGCACGTTCGGGGTGTAAGAATCGGGTGAAATCGGGTTTTGCCCGAAAACGAACAACCCTACGTATATGCTGCCTCTAAAGCTTTCGGTGGGGTGATCATTCAGAATGTGTTAATGCAGGTGGAGTGGACAAGAATGGCTGCACATTGCTTTGCGTGCCCGCACCGTGCGATGACTTCATGTTGCAAGACTTCCAGGAAACGCTACTCTACCTTAGGGGCCTGATGGAGTGAGCCCCTCTTTTACAACAAAGCTTTCTTGCGCTAAGTTCTGACCAAAATTGCAGGCGATTGTCGGGTTTCGTTTATAAAGAACTGCACACGCTTCCTCGAGAGCTAGTGTAAAATGCTTTGTAGCTCTCAGTCTGATATTCCTAACTCTGAAAAAATTACACTGAAATTGGCCACTAAGACGACTCTGTCATTATTCTGAGTTTCATTTACTTTTCGTAATTAGCTCATAGTGAAGTAATAAACTTTACAGAATTCCCGTCTGCTCACAATTCATGTCCATCTTACGGGGGAACTATGGTCGTAGAAGACGGCTGCAAATCTGATTTCATCAAAACTAGTATACCAAAACAAATTATACAAGAATTAATTTTAAGGAAGTTATGTGTATGTGTCTTATCAGACCAATATAATAAGTCGCTATACACAACTAATACCCCTGTCACATGGCAGATCTAATGACATTTAGACCAAATTTCATTCGCTCCAAATGTCATTAATTCGACGCTACACGAGAATACCGAATGACATTTGAGGCGAATGACATTTAGTGCCAACTGAGGTTCGGGAGCTCATTCAGCAGCCAAATGAGTAGCCTCGACAGCAGTGGAGCGTCATTAGAGAAGAAAGTTCAGTTATAAACCAAATAATACTGTTTCTAAAAACTGTTTGTAAATTTATATTTTCTCCTTCGTGTTGTTTTTCAAATAAAGAAAGACAAACAAGTGCTAACAAAAAAAAAAAAAAAATCTCGTCCCCAGTGCACGTGCTACCCTGATATGGATTTTTTGCGGACTCGTCTCGGCTTGTAATGTCGACTGATGTCACCTAAACCGGTCATTTTCTTATTTTCATTTTTAAAAAATAATCCTTTGTCATGTTTTTAAAAAATGTTATGTATGAAAACATTCTGAATTGCACTTGAAATTTAATTTTTCAGTTTTGCGAGCTCTCTAATCGTCACCTCTATCACTATCAAATGACATTTGTTTCGCCCTGTAGACCTGCACGGCCGAACCGAATGTCATTAACAGCTAATGTCATTCACTTTGAATGACATTAGACAGGGGTTTTAATATTGTTAACCATGAATACAAGTTTGCTGGCCTTTATTCTTCGCATTAGTGGAACGGCTCTTAATTTTTTAAATTCTTCTTCTGTTAGTACTTCGTCATTTCTTGTTCCCTGTTTGCCCACTGGTGTAAGCAGTTATTCAACTGCAAAGTTGCGTTTTGTCAGGGCTTGCAGGCTTCCAATCTGCTGCGTCTCATTTCGCAAGGCTGTGTGATCTTTATTTTATCCTACGTACTGGAAGCTGAAATTCTCAAACAAGGTATTAATGATGGTGGTGTTTTAGTAAGAGCCCCGTGCGGCTTTTAAATAATTCGGACAATGAAAACTTTGGAACCGGGGCAACTGTTAATTGGATTAGTCTACATTTTGTCATGAATATGCCTGGAGTGGCTGTTTTAATCCGTAGCCCTCCACTACAGCATACCTCATAGCCCAGGTTTAGCTTTCTGCATGTTAAATCTCAGTTTGAACTGTGAGGTTGACACCCACTCATACTCCCCAAATTGTAATGCGATGTGTACTGGTTATTTGAAATTAGTTCTCATTGTTCTAGCATACACAGGAGTCAGCAGAGGGCTTATAGGGCTGGATAAGAATCAATGGTCAGTGTTGGGGAAGCTATTCCAACTGTAGATGCTTCATGCTGACCCTTTAACCCCACATACAAGTTTTATGGAATTAGGGACAGTCCAAATCATAGTGATATCCCCTACAAATGCGGCTGTGTTAGCAAACATTGCAGCTATTTCATGCCTATCGAAGGATAACCATTGTCCACAAGGTGTAAACTTCTAACATTCCACACTCTGTGAAAATTGTGCACAATGTCATTTGCTGAGGCACGTGGCAGGTGGACACTCAAATTTAACTGATCCCAGCCATGAAATACATTTTATCCAACAACAAAAACGTTTTTGATGTTGTGGTGAAAGCTTACTTATCAGTGCTCACTTGTCTAACCTCTGTTAAACTTTTAAGTTGTATCGAGACTTTCTTTTTGTTTCTTTTTTGCATCGCTGCCTGGCCAGTGAGGATGACGATGATGGAAGAATAACTGCTGTGATTCAAGGGGACGGTGCATGGGGCGGCAAGCTTGAGAGCGTCAAGTCAGCACTGCAGGTGAGAGATCCGTGTTGTCCTTGTCATCCTTTTCTGCCGACTAGTATGGTATGCTGAGGGGAAGCAGAGACGAGCTACTTGGTAATTTGGTGTCAAGTTGGGCAACTACATAAGTGGGTTGGACAAGGGCAGTTGCGACGAATTCTGTTCAAAACTTTTTTGACAACGAACTTGCAGGTTGTGTGCGAGTGTGACGTTAAAATGGGCACAGAGGTGCGTATCTAATGCTAGTTTAACTTTTCCAGTGCATTGTTTAGTGTATCGTAGCTGCAAGACACTAAGCACGCAATGTGTGTTTGTGTAATACTAATATAACATGCAGTGAATTGTCGTTTTAGCCAAAATGTATGATTCAAGTTATCACCTCATTTGAAATTATCCATCATCTCAATGGGGTATATGTACAGACGGAGAGACAGACATTCATAGCACATTGAAGTTTGTCATTTGTTTACCTAATTGTGAACCCCTTGTTGACTACTCGGATATGCCGTTAAAATCAGAGGCATTGAGTGCAAGAACTGGACTGAAGGAGCACTTAAGTTTGCTTTGCATGAAACAAACAATGGTTGCAGGAAACGGACATTTCATTGTGACAAGTAGTAAATATTTTAGCTAGCCCTGTTACCTGCTACATTGTCCAGTGTGTTAACTGGACACGTACAAATCCTTTTTTTTCCCCCGAAATCTTTAATGGATTGTTACGTTATTCGGTATTCGTATCAATCTAGAGTTTCTTGTTTGTGAACCTCCCAAGTATTTCACAGTAACAAGTAGTGACTGATAGGCCGTTTTTTTTTTCCAATTAAAAATTAATACATATTTGAGGTGTGATTTCAAGGTAAGGTAACCATACCAGAAGCTTTATATTCAAAGTACCACCGTTTGTATTTTAAATTAGCAGAGAAGAGGCAGATGTGTCGAAGAAGGGAATGTAGAAGCCAATACTGTATTTTCGCGCGTATAGCCTGCACCAAAAAAGCGAAAATTTCACTGGCAAAGTAGGGGTGCGGATAATACGCTGGGTTTTTCCTTTAGTACAGCTTCACGGCAATGCGCGTTGTGCTGTGAAGCTCCTACGCTTGTAACACTGAAGCGATTGTGCAAAACATACAAGGACAAGGAAGAAAAAACAAGGACGAGCGCACTCTAACAACTGAATTTTATTAGTGAATTGTGACTTTCGCCTTGCAGGTGTGTGTGTATTCTACTTACTAAATATATGCTTTTTCTGCGATGTGTGCTTGAGCAGGGGCTTTTGTGCAAGCCTTTTCTGTATCAAATGTGCGGGCAATACGCCAGGATTTTTAAATGCAGAGCATTTCTTTAACTCACATGTAGCGTCCGCCGTCCCGTCCGCAACAGCTCAGCACGCAGGTGCGCCCTCTCCCCCCACTCCTCTCCCACATCACGCTACCCTCCTCGCTCTCAACAACAGGTCCGCACCCTCCCCCTACACTATATAAAAAAATAATGCTTATCGGCGCCTGGTTTCGATCCCACGACCCTACGGGCGGAACGCAAAGTTACATGGTGCTCTTCCCACTGCGCCACAAAGCCGACGCAGAATGAAAGGCTACGAACGCGCCTTATATCCTTAACTCATTCAAACTACGTCAAGAAGCTGCTGATACAACGCATTCACTACCTGTGGGCGGAACGCGAGGGTACATGGTGCTCTTCCCACTGCGCCACAAAACCGACACAGAATGAAAGGCTACGATACGCGCCTTATATCCTTGACTCATTCAAACTACGTCAAGAAGCTGCTGATACAACGCATTCACTACCACCAACTCCCCAAACACTAAACGTTAACGCAATACACCCACCCCCTATGCGACGCATTTACTCGAGTCCCCCTCGCGGGAGATGGGCCCAATTTTTTCGAACTCAATGACGTTTTACTTAATCGAGAAGCAATCGAAAGCGCTCTCCGCCCGAACGGAGAGGCGGCGGGGTGAGGGCCGCGCGTTGGAGAGCGCGTGCACCATGCGGGTTTTCGCGAGAGCAGGCAACTTTCGCCCCTGCAAGTTGGGGGTGTGCGAGGATTATGCGAGGACCAAAAAATTCAAGTTTTGGTGGCTCACATTAGGGGTGCGAGGATTACGCGAGTGCGAGGATTACGCGAGTAAATACGGTATTATTACTCATTTTGAAGAATATTTCCATACTGGCAGTGCCACCTTGTGAACAGTTGAACACTGTTCAACTGCACGTCACACGGCAGTTTTAAAAGCAGAAGTGCCCTTGCTCAGCGATTGCCGTGCACCAAATTTTTGTTTGCTTGTGCGTGTCTAAAGTTCTTTCCAGTGCCATGGCACTGGCTCACTCTGCATTTGAGACTTAGTTATAACGTTCGTCATCCTTTGTCATCTGCTATTTGTGTGCTACATGCAGACTCGCTCTGTCTGCCGTCACTGTTGTTTGTCCTTTATCTCGGGTCGTTGCACTCAGCCCTTGCCAATCCACCACGCGAGGAGCGCACGCCTGCTGTGGACTCGACTGTGTGTGCAAACGAAGAGCTCTTCCTTGTTCTGTACTTTCAGTGAGCAGATTATCGCAAGCGACGGTTCATTGTTGCGTACAGCTGTTCAAAACCAGTAGGCTAATGCAAAGGGATTTACTTTAACGAGTTCCGCGTCACTGTGCTAAATGAGCCATGTCAGTGTCTGAAAAAATAACCTGAAGATAACTATGGATTTCATCACAGGCATTACACAGGCAGGCAGTCATAGCCAACTTTCTTTGCCTTCTGTTGGGTTGGCAAGTAACTTCGAGGGAGCTGCTACTAGCGTGGTAGCAATTACTGGGAAAATTTAACAGCCTTGAATGAGGTTCCACTGGAAATGATGGAACTGTCACGCGCAAATAGCCGTGTTGGAGCTACTTTTACACAAATTCAGGTCCTTCCCGCTAAAGGGGGCCTTGCAGACAAAACTCAAGTTTTGGTTCATTTGAAAAAGATTGTCTCCTTTAGAATCGTACTGACTTAACGTAAACTTCGCTCAAATAACTATATATAATTAGGACAAAAAGGGAATGGCCGTGTGGACCCACTGGCTCATTTCCCACAACAGAACCTTTGATGTCATACGTGGCAGCTCTGCGATTAGTTGAGGCCGGCAAAAGCAAACACTAATTAGGCAGAGCTTATAAGCTTGCCGAACGAGCTATTTGCACTTACATTCAGGGCACATTCTTTTTATAGCAGTAAGAATGGTGGGGTAAACATTGGAAGTTACAAAAGTACGCATAAACATAGAAGTACCGATGCATACTGCTACTACATGCACTATGCTTGTTTTAGCTGCACAGCACTGCGGCACTTCAGGGTCGTCTCAGACGGCACTGGCCGATTGGCATAAGGGATGGTGTCTTACGTGACCATATAACACCGTGTTTCACGAAACAAATATTTTCTACCTTAACAAAAACAAGCCCTGTAGAAATACAGTCAAAAACAAAGCAAAGGCAGAAAACGGCACGCACAGTATGGTGGTGCCATCTAGGTTGACTAGCGGTAAACAAGGCTACACTAGGTTTTTCTTGAAGACTTGTGGTTGTGATGTCATTGCAGACGTCATGAAAATGCACGATTTGGTGGGAGCATCGACATTTTAACTAAAATTGATCAATTTTTTGGTGGATAAAGCGTCGTTTGCTTCCAGACAAGCACTGGGGGCACTATAAAACACGAAATCTTTCAAATAAAACAAGCTTTTATTTGTCTGCGTGGGGACTGACGAACCTTCACGCAAAAAGAAAGCTCCTCAGCATAGAACGAAAGTTCTGGAAAATTGCACAACTGAAAATGCTCGAAAACAAGTTGTGCTAGTCAAGCAGAAGGATATGCTACCGGTTTGTGGTTTATTTCTTTTTGTTGATGTTTGGTGTAGCTAACACGTGGATCTGGACTTATTACCACTACGTTCTAGGCACTAATCGGTATTATAAGTACTGATTGGTACAACCGCTACATTTTATGCTACAAATCGCTGGTTGCACCATTAGTGAAGCGAAGATATGAAGTTGAGTATTAAATTTAGCGACCATTTGACCGATTGAAATGTCTGTTCTAAAAAATATCTCGGTGCACTGGCTCCCGTAGGTGCTGGCTGTGTGAGCAGGTTGTTATCTATAAAGCGGGTGGGTTGGACTCAAGAAGAATGTTCTCTGTAAAAAAAATATTCTCTTTACTAATTAATAAATTTGGACAACACTAACCTGATTGTTATTAAAACCAATAAAGGGCCTGAAACAATAGAACAAAAGAGGGAGAGTACACACATACGCAGCAATGTGTTCATACTCCCTCTCTTGTTGATGAGTTCTCGTTCTTGTTTTGCGCTGTTTATTCATTTTAAAAATGTGTGTATTTGCCCAGTCTTCCATTTTAGCCTGATGAGCCAGTTTGCGGCCTTAAAAAAATTGTAGAGCCATCATAGGTAGCCCATTCATTTGTCTCGCTGGCTGCTGTTGCGCAGGATGTACTGGGGTCGAGATGAGCGCCATCCTAGTCTACCATCCCCAGAAGTCCTGGGACGGCCGATCCTCCTTTCGGGAAAAGCATTCATCGCTGGTGAGTGAACTCGTGTGGCTCCTCTGAGTGCACCTCAAAGGCAACGTCTCCCAACGTCTTTGCTTTTTTTTCTCATTGTAATAACATTTCTTGCCAAAGCCTTCAATGCGTGTGCATGGCTTAATTTGTTGCGGTTCATAGCTTCAACATCAAATGCCACAAAATATTTGATGTCTTCGTTTACTGCCAATATTATGCAAGCCAAGATGTGTTGCAGTCCAGGAAACTTCCTCTACAGTTGAAACTCGTTATAAGAGACATGGATGTAAGAAATAATTGTGTGTAAGAGACACTATTCACCCACATGGATGGCCGATCTATTTTTCCCATTAATTTGACCTCTTTTATAACAGACATCAGATGTAGAAGATAGTTGGTTATAAAGGACAAGTTATCCTTGAATTTTGGTTGGCAATCTCGCTTGTAACAGACATTTTAACTTCAGATGCAGTGCCTCCTGTCACTAACTGTAGTTGCTTCCGTTGTGGAAACATAGGGGGACGACAGACGCACACAGTCGCTATTTATTATAACTTCAGCAAACACACAGTGGTTCAGTCAGCTATGAAACGACGACGAGAAGCCCTGGCAATGGAAATGCAACGTACAGAAGTAGTTAAAGCTTACCGCCATGCGTACGAGTGGGACAGTGCATGTGGGCTTCTGAGCCAGCCAAGAATACCGGGAGTGCGCAATGGGCTCTCCCAATCGCGTAGCTCCCAATCAAGAAGCATCGCAGATGTTGAGTCCTGCAAGCGGGATGAATAGCTAGAGCACACAGCGGAAGAAGGAGCTGTGCGCTCTGGCTATTCATCAGGCTTGTGAACTCGACGTCTACGATTAATCTTCCGTAAACAGTGAGAGAAGAGAAAGCTTGTAGAAGCTGTTGTAAAAAAGTAAATACAGTCATGAAGCAAACAAAGATTCAGAACGCTTTCATAAATTCTGGGGGTGAAATATAAATTTGAATGACTCTTTTGCAACAGGCTCTAGCGTACTTTTGAGCTTATTTTAGTCGTACGGTGCCCACATTGAACTAGGGGTTGATCAGTTTGTGAAAACATGGTTCCCTGCTGATGAGCGACATCTCGTATAAAAACAGAAACCATGCTCCTTGGTACGTGTCTCTTATAAAGGGGTTCAACAGTTGCATTTTGTTGGCGATTGTGTTCATTATGAAACAAAGGGCAATGATCAAACTCCATCTCAGCGAGTTTGTGGACTAACTTGGCATGCCTGCATACTAACATGCATAGTGTAGAGTGCCGCATGTCCTCAGTGATCTGTATCCAAAGCTCTGGATTTTCGTGTGATTTGCTATAGTGGGAACTGCAACTCCTTTTCTTCACTTTTTTCTCATTGCAGGTGAAAATTGTGACCCAAGCGAAATTGTTCAAGCTGGTTAGTCCACTTCAGCTGGCACCAGAATTCGGCGGCACCTTGCAGTACGACCACCTCGACTGGCTCAGCAGGCAGTTGGTTAGTGAACTCGTAATTGTTGGCAGTTTGAACATCTCCAAAAGTGCACATGTAGGCTACAACAAACACTTCTGTACTCTGGTTAGGTGCAGGCGGTGATTCACTAAATTGAATGCAGCTGTTTTTCAGTGCACATGTACTCATGTGGCTTTTAAGGGGGGACACTGCTCTTAAAACAGCTTCCTTCAATTGTTAAGTAAACTCTGAAACTTGTCAGTGTTGCTGCTCTTTTTTCCACCGATTTCAAATATGGTATTATTTTTTGAGCCAGTCAATTAGTTACCAAGATAATTAGCCACTTTTGGAGGAACAAGAGACAAAACAGTGTTAGCCGTAAAACTAACCTTTATGTTTTGCAGTACTATAAACTCTGGTGAATGCAATAATCAACGCAGTTTTTTGATGCATTGCTTGGAACTAATTTTACAGCTCATTAAACTTTAGTGGCACCAGTGGCAAGGAACCATTCTGAGTGCCCATTTCAAACACTGAGGTTTAATAAGCTGTAAAATTTAGTTCCAAGCGGCTCTGTTATTGCACTCACCAAGGTTCATAGTATTGGAAAATATAAGGATTACAGTTTTCTGACCAACACTGTTCCGGGGATTGTTCCGCCAAAAATGACTTATAATCATCTCTACTTATCTTGGTTACTAATTGACTGACTCAAAAATAACGGCATATTTGAAGTCAGGGAAAAAAAAGTAGCAAGACTGACAAGTTTCCCAGAGTTTACTTACTAATTAAAAGAAACTGTTTACCTCCATCAGAGAAGCAGCAACTGTGGCTGGGATTAAAACCGCGTCCTCGTGCTCAGCAACACTACGCCTTACCTTCTGAGCCACCATGGTTAGTGGGAAAGCGTATTGTAGGACTTTTCCCCACCCTATTCACAAATTTGTCGCCCAAGGAAAGCATATTGTGGAGTAAAATTTTTGTCCAATGGGTTGGGGGAAAAGCACAATGTAAAAACAGTACACCTTTAACTCTTTCGTGACCGCAGAAAAATGGCCGATTTTGAGGGCTTCAAGAAACTTTTTTTTCTTTTGAGCCACTGGACACATTTAGCATTGCTATCTGTGAAATTGTAGCCTGTAGATTTCTATTTAAAACACATCGCAGCAGTTTTGTGAAGGGCGTAATTACTGACAGTTTTTGGTAGATGAAAAAAAAAAATGCATAATAAAGTATACAAAAAACACAAATAGGCGATCTTACTGAGCCTAAAAATTATTTTCGTAAATTCTAAGATATACGAAATGTTCCTACGTTCCTAAGCTATGATTCAATATGTACATCATCGCTGTACATCAAGTTTTGGGTTTTTGTGGGTCCGCCAACGTAGCGGCCCTGACGGCTGTTTGACTCTGCAAAGCCACTCGGGAGTCAGTTGGTCTCTAAAATATGCATCCAAGCATGCTTGTTTGCGTTCTCACACAAAATTTTTTGCGTTCTCACACAAAAATTTATCACTGCAGTGGTGAAAACCAAGAAAAAAAAGATTTAGTGCTTTTGAGAAGCAGCGCACACCGCTTCACAGTGCTAATTTTACACGAGCGCCAGGCTATCTTGAAGGTGACAACGCGATACGGTGCAGTGCATTTGACAAGATATCCCCGCTGCACGTTGTACAGATCCTACAGATGAAAGTAATACCACATTTGTCAAATATTAGGCACGTTTTGTTACAAACACAGCGTGAAGTCAAAAACCGAACCTTCCCTGGCAGCACCTGTCAAAGTCTGAGGCTGTTGAATGGGATAGTCTTCATCAGAACTAAAATCTGAAGAAGCCACATCATTGCTGGAGTCATCACTGCTGCTGGGGTAAAAAAAATCAGCAGCAGCAATGGCCGAAGTTTCTGAAACCGTTGTCCGACTACAAAGCGCGCAGTGAAACGGGACGCCATTTTCACCCGACTCGCCGCTACCTTGGGTTCAAATTTCACTCACGACACTGTCTACCCGCGCAAAATGTAAACAAATGGCAACAAAACTGAAAAAGGGGTTTCCAATGAACACACCAGATGGCGTCAGTTGTCCAAATAGTGCCGTTTTTAGTTTTTACTGGAAGTTTGAAAATCATCGTTCACCATGAACGATGATTTTCATGGGTCACGAAAGAGTTAATGACATCCTTTATGTGATCTTCTTGCATGGTGCTTTTCCTAACCTTTGCATCCTTCTGTATGTTATGGCTATGCAGTGCCGACAGCACTGCTGTAGAACCTCGGTGATATGAATTTCTTTGGGTAGCGAAAAATATATTCGAGTTATGCAAAATTTCCATTATATTATCAAAAATGAACTAAGCCACCACAAATACTACAAAGAAAATGAGCGTTTGTTTCCTGTAAGTGCACCCGCAAAAGTCTTTGACATAATCGATGCCTTTTCCTTTACCCTGTGATCGCTGAAAGGCTTAGAAAACACACGCCAATTTCTTCAGTTGTTCGGTTAACCGCCCAATAAACAAACATTGCTGTGCAAGGCAAGTCTTTCTTTACACACATTTTTTCATCTGGTATAATCACGTTCTTGCGGCATTTTACACCTCGAGCCTGTTTTGACAGCAAACCACTTACTGCCTTGAAAGTGGCACCTCCAGTACAGTCCACAAATGCAGCTTTGGTTTCTAACATGCAGAGTTACCGTATTTTCGCGCGTATAACCCGCCCCTGCATGTAACCCGCACCCCCACTTTCTGTCGACGAATTAAAAAATATATATATATATCCCCGCGTATTGCCCACATATTTTATACATAAAAGGATGGACCAGAGCTACTACTCGAGCAACATCACGCATTTGTTTATGCAAAAGAATTTATATAGATGACCACGTAACTAGTAGTGACTTGCCGCGCACATTTTTTCAGTTGGTATATTGTTGAGCTACGGCTGCAAAGTAAGCACCGTCAATGGGATAACAGTGGCTTGGTCGCTATTACTGCTGTAGGGGCATCACGGCCCAACGTGCATTGCGGTGAAGCTGCACCAAAGGGAACACCTCGCATATAATCCGCACCTCTACTTCACCCCTGAAATTTTCACATTTTGGTGCAGGTTGTACGTGCGAAAATATGGTATGTTGTCTTTTTCGCAAGCCGTCCTCGCCATTCAAAGTCCACACTGAGCTGTGTTGAAGGCGATTAGATAGCAGAGATAACGCAGCAGCGGATGCGATAGGAAAAATGGGTCGGCAAGCAGAGGGGACGTGTTTGTAAACTAGTCTTTAGTTGAGTATTTCTGATCTAAAGAACAACTGCATTCATTATTTGAGGTTGATAAAAATGACGTACGTACACTGTGCCATTGTCATGTGAAAACGCGGCGGTTAGAGTTGCACCGTCTTCACAAAATGCCGTCAGAGCTACCAGGGTGTCATTGTAGTTGTGACCGAATACAAGATGCAACTCGATAATTTTGAAGTCACACTTTAGCACACTTCTGAGTTAGTGAGCACAATGAAACTTGTCAACATTATTGGTTATCGTGGCAAACATACATACTACGATATACACTAAAAACTTCACATTACGGCTCATTTCATAGGCATTTTCCCGCATCCCTTCTTTCCACTGAAGGGTTATGGAAATGGCGGCTAACATTATTCCTTTTAAAACTCAGATTGCTGAATACTCTGCCGTAGTGAATGAAACAAAAGTGGGCCCAATTGTAAGAGTTGTTTTAGCGGTAAAGTGGGGTGTATGTTGTTATGGAATGCAGGAATTGCACCTTAAGTCAGAGCTGTTTGCAAGACCATACTGTTGCTGTGGGAGTACTCACCGAATTATGTAATCCCTCCAACTCCTGAGTCGGTCTTAGTCCATTAGATGGAATGAACTTCGACTGAGGAATTCTTTGAATTCGTATTATTCTGAAATTTGAATCAGTTGTAATTCAACATGGTTTTTTGAGGAATCCACATTCTCAGGAAACGCTTTCAAATTTTGTTCTGTTTTTTTGGGCTGAATCTGCGCTGCTGGGCCTATCATTCAGCCCAAAAAATTCGCAAAGCATGCGAGAATGTGCTAAATGTAGTAGTTTAAATAAGTTCTTAGCCCGCTTGTCGCATGAGACCGCTCTTCTAGGCTGGCATTCACCCGCAACCCGGAGTATGACACTCCGGTCATACGACGCTTTCTCGCGGTTCCTTGAAAGTCCTATTGTCGGAGTTGCACTGTACCACAACCATGCAACGTATAAGGAGAAAGACTTTTTGAGCACAAGTGAACACCGGCCGCGTGTTGCAGCTTCGCTGGTTAACCATCTGTGCGGAGTGACCAGGCACTTTTTTGTTTTGTTTTTACCCCCTGTGCAAAAAACAGCTGCGGCAAACCAAGAATGTAATCTTGTGCCTGTTGTGAATCAGTGCGACGCATTCAATGCAGTGGGCTAGGTGAACATTTTCATCCAATGGTATGTACCGTAGAAACCTGATTACGTGATTTAAAAAAAGTAAATGCCAGAAGAATAATGCATTGCAGGGGCCAATCACGCTGGTTCAAAACAAACCTTGTTTCGACAGTCCGCTGTCGAGATTCTTGCCATCCGTTGCGGATCATGGCACACATGATCACACCAACAAGTGGGGAAGCCTAAGCCTGGCAACATAATCATGTTGGCAGTTCGCTGCCGAGTTGAAAAAAATGAACACCTGTACACTGCCCCTGTGACCGCTGCGCAACATGGCAAGAAAGGCCAGTGAGGAGAGGGGAAAGCGGTTGCGCAGAGGAGTGGGCTGGAGGGGAGAGCAACGGAAGGAGAGACGGAGAAGAAAGCTATGCCAGGGAGAAACCAATTGAGCGGGCTCAAGGTCCGTGAAACAGGCCATCAACATAGTTTCATACTAATATATACTAGAGGGAAATCGGGCGCCACTGTCTAGGGGAGCCGCGCTTCAGCGAGCGTGCCGTCATGTACCGGCAGGCACGTTCTACTTGTCCTTGGCATGGCTCCTGAACAGGCTAAGTTGGCTCAGGCTGCAATAAACAACATTGTTACTGTAGAAGGTTCATCAATTTGTTTTGTCATTATAAAATAGAACCCCCGAAAGATCAATTTGTCAGTGATTATGCAGAAGCTTCATGCACGATGAACAAGAAAAAAATGTTACCCTTTTTGGTTGATTTCGGCTTCAAGACAAAACATTACGCCCATCTTGCCGCGAGGGAACCCTGGTGTGATGCGACGCATCAGGGGGTTCAATTGGTGTTTTCGTTGGGTTGATTCTCTAAATCGCGTGA
Organism: Haemaphysalis longicornis; assembly: GCA_013339765.2. NCBI lineage: Eukaryota > Metazoa > Arthropoda > Arachnida > Ixodida > Ixodidae > Haemaphysalis > Haemaphysalis longicornis. The sequence continues at coordinate 155,160,857 of CM023453.1, read as the reverse complement.
AAGCGTGTTGTGAACGCGTATGATGCATTTCCATCACATGCGGGTGTTCCTATACGTGGCACGATGGGCGTAATTGTTGTGTCACACCACTCACTGAAGGGACCGTCGCTTCCATCACGTCTTCATCGGAAGAATCAAGTCAAGCACGAAGTAGTCAAGCGAGGTCACGTCAAGTGCAGAGAGCGAGTGCTTGACTGAACCACCGCAGCGCGATACCCGCTTTATATTCACAGCGCTTGAAGGAGAGGATACAACGGAGGAGAGTCGCACATGCGCGCACTTGCGCGCCGCCGGAGCAGTTGTTAATGCAGCATTACGCAGCAAAGCGCGCCCAAACAAGCACGCCAGCTGTGGTATGCTAATGAGCCGAGTGAGAGTGTTGCACACAGTTGTGGGAGAGAAGAACGGAGGAGGGATGCGGACAGACGCCGCGACGACGACGAGGAGCAAAAGATGCGTCGCATCTAAAAAGAAGCCATATGGCTAGCCAAGCCGAGTAGGCAAGGAACGTCGCTAGTGGCAATGGCGCGCCCACGGCGGCCCACGACTGCAGCGACAGATTTCTCTATAGTGTATGAAACTCTATGGCCAGCAGTACTTTAATTTCATCCGCTGATCAGTCGCGTGCTTCACTTGGGCCGTCGGGTAACGCAGGTCAGGCATGAAATCGCGTCAGATAACCGAGGTTAATAATGCATTGTATGTGCTCGACTTTTCCGTTGTAAGACCTGGGTTCACGGAAAAACACTGGGGGGCATTTTAACCAGGGTTCCACATTATATTGCTACTCGACCAGATTTAGGGGAAATCCCCAAGGTGGAGTAAGTTTCTGCGAAAGGAAAGTTTCACATCCACCTCAATGCAGCCATACGGCTGCAAAGGAAAGCTATACAAGAAAAGTTCGCCCTGTTAGCTCAGTGGTAGAGCGACTGCTCGGGTAAGCGGTGGTCTGGGTTCGAATCTGGACCAGGACGAATTTTTCTTCAACTGCGAAGTTTTTGAGAAAGCTGTATAGCTTTCCTTTGTAGCCGTATGGCTGCATTTAGGTAGATGTCAAACTTTCCTTCACAGAAACTTACTCCACCTGGGGGATTTCCCCTAAATCTGGTCGATTAACACCTGTCCTTCACTTCGAGTTGTTGATCAATTCGCTTTCGCGCTACTAACGACTAGCCTCCTGGTCAGCTCACTTGGTAGAGCGACTGCTCAGTTAAAGGTGTTGTGCCACCAAATTTGTTGCTTGTGCATTCTTTGTTGCAAACGTTTTATAATTCGTTAGAAAGCATGATACATGCTCTCACATGCACATATTCTGAGTAAAAAATTTATTATCGCACGATTCATGTGAACAGGATTCGGTTTCGGTTTCTGGGCGCCGATTCAAGCAGTGACGTCACAGTGTTGCGAGGAGGCTCTGCCACGTGTGTCTACCATGCGGCGCTGCGGTACGTTGCGACTTTACTGCGGCGTCTGCTCCCCCACATACGTGCTTCACCACGGAAGTAAACACGCCGACTCGTCACGTCAAGCCGCGACAGCTCCGACGCGAATTCTTTGTCTGCATCCTCGGATGCAGACAAATGAAAACCATGGATATGCAAACCATAAAAATGCTAAAAAAACGCAAAAAAAAAAAAAAAAAGAAGTTGCCCCCGCCGCGAATCGAACCCGCAATGTTGACCGGGCGGGGGGAACGCGCGAGACCACTGAGCCAGCGAACAAACGGTTTCACACAGCGATATAGCCGGTGTACTAGATGGAGGCCCATCCTTGCAGTTGTACGTCGGTGTTTACTAGCTAGTTTACAGAATTCCTGGCTTGTAAACTCAAATTTCTTAAATAGCGCTTGCGCAGCAAGGTTTCCGCGAAGCCCCCGCGACAGCTTATCGCCATCAACTCTGCTCTTCTGCGAAACGCTCGCAAAAAATAAGTGTGCCCGGCTGCGACTGCGATTTTGCACTGAAGGGATAGTGCTTGCCGTACCTTGTGTTTTACGTTTTACGTTGAAAACCTTTGCCGATACTGATCTCTTATTACCCAAGTTACCCTACGTAACTGTTCTTCTGCACGAAACTGACCTTATATTTTCTACATACGAGCCGATCGCACACGCATTCCGGGGTAGCGGCGTCGCCGAGAGCACGGCCGAAGCATCGAACGCCAAAATACGGAATCGCATTAGCGCTAGTGTTGAGTTGTATGGGCTTCATGGAACTTACTGAGTTTATTACCCCAGAAACTAACAAAATAGAGCCGCGTTCATTGCGGCACGAATGTTGTCGGGGCGCAGTTTTCGCTTTTCTCGGTCGATTGACGACGCGTCGTGCGACCAGTCAGGCGACCAGGTTTCTGTTGGCGTCTTCGGTCGGCGAGTCAGTCACACTACGGCGACTTTCCATCGCGATCGTGTTTGTGTCGCCGTCGGCGTAGTGGGACAACGCGGTCTGGCAATTCGGCAGTTAGGCCCGTAGCTTTGGCGACTCGTCGGCGTCGCGTCGGCGTCGCCTTCGTATCGGCATAGTGTGTCGATAGACCAGCGACCAACTGTGGGTAACTGAGTTCACGTTGACGTCGCTCGAGTCGCTAACGTTGTATGACGTCACAAACTTTGCTGTGGCTGGCAATTCACTGACGTCATGGTTAGTGGCGCTAGCGATGGGTCCCGATTTCCAGAAGAGCATTTAGGTAATTTTTAGAAGCGAATTAAAATATATATTAAGCGCTTGCTATACCCAGCACTTCGTGTTGAGGGTCGTTGCATGCAGAGGAAGCCTACAGCAGGCTTTTTACAGAGTTAAAATTTGGTGGCACAACACCTTTAAGCAGTGGTCCCGGGTTCGAATCCTGGACCAGGACAAATTTTTCTTCAACTGCGAAGTTTTTGAGAAAGCTGTATAGCTTTCTTTTGTAGCCGTATGGCTGCATTGAGGTGGATGTGAAGCTTTCCTTCGCAGTATATATTGCTGTATTGGCGCCATCAAAATTCTGCCATTGTTGTAGTATTTATTTAGAATTCACTACAACTGCTCTCATACCTTGGCATACCTTTAGGTTGGGGGTAACAAAAATCGTGTTCGTTGTAGGGTTAGCTTTCGAAATGCCCAACTCTTGCAAGAACAAAATTTTAAGCCCTTTGCATGTCGGGGAATGCCTGCTAAAGCATTTTTTTTTTATTGTTGTTGCCAAAGGAAAAGTCTTTAAGCTCATGTGCATGCCCGCACTGTCGTAAAAGGTTTAACAAAGGCCCAGTTGAATGTTCATCAACCACCCTGTCCCCAGGTTAGGCTACTTTCGATAGAATCTCTTCACAGTGCCACAGTGCAGTTAATGGCAGTGTTTATCTGCACTTGAGTCTTTATAACGGAACTCTGGGCTTTATTGAACCTTGGTCTCAAGAAAAGGTGGGTTGTAAAACGTGTATAACCTTCAACAGCACCTGACTGCATTTAATTAATGACGTTGCACTTCAGGAATGGTACGGCAGCCAGTCAAGAGCTCCCCTTTCATTTTAGGAGAAAAACTGCACGGAAGGAAAAGAGGGAATATTATGACAGACAGGGTGTGTACAGATGGTCTCTCAAGCTGTCGTGCTATTCAGTCCCGCCCTTTATGCACAGTTTTTCTTCTTGAAATGCAAACACATACTATCCCAATAACAAGCTGTAGTTTAGAAAGCCTCTCACACTTTGGTGCAATGCCGCAAACCGACACTTTGCCCGTTCCCCCCCCGCTTGTGGTGCACCTTGCCACTTGCAGCTGTGGAGAAGTACGTGAGGAAGTGCAGCTCCTGGTGAAGCACACGGACGGGGGCACTGAGTGCCTGCGTAGCAGCAGCAGCAGCCAGCCGGGCTCGGCCCATTCCCCTCGCATTCCCTTCGAGATGGCCCCCACCATGGTGGAGGTGATCGCTCCCGCACCATCCAGAGCGGTACATGTCGTTGTGAACCCTCGGCCCTTTGCTGCACAGGGGTGTGCATGTGTGTGCTGAACGTTCTTTTGACTGGCATGGAAACAAAATCGGAGCAGCAAAATCACATTGCCATGTTGCAAAAAAATTATGCAGAGTTTTAAGGACCAAGTAGAGCCACACGGCATTCTGTCGTCGTGGCGTCCCACAGTGGCTTTGAAAACAACAGTGGTTTATTAGTCATTCAGCGTTCGAAACCGCTGGCGCCGGTCATTCAATCGCCCATTGTTTATCGCAAAGAGAACTGCAGGTACACTTGAGGCAAAATACGTAATTAAACCGGCAGCGCCCGCGTTCATTTAGTCCGGAATGCTCGTTGGGTTGTCTTTTACGATAGTAAGCAAAAAAAAAGTGGCACTGCACTGCCGGCACGTGCGGGGGAGGAAAAGCAAGCACAAAAGAACAGAACTCCCGCTGGCCGCAATTTCAGGCAGGGGGGCGCGCGAGCACTGCGAAGGTGGGAAATTTGAATTGCATTGGGTGGTAGCAGTGAGCAGATAACAGGTGCCACAGCCCATTATGGCGAATCACTGCTCTTCACTTCCAACAGCTTTCACATTGAGTGGAGCGGCTTTAATTTTTTGTAGTAATCGGGCGTATTAAAATGAACTTGTGCGATGAAATAAACTATGAGAAAAAGCACTAACGTCGAAGGAGCAGTCAAGAAGTGACATGCATAGTTGAGCGTTCACAAATGGAATGCCACGGAGTTTGCAGTGCATGCATTTATATGAGAACATAGTCTTTTCCAGAAACATCCAATCAGTTCAGAGAACATTGTTGATCGAACAAGAGGGAATCATCTAGAGCAATTTGAAAAGGTTGCACTCTTTTTTATCAACAAGGTTGTCGGCATTGCACATGACAGCAGGAGCGAATGTACGCCTAGGAACACAGAATAAGATAGCCAGACATAACCACACACTAGTAACAAAAAGACGAATCCCGAGGCATGATTTGCGGCATAATAGAGGTATGCAGGCACCTTTCTTTTGGTTTGTGATTGTGTGTAGCATATGTAGCAACACAATGCTTCGTAGGGTTGCATTTTTAGCAGCTTGATTGAACTCGATATAACGGAAAGTCCCACTTGCAGGCGAAGACGTGATTAAGTCGCGAATTACCTTAAATTGAGCTTCTATAATTCGATGGAGTGAGGCTAGGAAACAGAAAAGGCTTTTCCTTACATTGGAGTGTTTTGTTCAGTCAGGGTCTATTGTGTTGGGGCTGCATGTGAAGCTACACAAAAAGACCGAAAAAAAAAAAAAAAAAAGTAACGTAAGATGTGGTGGGGTAAAACAGAGTATCAAATGAAGACGAGAGATAAGCATTTTTCTGTCTATATTTCTTCATACGTGTTCTTTTTGCTTTTTTCTTTACTTGTCTGTTATTGTGGGGTGCTGACTATGTCGCCCATTTTGATAAAAAAAGTGTATTTTGCACAGTGACGGTGAGGAAAGTTGATGGACATGTGCAGTTTTTCATTCTGATTGTAGATGTAAAATTGGTTTTTGTGCGAAATGACTATGTTAACATTTATTTTCATTTTTATATTTGATTTTTTGACATCTTTTCTGAAAAAATTGCTGAGGGATGAAGCTAAACAAGGTACAGTGAACCGTGCGGCAAATCAAGGAGTGCAATAGACCACCATTATCATTCTATCTGGTCTGTAGCAGAAGTTAACGACCGTGTGAAGTTCGAGCTTTGGAAGGCAAAGCCTGTTTTTCTGGTTCCCGCCTTGGAAGCTCAAACTTCAAACTGTCATAACTTCTGCTACAGACCACATAGAATGATAATGGTCGGTCTTATTGCACTCCTTGATTTGCGCCAGGTTCACTGGCACCTTGCTTAGCTGCATCCCACCAGCAGTTTTTTCACAAAAGCTATAAAAAAAATCAAATATAAGAATGGGAATAAATTTGAATGTAGCCATTTTGCACAAAAACAAATTTTATATCTGCAATGAAAATGAAAAACTACATACGTCCCTCAATTTTCATCATCACTGAAAAAGTACACTTATTGATCACAGACCCATGTGCCCCCCCAACTCAGATGTAGGTACCTCTTGAACATCATTCAGCTCCTATGGAGACAGTAGCAGTGGCTTTACTTATTTGGCACTACATTGAGAGGACCTGACCTCTTTTCTTGGGGTGTGGCTACGGCAATAAACTGTGTGCAGGCCAAAGGCTGCTGGACAGCCTTCAAGTTGACGTGGAGTTTGGCTTCAAGTCTCACTGCGGCCAACGGATGGCGAAGGAGAGGGCCAATGCATACCGCAAGGTAAAGCTTTGGCATTGGTTTTTCACTTCCTTTCTCTCGAGTATGATTTTGTAGCAAGCGCAAAGGTGTTCTCAGCAGTCTGTCGTTAGTGTAGGTCTGCGCTTTTTTTCTTTCTACGGAGGACTTGTGTGCGTTTGGGCTTCAGGGCCCCTTTAATTCTTCAGTGACCACGCCCATAGGCCATCGTTCACGGGTGAACGATGATTTTCAAATCTACTGCAAAAACTAAAAACGGCACTTTCCAGACAGCTGACGCCATCTGGACGGGTTCATGGAAGCGCCCTTTTTTTGGTTTTCGTTGCCCGTTGTTTACATTTCGCATAAGTAGAACGTCGCGAGTGAAATTTGAACCCAGGGTAGCGGCGAGGTTGGGCGAAAATGGCGTCCTGTTTCACTGCGCGCTCTGCAAAGGCGGACAGCACTTCCTGGGACTTCGGCCACTGGTGCTGCTCTTTTTTTTTTTTTTTTTTTTTTTAACCCCAGCAGCAGTGATGACTCCAGCAACAGATGGATTTTCAGATTATAGTTCTGATGAAGGCTCTCCCATTCAATGCCCTCAGACTTAGACAGGTGCTACCAGCGAAGGTTCGCTTTTGACTTCGCGCTGTATTTATGAACAAAACGTGCCTAATATCTGACGACTGTGGTATTACTTTCATGTGTAGGGTCTGGACAATGTGCAGCAGGGATATTTTGCCAAATGCACCGCATCGTATCGCGTTATCACATTCAAGATAGCCTGGCACTCGTGTAAAATTAGCGCAGAGGAGTGACGCGTGCTGCTTCTCAAGAGCACTAAACTTTTTTTTCTTATCACTGCAGTGATAAGGATTTTGTGTCAGAACACAAACAAGCATGCTTGGATGCATATTTTAGAGAGACCTGACTGTCTCTCGGCGTGGCTTTGCAGAGTGGCACAGCTGTCAGGGCTGTTAGGTTGGGGGCCTGCAAAATCCACAACTTGGTGGGACAGCCTTGATGTATATGTTGAATCATAGCTTTGAAATGTAGGAACATTTTGCATATCTTAGAATTCCTAAAATAATTTTTAGGCTCAGTAAAATCGGCTATTTGTGTTTTGTGTACTTTTTGTGCAGTTTTTCTTCTTGTTTTATTGACCAATAAATTGTCCAAATTACTCCTTCCACAAAACTGCTGCTATGTGTTTGAAAGAGAAATCTTTAGGCTACAATTCCATGGCATAGCAATTGCTAAATGTGTCCAGTAGGTCAATGAAAAAAAAAACAAGAAGTTTTCTGGAAGTACTCAAAATATGCCATTTTTGCGTGGTCACGAAAAGAGTTAATGGACTTCTCAATTCACAACACCACACTGAGCTTGGCTGTGAACTGTGTTGCATTGAGATGGAGTCATCCAGAACTTCGAAGTAATGAGTCTGGAATTACCAACTTGGCTTTTTAACTAACGACACCTTTGGCGGGATAGCATCAGCGTAGTTTCTGGTTCACTTTCAGTAGCTGAAATTTATTTCAGCAGCTGTAAGCTAATGTGGAGCGTGTTGGTGCATGGAACCCTGGTGTGGAGCAACTGCCACTTGCGCATGCTATCAGATAAGGATGCGTCGCGTAGCGCCTCAATTTGCACCTTCCCACAGGTGAAGACCGCCTTGGAGTGTGCACTGGATCTTCAGCGCTCCTTCCAAGAAGAGTGGGCCAAGGAACTGGAGGTGCTGAAGAGTGCCCAGCTTCTCGAAGGATTCTTCTCCGAAGTGGACACGGTGAGTACCTGGGATTCTGGTCCTCCGTCTCAGCTTTTAATTCATTGCGGTTGCGGAAGCACCGAAGGGAAAAAAAAAATTTACCGTCCTTTCCTAAAGGAAGTTCAGATAAGCGCGAGTGTAAAAGCTTTCTCGCATCAAAAGTGCGTTCATCCTTCGCTAAAACTGCATTGTCCCTTTAATAAGAGTGTTGAGGCAGGCAACATTACCTTGGGGTTTAGGTACATCAGTCATACTCGTATGATAAAAACCTCTTAAACAACGATTCGTACAGTAACTTCAAAAAGCTTAAGGACTTCCCTGCGTTGTTCGTATACTTGTCGTGTTGGCACCAGGTTTTGTCTCCATGAGTTGGGGTGGTCTGTTCGCTCTAGGATACTGTTTTATAAGAAACGCGCTTTTTAGCCTTAACTGTTTCACCTCCAATGAGCGTTTCAATGCTTTCCGGGAGCAGCAAGGCTTAAGAAATATGCAGAGATAAACCACGCATCTGCTGTGTGCATTTTTATCAACCTGCAAGGCTTGAGAGGCAGCAAAGTCGGAACCGCGCTCACTGGGCAAAACAACCTTATCAGCCATTCACACTGTCGGCTGCGAGAAAGAGGTACTTGACCTGCCTGGCTGCTTAGGCTTGCGTCCATTGTCTGGCACTAAAGGGATCTTTTTTATGGGCACTTGCACGCCTTTGCGAAGCCACGTAAACATGCATGTTTGGCATTAATCTGCTACTAACTAGAATTAGGAAACAAAAAAGAATCAGCTGAAGCTGAAACTTAGTTATGCTTTTGTAACTTCAGTATGCTTTCGTAAACCTACTGTAAGTTCTGAAAGAACGCGAACCCAGGGTACAGAGATATGAAGTGAAAAATACGGGGTGGGCGATCTTTCGGATCAGGTGCAAAAAACTAGAAGCAAGTGGCCTTGTTTGTTTGTGTTCTCACACAAAATCGTTATCACTGCAGCAGTAAAAAAAAGAAAGAAAAATAGATTACCACTCTTGAGAAGCAGTGCACGTCGCTACACAGCGCTAATTTTACACGAGTGCCAGGCTATCTTAAAGGTAATAATGCGATACGGCGAGGTGCATTTGGCAAAATAAACCCACTGCACATTGTCCAGACTCTACACATGGAAGTAATAGTACCGCAGTCGTCGAATATTAGGCACGTTTTGTTTACAAACACAGCGTCAAAAACGAACCTTCCCTGGCAGAACCTGTTGAAGTCTGAGGCTGTTAAATGAGAGATTCTTCATCAGAACTAAAATCTGAAGAATTCACATCTTTGCTGGAGTCATCACTGTTGCTGGGGTAAAAAAAATCAGCAGCAGCAGTGGCCGAAGTCTGAAACCACTGTCCGCCTTTGTAGAGCGCGCAGTGAAACAGGACGCCATTTTTGCCCAACTTGCCGCTACCTTGGGTTCAAATTTCACTCACGATGCAATCTACCCACGCGAAATTTAAACAGACGGCAATGAGACTGAAAAAGGGGTTCCAATGAACACGCCAGATGGCGTCAGTTGTCTGAATAGCGCCGTTTTTAGTTTTTGCGAGATGTTTGAAAATCATTGTTCACCCGTGAATGATGGCCTAAACATTCGGATATTTACTAATAATAAATTGCAGCATATAAGGTTGTCCTCACTGTTTCTTACCACAAAAAAAAGGACTTTTTGTTTTTTGTCGGTTTCAATACAAAAAAAATCTTCTGCAAGAAGTACTTGTTTGAAAATGTAATGGGGGCATACCAAAATGAAAGCTACATAAATGTTTCCTGTTAAATGGTATGATTTTTAATAGAGTAAACAATTTGAAACAAGTTTAAGTTGCCAAATACAAATTTCAGCTCAAATTTTACTTCAAAGTGTTACAAAGATGTCCTTAGACCAACATAAAATAAATTTCTAAACAATTCTTAAGTATACATGGTTGTTCCAAACAGTTTCAGCAAAAAATTTGTACGGTCTCCCACATAGCAATTATCAGATTAATGCATAAGAGCCTTTCTAGGAGCCTATTAGCGTACACCTCTATGTATGCCTGCCTTGGATGCCCTAGACCCTTAGGCCTTGTAATTAAAGAATTGGCCTTTTAGTTGAGTGGCCCATGCTTACCTGCGGAGCACATCATGTTGCATTACGGACGGGAGAGATATTTTTGGCGGGAGCCGCCTAAAAATGCTTCCGCATTAAAAATAATTTCCTGGCCTTAACAGTTTGTTAGCTACTAAAAAATCGCCTAAAGCCATTTCTCGTGCAAGATGCTTATCTTTCCTTCCAAGGTAGCAAAGATAAGTATGCCCAGATGATGTAGAATGTTTATGAATTAAAGAGCAATAGGGACATTGATAGAACAGCCAAACTGGTCACTCAGGCGAGTAAACTAGGCAAATGGTGGAAGCTAAACTAACTGAGTAGCTGCCACCAATGTTCCCAGCTGGTTTCTTTCATCATCTCCGTCATCATCACCATCACTTTCGGAACTGAAGTCTGACGATCCAGCATCATCCATGGTGTCACATAGCATGGGCATGAAGAAAGAATGCTAGTTTATTGAAACATCGCCATAACTTGGGCAACACCGACCCTACAGATGGAGAGATAAAAGACACTCACAATATCCTTCGTGGCTGCCAGGTGGCGGGCGGCCACACGTCACAAGGCTCGTTAAAATCTTGTTGCCACCAGAAACAGCAGCGATAGTCACAATACACAACACACGGAGTCACTGATAGTAGTGTCATTGTCAAAATTGACTGCACATGCGTGAGACTCTCGATGTCTGTGGCATGAGGGCATGTAGCATGCATGGTGGCAGCCATCTTTCTTTGACACTCCTCTTTAAACACTCCTGAAAACACTCCTGTTTTCTTCAGGGGTGTTTAAAAATCGATGCCATGCAGTAGAAAAATTCACAGTACGGAGCACAAAACTGTGGTGTCCAAACTACAAACCAGATCGCACAATGTTCCTGAAAGCACTGCAGGTGTTGAAATTGGCCCTTGATTTTGTCGTTAGCAGGCTAATGAGTCCCAATGGATGCACTAGCAAAAGAGTTAATACCAAGCGCTGGCCAGCATGGCAGTTCTATGTTGCACCACCAAGGGCAGATGCTCATTTAATATTTCAGGGCTTAAGGGGACACGCGGGTCGAAAAAACGCGATTTTTTCGAAATATACCGATTTTTTGTTTTCCCTTGCATTAGCATCTTTGACTATCCTTCTTTCATGGGTAAAAAAATGAAAACGAAATACGAACGAGAACTTAGTGAAAATGTGTCTGAATGACTCGCGGTGACCCAAAAATCGCGCAATCAAGCCAAATTTCGGCCAGGTTTGAGAATTTATTCCGCACGGCAGCGTGGCTCGCCGCCATTTTGGTCACTTGAGAGAGGTAGATCAAGCCTTCTTCTCTCGACTGAGCCGCTCGCCAGCTTCGTATCTCCGCGTAAAAAAAATTAAAAAAATGTTTCTTCCCGCTTGTTTTGCGAGCTCCCACTGGGCATTTAAATCACGTGACGCGAAAGCGGGACCGCCATTGGCTCTTGCCGCTTGTGAGCCGCCATCGCCCGCACCGTTCCGTTCGCTACTTCGCGCTATCTTTTCTATTTCCTTATCGTGTGTTTTAATCGTGAACGGTGAGGAGAAGCGTGACTTTTGTCGCCGGAAGCAGCGTACTTCATGCCGGTACAAAGGAAAGCGCAAGCGGCGCAGCATTGTGACGACCACGGCCAATGCCGGCACGACCGGCACCGTGAGGCCTAACGGCGCCGGGCCTTCAAGCGTTGCAAGCGCGGCTCTACCAGGCGGGGCTGATTTTATCAGCGAAGATATCGGCTTATAAGCGCATCGGAGAAGAAGTCGGCAGCCTTCCAAGGTGAGGAGACAGCCAGCCACGGGAGCGGTGCAGTTATCTGTGAAGTCCGCGCTCTGACTGACCTTGAGTGGCACCGTGTGCGCGACGTGCGAGAAGTGCGAACTCGTCGTAGTTGAGGTTGCGAACAAGCGGAAGGGCCTCGCATCGGTACTGGAACTGAAGTGCAAAAACGAGAAGTGCCCTGCGGGAGTGGCTGCGGGAGGGATTTCTTCTGTTTACTCGTAGCAGCGCGCTGCCGCCGTCGGTCGCGGAGGCCGCAAACCGGAACTCTGCAGGGGAAGTCCCCGTGATAGTTTCGCCGTCAATGTGAAAGCGGTACTCGCTGCACGCGCGGTTGGCATCGGACACGATCAGCTGTGCAGGTTTTGTGCCATTCTTGGTCTACCAAAACCACAGCATCAAAAGACGTTCTACAACACTGCCAAGAAAGTTCATGTTGCGGCCACAAAAGGCGTCTCTGACAACCTTGCTGAAGCAAGGCAAGTAACTGCGTTGCAAGCTGGTCAGACTGACCTCAGTGTGATTTTTGATGGTACTTGGCAGAAGCAAAGACACGAGCCACAACAGTGTTGGCACTGCCATTTCTCTTGACACTGGTCTCTGCCTGGATTTTGAGGTGCTGTCAAACTACTTGTACTTGTAGCCGCCACCAAAAGCTTGATGAGCAAGAGGAGGAAGTGTGGCAAGCCTTTCATGCCTCTTGTGTGTGAAAAAAATGACTGCTCATCCCATGCCATGGAGACGGAAGCAGCACTGCGCATCTGGCACAGGACGCTATTGTACAACCTGCAGTTCACTGTAGTGGAGACTGCCACTGCCCTCGCAGGGTTGTGGTTCAACAGGGGCCACACTAGCTTTGAGCAAGTTCTCCAAGAACTGGGAATCTTCCCTTCAGAAGAACTGGTCAGACTAAGCAATGCAAGTGACCAGCGGAGGATCAGGCAGATGTGTGCCAAGCTGACTGCTAAGGCTAGCCCCATTGCCACAGCCTGGTGAAACGGTCCCATACCAAGGACTACCCCAGAAAAAACCGTGAGGGTGCAACTTATGCAGCAGGAGCATTCTAGTTTTAGTACCTCAATGTGGACATTTCAGACTGTATCCCCACCAAATTTCATGTTGTTCGAGCAAGAATTTCTGAATCTGCCAAAGAAATAAACTTTCAATTGCGTTTTTCTCAGCTTGTTGTTTTTGTCCGTTTTCGAGTTTGTGCACACTTATTTTCCCACTTAAAGTTGTCGTATCAGGATGAAATTTTGCACAGATGTTCATTATAACACGTAGAGTGCACAAATCTTGTTCATTATGCAATTTGTGTCCTTAGATATTTCTGACGGTCATAAAACAAAATATACAGAACAAAAAAAGGCAACTACCAGTCATTTTTTTTTCGTGGTGAGGAAAATGATGATGAGGCTTTTTCAGGTAGATTTGTGCACTCTGCAGTTCATAAGGAACCACCTAGGCTATTTTAAAAGTTTCAGAAAAAATTTTTACTATAAAAAAAGTGTGCACAAAAAGCCATTTTTCTGAAAGTCATGCTGCGTAACATTTTATCCGGAGCAGCTATTCAAAATCTGATTACATATATGACCAGAGGAGCTCAATCTCTACAAGCTGTGAAAATTTCAGCCTCCTAACTTCATTATTAAAAAAAAAGTTGTTTGGAGGAGCACGTCCCCTTAATCAGTGAGTGACACTTTTAATTGACTGCCACCATCGTTGTTCTGTGCAATAATCTGGCAGCTTTTGCATAGGCCTTTTGTGAGCAAATGTATTCACCACCTGCAGCATATCAGCTTGGTGTTCCACATCAGGAAGATGGTGAACTGATGAATGTATGCTTGCAAGTTCAATTTTTCAGTTAAAAAAAGTCACCCTTAAGCAGAGGTTTTTTTGTTAGGGGCCCGGGCTGTGTGGGGTGTTGCTGTTGCATTCTTTAAGGCTTGTCAAGCATCTTTTGGCCAACACTAATTGGCATGTTCTACTGCGGTGGGAGAGATTTTGTCCCTGAATCGATTTGTTAGATGCAGCTTTCGATTTTACACCGCTTCTTGTTTTTTCCCCTCCACTGCAGCTCATCAGTTTGACCACGAACGAACAAAACACCCTGAGGCATTCGCAGGCCTATTTTGACCTGGAACGAGCCAACGCCACAGCCATGGTAAGTTTGTGTGGAGCATTTTAATCGGGGAGAGGGGCCCAGTAGTATGTATAGTTGCTTTCATCTAAAGTGGTTTGGGCATGTCTTATTAGACGTTGTTGGTTTATGTTGAACTTGTGCTGTGCCAGAATGTAAAAGGGCCTGCTAAAAAAGAATTTGCAACAAAAAGAATAAGGGAAGAAATAAAAATAGAGAGATATATTCATCCTCGATAGTGCTTGTTGAGAAGATAAACTTCCGAAGGGTGTTTTCACAAGATATAGTACAGGCGTGTCCGGTCGACATCTTTAATTTTGTGAAAAATTTTATATATGGCTCCTTGTGCACAAGGGGAAAAAACACATCTGGAATTATTTTGTAGAAAAAGATTTTTTCCTTCCTCAAAAAAATTCCCAAAGTCAGGTCAGGTCACTGGCGCGTTTAGCGAAATTTCACACTGCTACGCCTGTAAAACAAAAACTACTGCAGCTATCGCCGTAGTTTTTTAATATGTGAATACTTTGCATGTGCTCAAATGATTTAAACTATTCGTGCTTGGCGTGCAGAGAGAATTAAAAAAAATAAAATTCCGGAATGAGAAAAATTTTTGAAATTGCCCAAATGTTGGGCCTTTTTTCTCTACATCTACACATGCTAGGTAGTTTGAAACTCTTAGTTTTGACTCTTCTGTTCTTGTTCAGTCGTTGCGCCAATTTTAGTTAATGTGGTCAAGACGGTTCAGTGTATTCTGAAAGCCAAATAAAAAAAAGGCCATCTTCGATTTTTGTCAAACTTTCACAGCCCAAAGCCAAGGTTGCTCTCTATCACCTACATCAAAAAAATGTTGCACTATTTTAGTTGTTTTGCATCTACAAAGCGCCAAATATGGCCTTGTTAAAAGCATTGCGGTGACATACTCAGGTGGTTTCTAAGAAGCTTATGACCACAATGTAGGGAGAGAAATGGCACTTACAAAGAGAAAATAATTATAGAAACATTGCAGTGAGCATGCTTTGCTGAAATTAAGTAGTATGAACAAAGTACCCAGCATTTTAACAAGTTGTAGAAAAGCACCCCAAGTGGATCGTTCAAGCTTGTGCACTCGCTCTTCTGGATGCATCTCTTCATGCACTGCTCACTGCATTTGTGTGCATGCTGCGTAGGCCCACTCGCATATACAGAGATGGTAAGATGAGATCCAGACCTCTCAGGAGTGACCGGGGAGCTTAGGCTATGCCCCAGCTGGGTCTAACTTGCAGCGTCGAGGGAAGCGTGTGGGCCCGGTTTGGGCCTGGTTTGAAGCTTGGGCCTGGGAGGCAAAACCGGTTTTTCTGGTTGCCACCAGTTTCAGCCCTAACTTCAAACGGTCGTAACTTCTGCTGCATACCAGATAGAAGGATAATGTTCATCTTATGGCACTCCTTGATTTGTGCACAGTTCACTGGAACCTTGTTCAGCCGCATCCCTCCAGCAGTTTTTTTTACAAAGGCTGTCAAAAAATCAAATATGAAAATGGGAATAAATTTAAATGTAGTCATCTTACGCAAAAACAAATTTTATATCTGCAATCAGAACGAAAAACTACATAGGCCCCCCACTTTTCATAACTACAACTGCAAAAATAAAAATTTTGATCAGTAGGGGTCAGAAGTCAATGTCTTCGGTTCAATGGATTTGGATAGGCTGCTGCTGATGATGATGAGATCTTATAGTGCCTTTGTGCAACGACGGATCCCTCGAATGACCTGCCGCTCTCTTGCTGCTTGTGCCAGGAGATCTTTGCACGCTACTCGAAGCTGCGCCAGTGGTCGGCCAGCCTGTGCCGAGACGTGCCCTCCGAAGCGGACAACATCTGCGCGGCCATGAACCGTCTGGACTTGGCCTGCGAGGGCCTCACCTCCCAGTTCCGAGGTCGTAGGGAGGGGCTGTCGCCAACCCTCGAACACGAGCTCCAACAGGTATGCTGGGCATGCTGGAATAGTCTGCGTGCCCTGATGTTGTTTTGAGGCAAACGCCTTAACACTTCCATCACCGCGGAAAAATGGCCGATTTTGAGTGCTTCCAGAGAACTTTTTTTTTTCTCTTCAGCTACTGGGCACATTTAACATGGCTATGCATGATATTGTAGCTTATAGATTGCTCTTTCAAACACATAACAGCAGCTGTGGGAAAGATGTAATTATTGAGAGTATTGGTCAACGAAGCAAAAAGAAATGCACAAAAAAATTATACACAATTTACTGAGGCAAAAACTTGTTTTAGGAATTCTAAGATATGCTAAATGTTTCTACGTTCCTAAGCTATGACTCAATGTGTACATCAACGCTGTACACAAAGTTCTGGGTTTTTGCGGGCCCACCAACCTAACGGCCCTGACGGCTGTGCCACCCTGCAAAGTCACTCGAGAGTCAGTCGGTCTCTCTAAAATATGCATTCAAGCATGCTTGTTTGTGTTTTCACACAAAATCATTATCACTGCAGTGGTAAAGCAACAAGAAAAAAATTTAGCGTTCTTGAGAAGCAGCGCGCTTTGCTCCACAGCGCTAATTTTACACGAGTGCCAGACTATCTTGAAGGTGATAACACGATACGACATGGTGCATTTGGCAAAATATCCCTGCTGCACGTTGTCCAGACCCTACAAATGAAAGTAACACTGCAGTCGTCGGATATTAGGCATTTTTTGTTTATAAATAAAACGCGAAGTCAAAAACACACTTTCCTTGGCAGCATCTGCCGAAGTCTGAGGTTGTTGAATGGTATAGTCTTCATCAGAACTAAAATCTGAAGAATCCACATCGTTGCTGGAGTCGTCACTGCTGCTGGGGTAAAAAAAAATCAGCAGCAGCAGTTGCCGAAGTCCCTGAAATCGCTGTCCGCCTTTGCAGAGCGCGCAGTGAAACAGGGCGCCATTTTCGCCCAGCTCGCCCCCTACCCACGTGAAATGTAAACAAACCTCAACGAAACTGAGAAAGGAGTTTCCAATGAACATGCCAGATGGCGTCAGTTGTCCGAATAGTGCCGTTTTTAGTTTTTGCGGGATGTTTGAAAATCATTGTTCACCCGTGAACGATGGCCTATGGCGCGGTTGCGAAAGAGTTAAAGGGGCCATGAAGTCATAATGCAACTTTTTTCTGTTTGAAAGAGCTAGCCTCTGGGAGCTCACTCAGCTCCACTGCAGCCTGAAAGAAGTTTCTTACACTGAAAAAACTCGGGAAATATAGGAAAACTTTCCAATTTTGCACTACAGCGACGTAACGTGGGCTGGAGTGGCCTGATGTGGGCCAGAACTAAGAACATGGTCATCAGCATGTTTAACTGCACGTTAGCATTCAAGTGGTACAGTAGAAGCTCATTACAAGAGACGCTGTTACGAGAGACACTTGGTTACAAGAGACGTTTGAACGAAAGTGGTTCGGTTTGTTTCCCTATGTTCGCCAACATCGCATACAAGAGCCCTTGGTTACAAGAGACACGTTTCTTAGGTCCATTGAGTGTCTTTTGTAACGAAGTTTTAGGTACGATCAAACCGAACAATCATTTTTTGTGTCATGTCTTGGTGCATGCTGCGGCGAGATTAACCTAGCTCAACTCACCTGAATCTCCACTCTGTTTTGAACTGAGAGAAAAAAAAGGAACTACTCAGCCAGTTGAGAGCATTGCCCTTGAGTGCCCAATTTGTGCGCATGTTTTGCTGCCATCAAGAAGCGTGTCAATTCATGGGTCATTTATCAAAAACTTTATTTTTACAGTTATGATAGTAAATATTGGGTGGCATATGTAGTTTTTCATTCTGATTGTAGATATAAAATTTGTTTTCTTTTTAAAAGACTACATTCAAATTTAATTGGATTTTTATATTTTATTTTTGGCAGCCTTTGTAAAAAAAACTGCTGGAGGGATGCAGCTGAGCAAGGTGCCAGTGAACTGTGCACAAATCAAGGAGGGCAATAAGATGAAAATCATTATTGTATCTGGTCTGCAGCAGAAGTTACCGTTTGAAGTCTGGGCTTCAGCAGTGGCAACTAGAAAAACCGGTTTTGCCTTTCAGGCCCAAATTTCAAATGGTCGTAACTTCTGCTACAGACCACATAGAATGATAATTGTGGTCTTATTGCACTCCTTGATTTGTGCACAGTTCACTGGTACCTTGTTCAGCTGCATCCCTCTGGCAGTTTTTTTACAAAGGCTGTCGAAAAATCACATATAAAAATCCAATTAAACTTGAATATAGTCGTTTTACACAAAAGACAAATTTTAATCTACGATCTGAATGAAAAACTACATACGGCCCCCAATTTTCATCATCATAACTCCATAAATAAACTTTTTTTAGTGTAAGACGGATGTGCCCCCTTAGGTCTTGCAGTTAAACTTTGTCAGCTCAAACAGCTTCAGCACCTCAACTTTCTGCTTCCTGTTTGACAGGCTTTAGTAGCGCTGTAAAACTTCTGTACGTAACATCTTGTCTTGGAGATTACACCTAAAGTTGTTAGCAGCTTCCCTACCCCATTAGTAACTCGTCATTTGTCATCATCGTAGTCGCTGCTGTCCCTGCCAATTCCTTTGAAAGAGGCATTTTAACTGTGTTCTGTTTTTGTGTGTTCCTAGTTTCTGGAGCTGGTTAGCACAACCGAATCACGGCTGAGAGCGTCTTGTGAAGATCCTGTAACGTCGACAATGCAAGTTGACAAGCTCCTCAACGAACTACAGGACACGGAGGCAATGATAGGTGAGCAAACTCCTCACTAGGTGTGCATCTTTTATCACTCACCTGGTTCAGCTTTTAGATGCAGAGCATCTGATTCACTCGCCTTGTCCCTTCGGCGTCGTTGTCGTCGGCGTTGTCCACCCCTCCCCCATTATCCTCGCCGCGCCAGCTGCGCTCTCCGCCGCTCACCCCCTCTCCTCTCCGATAGCGAACACTCTCTCGCGAGGGGCATTGGATTGAATTGGATTCGATTCGATTCGATTCGATTGGATTAAATTGGATTGGCTTGGATTGGATTGGATTTGGATTGGATTGGATTAAAGTGGATTGTGTTGGATTGTGGTGCGTCATAGCCGCGGCACGTTGCATCATAGCCGCGGCAGACGCGCTGGGGCCGGCGCATGTGCAGTACTCTCTCTTCCGCGGTTTCCTCTCCTTCGAGCGCGCTGCGCATATAACCGGTGTGCCGTTCTCCGGCGAAGCAACATCCACGCTTGGCTCAAACACCTAGAGTCCACGCCGCTTTACAAGTACGCCAACGTCGTCATCGACTGGGACCGGCTTACGCAGTTCCCTCAACATTATGTGCGCTATAAAACGCGGTCCCTTTGCCGCTCCGCCTATGCATCGCATCTACAGGGGGTTCCCGCGAGGGGAGGTGGGAGTTTTTGTTTTTGGAGGCTGATGAAAGTCTTTTACTTCTTCCAGTTAAGGTCTTATCACTTCTCATTGGAGGTAAACATGTGTCTGTTGCCTACATCAGTCTTTACCAACACACACACACACACACACACAAACGAAAGATAACTTCAGGCTGCACAAAAATAGGTGCCAATCCATTGTGAGTCAGCATGAGAGTTTGTCTGAGCCTCTTGCGTTCAGCCTTGTTATTTATGAATGCGCTCATTTTCATAGACCTTAAAACAGGACAGTTGAAATGGAACGACACACCATCAATGCTTTGCCAGTCAATTTTTAGAAAAGTGGAAAATGGGGCGTATTCATTAGTGATGTGCTGATGAGTTGCTAGTGTGATGATAATGAATTATAAGAAATTATCATAATCATCGCCAGCATCATTGGTAGCATGTGTAGTATGTAGTAAAGTGAGAGACCAGACTACGGGTTGGCGGTAATTGTAATGCTCCAGTTGAGAGAATGCCCAATACACGGTGATGATTATGCTCATAGATGATGAATATCAACATTGCCACAAGAGCTATTGCTGATGATTATGTACAGATGGTGACGCCGTGTGAGAATCGTCCTCTGGAGTTCTCCCACAGAATGAGTGCTCTTGATAACCATCACTAGGAGTGTGGCAAAGGAACCCGCCGCGGTGGCTCAGTGGCTAAGGCGTTGCGCTGCTGAGCACGAAGTCGCGGGTTCGATTCCCGGCCGCGGCGGCCGCTTTTCTGATGGAGGCGAAAAGCAAAATTGCCCGTGTGTACCAGATTTCGGCGCACGATAAAGATCCCCAGGTGGTCAAAATTAATCCGGAGCCCTCCACTACGGCGCGCCTCATCGCCTGCGTTGCGTCGGCGCGTTAAACCCTATAATCATCAATCGAGTGTGGCAAAGGACGTTTATAATAGTTATAAGAAATAACCCCTCCGCACCTTCCTACGTTGAGGTTTAACTTTATTGCCATCTATTCGACCAACCAACGCCGCCTGTATTAACATTGCCTGACGCGTCGCGTACTTTTCAATGGGAAGGGTAGGGACGCTTAGTTCAGGCACTGATCCGCTATGTGGCGCGTGCCGGCGGACATCTCGCCTTACGTCACTGCTCGCGAGTCGCGAACGCTGCACCCACTTCTACGACGTGTGTCTGTCAGCTTGCCTGTTGGGCTTCAAGGGCCGTTTCGCTTACATCTTAGCCGCGGATCTCGTTCAACGTGTCGCTCGCTTCATACTTGCTGCATTTTTCCAAAGATAAAGACGGAGGCGGACTGAAATAGTGTAAGAACATACTGATTGTTGGGTAGACATATAGCTAACAGAAAAACGATATTTTCGGATGGGGCAGCCATTATTTTACTGACATTTTTCTTTCTGGAGTATTTAGAGAAGAAAAAATTGTGTGCACGTTTTTTGTTCAGGCGCTCACTTCTACGATTACTTTCCAATAATATCACGTGCTTGTAAACTTCCGAAAATTATAGGAAACAAAAGGATAAGCAGCTGGATCTCGCCACGCTGTCCGGGCGCTTCTACAGTACAGTCCTCAATTTTAGAAGTGCGTACCGATGCGGAGGGGATAGAGGTGGGATGCCCCACTCAGAAAATTTCAGGGCCTGTGATCCGAGCAGATAAGCGCGCAAAGCCGGCATAAGCCTGCGGCAGCGCAAGGGATTTTGCTTCGTGACAAAGGAAGTTTTATCAGTGACAGACCAAGACAGACAGGCATGGTGAAAAACAAGAAGGCGTAGGAGCGCCGCCTCGGGAACGCTAAACAAACTTTCCACTATTTTGCATAGTTTCCGAGAAGCGGCGCTGGCTGGCGGACACGAAAGCACGCTGGAAGGCTGCGGAGCGGGGAAGGGTAGGAGAGAACAACAGGAGAGTGGCTGTTTGGCCATTTTTCGCTCATGCGTTAGGCAATGTTTATACAGGCGTCGTTGGACCAACAAATTTTAACCAATTTAAAGGGGACACTGCTCTTAAAACAGCTCCTTTTAATTTTGAAGTAAACTCTGTGAAACTTGGCAGTCTTGCTGCTTTTGTCCCAGTAATTTCAAATATGTCATTATTTTTTTAGTCCATCAATTACTTCATAAGATAATTAAAAATAATTAGTCATTTTTGGAGGTACATCAGACAGAACAGTGTTAGACATAAAACTGCAATCTTCATATTTTCCAATACTATGAACCCTGGTGAATGCAATACGAGAATAGGTTTTTTAATGCACTGCTTGGAACTAATTTTACAGCTCATTAAAGTTTGGTGGCACCAGTGGCAAGGAACCATTTGAATGCCCATTTCAAATACCAAAGTTTAATGAGCTGTAAAATTAGTTCCAAGCAGTGCATCAAGAAACCGATTCTCTTACTGCACTCACCAGGGTTCATAGTATTTGAAAGCATAAGGATTTCAGTTTCATGACTTAACACTGTTTTCTCCACTGTTCCTCCAAAAATCACTTATTATCTCTAATTATCTTGGGGAGTTATTGACTGACTCAAAAATAATGTCATATTTGAAATCATTGGGAAAAGGCAGCAAGGCTGCCAAGTTTCACAGAGTTTACTTAAAAATTAAAAGAAATTGCATTAACAGCCATGTCCCCCCTTAACAGTGTTACCTTTGCTGCCCTTTTCTCCCCATGTTTGTGCTTATGTTTTCTCTCTTTCTCTTTTTTCCCCTTTGTTCCTCCCTCCCTCCCCTCCCTCCTTCTCCCCATAATTAATTCACCCTCCCCCCATCTCCATTTGTGCCACGAACAACAGAGGGCCAGTTGGGGTCCTTGCGGGATACCTTCCACAGCCACGGGGAGAACACGGAAGGGGAGGTGTTCTGGGTGGTGCGTGAGCAGGTGTTGCACATCAAGGGCCTGCTGGCCACCCGCAAGCAGGCCCTCGTCCAGGCCGGCCAGTTCCTCTGCTGCGAGGAGAACGCCCTGCAGGTCAGCTGGGGTCGGGGGTCGGGCCAATGACAGGGGTGCCAATAAATGTTTGGGGCTTTACAGCAAAGCTGTGTATGCCTCGGCTTCCACACATAGGGTGCGGGAATAAACTGGGGAAGAAGGGATATTTTTCACACCCAATAGCCTGTGTTGCTTTCGTGAAGGGCTGAAGTGACATCTTGGCCGGGGTCTTTCCTGTCCAGCTTGAAGAGCTTCTAAAGCGGTGTCTTGGCCGATGTCTTTCCCATCTAAGCACCTGCCCGTCACCGGTCTCCCTTTTATGCGCAAATAGGTGGGAGGGGGGGGTGCACGCGCAGCCAGACTTGATGCCCTCACCAGTGAAATGCCTGTTGTGCTGGTGGAAGATTTAAAAGTAGACGTCTCACGTCCAATGGGACCTCACTGCTGACCTCCGTGGTTGACCGGCTTCGGTTGGTGTGTTTACACAGACAGTAAGATGCCTACGATGGAGGAGGGACATGGACAGCCTATGTTTGTCTGCTAGAATAAAGCTCCAGTCTTTCGAAGTTTCACTGAGCTGATTGGCTCAGAAGTATGCTCAATTCAAAAGTGCGAGCAAACATTTCGTGCACTCCTTCGACTAGAAAGGGCACTGAATTTTTTTAGGGGTAGCGCTGCACGCTTCTCATTTCCTCCTTCTGTACATGCACCTATTAATTGCTGTTGGTCTAATTAATTTGCTAAATGACCCCTAACCTTGGCCCATCCTCTAAAAATCAAACTAGCTTTGACACCTTCAAACGCCCAGGAAGCTCCCCTGGCAGAAACGTACAGTGGTTTCTCCACAAAGGCTTAATGAGGAGACCCTTGGGGACTAAATTTCGAACAAGAGAGAATTTACCACCACTATATTAGTTGTCCAGATAACAAGAGGAGAAATTTTTTCCTTTTTAAAGGAGGGGAGGTTTCTGCAGAAATCTGTGTAGGGAGTGGTGGGGGGGAGTAGTAGGCGGGAGGAACACGATAGCAGGGAGATAAGGGGTGCAAAAGGAAGGTGTTGGTGGTACACACTGACAGAAACGCCCAAACATATGAGGCTTGTTGGCCGCCTGTGCCAGACATTATTATGCCAGCCTTCGGGCCTTGCAGCATCTCAATACACCATAAAGGTACAGGTGCCGTCAAAAGTAATTGGAGCACGGGAGCTGTGGCCGAACTGTATCGGAGCGCCGTGTAGCTGCACCGGCGGTAAACGAAAGGACGAGAACACGCATGCGCGCCTGCCGACGGCGATAGTCCATTTATACCTCGCAAACCACCTCTTTTAACCTAGCTTCGAACATTGTTTGCAGTATACTGGTCTCGGCGATGGCGCTGATAGCGCACACCCCTAAAAATACTTGAAAGAAAAACTGTCACTGCAGTTTCCTTTGATAGTGTGCCGTTTTTTCGGCAGGTCGCGTGCGCTGGAAGTGCGCCAGAGGCGTTGGGAGATGCAACTCTGCTATCAGCGCCATCGCCAAGACCGGTATGCTGCGAACAATGTTCGAAGCTAGGTTAAAAGAAGTGGTTTTAGAGGTATAGATGGGCTATCGCTGTCGGCAGGAGCGCATGCGTGTTCTCGTCCTTTCGTTTACCGCCGGTGCAGCTACACGGCGCTCTGATACGGTTCGGCCACAGCTCCCGTGCTCCAATTACTTCTGACGGCACCTGTACACATGCAGCTTTCAATCCCGCCTGGCAAGAGTAAGAGCTTGGGACAGTGTCGTGGATGGAGCACTGCAACTCCTGTTTGATACTGACAATTTGCCTATCAATTAGTCCAGCAATTGTAAGGAGGAAAACACGAATTCAGCGCTGATGTGGTCGACGGGGCAACCTAGTGCTTCGAAACCTAGAACAAGGAGGTGCGGATGCAATTCATCGCATCTCTCAGCAATTCTGAACCGCCTTCGCACGTAACTTTAAAATTGCCTTCTGTTTGTGTCTTGGCTGCAGCTGGTGACGTGGCTGGACAAACTGGCAGTCCGCCTTCAACCCA
This sequence comes from Haemaphysalis longicornis, assembly GCA_013339765.2. Lineage (NCBI taxonomy): Eukaryota > Metazoa > Arthropoda > Arachnida > Ixodida > Ixodidae > Haemaphysalis > Haemaphysalis longicornis. The sequence goes on along the minus strand of CM023453.1, from coordinate 155,136,503 downwards.
AGTTTGGCCAAGACAGCAGCTACGAGCTGACGGAAACGGAGCACGGCCGGCTAGACGAGTTGGCTCGAGTGAGTAACGCTCAGAGGGTGTGGCCCCTCACCTCTTTCCCAACTCCCTCGGTAACTCTCGGCTGCTCTTAGCTTGGATTGATATGTGAAACGACTTGTTTATGCTTCTCGAACAATGGATATCAACCATGGACAAGTTTGGAATCAGCCTTGGGTACTGCCAATAAAACAGGGGGGATTTGCATATACAAGCGGGACATTACACAAATTACTAGGTGTTAAAGTTGGCCAGCTTCTCATCGTACTCTTCAGGGAGCAGCATTTAGCAAATGGATGTTCTTCGGCGAGGACCAAACGCCTTTTTGTCACATAAAGCAACGAGCCCTAGAAACTGAGCCCTTTTGAACTCCTCCCTGGAGAGTCTGGTCTGACAAGCAATCTCAGTTGGACTGTCACTGGCTGAGACTTTGTACAATGCTTACAAGCAAAAGTTGCCACCTTGCCTCTGGTTCCAGGCGCACAGCATGGCATCCATGAAATGAGGCCTTCTGAGCATTGCAGGCAAAGAGTTGCCCTTTATGCTTGAGTCAGTAGTGTAGATGTTTTTCCAAGGCACCAAACTGGTGCTGGGCAGAAATGTTGCCGGTGATTTTGGCATACTCAATAACTTTTCTTCTAAATGCTGTGGTTAACTGCTGCTGTGTGCCAGTAGTCATCTTAATTAAAGGGGTCCTGAAATACCTTCCGCCGTTGCATGGATGTACATGTAACCAAATAAAGCAATGTAATAGCAATCTCCTCCCACAAGAATTTTGTTAAAGCGATGAGTATTAGCTGAGAAATCGTAAATAAAAAACCGCGCATTATCGTCGCACCGCGTTTCCTCCTCCTTTCAACTTACTCTCCGCTGGTGACGGTGCGCCAGCCTTCCCTCCCATGATGCTGCGCTCCGCGGCGGTGACGTACTTCCGCTATTGCGCTACTCACACTGCCGTCTGCTACGGGAAAGCTTTGTTGACACCTTGAATCACGCACTCCGCTCAAGGCTCGAAAAGCGAATGAAAAACCTGGCCGCATGTGTGCGGTGGCCTGGCCTTGCCCTTTCGCGGTGTACGTTGCTGTCCTATTTTGTGGCGGTGGTAATTCCTGCTGGCAGCATGTGAAAAAGACATTTTAAACCGATACAGAACCCGTGCACAAAACGCTTCAATCATGTGACCAGTTCAGCTTGGGGTAACGCGTGGTGGAGAGCGGCAACGTTGGCAAAACATGCTCCGCCGTGGCTCTGAGCTTTCTCGCGCTGGAGCGAGCGCCATTTCTTTGACAATCGCAAACGTCAGTTGCCTTGGCAATAAGGCACAAACCACTCTAGAGGTCAGTTACGGTTCCGTGATCCCGGTTCAGCTCGGGGCCCCACCTCGCGACATGTGGGCACTGCAGGCGTACCACTCACTCCCAGTGGGAAGTGCGAGATGCGTTTGGCATTACAGGAGGCGATGGTGTGTGTGTTGTGGACGCCTTTGTTTCGCGATGAAATGCGACGTTGTGCTTGTGCGGGTGGATAGTGCTTCCATGGTCTGGATTATCTTTCTCGAGCGACGTACGACTCAACCTCGCATGGGGTATGTGCAGTGTGCGTGGCTAAAAGCCACCTCGGCTTGCGCGCCAGATTAAGTGACTTGCTGTTCGTCCCCGCAAACCGTGCGCGAGGTGAGTGCCGAATTTACGACGGGCAGGAGGAGGCAACCCATTGTCTGTCAATCGTGGTTCAGACTTGCAACGCATGTTGTGACGTTGTGTTCGTTCGAAACGCATCTCTGGATTGTTTTGAAGTGGAAAAAATGTATCCGTCAAACCCGGGCATTCGGCTCAGGGCGTTCTCTGCGATTGCACGAAAAAAGTGCCACGGGGCTTCAACGCTTTCTTTATGGAACGTACTCCGGTAAGAGAATATCCATGTCGTGTTATGGCCGTGTTGCATTCAATACGAACGGTTAAGCGTTCGTTTACACTTGTTTCGTTTGTCGTAAAATGTTCAAGCACTCCGACACTCCCCTGGCAGATCAGCCGGCGAGTCGACGCTGAGCAGACGACTCATCTCTTTGCCGGAAGTGCGTGAAAAAGCCGCCCAATAGCAGGATGTCTAGCTCATGACGAACATCTGGAAATCGATGACGTAGACATGTGAAGATGGCGGCGTCCAAAAACACGAAGGGAATGGTGAGAAGAAAGCGACAAACTTTGCAACAAAAGTGTGAGCTTTCCGCTGCGCGTAAAAGAGTAATAAATACTTGGCACAGATGACGTTGACGACACAATCTAACGATTGCGCTAGCTCATTTAGTGTGCTCAAAACGCCTTTCAGGGCCCCTTTAAGCAAAAGAAAATGGCTTGTGCCCAGCTATTGCTGGCCAGAGAAATGCCCAGCTATTGCTTGCCGGCTGTCCCACAGTGTGCCTGTGGGACGGCGTTTTGTCCCGACTTGGGCCAGAAATGTGGAAAACGGGTATCAAGCCCAGTGTCACTAATGAAAAGCTGGAGTAATGAAAGAGCCAAAAGAAACTGTTTGAGGAACTTCAAGAAGAGAGTGCACATGACAGGACTCAGCAGGAAACTATTGTATGTTTCTTGCTTATTCCCAATGTCTGAGCTGTTTTCTTGAAGTTACAGTGTACTACCAACAAAACCGTTCAGTACACCGTTCTGCGTCTGATGAGCGCTGAGTGAACGTGCTTCAGTACTTATTTACTTACTGAGCAAATAAAGCGTCGTTGCACGTCGAACAAAGGACGAAGGCCGGGAGAACTACGAAATCAATGATCTTTCAGTTAAAACAAAAATTTCGTTGAGACTTTTTTAGTGTCCCTTCAAGCTATGTGCCACATTGTTCCTTACCCCCCTGTCCCGCTTTGGGGTCCGAGAAATATGGTCACCTTAGGTATATAGGCTGGTTGAGGGGTGATTTTCAGCAAATTTTAAGGCACGGCACTTAAGCACCCGCTCCTGTGATTTCACGGCACCGTCGTCTCTCATTGTAACTGAGTGAACTAAGGGGACAGCGAACACAAACGAGATAGGACCACCAGGAAAGTGGGGGATTGGGGGAGTATGGCAAAAGTGTGAGAGGGAGGGCGGTACGCCGGAGCAGCGCGAGGCATCTTTTCCAGTGGTGATGCACTTTGGGATATCCGAGAGAATGAGGAGGCCACCGAAGATATTGCGAGTAGGAAAGTGGACGGTGAAAGCACTAAGGCAAAAGCTGTGAGCCACCGGCCCCGTGGCGACACTCTAGGAGGCAATGCCAGAGTATACAGTGTGTTGCGACAATGATTGGAACACTTTAAAAATTTTTTCCTGATCGAACCGCCGCTCTGTTAAACTTCACACGAAGGTCGCATTTTGGGGTCTATTTTGTTTGACACTGGGAACAACAACGGTACTTACCTGTTTACCCCGAAAATAAATAAATAACGATTTTCGCCTATGGGAAAATGGCGGCTGATTTGGACGTGCGAGCCCGAAACCCGGGTTTTTCTGATCTTCTGCTAGCTCATTCCTAGGTGCATTTTGTGATCGCCTGCTGCCACCATTTGGCTCCTTCCTACCATGAATCCCAAACGTGCATTCCGTCGTTCCAACATCAACTTGCGCTGGCTCGCTTGTCCAAATCAGCCGCCGTTTTACCATAGGCGAAAATCGTTTTTATTTATTTTCAGAATACACAGACAAGTACCATCGTTGTTCCGAGTGTCAACAATTAGACCACAAAATGCGACCTTTGTGTGAAGTTTGAGCGCGAACAGAGCGGCGGTTCACTCAGGAAAAAATTTTAAATTGTTCTCAATTATCGTCGCAACACCCTGTATGCATGCCTTTGTGCTTTCACTGATGCGGCAACCACTTTGTGAGACACAGCAGGTGTGCGCCGTAACCGAGAAGATTGCAGTTTGCGCTGCCCACAAATTTCGCAGTTGGGAGTATCGTAATCGTCAGCCAGCTGGTTTTGTGTGGAAAAAAATCTCAACCAATATTCTGGTTTATACAGTTATGTGATAAAATGTAGTGGAGCTCCTCCAGTTTCCTCGTGGCTGTTGAAAGGTGGTTGGTAGCCAATTGGCCTGCCTATTTTTTTTTATTCTTCCATCAACAGCTTCAGCATGCTTCAGTGACAGGGGCGACATCACTAATTTTAGTGGCGTGGCTCATTCTTTGCACCTCTTTGTTTCGTCCAGTGCTTTTCTCTCACTGTTTGTTGCTCCTATGATGAACAGTTACTGACCAGCCCGGTAGGCTACCTCAATCAGACCTCCATCATACTGGCAGCCATCCTATTCTGGAAAATCCCTGGGGTGTGCACTTGGAGAAATCTTCTTTCTTGACATGCAGCACAAATCGGCTAGCCTTTCGAACAAGTACCAAAAAAATATTGTGCACTGGCTTCATGCATGCAAACTGCCTCATTGGGAACAGTCTTTTTTTAAAGGGACACTAAAGGATTTGTAAACATTGCGGGATTACTAGCCCAAATTGTAGTCCGGAGTCCCCAGGCCATGTTTCGACCACTCTGTGTGCGTTTGCGCAAATTTATTTAGTAGAAAAATCAATTCGAAATGCTGTCCTCCTCTCTGCACCCTCGCCCATTTTCTGTGGCGTTTTTCGTGTGACGTCAGGAGGAAATGACTTGGCTTGACTGCGCTACTGCACGGTTCGCCGACCTTCCGCGACCGAGTCAGTCGGCCCAACGTTTAGTCCGCCGGCCGCTGACGGGTCATCGCGATTCGCTCGCTCAGTTGAAACTAAGCCACAACACGTTTGTGAATGGAAGATTGTGCCTTTCTTTACTTTGTTAGTTTGTACACTGTATCAAGCTCCGTGTCCAAGTCACTCCACACGAGCGCTGCACAAACACACATGCGACGCTTCGCTAGTAGGAAAATCTAAGGCCACTTGAAGGCGGGAGAAGTCAGCAAAGCCAATATAGGTACTAAGGGTATAAAATCAACTGAAACTTTTACTGTACACCGTGAAACTAGGGAGCAGGAAGCACTTTTTTTGCGCTGGGTGAACATGCACAGCTGTCGGCAGCACGACTACGCATCTGCGAACGTGTTAGACGTGAGATATTGTGAAAGTTGGGGGCCGTTTACTGCACGAGACCGCACATGGTAGACCGCGCATGCTAGTTTTTCTTCTTTCCCCGCTTTATAAAATAATTACCGACTTATCAACCCGGATAAACGATGAAAAGTGTGGTAATTTGAGCCAGTCTACGCAGTGCAAGCAAAACCGGGAGCTTGACAAATTCACTTCAGTGTCCTTTTAATCGCAGCCATACTGCCTTCCTTTCGCATGCGTAGGCCCACTTTCATGTTTCTAAACAATTGGGAAGGGGGGAAGTGCTGCTGTCAACAGTGACCAAACCTGTAGGCATTTGTGCCTACAGCCGTTCAGCTGCCGTTGTTTTGACGACAGGAGTCGCTACCGTCAGTGTCACCGGTGCGTCGCCGTGATGTTGTCACACTGTGAAGTAATTCAGCCAGTGTTGACGGAGTTGCCGTATTTTTGCGCATACAGTAAAAACCTCATTACAAGAGACACTGAAGGGATCCAGAAAACATGTCCTCTTGTAACCAAGGTCTCTCGTATGCAATGTTGCTAACATGGTGAACATAGGGAATCTGACCTAACAGACCTCATTCAAATGGTCTCTTGTAACCAAGTGTCTCTTGTAACAGTGTCTCTTGTAACGAGGGTTTACTGTATAACCCACCCCTGCACCCCCCCTTCCTGTCACGGAGGAGGAGGAGGAATAACCATTTAATTGAGCAGTCAATGTTGTTTCCTGTCGAGGAATAAAAAAATTTCCCCGCATTTCCCCGAGGGGAAGAATGTGAAAGTGCGAATGCACGAGTTGAATTTGCGCGGTTCGGTAATGTTCGCGAAAGAGAGATCACACCACACACACACAACTACAAAGAAAGAAAGATGCATTTATTCACAGACACCTATTTGTGTTGCCGTTGTACTTGATTGCTAGAGCGGATCTCAGCTTTGAAATTTCGTGTCAGTACTCCTTAAGCGGGTGCATTAGCCCTTCTCACGCCCGATTCCTGGCCAATCCCCCACGTGGGTATGTGCCATGCAAAGACACCTATTTTGCCATAGGAAGACGAGGAGATTCCTGGCCAATCCCCCACGTGGGTATGTGCCATGTCAGCGGCCAGGCAGCGCGCGCCCATCTCCCCCCGTTGCCAAGGAAGACGAGGAGATTCCTGGCCAATCCCCACGTGGGTATGTGCCATGTCAGCGGCCAGGCAGCGCGCGCCCATCTCCCCCCGTTGCCAAGGAAGACGAGGAGATTCCTGGCCAATCCCCCTTGTGGGTATGTGCCATGTCAGCGGCCAGGCAGCGCGCGCCCCATCTCCCCCGTTGCCAAGGAAGACTAGGAGCGCGCGCACCCGCAGCTGTTGCTATGTGGACGGACGGCGGTCGCCGGAATTCAGGGTCGCTTATAAAGTGCATTCGCACTTAAAAAATTAATCCCTGCATATTGCCCACATATTTTTATACTTACAAGGATGGACCAAAGGTACTACTCAAGCAGCATTACACATTTGTTTATGCAAAAGAACTTACCTAGATGACTACGTAACTAGATGACTTGCCGCATATGTTTTTTTTTTTTTCAGGCTGAGCTGTCTGTGCAAAATAAGCACTGTCAGTGGGGTAACAGTGGCTTAGTCGCTATTGCTGTTGTAGGGGCATCATGGCGCAACGTGCATTGCGGTGAAGCTGCACCAAGGGAAATACCTCGCATATAATCCACACCTCTGCTTCACCCCTGAAATTTTCACATTTTTGGTGCAGGTTATACGCACGAAAATAGGGTATGTGACCATCTCAGCCTCACGTACGCACTGGGACAAGAAGAGGAGGGAAGATTTGAACCGAAGTTGTTGAAGCCACACGCAGAAACAACCAGCAAAACGAAATTTTCTAGCCTATTTGAAGTAATAGGCGGAATGGAGGGCATGTTTATTTGTTTATTTATTCAGAGTACCCCTAAAGGCCCTCTAGATGAGGGTATTACACAGGGGGTGGGCAAGACAACATCATACAAAAATACGGACAAAAATACAAGACGCGTTATAACCAGTAATTAGCTGTAACGAAGATACAAGCAAACTGAAATCTGCTAACGTGGAAAAATTTTTTTCTTTCCCAATTTCTTTAACGTTTGTTCTATTAACGAGAGTCTGCATTTTTGTTTATGTGAGTGCGTGTGTGTAACATCTCGTTGGGAGTTACGGGAGGAAGTAGCCTGCAAGAATAATGATTAGTGGACTTCGCTGTTTGGTGGTTTCACTTTCTTATTTTTCAGTTAACCTTTCCTCTTTTTCTTTTTGATACAGGGCACGTACCAGTACGGCCTGAGGCTTTTGGACGACGCGGTGAAGCTGCGCAAGCAAGTTTACGCCGAGACGACCCCCAGCACGCGAGCGGCGGATGCCCTCTTTGACGCCTGGATGAACTACGTGGGCATTTCGAGGACACTGAGAGGCATTAGGCAGCAGCAGCGCAGCGCCACCTCTTCTGGTCGGGGCTCTCGGGCATCCATCAGCTAGTGTGGATTCGTACGTCTAGCCTTCATTGCCGTCAAGGTGATTGCTTTGCTTCTTGAAGTGCTTTATGTAGGCGAAAGTGTTAAAGGGACCCTGCAACACTTTCGATAAATGCTTTTACTTTTTCTTTCGTGCTTCGAATTACTACGAAAGGTTCAGTTATTGACAGGCAAGAGCGGCACTGCGTGATTTGCTCGTATCCGCAAATACACCTTCTAGTTCCTCCTTTGCTAATATTATGGCTTTCTTTAAAGCAGCTATAGAATGTGCTCATTGGCGCATCCGAAAGAAAGCCGGCCAATAGACATGACAGCACTCGGAATAATGCCATAACAACACCAAGATCGGGGAAGAGAGAAGAATCTTTTGAGCAAATTTTCGAGTCGTCTTGTGAGGCTATAGAAGCTTTGGCTGAGCTACTTGTGACCCCCTGTTCTAAGGTTGTGTTTGTTAAGCTTGTTTGTGATATTCTGAAAGCATTTAGAACAAAAATAAGAAGACTTGAAAATAGTGTTGCAGGTTCCTTTAAGCACCCCATTGGGTGAAAAAAGCGGTATTATTATTGGGTAGAGGAAATGGCCGCCGGTGTTAAAAGTAAAAGAACACTTGCAAACTTTCAAAAAATGTCACAATTTGTACCAGAGTGCCTATGTGTATGATTAATGTTGTCGCTAGTTTCAGGAGAAAATTCAGAACTTTGGAGTTCGTATGGGAACTGAACATGGGTCTTCAGAGCTTTATAAAATGGCCGTGAAGAAAATCGTACAAAAATGGCGGAATTCGGGTGAGAGTGCTCATGTGGATGGGTTTCGATAAACGAGATCAGTTCGTTTCAGAAGAAAATCAGGCTATGTTGTAATTTGTATGGGAATCATGAATGGAACTCGGGTCTTCAGAGTAGGTGGTGGATGTGTCACCATCACCGTGCTACCTGAGCACGTCACCAGCGTTACGCTATCTACGCACCACGCACTAACTACGCTAACATGCACTACACTTACTAGAGTTAGTGTAACGTGTGTGGCACTCCACGTCATATCACTTGACTGGTGAAGGTGATGGTACGCGAGTACACAACAGGCGCTCACCAACCACGAAAAGTTCTGATTCTGGGGGAGCTGTTGTCTGTCTGACGAAATAATTTGCACCAAAATATGCAGAGACAAAAGGGAAGAAAGAGACACAATCACGACGTAGCAGAAAAAAAGCTTGCGATAAGTGTCACTGTGGGAAGCCATCGTGCTTTCGCTTTCGAGGCGCATTGGCAGGCTTAAGTGCCCCCTAGCCCCTAGTAATTCTACACTTTATTGTGGGATGTCGTGTATGGTTGGCTAACAGGCTTAAAGGGGCGGCCATGCAGACAAAACACAAGTTTGGTTCATTTGAAAGATTGCCTCGTTAGAATCGTGCTGACATCACTTTTAACGCACACTTCGCTCAAATAAGCTGTGTAACTCACTAGCTCATTTCCCGCAACAGAACCTATGATGTCATATGCGCCCAGCTGTGCTGAAGCCGGCGAAAGCAAACTCAAATTAGGCACGGCTTATAAGCTTGCCAAGGGAGCTATTTGCACTTAACACATTCTTTTTACAGCAGTAAGAATGGTGGGGTGAACAACGAAAGTTGGGAAAATGCACGTAAGCATAGAAGTACCGATGCGCACTGCAGTTGGTACTGGGCGCACTATGCTTGTTTTTAGGTGCACAGCAGTCCGCCGCTTTGGAGTTGTCTTACACGACACTGGCCGATTGGCACAAGCAACATTGTCTTACGTGACCCTGTTTGTCGAGCATACCCCATGTTTCACAAAACGATGACTTTCTACAGTAACAAAAATCAGCCAGGTGCAAATACGGTCAAAACAATGGAGCGGCGGACAACAGTCCATGGCTGAGTATGGTAGTGCCATCTGGGAGGATTAATGGTAAGCAATGCTGCAGAGCGTAATGATGCACTGGAATTTCTTTTCAATGTGTGCACCTACGACATCATTGCAGAAGTCATGAAAACACGATTTGACGGGAGAATCAAAATTTTAGCCTAAACTGAATAATTTCTCAGTGAAGACGGCATCAATTGCTACCGGGTAAGCGGCGGGGGGACTATAAAACACAAAATCTTTTGAATAAAACAAACTCGTTATTTGTCTGCATGGCCCCTTAAAAACATTATTTTCAGTACATTTCACCACAGTACAGTACAGTACCAGCATCTGGTCACTAGCCAAAATGAATTCTGCAACCCTGAAAACATTATCGCTGTCTCTGCTCCTGTCCGTTTTCCCACAGGAACAACAAAGCAGTGCACTGCTGCGGAACCAACAAACCCCCTAAAGGCACAAGACACCCCTGAAGGCCGCAGCAGCAGGAGCGGTGGTGTTGGAAGAGATCCCGAGAAAGATGGGCAGCTGATCCACCATGTCGCATGATGGCGGTAACGCGCCATTGTGCAGTTTCACCTGGTGGTGTGTCACACTTGCGCACCTGACCAGCAGAAATGGTGGGGAAGGCCCGTTTGTTTGTTTTTATTAAGCGCAAACCAAAGAAGAGCAGTGGAAGGAGAGGGGTCTACTTGAGCAGCAGCAGGAGCCAGTGGAGGGCAGCAAAGAAGCGCTGCTTCTCGCGAGGCACTGTCTTGGAGCTCAGCATGCAACCCTGCGGTGGAGAAGAAGAGGGAGCGACATTGAAGGAGCAAAGAAGCTGGAATGATGGCAGGGAGGGCAACATTTCCGGCAGTTGAATTGGTCAAGGGAACAGGGATCTTTAGTAATTTCTATACTCTGGTACAAGTTAACAACGGCAATAGCTTACTTAGGGCATCAAACCGCCGATGCGATAGACCCAGATGTCAGTGCACGCGCATTTTGAAAGCACTGAATGCATGGCATCGTCCGCTCTTTCTCGCATAATTTGTTTGCTGTCGCTGCAGTAATTTATAAGCAGATTAAGTATGAAAAATCATAGAAACGACTCGTGTCACGTTTGAAATACCCAGAGTACCGTATTTTCGCGCGTATAACGCGCCCCTGCATATAATCCACACCCCCACTTTCAGGTCACCGGTAAAGAATAAAAAAAAATCCTCGCGCCTTGCCCAAACATTTGATACAGGAAAGGCTGCACCAAAGCTACTGCTCACGCAACACATCGCGTACTACTGAGTAGACAGAAAAAGCGTATATTTAGCGAGTAGAGTACACAGACTGCAAGGCGAAAATCACAATTCACTAATAAAGTTCAGGTTAAGTTGGAGTGCGCTCGTCCTTGTTTTTTCTTCCTTGTCCTTGTATGTTTTGCACAATCGCTTCAGTGTTACAGCGTAGGAGCTTCACGGCACAATGCGCATTGCCGTGAAGCTGCACTAAAGGAAAATCCGCGCGTGGTATCCGCACCCCCACTTTGCCACTGAACTTTCCGCATTTTTGGTGCGGGTTATACACGTGAAAATACGGTAATGCACTCTTTGAGCCGCATGGCGGAACAGCCGGCTTCGGTGATGAGGCAACTTCCATTGTCGTTCTTAAGCGTGTACCCGAGTATAGATAGTGAAGTGCAGGCGACAACTTCGCCTAAGTACCGAGGGTGTCAAAGACTTGGGAAGTGTCCGAAGGTGCTTGCAGGCAAGTATCATAGGGCAGCAGCAAGTGTTGAAAAAAATGGCATTTCAGTTTCGAAAATGTGGCACTTCACTTTCAGAAGCTTGTCGGGAAATTAAACCAAATGCATTTTTTTGTATCAAGTACCAGGTTACTAAAACTTACAAGTAAACCAAACCGTGCCTGTGTAGGGTTATTAACGGTGTGTGTGCCTTGTGGTATTTAGATAATGGGTGTTAAGAGAGGAGGTTCATAGTTACCCATTCTTCAACACTTTACTTCCAACAGTCGTAAAGGAAGCATTCAAGTGAAAGGGGGACAAGTAAAAGTGACTTTAGGTCTGCCAGCGTAGCTGTTGCAGCATGCCGTGCTGTGCCTTGTTTGAATCAAGAAAACTTTGGCGTTGAAATTCAGTATCTCTGCTTTTATCAGAGTTCGCACTCTGATAGTGGGGCAATTTTCAGGGCAGCCGGAGGAAATGGCGCTGTATTCAAATATTACTCCACAAATGCAGCCAGCTTCATTAGTGCAGGTTGAGTAAGAAAGGTCTAGTGCCTTGGAGTGGATGAAGATCTTTCTTCCAATTCACTTTTACTTGATGGAGAGCCTTCTTTATCTTTCGCTTATCTTTCAATTATCTTTCACTTGATAGAGAGTGACAAGGCTGTTGGCGTGACACTATGGCTATAAATGCCAGAAGAACAATGAAGCATTGTGAAGGGATGATACGTCTACAGGAGTGTGGCACTCTTGTCTCTGTGTTGCCTTTTCTCTTCCCAGATGTCTTCTTGTATATGGCTGAGGAAAGTAGTCGGTGCATTCTCCATAATCATGGAAACACTTAAGAGTAATTGCGTACTCTTATAAGCCTTTCTGTGCCTACTGAAGGTACTGGAACTTTTTTGCCTCTGTATCTCCGGTTGAATAACTGTTGGTACCACAGTTTGCAGTACCTTTAAGGCTTGAACAAGGGATCTTAAAAAGTTTTAAAAATCCCTCACATGGCAGCCAATCTGACTGCTACACGAGAGACGTGCCAGCGTTTGGATAGAAAGCAGGATGATCGTTGGTGCGTTATTGTCATAGCCTTATTAATTGTCAGTGTCGAGGCACAGCTTGGCTGGAGCAGAAATAGTCCCGCTGCAATTGCCCTTTTTTTTTCTGGGCGATTCACGCTCTCCTTCAACTAAACCACCATTTCGTGCCTCTGATGTCCGAATTGTTCATGATGGCATTTAGTTTCTGCTAGTGTGTTAAAACAGTGAGATTTTCCTGGGGCCATTGTGTTAGAATGCCTGCTTGTTGCATGAATGCTTGTTTTCAATCACTAGAATGCTTTGTGCTTGGAGATTTTTTTTATTTCTGACTGTAGCGTGTGTGTCTGTTTGGTGGTGTAGTGAGAATTTTGTCACTGAAGCGACGGCACGTCCTTCTTGTGACAAGTTGTTGGTGAGATTAGGTCCTTGGCTTTGCCGGCCTTTGGTTGGAGTAACTTTCGCATTGTTTGTGTTCCTGAGTGTCAGGTACAATCTTCAGCACTGGTTGCTGCATTATTCCAGTCAATAACCGTGAAGCTGCACAAAAGGAAAATCCGCGGTGGTATCCGCCCCCCCACTTTGCCACTGAACTTTCCGCATTTTTGGTGCGGGTTATACACTGAAAATACGGTAATGCACTCTTTGCGCCGCATGGCGGAACAGCCGGCTTCGGTGATGAGGCAACTTCCATTGTCGTTCTTAAGCGTGTACCCGAGTATAGATAGTGAAGTGCAGGCGACAACTTCGCCTAAGTACCGAGGGTGTCAAAGACTTGGGAAATGTCCGAAGGTGCTTGCAGGCAAGTATCATAGGGCAGCAGCAAGTGTTGAAAAAAATGGCATTTCAGTTTCGAAAATGTGGCACTTCACTTTCAGAAGCTTGTCGGGAAATTAAACCAAATGCATTTTTTTGTATCAAGTACCAGGTTACTAAAACTTACAAGTAGGGGTGTGCGAATAGTGAAATTTGATCTCGAATCGAATTCGAATCGAATAGTGTCGAATAGTGGACAAAAATGTCGAATATCGAATACCAAAGCTTTTTTTGGAAGAACAAGTAGGTTGGACACTAATAAACACATGCTCATGTCCTTGAGCTCTAAATAGTAAATACACTAAAAAGAATTGAAGAAATCACAAACTGTCATGTTAAAAATATTACAAATTATCCAAATCTCCAAGTAGTGAACGTGGTGTTGGCCCATCAAGTGATTCAAGAGTGGGCTTGTCGTGCTTGCCGGCATCTTGAGCGCGGAGCCGCATTTCTTGCAGATAGCAGAGGACGGACTTGCCTTCTCGAAAAACTTCCAAAGTACACTTCTTTTTTCACCGTGGCTGTTCATGCTGAATGGCACGGCACGGAGGAGAATCACGGGCGTGCGACGACCATGGCGACGACGGCGACGACCGTCAGATTGGCTATGGATAGGCGTCGAGAAAGGGTCTAGGACGGGTGATGATAGTGTGTTACAGCAAGGCCAGAATCACAAAAATTTAACAATACCATAATTATACGCTATTTTGCGGCTGCACAGTCGTGTGATAAATTAATTAACAAAAGAAAAATGATATTTTACGTCCGAATATCAGGGGGGAAGCGTCAGTGTCATCGCCATCACAAAATGGTGTCGTCGTAGTAATTTGTTTGTCCCGAGTGGGACGCATCATATTTGTTTCCAATGCCCGTGAAAACGGCAACGCACCTCATTATTCAAAAACCGTATGTGAGGAACGTTTTCTGCACGCTAAACACTGCTGTGTCGCTCTTTCTTCCGTGTACCCCAGTGACGCAAAAAAATCGAGGAACTATCAATTACATGTCGGCAATGACGTCTCTGCGGGCGAAAAGGAGGGATATGTCCAAACCTCAAAGACAACTTTCCTGGCCGAAAACGGGTTGCTGGCAATTGTTTGCCAAAACCTTTCGACGTTAGGGTCAGTAAGGGCCACACTAATCTAGCCGCAACTTTGGCAGCGTTCCGAATATTCGTCACGTCGAATTATTCGAAAGTCCGAATGCTGGGTTTCGAAAGTCGAATCGAATTATTCGGGCAAGAAATATTCGAATCGAATTCGAAAATCGAATATTCGCACACCCCTACTTACAAGTAAACCAAACCGTGCCTGTGTAGGGTTATTAACGGTGTGTGTGCCTTGTGGTATTTAGATAATGAGTGTTAAGAGAGGAGGTTCATAGTTACCCATTCTTCAACACTTTACTTCCAACAGTCGTAAAGGAAGCATTCAAGTGAAAGGGGGACAGGTAAAAGTGACTTTAGGTCTGCCAGCGTAGCTGTTGCAGCATGCCGTGCTGTGCCTTGTTTGAATCAAGAAAACTTTGGCGTTGAAATTCAGTATCTCTGCTTTTATCAGAGTTCGCACTCTGATAGTGGGGCAATTTTCAGGGCAGCCGGAGGAAATGGCGCTGTATTCAAATATTACTCCACAAATGCAGCCAGCTTCATTAGTGCAGGTTGAGTAAGAAAGGTCTAGTGCCTTGGAGTGGATGAAGATCTTTCTTCCAATTCACTTTTACTTGATGGAGAGCCTTCTTTATCTTTCGCTTATCTTTCAATTATCTTTCACTTGATAGAGAGTGGCAAGGCTGTTGGCGTGACACTATGGCTATAAATGCCAGAAGAACAATGAAGCATTGTGAAGGGATGATACGTCTACAGGAGTGCTGGCACTCTTGTCTCTGTGTGCCTTTTCCCTTCCCAGCTGTCTTCTTTGTATATGGCTGGGAAAAGTATCGGTGCATTTCTCCATAATCCTGGAAACACTTAAGAGTAATTGCGTACTCTTAAAGACCTTTCTGTGCCTACTGAAGGTACTTGGAACTTTTTTGGCTCTGTATCTCCGGTCGAATAACTGTTGGTACCACAGTTTGCAGTACCTTTAAGGCTTGAACAAGGGATCTTAAAAAGTTTAAAAACCCCTCACATGGCAGCCAATCTGACTGCTACACGAGAGATGTGCCAGCGTTGAGATAGAAAGCAGATGGTCGTTGGTGCGTTATTTCTCATGCCTTATTAATTGTCAGTGTCAAGGCACAGCTTGGCTGGAGCAGAAATTGTCCCGCTGCAATTGCCTTTTTTTTTTCTGGGCGATCCACGCTCTCGTTCAACTAAACCACCATTTCGTGCCTCTGATGTCCGAATTGTTCATGATGGCATTTAGTTTCTGCTAGTGTATTAAAACAGTGAGATTTTCCTGGGGCCATTGTGTTAGAATGCTTGCTTGTTGCATGAATGCTTGTTTTCAATCACTAGAATGCTTTGTGCTTGGAGATTTTTTTTATTTCTGACTGTAGCGTGTGTGTCTGTTTGGTGGTGTAGTGAGAATTTTGTCACTGAAGCGACGGCACGTCCTTCTTGTGACAAGTTGTTGGTGAGATTAGGTCCTTGGCTTTGCCGGCCTTTGGTTGGAGTAACTTTCGCATTGTTTGTGTTCCTGAGTGTCAGGTACAATCTTCAGCACTGGTTGCTGCATTATTCCAGTCAATAATTGTTACGTGTTGTGTAATCTAGGTTCTCGAACGTGCTGCGGAATTGGCAAAACAGAATACCGCGTCCGCAAGCACTTTTGAGCGTAGTGTTTTAATGTGTTTATGTGAGCTGAAGGGTTCATGTGTTGATGTGAGCAAGGTGGTTATATGTTAATGCAGAAAAACAGGGTTAATGTGAGCTGAAGGGTTATGTGGTAATGGGGCTAAAAGGTTAATGTGCTAATGTGAGCTGAAGTGTTTGTGTGTTATGTGAACAAGAGGGTTATGTGTTAATGGGAACAAGAGGGTTATGTGTTTATGGGAACAAAAGGGTTATGTGTTAATGGGACAGAAAGGCTGATGTGAGCAAAGGGGTTATGTGTAATGGGAACAAAAACAGTGTACTAAAGGTTAATGTTAAAGATTGGTTAATACTAATGCGAGCAAAGAGTTCATGTGCTAGCTTGAGCAGAATGGTTAATGTGTCAAATGAGGAAAAAGGTGTGTTAATGATGGCAAGGATGTTTAGACACTGTGAACACGTGAGTAACTGTCTCTTAGCATTACATTTCCACTTAATATGAAGTTAGTGTACTAAGGTGCCAAAGACATTCAGTTGTTACAGCCTTAGGTCTTTGAGATTTTGGGCATGATTTTTTTTCCGTGTGCTGTGTGAGAGGCTGGAAGTGTAAGGACTGTGTCATTGAAGACATTCATCATAATTGGAAAGGATTAGTCGCAGGTAGCAATGCTTTATAGCATGTTTTGGGGAACTGCTCAGAAACAAGCTTTTTTGCAGTGTTGCTGATTAGCTGAAATTTTGCCGAAGTGTGCTGTCATTGTTAAAACATGACTGAGGGTGGGTTGTGTGATTTCAAGCTTGGCTGTAGACATGCACATACAATAGGCAACACATTATTTGGTAGGCCCAGTTTTTATTTTCTCTGCTTCGAGGTGTAGTCAGTTGATATTGTGGGTGACAAACAGGTGTGAAATTCATGGCTGTTTTTTTTTTTTTTTTTTTAATTTGTGGCAAGAGAATGTGCTGCTTGGGTCATGTGAATCATTACAAATTTAAGCAAGGATGGGACTTGAATGTCTGAAATATTATCATGGCTTTGATTTTGGTAAAGATAGGTGGCACCACTAGTACACAATGTGCATAGGAAAATTTTTACTATTTCTAAATAACAAGTGTGGGTGCCAAGCTAGTTGGAATTGAAATGGAACCCTGAAATGCAACCTTTACACAATGTTTCAGCTCAAATGGTACGTTCACTCGAAAAAAGTTGTGTAAGTGCCTCAGACGACAAACAGCCCGTATAGTGCTAGTGGTTTCGGGTCACCTTGTTTTGTAACTTAAAACGCCTTCCTGTATATGTGATAGCCAGGCAGCAAGATATGTAAGAGGGACAGGTGCGTTGTTGCTTTGTTGTGTTATGCACGCCTCATGTACGTGCACATTTTGACACTTGCACTTTGAAGCAGAAGCCCCAAGTGTAGGGGCTGTTAATATTCACAGACCTATCAAAGTGCAACACGAAGTCACTTTTCAGTATTTTTTCACTTTTCTTTTGCTGCTCAAAGGATTGTAGCATTATTTTGCTAGCATTATCGATTCTGTGATCAAAGCTGTGGTTTTGCAAACTTGTTTTTTCTTGCTTCTGTGCTGTAGGGTAATGTGTCTGGAATAAAATCCCAATTATGTTGTTCTCAAACTGTTCTCCTCTCAGTGTTTCTGTGTGTATGCTTTTGTGGTGTGGTTATTCTTTGCAGCTGTTTTAGAGCATTCTTGCTGCTATTACACGGCGAAACAGCGTCATAGTCTAGGATAGATATTTGTGAATTCATTGATACTGTTTCTATTGCTCAATTGCTTTTTATTATCTAAAAATGATTTCAGGAAGTTTATTTATTATTATTTGGCGAGTTTCTATCACCAACTTGCTCTCGTTTTGTAGTTTAATTTAGGTTGCAGGAATCAAGCTGTTTTCTATAGCATACCCAGACCACTTTAACAATTGTACAGACAGTTAAGGCACTAGGTATAGAAAAATAGTGTTGTGCTCATATAACTGCTTGTATTTGGTAATAATGAATCGTTAAATTGTTGAATTTAATTAGCAAATCTGACTGCTGTACTCTAACCTTTCTCGAAAAGCAATGAAGAACCATGCAGCATTCATTTTTTACCACAAATACACAAATCTCAGGCCGCTACCACTATAGGGATATGCTTGATCCCTGAAAAGAAAGGTCGCATGACCTATAAAACAAGCACCAACCATTGCATGGATTGTTTTTTTTTTTTTTTCGTGCGACGAAGATCAAGGGATTTACTCTCCTCGAAGAACACTTTCTCTGAGTGTGAGCATGTCTGGAGCCACTTCTGGAAATGGCACTTTAATGGGAACACTGCAGAGAAACATCCGCCTGGCATGTGGACGAATTAAACAGTTTCGTCATGAGACCTTTTGTCAAAACAGTCATTTGCCTTTTACACGCATTGGCTGTTTGGGGCAGCTTGGGGGTCGTGCGGGACAGCCACAGTAACAGAGCTATCTACGAAAAGGGCAAAAAGATGTGCGCGGTTTACAGCAGAGCAAGCTCTTAAAATCACTGCTGGGCTTGTAATCTCAGCACTCAGATAGGCGGAGATTATCATTAACGTGGGTTATGTGCAAGCAGGTTGAGTGGTTTATAAATGCTTTGATTAGACAGTTTGGTTGCACCAATCGCGAAACACTGGGGGAAAGCAGCACATGTTCCTGGTTATTAAGCGTTTTTGAATACCCCACATTTTTCAGCACCTTACTGTGTCACTTTGCTTGATAGCAGCGGCAGTTTCCAGGTGAATTTGCCAGAGCTTAGTCCTAATGAGGCGCTTTTAGGTCTTTGAACGTCAGCTAGTACCCATAGCTTCGAGTACGTCGAGTGAAAATGAGTACTCTTTTCAAATGGTGCCTCTCAATGACGTTACACTTCAAAGCTAAACTTTAGGGCTGACGTCCGATGCTTAGGCCTAACATTATGTAACCTCCGGTGAGCGTGACAACACTGGCAGCATCAGCCTTTTCATTGTATGTCGTTCTGCACGTACCTGTTCACGATATTGGGCCTCAAAGCATGAAGATAGAACGAACGTCGTGCCATCACATACCATACCCACTTCGCCTTTCTTTCTCCCATGCATCAACATGTGTGCAAGCGAGTTGTAAACTGGATAAGGCCTGAGACACGGTTACATCAGTTTTACGCACAGGGCACTTGCGTTTGCTCACAAAAATAAAGGAATGAGGAATGTTGAGAGCGTTAAATGAGGAATGAGCTGTAAGGTTCTTTGAGTTTCAAATGTCTTTTTGCGTTATACTTGAAGACCCACTTTTGTTTTGGTAGATGGTTATTGTGGGCTTATGGAAAGCCACCTCACTTGATTGATTGTGGGGTTTAACGCGCCGATGCTTCACGGGTGAGTAGGCACGCCGTAGTGGAGGGCTCCGGATTAATTTTGACCACCTGGGGATTTTTAACATGCGCCGAAATCTCGAACACACAAGCATTTTTGCTTTCGCAAAAAAAAAAAAAGCCACCTTACTTACGGCCAACCCTGCACATATGTAAAGAATGCTTAATATTGGATTCTACAAAAATCGAGTTACAAGAAATATCTTTTTGCTGCCTGTACACTACTCTAAAAATGATTTATTGTAACTAAAAAGTGATTCAAGTTTTTCACTGAATACTGTACTGATTCTCTGTTTGCGTTTGAAAACAGGCCCAGTATGTTTCGACTTCCTTGAAGTCTAATATAGCTCACTTCAATCTAATTTTCCGGAAGCTTGCTTTTATAATTTTAGCGTGAGAAAAAGCAGTTGCGATTTAGTTAAAATTTATTTCGTCAGATTTCATTTAATCGGTGTTTCCTAAGATGAAATTCTGCCTAAATGGAGCCACAATTTTGAAGTCGTTTGGTTTGTGAAGAGGATTGCTGAGAAAATGGAATCCCGGAGAGAAAAAAAAACTCAGTCATGTAAGCGATTAACAAAAACTCACTCATATAAACAAGTAACAGTATCGTAAAGATGTTCCAATATTCGGTGCTTTGAAATATTGAAGTGAATAACGCCGTAATCGATTCGGCTTCGTATAAGATGACACTTTTCCAAAGTTTCGAGTAAATTTTCGATGTATTTCAGTGCTCAGAAACATGATCCTCCGGCGTTCCCCGCTAGCGGTCGCGAGCTTTCCCACACTGCTCCGGTGAAATGCAGCCAAACTGCAAGAGGAAGATGCTTTTGTGGATCCCCTCTTATCTTCCCAACTCCGCCCTGGCGCTTCTCTTTTCAGGGAACAGCCCTTTGTCGTACCTCTCTGGGCCGAGCCCCGTCACGTCGTCACCGAGTGAACGATGGCACGGCCGATGAGTGAAAGAAAAAGCGGACGATGAAATAAAGCAAAGGAGGAGACTGTCGCGAAATTAAGAGGGGAGGGCGGTTCGCCGTGGTGGTGCGGGCCCGCGCTCTCCGAAAGTGTGCGGTGGTGGAGGGGAGGGGGCATTATGCTGTGCTTGCACGAGCTAGGTGCTCTACGGCGCGACGCTTGGGGAAAACATGAGGGGGGCGTGCGCGTGACGATGATGTGCGTTCCCTGCCTAAGACACAGTTCGCGGTCCCTTCCTGAGACGCACTTCGCGCCGCCGACACAGGCTCATCTTCGCTGCCGTCGAGAGAACCCATGAGTGCTGCCTCAGCGCACTGCTGCTGCTCCCAAATATCGCATTAGGGAGTATATCGTAATTCGCAGCCATATATTTTTTTTCATCCTGGTAACATAATCGCACTCCAGCTGCTCTGGTCAACGCTCTCTAGGTAACTAACCCCAGATGTGTAGTGACATAGTCCCCGGTTTTAGGATCAGATGATGCGCAATTGCGCATTAAAGCTGATCTTTGGTTAGCTTGTAAACATACCTTTAAACATAACTTTGAACATAGCTATGATTAGCTTTCTTCACCATTTCATCCTTGCATCAAGCCGTTGTGCTGATGATGTCACTCTCTTGGTGACTGGCAGTAGCATTAAATGCCCATAACGAATGTTTTCTCTAGCAAGTAGCCGACCCCATGTCACATGTGGCTTCCTCTCTGTCGGTCTCACTTGCTCACCCACGAAGACCGAACCATTCATCCTCCTCGCAGCTTAATCGAAGCACGCAACACCCCTACATCACGGACACGTCAACTCAATCCCGGTACCCTAGGTCTTCTGTTTCTGAGTACTGTTCTCCAGAAGAACGATTCCGCTACCACCTCACATCCCATATACAACAAATCATCAACGTTATTCACAGAATATCACCGCATACCATATTGACATACTGTGAACATAACCTCAAGCAAAGCCTTAGGTTGCATTCACAGTACGTCGATATAATATGCGGATATGATATGCAATATGATATGTGAGCACTTACGCACTTATTCCCTGCCTATTTTGATAAAGATTGTTTTATAAGCGTGTACACGTTCACCAGAAACTGCCGGACGACTTCAGTCCTTACAACAGGCAGAATGCCTGTACTAGTAGTCTAGTACAAATAATCAGCCGGATCACTTATTCCCTTCCCTGTCTTGCCCCCACGGCTATCGAACTTCAAAATATAAAGTGTCTGATACTAAAAATTTTAAGAGCGGCTCAGCGGATACCCTATAATGCTCATGGCCATGGCCAGAGTGGCTTTGTTGGAAGTCTATAACACCTCAGCCGAACACATTGAAGCACATCTAATTTCCCAGCACTGGGAACACCGGGCCCGTATGCTCACAGCGCTCCCCATAAGGCCTACGTGGATGCCGCCAGTCACCGCCATCGTGACGCCCATACGCACTTGCGGTCGGCAACGGCATGAAATGCCTTCCCCCTTTATATCCTCCCCCTACTCACTACCTCCCCGGCAACCTCAGAAGAGGCGGCTGTAGCCCACGCACTAACTCTAACACTCAGCCCATCCTCCTCAATTATTGCCACCCATTTGCAAGCGGGCTTTAGGAATGTTGACGGAGGCCTCATTTCACCTCCCGAACTCAAAATGCTCTTGCTGAACCGCCTGCTTCCCCCACGGACTTGATCTGGACCCCAGCCCACACGTGCGTAGACGGTGACTACCGCCTCTCCCGCTGTCGTCTACCCCCTTCTGCACTTCTCTTTCGCAATACCAGTCCCAGTCACCGACCATCCCGGAAACATGGCGTCAACAACGGCACCAGCTCCCTTGAAATATGCACACTAACTACTATCAGGACTGCAGGGAAGCTCGCCGAAAGCACTGAACGAGATTTGATCCCGATTCGCCACCACAGCGTACACCGACGCAGCCCGTCCACTACAACGGCGAAAGGGCCATGGTGGCCACGGGGACGGACGGACGGGAACACCTGACCAGTGCGTCTATTCCACAAGCGACAGCTAAAGAGACGGAAGAACTTGCCATCGCTTTGGCCCTGACGCAAACAAAAACTACCACCATCGTCACGGATTCACAAGAGGCATGCCGTAGCTTCATATCGGGCTGGGTGGCACCTGGGACCCTATGCATCCTAAAAAACAAGATACCGTACGGGAAGGGCACCACGGCCCGATATCTCGCCCACCACGGAGGAGACGGCGGAACCAACACCGCTCACGACATTCCAAGAAATTACACAACACTACAGGCTCGATAGAACAACTCTTCCCGCACCACGTTCAACACTCAAGAAGAGTCAGGCAACCACACTCAGACTGATACAGACTAAGACATTTCCCCATCCAATCAGGATGATACTGTTATTGCAAACACAATTAAATGCCCAATACAAATTCTGTCACCAACCAGGCACTTTCAACACATTATGCGGGAGTGCTACAACAACCCAGAGCTGCCTCCCCCTTTCCCCATCTCCTGAGCAGTGGGGGATATTGCGGTCTAGCTCCCTACCTCAAGATCAACTTCTGCTGGTCGAGAGGACCAATCGAGCCATGACGATGCATGGATTCCTGAAATGCTCAATAAAAACTCTCTCTCTCTCTCTCTCTCTCTCTCTCTCTCTCTCTCTCTCTCTCTCTCTCTCTCTCTCTCTCTCTGGGGCAGAAGAGCGCCTCTGGTGCCTCGTTCAGGCCCACACTCTTCTGTGCAAACACCGTCCCCACCTTCCCTACCCCTCTTCATATCCATCCACCCTCTGCCAGGCCTGAGGTGTCCTATACTCCCAGGACCACGGACCACTGCATGCGGCAATGCCCCCTAAACCCACTTCTCACTTTCACGGACAGAAAGTGTTTGGCGAGGGCATTAGGCAGCTCGGGCCGTGCGGTCGAGAAAACCATCATGAAGAGGAGAACTGCTTTGGTAACCGCGGCAGGCCCCGGCGCCCAGTCACGCCCCTCAGCAACTGGCTAGCCTTGCCGGTTACAGATAAAGCTTATACTACTACTGCTACTACTACTACTACTACTACTACTACTACTACTACTACTACTACTACTACTACTACTACAAAGTTATATATCTAAGCGTGACATTAGGCCTAACGTCAGGCCAGCGTATACCCACGTCCACCTCATCCTGCAAGGTCACTTCATCTGGCATATATCGCAATGGTGAGGCCGCTGCTAGAATCTCCTCTGATATCCACAGCACACAGGGAGCTATGGTAGAAATGCTTTGTCACAGGAAAGATTCCCTAAAACGGGCCTTTATAAGCCGCTCTCTGTGCATTTGGAAATGCAAATAGTAAACACAGTATGCATATATGCATACAGGCACAGCAACAACGGCACCGCACAAGCAAACTCACCAGCGTCTTCTCGGTGATGATAGAGGGATTGTGAGGGAAGTCCTTTATGGATGTCTGGACAAAGAGTACAATAGGAAGAACAGTCAGATGTGCTGCTGGGGAAACTTCTACACTAAAACATAACCTTTAGTTGGCAGAGGACTTATCTCTGTGGACTCGTGCATATGAACACGGCCAAACCAACTAGTAGGCGAAGAGTGATGTGTGCTCACGTCTCCTGTGACTATACCCTGGCTGCTCTCCTCCTTTACCCCAGGGGAGGTCTCCAGTTCCCCTCATTCACGCACGGGCCACTCACACCTAACAAAGTGAAGAGTTTCTAGTGAGTTCAGCGTTAGGCTCTTGCATTCCACCACGAGATGAGATGTTATCTAAATGAATGCTGCCGCATATTAAAGAACCTTATATTCTGCAAAGGAGGCCAAGGAGGTGAGCCCCACCCCCAAGTCAATCAGTACCCTCGGGCGAACTTTAGAGTTTAGCGCAATCTTCTTTCCGTTTTGCACGCCACGGATAGCATTTCTGTGCACTCGCATTAGCTGCTAATGGGTCTCGGTGTATGAAGCACTTGTTCCCGATTTGGATCAAGTCAGTGCTGTCAGTGGCGTTGCTGGCTTAAGTTACACCCGGGGCCCAGAAAATTTGTCATACCCCGCACATACACAACGCAATTATTATTAGTAATAATAACAACAACAACAGCATATCGTAATAATAGTTAATTTACGGTGGCGATGATGATGACCGTGGGTGAAGCGAACTGTGGTAGGAAACGAACGTGGGTCCCTCACGTTATTGACCCGAAGTCTATCCGACTGCGCCATTATGACACGGTCGAAGAACTTTGGATTTAAAGAGGGGTGCATCGTCGTGCAAATTAGACAAAAAAACATGCACCCCTCTGTCTAACGACGACGATGGTTGAACGCGAAGCTTTCCTCGTGCGAAATCAAATGGCGAAGGGTCAAAGTCAAACCCGCTGCAATCAAAAGTCCAAAACTGCGTGCGAGTCAAAGTCAAAGCCCAACGAGTCAGAGTCCAAACCGTCTTCGAGTCCCAACTCAGCCGACAACCAAGGAATCCCTCACGAGAATGCTTCGCGTTCAACCATTGCCGTCGTTAGGCGGAGGGGGGTGTGATTTTGTTCTGCCTCATGCATGGGGCTCTTCATGCTGACGCTGTAGCCGGCGTTACTTTAAAATCTACACCTTGATTAACTGACTGTCGGTTCTTAACGACAGACGAATTCCATCAGTGGGGTTGACCACCGTGCAGATGTTTTCTCGTATGCATAAAAATATTTAGAGATGGCTTTGATAATTTATTACTTGAAAATAACGGCGAAGCGTTAACAATCTGTTCTCGTGAGGTATTGTGAAAGGTAAGAATTTGGAGGAAGGCGCCATGGACTCTGTAGAGCGGATAGAGCGTTTATTACCTGAATCGGTAGCGGCGAAGGCGAGCGACCGCGGATAGAAAATCAGCGCGAAAAAAACAGCAGAAAAAAGGAACGAGAAGTAGACAGGACAACGCTGCACTCACAACTTATAGTTTATTCTGAAGAAAACGCGTTCATGAACCATGGTTCATGATTCATGATTCACGAACGTTCATGGTGAACATTCGTGATTTTGAGTGATGAACGCTCACCAACTCGCCCTAATCAGTCCTCTTGGACCGAGGATAAACGCACACGGTCGTGTTCGATAAATAGAACAAGATTGTATACTGTATATACTGTAAAAGATCGTCATTGCGATAAATTGAAGCCCCCATTATATACCCCATTAGGCAGTCAGAGAGCTTATCACGTCTCTTATACGAGCGCATGCCATTAGACCTGTATAAGAGCGCGTTGACATCATTCGATGGCCCTGAAACGAGCCGTATGTATAAAGCCACATTGCCGGCTTTCTCTGCTCACATGTCGACGGGTGCCGGAGAAGCGACCCCGATGCTCGCTCACTCGACGGGTTCGGAAGCGCTTCCCAAAAAGAGGCCGCTACTTCGACTCCCCGCTTCCGTGTGCCACATCGAACATGCGCATGAGATTCTCGCTTCACGGATGCCTGTAGATTCGTCGCCTATGAATCCGCAGCGGTGTTTGAGACACCGTGGTTTCGATTATTTTCTTCTCGAAATTATTCGATTGAAAACAAGTATCCTTTCCGCCCACTTCCCAACTAGAGCATTGGGAGCTCGTCTTGCTGTCCAGCCCCTCTCTGCCTACCCAGCTTCAGCTTGTGGCCGGAGCACAGGCGGCGTGGACTGCATATGGACTCCTGTGAAAAAGCAACCACTCCCCTGCCCTAGGATCACCCTGCGCCGTTTAGAATTCTCGGTAAAAGTATGTCCTCCTTCTCCTCTGCCATAGGCCATTAACTGTAGGGGTAAAATGACGGTCCGCAGGCGAAAGCTGCGTAAACTCTTTAATGTGCTTTTTGTTGACACAGCCGCAAAACACTAAAAGCAACGCTTTTGTGTGCGCATTGCATCCGCACGTTCGGATGCTGGACTGCACATCTTCGATATGAATGATTGAAATGCCGTTTGGGTGGCCTTAAGTACCATCTGTTTCTTAAACAGAACTCATCAAGCTTCTTATAACGCACTTTATGTCTTCGTTGTGTATGACGCACTCCGACGTCACTTTCAGTGTAGACAGTAAAGAAGGTTCTTCTATATTCTTTTTCATTCCAAGGTATTGCCTTGGTATCTAGGGTTGCCACATTTCCCCGAAAAAAAAAACGGCCAATCGGGGAAGGGTTAGGGGGGGGGGCGTGGTATTTAGACGGTTGAATTTGTGGCGAAAAAAAAAAAAAGAATCCATGTTTTATGACTTGCAATGTCATATATGCATTGTAGCGAGGAATCAACATAACGCTTGTACTGAAAGTTACTGAAATTTTGGTTATTGCTCTGAATATGCTGCACTGAAAAGAAACCGCACATACTTCTCCCATTAAAAGCTCTTCTTTGCATCTCGCCCGCGCTCGCCCGCATATTTTCCCTGCTCGCGTGTCTTTGCGCAGCATGCCGACACCTATTTATCGTCGTAATTGCTGAATTAACGCTTATAAAATGCCACAAAAATAAACAATCGCGGCACGATGACCAAGAAACCGGCCAATGACGGCCGGTTTTAAGTACGGACCGGCAACCGGCCCGCTGTCTAAAAAACCGATTGGGCCGGTCAAAAACCGGGCAGGTGCACGGCAACCCTATAAAATGTATCGCACGTACTTACGAAAAATTCCTCGGCTACGTCCGTCAGGCATGCCTGCCAGTTTTCGGTCTGCCGGAGAAAAGGAAGGCAGTGAGTAGCACACGTGTTTCTAGCACCGAAAAACGTTATTTCTTGTCAACCATCAACACCTCATATGGAAGTGCCGCAAGCCGTAAGAAAAAGGGATACACAAGCCGCACTATGTTCGCACATACGAAGATTGGATTAAGCCACATCAAAACCCAAAGGAAACGTACATGACCCTCTGGTCTTTCGCAAAAGATGCCAACCTTCTTCAGTTCAGATCGCCCGCGTGCAGGGCGGACGTCAAGACTACATCAAGAAGCCCGTTAGTCCATCTGGAAAGGTATACTTTTCCCAAAATGACGTAAAATAAGTGGGCCCGTGTGCGGAGCGGATGTGGGAAGTGATCCTGTACCACCAGCGAACAGTTTTTAACAGCATGGCTGTTTAGGCCGACACAAGTCAGTCCGGCGTAAATAGAAAACTCCGAGGCGCACGTGAGCGTGTGCCTCGCGAGGAGCACCCGGCATCGTCCAGGCTTCCGCGCTGGCTTGCGCCACGCGAGGAGCTCCCGCCTTCGTCGTCGTCGTCGTCGTCGGGTAGCGACAGGCGAGCCACAGGTCCGCCGCGCCGAAGACGATGACGACGAACCTGTTTTTTTTTTATTTCTGTATTTTTAATGTTTTATTTTCCTCAATCTTGGGTAAATGGCGTGAAGAAGGGTGCTGTGGGGATATGTATTTGTCTGAAGTCTTCTCAGGGTGGTGGCTTCATCTCTGGATAGTCTTGGGTGCGGTTCTTGTGAGGGCGATGTATAAGATTGACATTTTTGATTTCGCAGGTTAATTCTTCAGAATCCACACGTGGAGGCGGCCACCGGACCAGCCGACAAAGAAGTGGAGGTCTCGGGGACGCGCAACAAGAGGATTTGCCCAGCTACGCGGCTGCATGCCGTCGGAAGACGCCGACGGAAGGGATGACTACGATTGGTAATGGTCTTTGCTTTGCAGTGCCGTCCTAGACGACTGTACATTGCTGGGGTCCGGCTGCTCCCTCTTTCCTGGGATCCGCTGTCACCGTGGGGGAGAAACTAGATCGACCCCCTGCTCTGCTGTTTCTCCAGCCTTGCACCACTGTGCAAGCTGCGCCATTTTTTTTTCTTTTTCTTTTTCTGTCCTCTTCCTCTTCCCCATCATGATGCGTTCGACGTCTAGCTCCTATATGAATTCATTCATTCATTCATTCATTTCTTGTATGTACCGAAAGTGGAATACTGTATTGCTCCTGCTGAACTCGGGTAACAATTGTTCGGTTTGGTCACCTTAGAAGCTGCACGTCTAAAACCGATAGTACGGGCTGCGCTGTAATTAATGCCACTTCCAGGTATTTTGATGATGGATAGCTTAAGTTGCTCCACAACGCGCTTAATCGTGGCCACATGGCCGCGGCCCGCGCATGTATCAAACTCCACATGGTTCCACAAACACATACTGTTAACTTTACAACTTTAAACATTACAAAACTCTCATGGTACAGCGTTGATTCTAACCACTGCGCTGTGCGAAACAGACGGGACCACCTGTCAGTCCGAGAGCCGTCATCTGACGGTACCAAGATGGTCCCAAGTGTCGCTACAATGAAGCGCAGCTTTTTTATAGTGGTTCAGCCGGGTGTAGGCCCGTTCGTCACATGGCGTTTCGTCATAGGCCGGTTCGTAATAGGCCGTTTGGTCACATAGGATCATTCGTCATAGGCCAGGTTTGTCACTTAGGAAAGTTCGTCACAGGAACGCAAAAACAAAATTCGTGGCTTTTTTAGACGTAAGTGGTGATGAGGCATGACTGTAACTACTTTGCACACCTTTTTGCAGTACCGGTCCTTTTAGCGGCCGCCATGGCGATCCTAAATTGGCAGTAAGGCACGCCCCAAAAAATGTTTGGCTTTCGGGGAACCCGTGCACGAATTATCCTGGTCCTGCAGTCCATACCGCTCCCACCCGCCCTCCTTGCCTTTCACATGAATGTCACGGTAGCAGGCGCACGCTCGCGTGACTAATTTGGAGTGGCCGTAGCACTCATTTTTCTTCACTTTTTTTTTCATTTTCGTTGCTCCCTCACTGGTAGCCAAGTGCTCACAGTGTGGTCATTTTTGCCCCTTTTCTTGGAAAGCCTTTTTTGTGTACACATAAGAACTCACTCGACCTGTCCAAAAGGAGGATATAAAAACGTGCAGCCACTCCCCAAGCAGCTAGCTGAGGGGGCGCCCTTTTGTTTATTTTGCCCGAGAGCTACTGCCAAGAATGGCGGACCGGCGCCCCGCGCATGCGCAGATGGCTACTGGAGAAAGGTCCATCAAATAATTAGTTGCACCACTTGTATTAAACCACTAATAAGTGACACGAAATGGCCCATGTGAAATTTCCAAGAACGAGAAGGTCGGTGCTACCACTTTCCCTATTACGGGACCGCTTAGAACCAGACGCCTGGCCCGTCTTCCAAGAACTTTGTTGGGCTGCGTCCCTGTCTCACTTTTCTGTCTTGGGTTGTTGAACTCGTATCCCTAATCTTATCCGAACACGTCACCCTACTTGTCCACTCTGGCTTGCATTCTTTGTTGAGCTTTGCTGGATCTACGGCCCAAAGTACAAAAAAAAAAACTAACTAAACCTGTGCCTCGCTTCTCTCTTTCGATTAAAAAAAAAAAAAACACGTGGGCATTCATTTTGTGCACCTGTGACGAACTTTTTTAAGTGACGAACTGGCCTATTACGAATGATCCTATGTGACGAACCGGCCTATTACGAACCGGCCTATGGCGAATGATCATATGTAACCAAACGGCCTATTACGAACCGGCCTATGACGAAACGCCATGTGACGAACGGGCCGTATCCCGGTTCAGCCCTACCCTCCCGGTCTATTATTTGGCATTGTCACGCTGCGTCATGAACCCTGGTACTGCGTCGACAGTGATGAGCTACTTCCTCCCTCTTTTTCGCTTCACCTCAGCTATCTGGTCTTCCATACCTGTGAGATGCATGTAGCGCTATAGTATATATAGTGACTTAAAAAAAATGTTACCCGCAATCGGAAGCATCCAAGACATGAAGGGACCAACCAATATCGAGGCCCACTGAACTGGTGAAAGCTGAAAAAAAATTGATACGGCACCCGCGCTCCGTGTTCACTAAGAACAGCGCGGTATTATGTTCGTATTTATTCAAAGTTCAAGGTCCGCAGATTTCAGTGCGCAGCACTTGAGCGCCCGCTACTGTGGTCTAGCTTTGTAACCGAGCGAATGAAGGGAACACCGAAGACAGAAGGGAAACGGGGGAGGAAAGTGTGGCGAAAGTGTGAGGGGGAGGGCGGTATGCCAATGCGGCGCGAGACGCTGCCCGGCGGCGACGCGCTACGAGATAACAGAGGTATTAATTGATCTATTGATTGATCAATTGTAGGGTTTAACGCGCCGACGCAACGCAGGCGATGAGGCGTGCCGTAGTGGAGGGCTCAGGATTAATTTTGACCGCCTGGGGACCTTTCACGCGCGCCGAAATTTCGTACGCACGGGCGTTTTCGCCTATCGCCTCCATCAGAAATGCGGCCGCCGTGGCCGGGAATCGAACCCGCGTCCTCGTGCTCAGCAGCGCTACGCCTTAAGATGGAGGAACGAGACGCACCGAATTTCAAAGCTGAGATGAACGGTATGCTCGACACACTAGCTTCCTTCTTCAGCACGTACTATCTTGCATCACAGTTGGTGAACAGGAGCGCGTTCATTCCGTGCGACAACTTGGTTCCGGGTAACTTCGCACGCATGCGCATCGTGCAACGAGGCCCATGAAGCGGTGCGAAGTGACAGAACTGCTACAGGCGCCCCGCCACAACTGACAGACGTCCGGTTCACCCTATGTGATCAGAAGTCACGATCCCGCGTCTCGCTTTGCGTTGGCGCCCGCTGACTTTGCGAGCGTGGTACACTCACGATTTTGGACACACATGCTGCGGGCCTGGGGACGGCAAAGTAGCTCGGCCGCCTGGCTCGCGACGCGTGCGCGATCCTCGCTGGCGCAGCGCTGCCGAGCAGACGCAGCGCCTACGACTATACCGAGGGAACGAAGACGCACCGAATATGAGCCTGCAGGAAAAGGGCGGTATGCCGAGGCCGCACCACTAAGCTCGCGCTGCGTGATGCACGTACTATCTTGATCCCAGTTAGGGTGAACACGGGAGCGCGTGTCATTCCGTGCGCGGGAGCCGCCTGCCGGCGTTCCGGGTAACTTCGCACGCATGCGCAGTTCGTTTGCAACGAGGCTATGTGAAGCGCGTGCGAAGTTACCAGGAACTCCGACAGGCGGCTCCCGCGCACTTAATGACAGGCACTCCCGTGTTCACCCTAACTGCGATCAAGATAGTACATCGATCCCTCCGCGTCCTCCGCGTTGCGTGGCTCATCCGAACCACCTGACATTTGCGAGGTAGGTTCATACACGATTTACAACAACGTGCTCGGTGGCGGCGCGCTGCGAGGTAACGGCAAAGTAGCTCGCGCCGCCATGCGCTCGCAGATCACGCGATCAGACGCGATCACTTCCTGAGACGCAGCGCCGTGACCGAGCAGACTGCAGTCCGCGCTGCGCACAAATTTTGCATTAGGGAACATAGTAATTGGTCAGGCATATTTTTTACTCACCTCGATGCATCTGCCGTGGTTCCTGCATAGCATCTGCAGTCCCTGCAAGCATAAATAAGGGCAGACGAAAATAAAAAAAATACTGGGAAATTTCGGCAGTTGTCTGCTAATGCCTTCTTATGCAACTATTCTTCGTTTTGAGGTATTTTTACGGTTAAATTTGGCTATTAGACGCCGAATTAGGCTACTCTTTGTCGTTTAATTCTCGTTCGGCTATAGTGTGCAACTGCGTTTCGTTTGTTTTGTATTATTAAGTTGTTTTTAGCAATAATGGGCTTATAAACTATCCTAACAATAAAAAATCTTAACTTCGCACTACGGTTGAGGGTTTTTACAGTTTTTTCATATTTCTGTATTTTTAGTTTTTTCCCTCATTTTTGTGAGAGTGATGTATAATATGGAATCTGAACCTGGCAACGTTTAACGCGCGAACATTATCTAGCGAAGCAAGTCTCGAGGTGTTCGAGGAATTAGAGGGCATTAAATGGGATGTAATAGGGCTTAGCGAGGTTAGGAGGGCAGGCGAAGCCTTTACGGTGCTGAAAAATGGACACGTCCTATGTTACCATGGTCTAGAGGACAGAAGAGAACTGGGAGTGGGATTTCTAGTCAATAAAAGCATACCTGGCAACATAGACGAATACTATAGCATTAACGAAAGGGCAGCAGGTATTGTAATTAGGCTCACTAAGAAGTTACAAGCTCAAGGTGGTGCAGGGCTACGCGCCCACATCCAGCCATGACGACCCAAGTAGTGGAACTGCTTCTATGAAGATGTGGAATCGGCAATGGCTAAAGTAAAAACACAGTATACCGTAGTTATGGGGGACTTCAATGCTAAAGTAGGCAGAATCAGGCTGGAGACAAGGCAGTTGGGAACTATGGTCTGGGCTGTAGAAATAGCAGGGGGGACCTACTAGTTGAGTTTGCCAGAACGGGATAACCTACGGCATAATGAATACCTTCTTCTGTAAACGGGACAGTAGGAAGTGGACCTGGAGGAGCCCGAATGGGGAGCACAAAATGAAATAGACTTCATATTATGCGATAACCCTGGCGTCGTGAAGGATGTGGAAGTGCTCGGAAGGGTAGGTGTAGTGACCACCGTATGGTAAGATCTCGAATTAGGCTTAGATTTGAGGAGGGACCGCAACAAGCTAGTACGAAAGAAGCCGATAAATGAGCTAACAGTAAGACGTAAAGTAGAAGAATTCAGGATCGCGCTGCAGAACCGATATTCCGCCCTTAACGAGGAAGACGAGCCTACGAAACAGGAAGCCAGCGACAACCTTTCACGCATTATCACGGAGTGTGCACTAGAAGTCGGGGGCACTATAGCTAGACAGGATTCTGGTAAACTTTCACAGGAGACGAAAGATCTAATCAGGAAACGGCAAACGATGAGAATTCTCTGCCGCAGCTGACAGAATAGAACTAGCCGAGCTCTCGAAGTAATCAATAAGCGCAAGACAGCTGACATACGGAAGTATAATATGGAGAGGATCGAATACGCTGTAAAGAACGGAGGTAGCCTGAAAGTAGTGAAGAGCCGTCTTGGCGTGGGGAAAAATCAGATGTATGCACTTAAGGATAAGCAAGGCAATGTCATCACAAATAGGGATAAAATTGTCACAGTGGCCGAGGAGTTCTATAGGGATCTGTGCAGTAGCCGGGACATACAGGATAATGCCGA
The DNA here is from genome assembly GCA_013339765.2 of Haemaphysalis longicornis. Taxonomy (NCBI): domain Eukaryota; kingdom Metazoa; phylum Arthropoda; class Arachnida; order Ixodida; family Ixodidae; genus Haemaphysalis; species Haemaphysalis longicornis. The sequence goes on along the minus strand of CM023453.1, from coordinate 155,103,283 downwards.
ACGAGACAGTAGTTCAGAGGAGATAGACATCCCACCAGTAACAACCGAAGAAGTAAGGAAGGCTTTGAAAGAAATGAAAGGGGCAAAGCACCTGGTGAGGATCAGATAACAGCAGACCTCTTGAAGGATGGCGGCGAAATTGTACTTGAAAAACTGGCAAACCTGTATACGCAATGCCTAATGACCGCAATGGTACCGGAATCTCGGAAGAACGCGAACATCATCCTAATCCATAAGAAAGGCGACATGAAGGACTTGAAAAATTACAGGCCGATCAGCTTACTGTCAGTCGTCTACAAGGTATTTACCAAGGTAATCGCTAACCGAATCTCTGCAACCTTAGATTTCAGTCAACCTAAAGAACAAGCAGGGTTCCGTAAAGGTCATTCAACAATGGACCATATTAACACGATCAATCAGGTGATAGAGAAGTGCGCTGAGTATACTGAACCCCTATATATAGCCTTCATAGATTATGAGAAAGCATTTGACTCAGTCGAAACCCTAGCAGTGATTCGGGCATTACGGAACCAGGGGGTAGATGAGCATTATGTAAGAATACTAGAGGATATCTACAATGGGTCTACAGCTACCATCATCCTCCATAATGAGAGCAGTAAAAAATACCTATAAGGAAGGGTGTCAGACAAGGAGACACAATCTCTCCAATGTTATTCACAGCATGCTTACAAGAAAGTATTCAGAACATTGGATTGGGAACAGGTGGGAGTAAGGGCTTAATGGAAGAATACCTCAGTAACCTCAGATTTGCTGATGACGTGCCTTGCTAAGTAACTCGGGGACGAATTGCAAAGCATGCCTTTCCGCACTGGCGAACAGAGTAGAACCGTGGGCCTGAAATTAATATGCAGAAAACTAAGTAATGATCAATAACCTCGGGACAGCACAGCAGTTTGAGATAGGTGGCGAGGCAGTGGAAGTGGTAAGCGAATATCTTACTTAGGCCAAGTTGTGACCCCAGATCCCAACCTGAGGCAGAGATAATTAGAAGGATCAGAATGGGGTGGGGTGCATATGGCAGACATTCTCAGATAAGTGAATAGCAGCCTCCCATTGTCGCTGAAGAAGAAAGTGTATGACAGCTGCATCTTACCGGTACTCACCTACGGGGCAGAAACTTGGAGGCTCACTAAGAGGGTTCAACTTAAATTGAGAACGACTCAGCGGGCAATGGAGCGGAAAATGATAGGTGTAACATTAAGGGATAAGATGAGAGCGGAGTGGGTCAGGGAGCAAACTGGTGTTAAAGACATATTAGTAGAAATTAAGGAGAAATGGACGTGGGCAGGGCATGTAATGCGAAGGCAAGATAACCGCTGGTCATTAAGGGTAACAGAGTGGACCCCTAGAGAAGGCAAGCGTTGCAGGGGGCGGCAGAAAGTTATATGGGCAGATGAGAGCAAGAAGTTTGCGGGGATAAATTGGTCACAGTTGGCACAGGACCGAGGTAATTGGAGAATAATGGGAGAGGCCTTTGCCCTGCAGTTGGCGTAGATAGGCTGGTGATGATGATTATGATGTATAAGATTGACATTTTTGATATCGTAGGTTAAATCTTTGATTTACTTCTCGTTTTTTTTATTCTTTTAAAACGAAAGTGTTTTATTCCCGGATACACGAAGATTTCGCTGACGTCATATCCGTCACGGAAGTGACGCCAGTACACCGAAGCAAGCGGCCTTTAAAGGGTGCACCCCTGCACACAGGGTCTTCTTGCGGGGAAGCAACCATTAGTACTAAAGAGTGCGTTATACTTAGGGTTGTTCGTTTCCGGTTTTGTATTTTAACACGAAAGTGTTTTATGCCGCGATACCCCAAGATTTGACTGACGTCATATCCGTCACAGAAATGACGCCAGTACACCTTTGCCGAAGCGACCTGCCAGCAGGACGTCGCTCGCCAAGCACACCCACAAGACAGCCGCCGATCCACAAACCATGTTCAGCTGCAGATTTCGCTGCACATTTCACTTTCGTGTTTCACTTATTCTTATGAGAGAGGAATCAACCACATTTTTTTTAAATTTCTCTCTAAACCACCTCCACGTTTACTATGCTATAACGATGTGTCAACTTCGCCGACTCCATTTTTCGGAAAATACAAGGCGCAACACGGTAAGTTTGGTGCTCGGCAAAGAATGCTTACTCTTGAAAACTTTGCGTAGCTTCTCGACTACTATGTTCATCTATTAAAATGCTTTTATTGTAATTTATCCTGCAGTTAAAAAGTACCTTCTGTTTAGACGCGCTTATTCCCTTCGTACTTGCGCATAGGAAAGGATATCTTTGTTTCACAGCGACGCAATATATTACAGGCTGTCTAACGCAGACGCTGGCTATTCCTTGAAGCGCTTAATGTTTGCACGCGTACTTATCTCCTTGTTGAACTACGTACGCTGTAAGCTACGTTATTCACTTTCGCGCGGTCGAACTTCCGGGCTAAGCTGTGCGCAGCCAAGTAAGGACCGTTCGCTCATAATTCCTTTTTACCGATCCTTGGGTTATTCTAGTTTGTAGATCGAAGGCCGCTAAGCAAAAACGGAAGTGACGAAAAGCGTCTCGCGGCAATCGAAATTCCCCTCGACTGCCCGAGCGCGCGCGCGTGCGTTTGTGCGTGTGCGTTTGTGCGTGCCTTTCGCCTTCAAATAACTTTTATCTAAGCTGTATCAATTATACAGTAGCCGACCGATTTTTCGGACCCGGAGGGGAGCTAAAAATAGTCCCAATTAAGGGCAGTACGGAAAGTCCGCCAGTCATTACTCTATGTGACAACTGGTGGTTCCCCGGGAAAGTCCGGAATATCCAGCAAGTCCGAATTTTTCGAGCCCAAAAAAAACGGTCGGCTAACTGCCGGCTAACAGACCGGCTAAGTTTTGCCTGGTCTGTGTTTTTTTTTTTTTTTTGCTAACTCCCACTGACAGTGCATCGCTTTCCCCGCTTCTGCATAGCCAACTTTGGTTGACTTTATACACAGGAATATAATAAAATCATTTTCTGAGGGGCTGAGGAAGTTCCTGAGAGACATTTCCGCACTACGGACACATTTAAGCCGATCCTATGAGCGCTTTTTCTTTTCGTGCTGCATAACCGCAGAGAACAAAATTGAATAAAGTATGATTTAACTTTAATTCATCTCTTTTTCCTTTCCTTTTTCTTCTTCTTTTTTACTATTTATTTTATAAGGGAGTCTTTGTTATTACGCCTTTACATACGCCGCTGAAAAGGTCGCCATCACCCAAGCAGCTACAATAAGCAACGACCACGTCACAATCATCACGAACACGCAAGCCGCGAGTCACAGCTGTCAGTTGGACCACATATCGCCTGTCGCCCTCAAGGTCTTCGAGGGCCCCGGGCAGCCGCCCTGGTTTGGACCCCTGGACACGAGTCCCTCGACGGAAGTGAGGCGGTACGCTCCGATTCCCGAGTACATACACTCCGGGCCTTTTTGAGGAGAGGGTAAACTGGAAAAGACCCCCCACGCACTAAATTGCTACACGGACATGCTCTCCTACTACAGACACGAGCGTCAATTTGGGGCTCTCGACACCCCACCTCCACCTTTCCCGAGCCGAGGCGACCACAGTCCGCCGGCTCCAGCTCAACCCTCCGCCCCCATATCTGCCCCACCGAATAATACAGCATCTGCGACTTTTCACCCCACCCCGCCACCCTTTACCATTTCGTATAGGAATACCAACAATCCACATTCCTCATATCCAATCCCCGTGCCACGTACGAGCAGTAGGTGGACAGACTGCCCAGCTCGGGCCTCTCGACCGAACGCATACATAGGACACGAGCAAGCTAGCGAGGATCAGGACATTCCGGACTAGAGGACGCCCTCCAAGGGACCGATGCTCTCACTGATATGTTCGTCTAATACAGATTTTTATTCCCCCTCTCTCCCTCGTTCTTATTCTTAATGGGCTAAACAGTGTCATTCTTCCTTTTTGAACTTATTGTTAATGTCTGTGAGCTCCACAGTCCCTCAGACACAGTCGTTGGGAACCAAGTCTTTCCTTCTCCATGTCCAACGCAGTAATGTCGGTGTTTCATCATTTGGCTGTTTGGCTTCTCCAGGGCAGCCTCTCGGTCTCACGTGCATTAGTACTAGTTGAGCAAAACAGGAGCTTCATAAAACAACCGAGGGTGTGGGGAACGAAGCCAACGGTACAACGTGGTTAGCTATGAAAAAGCACAACGTCCTCAGAGGTTATTTACGCAATCGCAAAGCTGAGATACTAGAATAGGGGGAAAATGAAAGGCGTAATACATACCTTTCACACTAGGTTTGCAAGTTATGGTACTACAAAAATGCCATTTTACCATGCATACTATTCTAACTAATGTCTGCGAGCGCACCATGGATCAGCTTGTGGAGCGCACCGTGAATCAACAGGATGTGCAACTTCCGTGGCTCATCACGCAGCCTCTGGATCTTTCTGAAGCCGAGGATCGGGAATTCTTGTTGAAGTGGACGTGCATTAATGGCTGAGAGGAAGAAAAACCTAGTGCAATGGTGTAGATGCAGCGTGCAGCCATTATCCTACGGATTTACCACGTCAAATGTTCGGTCATGATGCGGCACTCGCTACCACAGCTCTTTCATCTCAGCATGTGTGTCCCATCTGGTGGTGGTGGTGGTTGTTGTGTGGGATCAGTTGGGGTTAGCCTGGCTGGATATGCCGGCAATTGCTCCGCCAAGCTCCTCCTAATTAGCCAATGGTAGTGTCCTTTTACCACGAGTTCGCCAGTTACGTCTCCTGAAGGAAGCTTATGAGAAGGTGCGACACGTCTCTGCGCAGCATTCAATGTCCCTTTGAAGGACGATGTGGTCCAGAGTGCTGTGTGGGGCTGCCAGCTTTCGAATCGCTGAGGGCATTGCAGTCCGCTCAACAGAACGCTCTTGGCAACACATTACGTAGTAGTGTACATCCCCTGTCACTGCACATGACGAACACAGAGACGAACGCACGAGGCGCACCTTGAATAGTCATGCTGTGGTCTTCGCTGAGCCCGGTGGGATGCGGTACAGCAATGTTGCCTCCGATCTTGAAAGTTCCTTTGTGACGCAAGGCTGGGGATAGAGATTTCCCAAGGACTTCAAATGTTCGGCCACTGTTCGTCTTAAGTCGTTCCAGTGATTGGGGGAAACTTTAACAGTCGCTGCTAATTGCAGCGCACTCCGTGCCATCTGATCAGCGGTCTCATTGCCCCTGACGCCGACATGGGATGGAATCCATTGCAACCGCTGCTGAGTTCTTGCACAAGCCGTAAGGAACGCTGACAGTCGTTTTTTGTGGGGATCCCACGCTGCAAAAGTTGTACTGCTGCTTTTGAGTCAGTCAGAATTGCATCTTCCTGCGGCTTGTATGACTTAAGTTTTCTCAAAGCAGCTGCGATGGCAGTGCACTCGGATTCGGTGGAGGACACCACGTGATAGGGGCGTGCTGCCCAGAAAACCTAAGCATCAGGAATGACGTACGCCGCTGCCGTAACCCCTCTGGGCGGATAGACTGAGCCATCCGTAAAAATTTGGAGGGGGATTTGAATAAGAGTTCTCAAAATGTTCAAGAACCAAAAATCTGGCTGCTTTCACTGGCGTGTTTCGCTTGACTCTCATGTGAGGAACATGTAGCTGACACTGAAGGCTCTCGTAAGACCATGGCGGCATTGAGATGGGAAGTTTCCCCGGCCACTGATGGCACAATATTCTCAGAGTGTTAAGAGCAGTGTGCGCATGAGAGGCCGTCCTTGCTCGAAGCCGCTGTATTATTGCTCTTCCAGCACTGGTTTCCCCTAGACGCATCACCTGCGTCAGTAACCTCTGTGACGCCATCAAGCGGAGTGTAGCAGACTGGCTCTCCCGTATTACTACCTCGTTTGCCGCTCCCTGAGGGACTCCAATTGCTATCCTCAGCCCTTTCTTATGCAGCGCTTCGAGGCGCTCACACTGGGATTCTCAAGGAGAGATCAGAGGCAAGTGGTAAAGAATGCGACTCGCAATCAGAGCTGAGGGCAGCCTAATCATGGACGCCGGGTGATTCCCCCATATACCTCCAGCCATCCTCCTCAAAATGTTCACACGGGGTCCGGGGAAGCAGAGTCGAAACAGTCATGTCGACTGCCCGTCGCCAATACAGTGTACTGTCCAGGGTGACACCAAGGAACCGCACGTGAGTGGCTTGACGCATAGACAGGCTGCCCAATGTTAAATTAACACGGGTGGACCGTCGCCGGCTCCCAGGGAAAAGAACAAAACAGGACTTCTTGGCCGAGAGCGTCAGTCCGACGGAGGACAAATATTTCTGCATTGTGTGAACACTCCGTTGAGCCATCACTGCCAGTCGCTTATGTTGATATCCCGACAATCAGATGAAAACATCGACAGCGTACACGGATATCTCAAAATACGGTACCTTTACGACTATGTAGATCACACACATCCGCTATTGAGCAAATGACTGTATCTAGAAAAAAAAAACAAGTTTGTCCGAGGTGGACCTTGCCCCGCATGTACACAGAGACGGTCATAACGTTATCTTGACGGACATTGCCTAACGCTCTGCCGTTGATTTTCCGGCAACTACTTTCCACTGACGGTGCTTCATGTCATGAGGTGCCCTGACCGAAGCAGAGTGCCGTACAAACGTCAATAAATACCAGCGACAGAGGGAATCAAAACAACATTTGTCGAATCGCCATTTTTTCAAACGGCGAGAAATCGTTTGGCCATGAGGAGACAAAGGCCGTAGAAGTTGCCTGGCAGATCACAAAATTCGAGGAATCCATCTGATTGATTACGCCTACTAAGCGGATTCGCAACTTCCACGGGGTTTAACGAAATCTCGGCAATGTAATCATTTTGTTTAGAATGCCCTTTCTCATATAACTCGCGTAGTGCACCGCACTCGTTCCTTGAACGAGTATGTGCGTGCGTTGAAATATTTTCCCTGCAGTGGTTGTTAAGTGGTGGCGCTTCTCTAGCACACGAGTTTGATTTCGAGCCATGGCAGCCGCATCAAAATTGGTTCGACATGTAAAACACACGTACATAGACATAGGTGCACAGCTTCAGGGTGTCTTAATTCCTTCCCCCGTAGGCCATTCCTTGTAACCGTATCTACACCAAAATATAAAATCTTGATGCAGTACATGAAATGTCATTAACATTACAGTATAGTGACTATCAGACCCAGCAAAACACGTTTTTAAGACGATGTGTACAACTAACATAAAAAAGCCCATAAAAGTAAACTCATAATATTCATTTCTATGCTCTTTTCTACACTTCACGCCCGAACTATTAACGGCCGGGCCTATGAATTCAAGCCCGAGCCTAGCCCGGGCCCGCTTCAATGAGCCCGCGCCCGGCGCGGGCCCGCCGATAATCGACTTCGGGCGGCCCGGCCCGGCCCACGGGCCGGGTCGGGCCCGGGCTTTCGGGCCGGCCCGGGCCCGTGCAGTGCTCTAATCTCTACGTTTGGAACGCTGCAGGCCCACCCATAGAATGCACCAATTAGAACGTCGTTCACACCGGAAACAGTGAAAAGGCGGTGTTAGAAAAGACGCTGTTAAGAGCTGTGTTTATTTCCCATCGTCGACGGCAGCCAGTTGTGACAGTTGTTTTGAACCACACTATGTTTTTCAACAGACTTTGTACAGCGCGAAGTGAATCACTCCACTTAAAATTCGAGACCGTTCATTGCACGCCCTTTACAACAGGACGAGAAATAACCAGAAAAAAAAAAAACAACGCGTTCGCGATAAAGTTCACGACCCAGTTACAAAACATCCGCGGCGGACGTAATGCGTTGCGTACTGCGTAAGCGGTGTTACAAAAACAACTCCCATGTTTGTTGCGGCTGGCAGCTTTATAGGGTTCTTGAGTGCGTGCACGAGAGGGCGAAGGATGCCGCCGTCGCCGGTCAAGGCCGCTGCATAGCGAAGGCGCGCCGCGGATGCTTACGCGTTCGCGCGTGCGGCCTAATTTTGCTTAATTCGGACTTCGCGCAGGATGTTGCGCACTGGACGGGCGGGGCGACAACATTCGGAGAAAGAGCTCGGCGAAAACATATAGGACGCTTGCTTTTGCGCGTGTTAACCGCTCCGAGAAGGTACACTGGGTCAAGGCCGTACTCTAAAGCTGGAAGAACGGTGCGTCAAAAGCCATTCACAATGCATCAAAAAGAAAACATAAAATGCAGTTACAGCGGTCGAAAAACTTGTTTAAATTTAGTGCTTTTTACCACCCGCTAACACGCGATAGGAACTGAAGTTTCGAAGGCGAAAGCCTTAGGTGCCCTGTTCTGCGAAAAACCATCGTTATTGTTTTTGTTGTTGCTGTTGTCTGGTCAAGAAAATCGCCAATGCTGTGACGACTAAATTAAAAAAAAAATGAAGCCGTTCCACTCAATGTGAGAGCTGTCGGAAGTGCAGAGCAGTGACTCGGCTGTAGCACCGTTATCCGCTCACTGCTACCACCCGTCACTCTCTTCGCCTCTGTGTCTCGCTCTCACTCCTCTCTTGATGAATGGAACGCAGGTTTGTCCAATTCAAATCAAATTTCCCGCCTTCGCAGCGCTCGCGCGCCCTCTTCCTGAAACTGCGCCAGCGGAAGTTCTGTTCTTGTAGTGCTTGTTTTTCCTCCCGCACGTGCCGCAGCGCCGCCGGCGCCTTACTGCGAAGTTTGGAACGAGCCATTTTTTTCTTGCACTGCAATTTTTTTTTCTCTTACTATCGTAAAAGCCAACCCAACGAGTGTTCCTAACTAAATGAACGCGGGGGCTGCCGGTTAATTACCTTTATTTTGCCCCCACATCTACCTCCAGTTTCCTTTGCGCTAAACAACGGGGTTATGTATGACAAGCGCCAGCGGTTTACTAGTTTCGAACGCTTATGATTATATAAAACGCTTGGTTTTCGAAGAGTCTGGTGGACGCAGCTCAACGGTACGTCGTAGCGCCATACTTCGGTCCAGCGAGCGAGCTACGATGAGGCGAGCCTCATAAGTGCTCTGCACGCAAAACACATGTGTGATCCATTAGGTTTTGAACCTGAATCTCCATATAGCCAAACGCGTGGCCATGCACATTGGCAGCGGCAGCAGGAAAGTTTTTGTTTTTTTTATTGCGATGCTGGTAGAAAAAAAAATTTTTTTTTTTGTAGGCACATATCCATCTAGGGTATTGGCCAGGTATCGAGAGCTTTGAGCGGCTAACGTGCCCACTTCACAAAATTCCGAAGACTATGAATTGTAAACGTATAAAAAGTTGTATAAATAGTTGGAGAAGCTTCAGACCTGAACGTGATGGCACGTGAGTAGAACAGGTTCACGCTGGCCGCGCAGAACCCTGATTCTAAGGAAGCTCTGGTGTGTGCCAGTCTGCTTATGGACGTAAGACGCGGCGTAAGACGCGGAAACGAAGGCGAAGAAAGTGGCGCAAGCGCGATGACGTATAAAAGAAGCCGATGACAATAATTCGCACCAAAGACAAATAAGCGAAAGCGAATAAAGAGACAAAAATGCGATGTAGCAAGCAAAAAGTTAGTAAATATCGACAGGCCTTCGCCTTCAAAACACGTAAGCAGACATAAGGGCGCCTAGGAATTTTTGTTGTTGCTGCTTACCACGGACTTTTTCATCTCAGGGAGCAATAAAAGGTAGTGCTTTCACAATCCCTCACGCAGGTAGCCTTTAGTGCCTCCCTGAATTTGCTTTCCTCCTTGAAGAAGTACTGACAAAAATTTCAAAGCTCAGATAACTGTGTAAAAAGCACCCTTTGGATAAGTAGATATCCCCTGGGAATGTTAGACCGTAACCGTTCAGCAGAACATATTTTAAATCAATTTTAATCTTTGCGCGCACGAGAAAGCTCATCCGCGCCATCGAGCAAGCTCATGACCTAATCTGCGCTTCGACGCAAACGGCCGACGTCAGGGCTCCCGTGACGTATCGAGGCGGCCGCGGTGCTGTTGGCGCGCGCTTTTCCGCCTTGTGCATTACGTCAGAGTTTTTGCGACTGACGTCACGATGCGACTACGGCCGGTCAGGCTGGTCTGGCGCGTGCACGCCCAGATGGCCAAGACCGGCTGTGGTGCGACGACAACAGTGACGTCAAGTGCGCTTTCCTGTCATGGCGGCTGCCTCGGTGTTCGCTTCACCGAAACTGCAACTGACGCGAATAAACGGAGCTGTAAGTAATTATTTACGCTGCGTTCGACAATCTAATGGGCCATTCTGTGATTAATGGGTTAATGGGCCCGTAGGCACCTACAGCAGCTAAAAAAAGAACACAAAAATTTATTTTCAGTACTCCTTTAAGCTGAACAAACGTTGGGCTTCTCAACCTTTGTTTTTTGTCCTTACCAGTTTCAAGCATTACAAAAGAGCGGCATTTGCCCCCAAATTTTGCTCTGGAACATTGAATGCTTTCACCGTTACAACCACAGAGAAAGATACGTACGAGTGCCAATCGCTACGTTAAGAGATCATTTGCATGATCCGATAGTGCCCCTGCAGCACTGCACAGCCAGCTTTCACTGCGCTCTCCTCACTGTACCCGCGTACACAGTTCTCCCACTGTCCACCCTTTCCAGTGGCTAGTTTTCTTACGTCGTGACATTTGTTTCAAAAGATGCCGCACTGTCATGGGATGCTGTGATGCACGTGGAATCCATCCACTGCTTGCCACAGCTGCACCACAGTGCTGGCATGCGTCATCACTAGAGACCGGAACTTTAGGCAAAATGCCTATTTTGTCCTTCTGTCCGTATCAAGCCTATTTAACATATAAGCACTAACTAATGGAAGAGGAGCATTTTAAACAATAGTTTATTGTACCTATAGTGCCTATTCTGACTATATCGGCTTTTTAGTGCCTATTTTGGCGCCTATCAATGCTTTTTTGTGTTATACATGCCTTTTTTGGATAGTTTTTTACTTTGCTTATAATTTCTTAGTTTCGTAAATTAGTTAATTTTTCTAACTGGGTAACCCCAACATGTTAGATCCTGTCCTAGCACGTAAAGCATGAACAGATTCTTAATCCACGCTGTTGTCTTACGCTGACACGTTTTACAGCATACCAAATTTTATGCGTCACACAGTTAAAGGGGCCGTGAATACAAAATACGAGTTTGGGTTAGTACAAAGATTGTATTGCCGCGACAACAATGACAACAATTTTATCGCAAACTTGAAGCAAATAATCGAGATATTAAAGAAAACGCGATATTCGGTCCCAATGCAGATAGATACAAGCCTGGCACGTTTGGTGCGATGCAAGAGGTTAATCAAACGTGTTTATATGCTGCTCCCGGGCTCTAAGAAATACCTAACCAATTTAAAGCGAAGCTTTTTTACCTCTACCCCCCCCCTCCCCTCCTCCCAAAGGTTCCGTCGCGACCGTTGGTGTCAACAGAAAACTCCCGTGAACAAATAAAAGAAGTTAATGGCATCACCAGGAATCTAACCTGGAACGAATAGGGAAACGGAGCGAGAGCCTGTTGTCTTACCGATTGAACTACGAGCCCACGCGGAGACGGGGGATACAGACGGTGCACTGATCGAGCACATCGGCGGGTTCACCCCATGCGTTCTCGCTGAATGCCACGTAATAGCTTCACGCGACCTCTCGTGTCGCTGTGCGCCCCGCGCACGGCACGTGCAGCGGCCGTGTGCGCGCCTAAAGGAAGCTCACACCAATGCATGGCATCTCACATCTCCGTCTCTGCCGCCGATCTCGTCGCCTCCGTCGGCAGCGGCAGAGATGGAGAAGTGAGATCGTTTAACACCGTGCTTGAGATTCCTTTACTTTATAAAAAAAGGGTTCCCACTATTGTGCTTCACCAATACAACTCAACCAACCACCGTTCCTAAATCGTGCATTGATTTAACCTTAGCAAAGGATATCACTTTGAAGTAATAAAGGGTGTGGTTAAGTGCCTCATGGTTCCACTCTCTGTTTCCACTCTTTGTAGAGCCACATGTGTGAATCCAAGTGACGTCGCATGGGTAATCGTTGCGGGTGTCGTTTACAGCTTCGCTTTCCAACCACCTTCACAGGGTGGATTGGCGCATTTTCTTATTTGCGAAAAGAATGCAAAAACGAATAAAAGGAGTGTTGCTAGCCAAGCAGTAGGTAGCGCTGGGCGCACACAGGAAATGTCAGGCTTGTACCCACAGGGGAACAAAATCTCCCAAGGAAGGCATATGAAGCAGTGGCGACTCCCCGTCACTTTCTGGCGATTTCACTATGACGTCACGGAATCATGTTCGCGCGATTGGCGGCCTCCCGCCTAAGCCACCACCAGTAAACATGTCTGGGCGATTGTAGTGGGGCCTCTAGTTCTGTTTAATTGTAATACTTGACTGTGGATGTGCATTTAAAGCACTGATAGATGTTTTTTTTTAATTTCTGGTCCATAATACGTCACTGCGGCGCGAAATTCGAAAGTTTTCGATCATCTTGCGGTTTTTCTGTTCAAAAAAGGTCGTTCGTGTCTGTAATGGAGTTGGGTGAGCTACCAAAGGCTAATGATTTCAAGTTTAACCTAGTCACTGAGCTTATCCAGATGTGTCACGCATCTCCTTACCTCCTCAGGTGGCGCTACGAAGGATTCGCGTCGGGGCTGCTCTTACACCCGCTGTCACCCACACCTGGCTCCCGGATCGACGGGCTCCGTTTGGCCGGACATGTCCATTTTGCACCACTTCGGCATCGACCGCAGACATTCACCATCTTCTGTGGACTTGCCGTGGCCTCAAACGTTCCCGACAGCAAGTACTACATAGTGTGGGACTCAACCCAGGCTGGCCTCCCGACTACAGACGCTGGCTCTTTTGGCCGTATCACCGGAGCCTTTTAGACTTTCTTAGTGAAAACTTCCTGTTTACGTACATTTAAACACACTCGCCTCCACCATTTTATGCTGCAGAGCAAACTTTCGCAATTAAAAAAAAAATCTCCTTACCTCCTCGAGAATGCTTCCGTGGACAGGATTGTGGTAGAGGCCCTCTACGCACGGCATGAACATGTCCGCTGCTTGCTTCAGCACGGACATCATCAGGTTGTCATCTGCGACAGGTGGAAATAACAATCGTTTTAGGGTTGCGATGGCGCACGTGTTCGAGCAGCCATTCATCGAAGAAGAAGAACGAGAGTGGTGAGGCTATCGCTTGGGTATAACCAGTCGCTGGTCCCAAGAAGGGAGCGAACAGATTTTGGTATGCAACATTGCTACACTTGGCCATCCGCCCTCTGGCTTAGAAAAATATTACCTCGGGACACATTATGGGAGGCCAATGCGCCATTGCGCCTTAACCCAGCACATACGACGACGACGATGGAGTGAAGGGCGGGCATTGTCCTAAGGGCGGTGCTCGCGTGCGCGCATGAGCCAGGCCAGCGTGTAGGGCAAGTGTACACCTTGCCGCGCCATTACAACGACTCGGACTTCCTCTTTCAATTTCCGTAATGCGCTCGTTTGGGACCGCATCCCTGGCATTCTGTCACAGAGGTGTGGCTGCAGCCATTCACGCATACGTTTCCAAACCAGGCACCTACCATGTTAGCTGTCATTCTTGAGAATATCTTTTACTGTACAAAAAGTTCATTTCCCTCTTCCAACCATTACTTTCGATATTTTTTAACCAATTCTCTATTGTGATTACGCGCTCTTTTTCATTTAAATGTTTCTGTTTTACAGTTTTGTGGAGCGGGCGCATCGGCCCTACTTATAGGCACCATTCTTGGCCAATCCCCAACGCGGTATGTGTCACGACACAAAGAACAACAACAACGATAGTACGCCTTTCCACAGCCCTTTTCGGGGAACCTGCAGTACCGGCGAGCTCCTTGGGCCCCCTCAGGCGCAGCTTGCCTCGGCTTCCGGATGAGCAGATCAGCACGCCGCCGGGGCACGAGAAGGTGGGCCGCCCATTGCAGCCTTCATGTACGGCCGTATACGCTATACGGCGTTGTGAAGCTTTGGCCGCCGCCGCTGTCAACCTTCCACGCCAAAGCCTTTTTGTCCTGGTGGATCTGGAATGGCACTTGAGCTTGTACTCTTAAGAAAATTCCCGATCACAGCCATCTGCTGGGCTACAAGAGGACGCCGAACTCATCACAGAGGAAGATATAGATCATGGAGCTCCACAGCGAAGGACTATACACGCCACTCCGGGGTCCCAGAAGGCCTGCGTTAGTGCGGAGGTCCTTAAACCTACCGCCACCCGCGCAGGTGCGGCCCCGCGTCTACTCTGGACGGTCCTCTGGGCCGCTAGGTTAGACCTTCCGGATTTATAAAGTTCTCTCTGTCGTCTGTCTTGGGGGGGGGGGGGGGGGGCAAATCCGACTGCCACTTGCTCGTGGTCCCCCTGCCAGCTGGCTGGGCAAGGCGGTTTCGGCTGCCTAGCTTTGGTCGGTTGCCAACGGCAGCGGTGGGTGAGGGCCAGGTCTCACCCGGGGATGCAAAACCCCAAGGGAGTGGCAGCGACTCCCTGGAACTGTATCGGCCAGTTCCTGCCCCAGAGCCGATGCTGGACGCGGAGGCAGGCCCGGACAGCCTGGGTGGCTACCGAGGTTGGCTCTGGGAACTTGGCAAAAAGCGGTGAAAAAGGTTCCTTTATTAAAGGACCGCCGCAGTCACCCCACGCGGGCACGACTGCTCGCTGCCGACACGAAGGTTCCTGGACAACAGGATTCAGGGCCTTCGATAGGTGCTCATGATGGCCAATGTCTCTGGCCTTTAGTAGCGACCAGTCTAGGAGGCGCGCACTTGCTAGGACCGAGGAAAGAGGGATTGGCTCACTTCTTAGGGAAGCTTCTCGTTCTCAGTATCGGGAGTAGGGCTGGTCGTACTCTATAAGGATTACTCCTTCCACCTGATGACTGCTGCCCGTAGGGGGAGGGGTTTCCCTGGTGGGTGAGTGGTTGGCATAGGAGCACATAAGAGGTCCACCGAAACCCTTAAGTCACTAGGCCTTCCTATGAGATAGGTGATTCAGGTGCACATAGGGATCGACGGATGTGTACAGGGTACAGTTTACCCCGTCTGCGGACAGTTAGCTTTACCAGTATCTGAAACCGTTGAGACGAGGGGGATTAGTACCTATGTAGGCTGGGCAGGGTCTCTTGAGTACTCGGGGGACCTGGTGGGTGCTAGCTGGGGGGCTGGTTGTGAAAGGGGTCCGGAGGACTAGGTGTCGTCCCTTCCGTCGCAGGTTCTCCCTGTTCTTCGATGTCGGAGCTCAGATGTTTGGAACCTATAGTGGGTCCGCTGAATTCCAATTGGCACCGTCTGACGCCCATCCTGAGTTTTCAGGCCTATTTTAGGAGTCAGACATCTAAGGATTAGAACAAAAACCTCGCTGTCCCCATTCCACCCTCTTTCCCATACCCATTTCCTTATCACAACCATCCACATCCCTCATCCCAACCTTTCCTGCTACCGTCCCAGGGGAGATCAGGGGAGTCTCCCCGGGCCCGCTCTCCTGGCTGTGGTGTCGCTGTGTAGCATTTTTCCCTTTTATTTTCCACTTCGGTGGGTATTTCCTTCTCGTCAAAACTCTAGTTGACCTCGGTCCAGTTTGTTTATTTTTAATTGGCGTCACCCGTGATACGTATGTGGTACGGGGTGGGCTTTTATTTTATATTATAGCCCTTTAGCTTTATGTCTGTCTGTCTGTCTGCTAGGCACTTGACGTGGCGGCACGCAGTGTGACTGATCAAATGCGCATGCAGCTGCCGGTTTCGCTCAAACACCCGCTCGCTGTCCTCCACGGGTCAGGAAAAAGTGCGCCCATGGTTGCCGGAGGGACCCGGTACAGCCTGGGCTGGCTGGCTTTTTGGGCTGGCTTCTGAAAGCGTCAGCTCCTCCGGTGCGTCGATCGGCGGGGCAGCGGATTCGCTCGCTGTGGCGTCAGCGTCGGCCGAGGGTTGTCTAGCGTATCGCATCGCTTTCGTGTATTGCAGCCTGTTTGACCAATTTATTTTCTTTCAGTTCGTTGCTACCTATGACGTGTCGGTCTATTGCTTTTCCCTTCTTTGTCTTCGTTTCTTTTGTTCGTAGCTTTTCAGCTTTCATCTCTCGTGAAAGGACAGCACTAACGGCGTCAAAATTTTAAAATGGCAGTTCAAAGGACCATAAAGACAAAATACAAGTTCAGTTCACATAGGTTGTGTCCTAATGTCCAATACACCAAATTTATTGCAGACTGGATGAAACAAACTCGATACAAAGGAAAAAATCAATTAGTAGTGGCAACCAGCCACTTTCTCGCTCTGCCCATATCATGTCATAGGGTTTCGTTTGTGCGATTGCCAGCTGCCGACGAATATCAGTCACGAAACATGCCTGCGGTATTGTAGTGGGATCTCCGCTTTCGTTAGGTCGCACCGTTTGAATGATCAAAGTACCTTTAACCCACTGATAACGGTTCCTGGTATTTTAAAGACGATAGTCTTTCTTTGGCTACATAAAACGCGACAAAATTTCCGCCTGGTCTGTCGGTCTGTCCCTCCCTCGATTCATCCGTCGGTGAAAAGTTTACAGAATACGGGTAACGAGACGTTTATGTAGGCAAAACATTTCCAAAACTGTTAAATCTATAGGCAATGTCCATACTTGTCAACTTGTTGAGAAAAAAGAAAACATTAGGCATATTTGAAGATAGACATCAATACAATAAGTGGAAATTCTTCACTGTTCTTTAAATTAAAAATATGTGGTTGATTGATTTTCGTGATAGAAAATAAGAAATGCGCTTGAAAAAATGTTTCGACCTCACATTACAAAAAGCGCTCGCGGCGCCCCCTTGTTGCAGTGTATCCAATTTCAACAGTAACAAAATATTCCAGTAGATGGCGCGAGCAGTGGAACGCGGGAAAGTTAAATTGGCGTTTAGCAAAACTCTACTGTGCTTGTAGTGGGAGTAGCGAAGCAGGAGGGGACTTTCATGAGAGGGGGCGGGAGAGAGAATTGATTGATTGATTGTAGGGTTTAACGCGCCGACGCAATGCAGGCGATGAGGCGCGCCGTAGTGGAGGGCTGCGGGTTAATTTTGACCACCTGGTGTTCTTTAACGTGCTCCGAAATCTCGCACTCACGGGCGGTTTTGCTTTTCGCCTCCATCCGAAAAGCGGCCGCCGCGGCCGGGAATCGAACCCGCGACCTCGTGCTCAGCAGCGCAACGCCTTAGCCACTGAGCCACCGCGGCGGGTGCGGGAGAGAGAAGAGAAACATTTGCGTGGCAGGAGCCGCAGAAGGCTATCGTCTTTCGACGACATTTGGAGCGAAGTGAGCGTATACGCAGCCAATTCTTTTCCCTATTACGTCATTGCTGGCGTTCTGTAGAGCAAAATTTGAAAGTTTGACAATATCAGTTGTCCTGTTTTGCAGAAAAACGTTATTCGGGGACAGGGTGGAGTTGAACGACATAAGAAAGGCTGGTTCTTTGAAATAACACAGTGTTGTATTTTCAGAACAGGTTGCATTTTGCTTTCACAGTTCCTTTAAATAGATTAATTCATACTATATGCGGTTTGTATATAATGCAGCCTGATAACACTTGTGATATCACTTGGCTGTTTGCGTGAGCAATAAGCACGCGATGTGTTGCGCAATGCGCGAGCAAGTCGGATGTGTAATTGCTTGTTAGGCAGATTGTCCTGGGCAAGGCGGAACTCCACGTTCATCACTAATAGGGTGGAGTTCGGGTGTCAGCAACATCCGCCATGTTCATGAGGGGGAAGCAAAAAAAAAAAAACAAAACATTGAAAACGTTCCACTCAACGTGAAAGCTGTCGGAAATGCAGAGCAGTGATTCGCCATAATGGGCTGTAGCGCCGTTATCCGCTCACTGCTACCACACAATACAATTAAAATTTCCCACCTTCGCACAACTCGCGCGCCCCCTGCCTGAAACTGCGACAGCGGGAGTTCTGTTCTCTTTGTGCTTGCTTTTTCTCCCGCACGTGTCGGCGTTGCGCTGCCACTTTTTTTTTTCGCTTACTATCGTAAAAACCAACCCAACGAGCATTCAGAACTAAATGAACGTGGGCGCTGTAGGTTAATTGCGAATATTTTGCCTGAATTGTACCTACAGTTTTTTTTTTTTTTCCTAAACAACGGGGTGATGTATGACAAGAGCCAGCAGTTCACGAGTTTCGAACGCCGCTTGGCTTTCGTAGCCTCTGGGTTACGCCGCGACGACAGCCGCTACGACGGAACGCCGTGTGGCTGTACTTGGGTCCAGCGAGCGAGCTACGACGACAAGGCGAGCCCCTGAAGTGCTCTGCACTTAAAAGCAAAAGAAAGCACGTTTTGGATTGCAGTCGAATTCAATGGTAAATTCAGCTAATTAATACACTACTAGGTTCCACAGAGATTATCTGCACAAAGAATCTTTGGGCAAACGTGAGCGGCACTTTGAGCGCTTGTTCCGTATACAGCGCTGCCGCCGTGCCACAAGGGCCTCTCCAAGTATGGCCTTGGAGGGACGACAATCCAAGTTCAAGGACAGTCTTGAAGACGCCTTGATGAATCAGCCTGACGGGGCTAGCAACTGTTGTGTGCGCACTTTTCTATGTGTGTCACACCCTTTGTATGCTTGGCACCATGACAATTTGTGGCTCCGTTGTCCGGTACTAGGGTTGTGCTTGCGAAAGCTACAAGTCTGCATGTTTATAACGATTCCGGACACAACGGGCACGCGTGTATAACAAAACGTTATAACGTACGTGTATAACGAAATGTACGTGTATAACCAAGCATTTCTGCCATAAAAACGCACTCTTATTAAACGGGCTGATGAAAAAAAAGGACCCTCCGCGTGCACCAAGGTGTAACGGGCAGTAAAAATTTTCTTAAAAATTTCAATTGTCATGCTTTGTAAAAGAAAAAGATTACGCAATAATTATCACAAAAGATGTCATCTTTCGTTGTTTCAACACACCTCTCGTGTTGATTTAAAATGCTTGTAATAGTGTGTTTGTGTGATTTGTAGTTAAAATACCTCAGGAAGTGAATATCGTGAAATATTGTCCACTGCTATTTTAATTTTCTATACATTCAAGATGTTGCTGTATTTTTAATTGTTTCTAACTTCTTTATTGAGAGATTACGTCTACCGACGCTTACATGTTATTCTCTGTTTGTTTTTTTGTTAAGAGACAGTCACATAAATTGTGGCCTAAGACTGCTGTCCGGTTACATTTATATTTACTCTTATCCGCAATGGCAAACCTTTGAAAATAGTAAGACAATCGACCGTGTTTACTAATACCCTGCGACCTATAGTAATTATGAAAAATTCGAATTTCCCATAATTCCAAATTCACAGGAATTTGGAAATCATCTTTCGTTCCTTATAGTGTGTGACTTCTATTCTGGTTGTCATCCATTATTTCAAGGTATTGTAAGGTTAAGATAGGGCAGCTGTTTTAGCGGTAAAGCCCTTTAGGGGCTCCGACTGCCGCAGTCTCCTGTCGTCGTATCATGTAGTCACGGTACTAAAACACCGGGGCGCTAGTTTTACAACGCCTCGCGCTAGGATGTAATGTGAACTAAAAGAACACACTGGGACACTCGTTGTCCAACGCCTCGCGCTAGAACGCTTCGTGCTTCAAAGACACGATGCTTACAGAAAAGCTGTATACCTCTACCCCCCCCCGTGAAACGCCAAAGCACCGAGAATACACCTATACACTGCATGCTTCGCTCCTCCGCGTGTTTCACGTTAGTGGAGATGGCCCGGGATTTATTATTGAATTCTAAGGTAATTGGCCAATGTATTTGTGTTCCTGAAATCGTCTTTGCGGGCAGAATAGTAATTAATTGCAATAATTTTTTACAGCCGAGCTGTTCTAGGGCTGGTTATGACGACAGTCTCTGCTGGTATTGTGTCACGCTCTCTGGAGCAGCTTTCTCCGCCGCGCAAACCAGTTGCCAGTATAGAAAAAAAAATCGTAAAAATAAAACAGGTCGTAGGACTTTCATATTTTGATATGACGGTTTATATTGCCGCTAACAGTAGACTCCCCAGCAATGCACTTGTGTTTAGAGATGAAGCCGACTTTACAGGTATCGGCATACGCTTCGTCTTTGAAAGCTGGCTTTTCCTCAATGTGTGTCGCACAGTGAAGTAAGGCCATCTGCGCAGGGACTACGATTACAGAAAACAGGTCTTACTCTTTTGTTGTCGACAGTATCCCGAAACAAATTATATCGCAATTACCCGCTAAGACGACTCTACCACTAGATTGAGTTTCATTTACCGTCGTAATTAGTTCGCGGTGAAGTTGTAATCGTTATATAATACCGGCTCCGCCAGGCCCCGCCTCCTCTAAAGCACCTTGCATACACTTCGCTTGTGCGATCATTACTTGCATATGGCGATATCATTTGGTCACCATTCACAAAACAGCAAATCACGAAACTGGAAGGAATGCAAAGGAAAGCTATAAGGTTCATCTACAACCAATACAGACATTCAGATTCTTATTAAAAATGCTGGCTTACTTACTCTAATGAATAGAACAAGGTTAGCACGTGCAAAATTTATGCATGAATTAATTCATTGTCATCTAAACATTGATGTACTCACGTTTGGCCTAACCAGAACAACACGCCAAAAACACCCAATGAGACTTAACGAATACTCATTCAACACGAACTGCTTTAAGTACTCATTTTTTCCGCTGGCTACTAATGAATGGAATAAACTGGACCCGAATACTTCCAGCACTACCGAATCAGCGTTTCTAACCCTGGTCGAAAATGAACTTTCTATTATGCAAGCGGAATCAGTTAGTTGTTTGTCATTTGTGTTTGTGCGTATATTGTACCCAGCGAAGTATCATGTTATAATATTCTTTCTTCTGTGTATCGTTGTGTTTAAGCAATATGAATTCAGGACAAGAGAAAATACTCTGGTGATTCTTGATCATGTTTTCTTAGTGTGTGTATAAATTTGCCCTCACTTGAATTACTTAGCCGTATTGTATTTTCCTATTATTGTTGTGTTTCTTGATGCATATGTGCATATGCCAATGTGTGAACCATTATTCAAGTCACGGCATTTATTTTCTTCCGACAACTTTTATTTTTTCTTATGTTTTATGCTTTTCTTGATCTGAAAATTTTAAATGGTCCGATTCTGTAAGTTGTATTCTGTCCTACCCATTGCGATGTATGTGTCCCTATTGTGTACTTATTCGAAATTTTATGTTCACGCCCTTCCTGCTAAAATCTCTGATGGGATTGGCAGTATGTCAAAATGAATAAACTGAATAAATAATTCCCGTCTGCAGACGGAATTCCCACTGGGTGGAATTGGGTTGAGTTTCTAGTGCGCCGCGCTTTGGCGGTCGCTACGGTGGTTTGGTGGCGGCGACTGCGTTGTAACCCACCGAGCGGCGCAGACAGAAAGAAAACGGCGGAGGAAAGTGTGGCGAAAGTGTGAGAGGAATGGCGGCACGTGCTGCTGTGGCGCCATCTCTCTCACTGCCTCCCCCTCACACTCTCGCAAGACGCTCCTCCTGCTTTCGTGGCTCATCCGAGCCACGTGGAATTTGCGCGGGAGGTTCAAACACGATTTTCAGCAACCCGCTCGGCGGCGGAGAAGCGCCCGCCGCCGTGCGTTCGCTGATCACGCGTCACTTCGTGAGACGCAGCAGATATGCGCTGTGACGGTGAAGACTGAAGTTTGCGTTGCGCACAAATTTTGCGTTAAGGAGTATAGTAATCGCCAGTGCCGTTTTCTCACCGGTTTACCTGACCGGTTTACCGGTCAGGCAAACCGGTCAGTTGGTTGTGTTTTGAATGTTCTAGCGCTGATTGCTTTATAGGCACTCCCACGCTTCAGATGACCCACTCCGCTTCATTAAATTTCACACAGCAGTTAAAAAAAGTGTTTCGCAAGTTCCCATTCACGTTCTCGAAGTGTCAACTGATCGGTGAAGAGCCCTGAATGCCTCCTGGATTAAAGTTTCCTCCGAAAAATGCATCTTCAACAACCCCAGAAATCTGCGCTACTTTTATATTCCCTGCTCCAAGAACCACCTCGAGCTTGAACGTAAGGTACTACATTCGCGTTACTTATTCTTTAATGGCGCACTTTAATATAAGGGTAGTCAAAGCATCAGGTCTCAACAGTGGGTCTTAACATTAGGCCAAAAGTAGGTCTTAAGGCTTCCCTTGGGGTACTATGTGAGGAAATTAAAGATCAATATTGCGAACTAGCTAAGAGTGATGATCCAGTTTTGGACGCGAAAAGCCCTTACTTAATTTGGGTGCTCTCAACTTAATCCGTAACCCACTGATCAGGAGTATAGGATCGACAATTGAGCTAGTTGGTAGTGGTTTTTAATATCTTGAAACAGCGCAAACAGGACATCGAAGAGTGCAGGAGGAGGTGCGCTCACTGTGGAAACAGGAGAATGACTACAAATATGAAGAGGTGGATGCTTGCTCCAAGCGGATGAGGTTAAGAAAAAATAAAATTCGGAGGTAGATAAGAAGTAATTTCGCACAAAAAAAAAACACTGCTTCCGACACCGGGAATCGAACCCGGGCCTCCTGGGTGAGAGCCAGGTATCCTAACCACTAGACCATGCCGGAGCACGCCGAAGTGGCGACAGCGACCTAGCAAGGTTAATTTGTTGTAGTAAAAAGCATTCACTGGAGCGATACATAATGCGAATAAAACGACAAAAAAGCTGTGGCACATTATTTAGGTAGGTTTTACAGCGAAGCTATGTATGTCTCAGTTCCCCATATAGCGTGTACGGGCGAAACGTCCTAGACGGAAAATTTCGCGACTCCGGAACTATAGTGTTTTGTGTTGCCTCTTGAAGGGTTCCTGAAGTGACGTTTTAGCCCGTGTTTTCCCGTCAAGACACGGAAGGGCCTCCAATGCGATATTTTGGCTGGTGTGTTTCCCGTCTAAGCACGCGCACATCACCTTTCGCCCCTTCATGCATGGTGCACGGGGGGTGGAGGGGTCGAGGCCCTTTAAAGGGGGGGGGGGGGGGTGCACGCGCTGCCAGGGTTCACGCGGTAACCGGTTCGGAGGCCATTTTGCTTAAATTGTTACAGAAAACGGCTGTTACTTGTTTCACAAAAGCTATTCCGAAACAAATTATATGACAATTAGCCGCAAAGACGACTCCGCGCGCGAGTTTAATCTACTTTCCGTGATTACGCACAGTTCAAAGTAAAGTTGTAAATAATATGAAATTCCCGTCTGCCGTCAATACTATAGAACATCTAGGCAAGAACAAAAACGCCCGTGTGTTCGAGATTTCGGCCCACGTTAAGAATCCCCAGGTGGTCAAAATTAATCCGGAGCCATTCACTACAGCGCGCCTCATCGCTTGTGTATATCGGCGCGTTAAACCCCAGAATAAATAAATAAATAAATAAATAAATAAATAAATAAATAAATAAATAAATAAATAAATAAATAAAATAAATAATAAATAATAAAGCTTCTCAGCGAGCATGCAGCCTCTTCCTTGGGGTCGGAGCTTCCGTCTTTTAGCCCGGAAATCTCTTCTGAGAAGGGACGCACGTGCCCTAATTCCCCCGTCTGTCTGCTCCCTGCCCCCTAATCTTTCCCGTGTGGAGGAAGTTTCTCTCAGGAGGCTTCGGAATGGGGTGTCCCTCACACCTTCGGTCACTTGGACTTGGGGGCACTCGCAATAAGACCCAGGAACTTGTCCCAAGTGTCCGTCTCCGGCGGCTGAAGCTGATGCCGAGCATCTTTTGTGGACGTGCGCGGGAACAAGGGCAGCTCGAGACAACGCGCTCAGAGGGGTTGGTCTCCGGTGAGATAAACCACAGATGACTACAACCGCTGGGTGCAGGAAAATAGCCACTTGAGGTCGCTGATGGACTTTAATGCACGTAACTGGACTTCATGTATACCTGTAGAGTCGAAAACGTATCGGTTTTCGCGACTATCTGTGCTTTTTCCACCCCCCCCCCCACTCTCTCAATTGCCTTCCTACTTTCCTCTTTTTCTCTTGTTTTCCTTCTCACGTCTCTCTCCCCTCTTTTAACCTCCTCTCATATGCCATGGGGCAAGACACGAAGCAAAAAAAAAGTAGTTGATCCCTCTTTCATAGGAATCGGCAAAACACGCAAGTGAAGGGGTCTTTACAGGAGCAGTTGAATGTTAAAGGAATTTCCTTCTTGTGCGAAGGGTTCGCGAGCCTGACCCCGCCAGACGAAGTGACGCCGACACGCAAGAAACAAAAAATACAGGGGAGGGTGCCTCAATTCACGCGCGTCCCCCGCCCACGAAGGCGCCGGCATCGAGGCGCCAACTGTCGGCGCTCATTAGCGTTCGGCGCTCATTACCAAAATGTCGGCGCTCATTACCAAAATCTTTGTGTAGCCGGGCATAAAACACTTTCGTGTTAAAAAAAAAACGAACAGAACCATGGTTGTCCACTACAATAAAACTCTGGTCCGCCCAAGTTCCATTCAGCTAGTTAACTAGAGGAACTATTCTCAAGCGCAGACTGCAAACAAATGTCTTTTGATTCGTCCACTGTTTCGACTTGCCCAGTTCGGTGGTCGTCCGTCTTCACAGAGTGGAAGGGCCCTGAATTATTTTTTGTGTGGAGGCTGCGATAAAAGTTCTTGACTTCAGACGTAGTTCAAACATGTAAACCGAAAGGCTGTGGCTCATAGTTTTTACCCGTTTCCCATCTATATATGTTCTCTTCCCAAATCTGAAGTGGTGATTCACCCGTTGGTTCCTTTCTGTTGGAATAATAGGGAGTTTTAGCAGTCCGTCCGTACCGTCGTGTACGAATTGTTACGGAGTTGACCGTGACCCGTCTGCGCCTGCGCGCTCAGAAAGGCGAGGAGGAATGGCGAGGAGGCACGGACATGGCGAAGGCAGGCCTGCGGAACTAATCCCCCTACCGTGACGAATGCCCAAGTGCCCAGAGGGGTCCCGTTCAACCCGGTAACAACGTACACGACGGAACGGACAGACTGCTAAAACTCTCTAATATCACTTCTTGTTCGTGCCGCTGCCTGAAGATATAGGTTGGTCTATTTTTGAATGCTTTGTGTCGGCCTTCCCTTGCATTTATTTCGTTTTATTCCGCACAAACCCACCATAGAGATTCTGCACTAGAGCAGTGTTGGTAATAGGAGGATGTACTCCACATTAGGTGCACAGCGGTGTCCTGCTGATTTCACAGTGTTCTTTTCTAATGCCCATTGGTCGCAAATCGCTGGCATTTCAGCTAAATGTTACTTGCGTAGTCTCTAACTAATCTAGAAGCATTCATTCAGAGCAGATAACGTGATGAACTGGCAATTTCATTGACAGAACTGTTGTTGTACTATTCATGCCCTTCCAATGGTTGGGTCGTCGAGCTCACGGGATAACCGGCTGTGACTCGGTATGTCTACGGCTGAATTGTCTTCGTGGATGGTGATTAGTTCAATTTTATCTTCGGTGCCCTTCTCTGTATTTGATGCGTTAACAAAGTTTCTGTGATTTCTTTATTAGCTACTTTAGTCACTTTGACGTCAACGTCACCTCGATGCACAGTAGGTACCCCCTTCAGAAACTGTCCTGAACGCAGAAACTTGTGCACACAGCAGCTAGCGAGTAAGAGCACGAACACGAAGTAAGTATATATTAGTGAACCCGTTCAAAGGAACTAAAATGGGTGGCGTGCCTGATCCACGTCAGCATTCTCCAGCGCAAACCAAATCTTGTGAGCATTTGAAGCACAATATGAGCCCGTAGACGAACTTCATCCGAACAATGTTCCTTATACAGTGCGCCATAAGGAAGCTGCTCCGGAAAGTTCCCTCACAATCCTCTCACCAGCAGCAATAAGCCCCTCACCAACTGTGCTGCAAAAGAATTGTCCAAGTTTTTCACAACGAACCATTTCAATTAAACAAATTGAAACACTATAAATTCCGACCACAAGAAGCCCGCGGCACGCCTCAGGTACAAGGATATCCGCCTATGTTGCTCCCTCATTACCACACTAAAGTCACAGCGGCCCTATAACCACTGCTACTCTACCCGGATATTCGGTGGTATTACTGCCGTCATCCCTGAGTAGCCAGCAAATATGATCCTCAGAACTGTACTCGAGCACCCAAGTAGTAGTTTCAGTGCACGCTGGGGCGCCCAGTTATTGCGGCAGCGCCTTATTACAGCGAGTAACGTCTTCAGAAAGACATTCGAGCTTTGCTTGGCTTCCACTCTGACTACCCAATTTCCCGGTACCCGTATTTTATTCGGCGGTGACTTCAAAGTGTAAAGCAGCGCGTAAGGTTATGCAGAACTTAACCGTCTTGGAAAGCACTTGAGGACGCCGCTGACGCATCTACTCCACTGCTAATAAGTGATGTAGGTATCCCCAGTCGTATCGGCTTTCACTATCGCGAGAAAGTCGGATCTATCACGACAAAGCTCCGCGTTCAACAAACCGTCGTCGTTTGACGGAGGGAGTCATGATTTTTTTTTTTTTCAAACGCCTCCACATCCGCTCCGGAACCTCTCCCCAGACCCGTACCTTGACCTACCATTCCCAAAGATTGAAACACCCTCTGACGAGGTTAGATCACAAATCCGCACGATCCGCATGGTGGCGTTACGTAGAAACACCAAAGAAATTGCCACCTGACGCCAGAATTTACTTGCTAAAATCATCGACCTCTGCAGCAGAAGTTTCGTCCGTGAGCATCTCAACCTCACCTTGATCTTTCCTATACCCAAACCAAACCATGGGAGTGCTACTAAAGGGTACCTTAAAATGCATAAGCCACTTTCGTTGTGCAAATTAGATTATAGAATGTTTAAGGATAGGCTCATCCACTATTTGGAGTATGCGCTACCATACTTCCACCCCGCCTAAACAGGCTTTCGTCCCAACGTATGCACATACGGCAGCCTGGCTCCAGCGCAGTGTTATCAATCGGTCCAGACCTTGCCAGGGCCACTGATCTGAGTTGACAAAAACTTGCGAAAGCGAACACTAGTGAAAAAGCTCAAAACTGGATACAAGCCTTCCTGCAAAGCCGGTCTGTAAGTCTTCATGGCCGCACTTAGGCTGGAAACCCACTCCCTACCTATTCTAGACTGTGGGGTCCCTCAAAATTCCATTTTGGTCCCGGTACTGTTCAATCTGGCCACAACTAGACTGATAGGAGAACGGAAGGTCGGCCCAGCCTTTCGCTTTACCATTTATGCGGACTATGTTACAGTTCGAACTGCGAGGTCGCGGGTTCGATTCCCGGCCGCGGCGGTCGCTTTTCTGATGAAGGAGAAAAGCAAAAATGCGCGTGTGTACGATATTTCGGCGTACGTTAAAGATCCCCAGGTGGTAAAAATTAATCCGGAGCCCTGCACTACGGCACGCCTCATCGCCTGCGTTGCGTCGGCGCGTTAAACCCTACAAAAAAAAAACAGTTCGAACTGAAGCAATTGACTTCGACTCTCAACGGGCAGACGGTAGAACTGCAGGCCACGGCTAACAGCGATTAGCTCATTGTTGCTGACCTGGGACTGCATCTCGCTTCTCAAAAAAATTGGCACAGCTTGCACTAGTACCCTCATAATCCTCTCATCAGCAGCAATAGGCCCCTCGTCAACTGTACTGCAAAGGAATTGTCGAAGTTTTTCGCAAAAAAGCTATTTTCGTACA
Source organism: Haemaphysalis longicornis (assembly GCA_013339765.2). Lineage (NCBI taxonomy): Eukaryota > Metazoa > Arthropoda > Arachnida > Ixodida > Ixodidae > Haemaphysalis > Haemaphysalis longicornis. The sequence continues at coordinate 155,075,565 of CM023453.1, read as the reverse complement.
GAAATGAAACGAATTTAAACACTATAAGCACTATAAAGCCGAACTGGAAGCCCCTCTTCCTTCGTCGAAAGCCGGCTGTTGCACCTCGCATGTATTTCCGAACTTGTCGCTGAAAGTTCACCATGACTGACAGGCCCGGATCGTTTTGCCCGAAGGCTTGCCCATCTCTCCCAAAGTGGACCGCGTTAGCACGCACTAGCGGCAACCGGCTTCGAGAACTCGGCGTCCGTGCTCCCCACTTCAAGCGCGAACGCACGTGAACTGGCGAGGAGAAGAACACGCGAGAGATAACGCCACGAACGCTGGGCAGAGTGTTCTTCTCGAAGGTCGAGCTAGCTGACGCCGGGCGCTCCTCCCGAGGCGCACGCTCACGTGCGCGGGGCTGGGCTAAGTTTTTAGGGGCGAAGCTCCTCTTGCTCGGGCCCTGTCCCGGCCGTACACGGCACATTGTACACGGCACATTGATGATGATTGTGGCAGGATCCCCCTATGGATTGGCCAACCAAAGATTGGCCGAAGAGGTCAAAACGTTCAACGCGTTCGTTGCTACCCAACAAGGAGAAGAGGAGGAAGAGGTTGTAGTTCCTCGCCTGCTAGCTCAAGACTCTTGCTCGGACCCTGTCCCGTCCCTCGTTGCTGCCATACACGGCGGAATGACGATGATTGGGGCAGGATCCCCCTAGGGATTGGCCAACCAAAGATTGGTCGAAGAGGTCAAAACGTTCAACGCGTTCGTTGCTACCCAACAAGGAGAAGAGGAGGAAGAGGTTGTAGTTCGTCGCCTTCGAGCTCAAGACACGTACCGGGGGTACACGACACAAGACGCTCTGGAGAAGGCGACGGCCAAGGTGGCTAAAATGCCACACACCGAATTCGCCAACTTACCCATGGAGATTCTCATCGCCCAAAACAACCCCTACATAACCACCACAAATATCGACGTCGTCGACGGGCTTGTCAACGGAGCGGTGGAAAGCTTGACGTGTCGAGTCTTTATATGATGTATGGGCGAATGTCTCACGGTTTTACCCATAAGCATTTGAGCTTCGCCCCTCTCATCATCATTCACTTCGTGGAGATGGTGGGATTTTTTGGCAACGCTCCACAGTAAAACTAAAAGCTTAAGAAGCTCTGCTGGTACCCATCTTTTGGCTGTATACGCCTACTAACCATCTATGGAACCTAATTTCATACAAGCTATCATCGCAGATGATGAAATACAGGAAGCAGCGGAATTCCTTGACCGATAACCTGCTTACCCCTTAACCACTTAAATGGCTTACCGAACGGAACAACGAAATGTCACAAAATATGGCTGCGGATATTGAAGCGAAAATAGAAAAATGTGGTCCACACCATCCACATGCTTTGTTAAAAAATATGTAAGAGCAACCCAAAAGGCCACACTGAATATGGCCAGAGCTGTCCCAGTGCACGAGGACTCTCACTTATGGCTCACTGACGTACTAACTCAACAAAGCACACACAAGCTCCATCCAAGCCTGGGTCATGTGTCAGCCTGATGGACAAGTAGAGGCTATCAGGCTCAATTCTAGCACGTGACCCAGGCGGAGCGGGCCCAATTTGACGCTAGAGCTGCGACGCTGATTATCACAGCTGCCTCCTTAAAATAACGCCTATACCATCTCTTCCGGCAGGAGCTCAACTCAGCACCTTGGATGAGGTTTCACAGGTGCCCCAAAGAGTAAACGGAGCACGGCTTTGTGAAATTTAAATAATTTCTCTCTTTTGTGAGGCTGCCAGCGTAAATAAAATATATGCGGCCCGATTTTATTTTAGAATAATTTTCTTGAAAACTCACTTAGAGGTTGCTGGTTAGGCACATGGCGGAAAAATTTCCCCAAAATCTCCAACCCGTGCTCCGTTTACTTTTTGCGGCGCCTGTACATCAACGCCTCTCTGCCCGTAATCACAAGGCAGCAGCGTTGGCGATCTACATAAGCCGTTTACTACCTGCCTTACGCACAGCCCACCGTGCAGCTAGGCCGCCCTGGCTGTACCATCAAATGACCGACAACCGGTGGCTCACTAGACTCCACATTCGGTCGACCGGAGAGGCAGACGCGCATTCCGAGGGCGTACCAGTACTGGCGGCTGTGAACCAGCCCCAGGTTGGAGAGGCATGTGTGGACGCTGGGGCCCAAGACGGCATTTTAGATATAAAGCGATGCAATGTCCTTGTCATTCAGAAGCGAACCAAAACTGCTCTTATGTAACCCTCCGCACATTGCCTTCTATGCTGGCGGTGGTTACAGCCATCCGGGACGGACTGCAGGCGCTAATTGCGACCCTTTCTCAAGCCCCTGGAAGTTCTACTGTAGAACTTTACATGGATTAAAAGGCGGTACCTTCCCAGCAATGAACTTGTGTTTAGAAGTGAAACCGACGTTAAGGGAATCGTTGTAACCTTGGTCTTCGTAAGATGGCTTTCCCGCATTGAGTATTGCACAGTGAAGCAAGTCCGTCTACTGAGGGAGTATCATTACAGAAAGTGGCTCTAACTCTTCTTTTATCTAAACTATCCCCCCAAAACTTTACATGACAATGAGCCGCTAAGGGGACTCTAGCATCACGACGAGTTTTATTTACTTTTCAAAAAAAAAAACATAGTCCACAGTGAAGTTCTAAATATTGTCGAATGCTCGTCTGCTGTCAAAACGGGAGGGAAACGGACAGCCACCAGAATAAAACTCTAGTTCTTTTCGAAGTTTTGTTCAGGTAATTAACAAGGAAGTATGCTTAATTGCAAATTACAAACAAGCGTTTTTTGCTTGCTGCACTCCTTAAAGGAGCCATGAAGAGAAAATACAACTTCGTTTAATTTGAAAGAACTAGGATTCAGTATCTCACTCAGCTCCAATACAGCCACAAAAGATGTTTTTTTAACGAAAAAAAAGCAAGAAGTATTTAAAAACTTTCAAATTTCGCGCCACAGTGACGTGTATGAGCGAGAATGACGTCATACGGGCCAACAATAAAACATAATTTTTAGTGCGTTAATTGCACGTTAGCATTCAAGTGATGCGGTCAAATGGAACTAGAGGCCCCATTACAGACGTCCAGTCATGTGTCGTCGCGACAGGTCAGTTAGGCGGCCACCAATCGCACAAACAAGGTGCGTGACGTCATATAAAACTTGCGTGAAATTGGCTAGGGGGTCGCGACTGCTTCACACGTTTTCTTTTATGTCTCCGTTATTTGTTCGAAGATTGCTATGATATTGGTATCATTGTTATCGGGACTAAGCAGTCTTTCTAATAAACCCAACTTGTATTTTGTCTCATGGCTCCTTTAACTACTACGACCCGGTCAAAGCCTACCGCCGCTCACGTTGAGGCTCGGCACCACAGCTTTCTGGCCATCCTAATTCGCAGAGTGGAAAGGCAGGGAATATTGCACTGTTTCTTCGCTCGCAATTGTGCGTTGTATAACCGCACCCACTCTCCCTTGTATACCTTAGCTGGCCCTTACGGTATTGAAATAAATTAGGAAAGCAAAGAATTAACAACATAATGTCTATTTTGTTCACCGCACTCACACGACGAACCGAAATAAAAAAAGCCATTAAACACAAAACGAAATACGCAAAAAAGGCAACAAAGTATAGTCTTGTATGTGCACAAAAATGCATAATTGAAGATGTTACCACATTTATCCGTTACAACACTGAAAATGTGCATTGTCTGTCTGAGGACCAAAAAAAACTTGAAAAGAAGAAAAGCATTGTAGGAATTCTTATGCTTAGGAGACCGTTCTCGGAATTTATGGACTTTTTTTTATAGCATTAGTTTAGTGTGGTTGCGTAAAAAAAAAGTGCCACAGCACTTCAATGTTGCGTATTCGAGCAAGAAGATATTCATATTATAGTTTTGCCCATTTTAGCTTATTTACTCGATTCTAAGCACCCCCTTCCTTCCCCGATCGTCGCGATGCCCAAAGGGAGGGGGGTTCTTAGATTCGAAAACCCTAAATTACCCCCTTTCCCCCCCCCCCCCCCCCGGAATTATTTTCGCGGCCTATCTCGACGAGACGGGCGTAAAGAATAATGTATTTGCAAGCATTCAAAACACGCAGTGAACCCACCGCTTACGTCTGATACTAAACATTCACCCTCACTACCATTCGAGTACGTTGTGCCGCTATAGTACCGCTCTTGGTATCCCCTGGCACGTCGTGTTCTGTTCCGTTAAAGTGCTTTATAATTAAAAACTTCACAAATAACTTTGCCACAACGTCAATTCTCACCTGCTTCCACGCGTCTGAAATCCATCTTGCGATGATTACTTAGAAAAACGGGTGCTTCGATTCGCATGCGAACTTTTTTTTTCTAATGTTTTTCCCGAAAGTAGGGGAGTGTGCTTAGAATTGGGGGGTGCTTAGAATCGCACAAATACGGTATAATTCAATATTAACGCTCTGGCGTTCATTCGAACAGCGATGGAGAATTAGAGCTATTCGTTTGGCTTTCGGGGGATAGTCCCCTGGAATTCTGTTAAAAATCTTCGTAAATACGTTCCCATCGTGCCTTCTTTTAAATTGAATGCTGGCTTGGTCCTGGGGTTACAAGGACAACATGTGTCCTGCTGCCAAATGCGGCAACGTGTGTTTGCCAGCGTTGTTTGTCGCGAGTTTACGTTGCTCAAGGATGTCACACCAAGGCAAGACTGTTGCTGTTTACTACGTTTATCGTGTGCCGTGCAGTGGGACAGGCTACAGTCACCGCCGGGAAGCAGCGAAGATTTTGGCCTGGTATTATAACAAGTTATCATTACCATGGGCAGCATTCCACTCTTTCCAGTAAGCACTGGAAAGAGACGAGACGGGCGTAAAGAATAATGTATTTGCAAGCATTCAAAACACGCAGTGAACCCACCGCTTACGTCTGATACTAAACATTCACCCTCACTACCATTCGAGTACGCGCTTGTGTGCCCGAGCGCGCAGCACAAAACCATCCGCGGCAGACGTGCCCCAACTTGAAGGCGCCGCAGAGTCGTCTCTCCTATCCTCTTCGTAACGGCTGGGCCGAATCATGCCTCAGACGAGCGGCCCGCGGCAGAGACGCAGCAACACGCCTGGAACGGCACCGCTGAGTCGCCTTCACTTTCCCATCGCGGCGGCTTTGGCTGACGCCATCGCTTCGCCTCCATTCGTCGGATTCAAACTTCAGCCAACGAGAGTTCTGATTGGAGCTATTCAAACTTCTCGTGGCTGCAACGGACCCCCGGGGGTATAAAAAATTACCCCATCTTCCCGAGGGGAACCCTGAGTAGGATGCGGAGCATCGCGGGGTTCACCTACATTTCCCCCAAACCCAACTACTAACACAACGGAACGCAACGGAACCCCGATGGGAATGTAGACGTTGTTGACGTTTACAAACGGCTTCCCGTTCTCGAATATTCGGTTCCGCCGCTCGCTTCGTGCGTTTGCGTTCCACTTCACGTTGTCGAAGTTCCGGTAGCGCCGCTCGACGTTCTCGAACCGACGCTGCTTGACGTTGTCGAAGCTCAGGATCCGCTGCTCGACGTTGACGCTTCGAAGCTGCTTCGCGCTGACGAAGTTCAGGGTCCGCCTCTCGCTTTAAGCGTTTGCGTTCAGCGTCGCGTGCCTCGCAGCTTTGTCTTGAGTGGACGTAACGTTGCTATTAGTGTTTGGGCTGATGCTGACGCGTGCTGCGTCAGCCCACTCACTGACGGGACTGTTGCTTCCATCACACTTCATCGGAAGCATCAACTGAGTCAACCGAAGCAAGCGCTGCACTGAACGCGCGTAGCGCTCTACCCGTTTTATATTCACACTTGAAGGAGAGGAGACGAGAGGAGGAGAGTAGTGCATGCACCGCGAAAACACAAGCGAGAACGCAGGAGAAGCGCAAGTAGGTGGTACGAGAGAAGTGGAGAGAGTAACGCGCAGCTGTTGAAGAGAGGGAAGCAGGAGAGTTGCGCATGCGTAGTGTGAGTGCGGACGCCGACGCCGCGGGACATACCCCCGAGCAAGAGATGCTCCGCATCTAAAACAGCCCGGAAGCAGCGGCGAGCGCAGAATTTTTCGGAGACACCGAGTGGAGACGTGCTGTCGCCTTTGTGCGAGCCATGCCATCCATTGTGTTACCCTTTTACATACTGTATATAAATGTTGCTTGAACTCTTTGTCGGCTCGGCAACTTCATCGCTCTGCTCTGCGCCGCGTCGATAGCGGACGGGTCAAGGCAACGTCGCAGCACCGGTGACTGCGCTCCGGTGGCCAGTCGCAACAGTGCCCGTCCGCTATCACCGCGGCGCATGGGCAGAGCGATGAAATTCTCGAGCCGACAAAGAGTTCAAGCAACGTCACAGCACCGGTGACTGCGTTCGGATGGCCAGTCGCAACAGTGGTGGCTGTGGTGAGATGGCCCAGTCCCAACAGTGCGCAACAAGCTGTTAACCAAAAGTATTGAAGGACTCTGCCCATATCATCGTTTCAAAACTTTTGGCTACCTGTCCTTGGCCTGTTGGCCAACATACTTTGTTGATGTTGCCGGCATGTTTTCAGAAAGCACAGTCATTAATGGCGTTCTTCGTTGGGGCCAAATCAAAGCATTTTTTTCAAAGGAAGAGCAACGAAAGGCAAAAAGAAACTCGCAGAAAGCATTTTATACACCCAAAAAGGTTTGTGCACTCATTGAAAATGTAGCTACTTGCCCCTCTACGCAATCTACACCAGCGCGATGTTTTGCGCTGTGCTCTTCTGACGCGTGCCCTTCTTCCGTGCTCTGTTTTACCGCTGTGCTGTAATGATTTCTTGACATGTCGGTGCTCTTTTGTCGCGTGCGATTTTGTCAGCTGTTTTGGCGCCGTCCCCTTCCGCATATGGGCACCATGGACACCCCATCTGCGGTTTTGTCCTAAGCACCGCAGGAAAACTTTTCAGTGGCACCTGTGAACAATATTGTGGACGTATAACTTGCAACGCGCCAAAGTATTAGGGCGAAAAGGCGTTTTGCAGAAGTGATTGGGCGCTTTCCCTATCCTAAAAACTATGAACAAGGTCATCACCTGGAGTGCTGCCGCAGCCTTCTTGAGCATTGCCTTTAGAAGCGAGGAACACCAGCAAGAGGAAGCCACCTCTAAGAAAGTCCCACGTTCGGACACTTTTGGATATCCCAGCGATCGCCATGACAGACGATGCGGCGCCACGTTGAGTTGTTTAGTAGCACGCCGGGTAGTTAGTGCCGCGATCGTCCACTGGGGTCCCACAGGTGACGCTTCCACGGTCGTTGTTTGACTTGATTGTCAGTGAGGCCTTCGTCTCTGTTTGCTATATTCCGCGGTGCCCTTGAAAGGCCCCCTACGTCGCCAGGCAGCTGAAGGAAGTGTATGCTTGCGCCCGTGATCATCTCTCATCGGTGAGCTCGGCGTAGACAGGCAGCGATACTGTACGAACGTACCCTTCGCCAAAGCCCAATGCTGTGGCTAGATTCCCAGCCGCACCAAAGGCCGTAATACGATGGGAGAGAAACACCATGAATAACCACAAAGTTTCAAAATACCAGCTGGCCCAATTTGATCTGATTATCTTCACTTCCCCGTAGCTCTTGACCCGCGCGCTCACTCTGCCATCAAACAAACAAACCTCCCTCATTTTGCCTAGAGGTCAGGATACCAATTTTTGCGAAGATGACTGACCAGGATCCGGCTATTTTCGAACCTTATTATTCGTCTTTTGTTCAGGTTCTGTTAACGCGATATATTTATTAAGTTATCCTCTGGTGACTTTGCGTCAAAGTAAGCGGAGGGTGTAATGAAGACAAAAATAAGCGTAGGCAATCAAGCAGGCCAAGGGAAGCAAAGGGGAAATTGTAGTAGGTCAGTGTATTCTTCTTGGAAACATATTTTCTTTTAAGAAAGAAAGAAAGAAAGAAAGAAAGAAAAGAAAGAAAGAAAGAAAGAAAGAAAGAAAGAAAGAAAGAAAGAAAGGGGCAGAGAGAATGCCCGCAGGATGAGATCCCACCCGCGGGGGGAATTTTAAGGTGAATTCATTTCGTTCCGGTTCAGTTCCGGTTCGACTAAATCATGTACCGACCCGGTTCACGAACCGATTCAATGAGTTCCATTATCAGATACGCGGGGAAAAGGAATTTATTAGTTTAAAACGACAATATAAACAAATTACAAACAAGAGCTCAAAATGCGGCTTTTTACGAATAACAGTGGCGCCATTTCGAAACAACCTCTAAGCAGTTGGGCGAGATAGTACGAAAACAGAAGTAGTGACTATTTACGAGCTACATTTCCGCCCGGATCTGATGTTGTCCTAAGCACTACATAAAGCCACCGTCAAAGATATGTGTGTAAGACGGTGGGAAATATTTTCTACCCTTTCCTCTCTTGCTGAAATCGAAAACCTCGCTATGAAATCGCCCATCACGTTAACCATGACACCCTCTATAGTTAGGCCATACGTACTGGCGCTGTTAAATACCAGCGGTAAACACCATCGTGTAATACCAGCAGTGTAGGATAAGAAAAACAATCCTACCGCAGGCATATAAATGCTACCAATGAAGTCGCTTATTTTGTCCCCTAGAATAATTTGTTAGCTGTCTCCTTCTCGAGGGTGTAAGCCACAACTTTGTCAAAAGTAAGCTTTAGTTAAGCCGCAGTCATTTCATCACTGCTCTGATCTCTGGAATACCTTTGTGATGGTTATCCCGGAAGTGTGCGTCACAATGAATATGTTATCGTTCCGCCTGACCCTCGGCAATCGTTCTGCCAGCTAATTTGCGGAATCTTAGAACAATTATGCATCTACAAACTGAAAGAGTAGTTGATGGGACTTCTTGGCGAGGCGCTTTTTAATTCGTCGACAACAGTACACCCCCGCCTAAACGAGTAGCAGCAGCAGTACAGTAACGATCTGGGCAGTCAGTAAAAGTGCACCCCGAAAACAAATACAAGGTTAAAACTGCAGAACAAGCAGAAAGGGCGAGCGCTGGGCGAATGGGACAGTGTGAACCGGCCTGTATTTCTTTCATGCATGGGTTTTCTGCTCAAGTGCTGTTTTTTTTCCAAGACGAAATACGTAGTACCTGCAAGGTCGAGGGATGCAGTTCCTTGAAAAACGAATTAGTGTGCGCAATGAGCTAACACTGTACCCTGCTATTACTAATTATATGTGTATTATCTGTTAAAAAACGCGAACTTTTCCGCTGTATACCGTCCTGAAAAACTGAATTTTATACCAGGAACCACGGCTCTCGTTTACTTTGCGTCGATTACACGTGTGGTTGTAAAAGGTCGGACATAGGAAAGAATGCGTATAAATAAATATCCGGTTTTTTGGTGTTTTGCTTATTCGAGTTCGCTTATTTTGAGCGTAAGAATTTAAAACAACGTAAGGTGTCTTTCCGTGGAAACACACTTTTTGAAAATATTTCCACGCTTGATGCTCCGATGCTGCACCTTTGCTCTGAGGAGGAGCTTATGTTCTAGAGCGGCAGTAATTTAAACCACTAAGGGAAATTTAACTAGCCTCAAAATCTCAACACGTGGAAGATCTCGTTTTCCGTCTGCATCGAAATCTGCGGGTCGTACTTTTCAGGTACATATTTACATTTTCCTGCTGTGCGACTTTTTAAAACAAAGTGTGCAATGAAAAAGATCTGCGCACTTCGGGTGTGCGCCTTCGCCATAGCGCAGTGGAGCTCTCTTGCAGCATAATCGCTCCTATAAAGCGGATGAAGGGAAGTATAAAGTCGTTTCATATCGCTTGGGAGCTTCCGACAATGACATTTTGTTTGGTCAGCCTTCCACTCTCTGCTCGCGCTACCGGCAGTAACATGCTGTTGCTACGTTGGTGCGCATTCCTTTTTCCAGTTAAAATAATAGCTCTCGTGGATAAAGAAGCAATTACCTTCATAGCCCGAACAACTTCAGTACAGTTCCAATTCATTTTACGGGTGCGCGACATAAATGATTTGCTTATGGTCAGAATCCGGGCATTGAATACTTATGATTAAAAATACTTCGCCAGTGGATCCCGTCACAGTGCATTCGGGTCTCGATAATGATAACAGCGAACTGTGTAGAAGTTCGTTGATTCTGGCGTTTCACAAACCTCGGTATAACCGCGTAAAGAAAAGAAATCACCGGCACCAGCATGCAGATTAGAGCCTGTGTCTGGTAGATCAATGGAGTCAGTGGTCTTACCCAATCGGCTACGATAGTTTCTTTTTCTTTATTGCCTTACTTTGACAATACGAACAGCCACAACAAAACACTACATTGATAAAACTGCTAGACGACGCTTGGGTAGCAGAAAGCCGGCTAAAATTGTTTTATGCTTGTTAATGTTTCCATCACAGGCAACCATTCTGGAGGCGCAGGCCGAGCTCTCCATACTTCAATAATCAACCAAATGGACCCAAAAAGTACTCCTTAGAGCGTTTGGCATTAACATCACTATTGCGTACGGCCATACGCGACTTCAAAATGTCTTACGACAGGGTCATACCTTGACAAGGTCGTACGGTACACCGTCATCATTCTCGATGGCTAAGAACCGGATTACGTGAGCGTCCATGGGGAAATCTTTCTTTAATGTGCGCTGAAGCACGTCCCAGAAAAAGACCCCATCCCAACACTCCAAAAACTCATATTCGATAGACTCGGGTTTCTTGCACTTAACACCCCACGGAAGGTACAAACCCTTCTCTTTCTGTCACGTCTTTACGAATAGCACGCACGCGGGAAATTTGAAGAAAAATATGTTCACCCATGGCGGTACCGCCATTCTTTTGCCACGCTTAAGCACATCTTGGTCTGGCCCTGCGTGGGTACTGTACAATAACACCGGTAATACAATATCTGCAAGGTCGTGGTACAGTTTTTTGCTCATCACACTGGACAAGTATTCAAGAGTGAGGCGGGCTCGTAAAACCTGGACTGCCAGAACCACTTCACGGAAATATCCCCTAATTGCGCCAAACAAAAAACACGCAGTCGAAACAATAAAATCAGGCAGTGACCTATAGCTAGCTTCGTCTGACACGCAGTGCACAAGAAACGTTCCTGCACCTCACGCAGAAGCAAAAAAAAAAAAAAAAATTGGCTGCGTTTCTGCTTGCTCCTTTCGTTGCAAATGTCAACAAAAGACGATTGTCGACATTTGCCAAGTAAATGCCTCCCTTTGCTTTCCCACTCACCTTTCATGCTGTTCCTTTCCCGTCGCACTCCTTCTAGGGTAAACACACTAAAGGTTTACTCAAGTCTATTTAAATTTACCACGTTCTACTGCTCCAGGCCAGGTGCCTCGATGCCAGCGCTGCCGTACGGCGGTGACGCGCGTGACTCGAGGCACCCTACTACAACGTTTATTCAACCACGTTGCGTTCCACGAGCGTTCCAAACGGAACGTGGTACCTATTAAATGCAGAGCATTTCTTTAACTCACGATGTCACCCGGCGTTGTCGGCGTTGGCGTGCCTCGGCGTCCGCAACAGCCGTTCCAGGTGCGCCCTCTCCCCCACTCCTCCTCTCCCGCATCACGCTCCCATCCTCGCTCTCAACAACAGGTCCGCACCCCTCCCCCTACACTATATAAAAAAATAATACTTACCGGCGCCTGGTTTCGATCCCACGACCCTGCGGGCGGAACGCAAGGTACATGGTGCTCTACCCACTGCGCCACAAAGCCGACACAGTATGGAAGGCTACGAACGCGCCTTATATCCTTCACTCATTCAAACTACGTCAAGAAGCAACTGATACAACGCATTCACTACCTGTGGGCGGACGCGAGGTACATGGTGCTCTTCCCACTGCGCCACAAAACCGACACAGAATGAAAGGCTACGAACGCGTCTTATATCCTTGACTCATTCAAACTACGTCAAGAAGCTGCTGATACAATGCATTCACTACCACCAACTCCCCAAACACTAAACGTTAACGCAATACACCCACCCCATATGCGACGCATTTACTCGAGTCCCCCTCGCGGGGAGATGGGCACTTTTTTAATGGAACCTTTCGTTGCTGCTGCCGTTTGATTTCCTAATTGCCGCCAGGAGCGCGGGCAACAGCAGGCGACGGTTTTCTGCAGTGAATGAGTATTTCATTTGCTATCGCAAAAAATCAAGCATTCATAATTTTTTTATAAAAGAACACTGCAAATATCACTTATGCATTGATTTTCTGCCTCACATTGGCATAATGTTTTGTTCTTATTCAACAATGTTGGCAAGTATGAACATTGACACAGGACTTATACGTTCAGATTTGGCTGTTCACACGTGCCTTATTATCCATAAGACGGTTTCGATTCTTGTTTTGTGGTTTTCAAACGATTGATTGATTGTAGGGTTTAACGCGCCGACGCAACGCAGGCGATGAGGCGCGCCGTAGTGGAGGGCTCCTGATTAATTTTGACCACCTGGGGATCTTTAACGTGCGTCGAAATCTCGTACACACGGGTGTTTTTGCTTTTCGCCTCCATCAGAAAAGCGGCCGCCACGGCCGGGAATCGAGCCCGCGACTTTGTGCTCAGAAGCGGAACGCCTTAGCCACTGAGCCACCGCGGGGGGTGGTTTTTAAAAAAATACTTAGCTTAATGCTGTATGCCCGAATAACCTGACGCATGCGCTGGACATCTTCAGTGAGAACTTCTAGATCCTGCCTGAGGTTTTTGTTTACGACACGAAATTTTCCGACCAACGAGAGGCTAACAGCTTCGCTTTAAAACAATCCTGCATCAGCAAACCGCATTTCTTTGGACGAACTGAGGAACACGTGGAAGTGAGCAACACAGCGCATCGCGAAGTAGAAGGGACGCACACCCACTGTGACTTGTTTCAAGCGCTAAGGTAGCGCGTTAAAATTTCCCGAAGCGGACGTGCCGGAAGCCACTGACAATCTCCTCCACAGCAATTTGTAAAAATTTCCCGCGCGTAGCCCGTCTGCATGCGCACTTCAGCAAAAGAAAAAAATTGAAATATTTGCTGTTTGCTTACATAGTTTAGCATAATTTCGGTACATATTCAGTATACTCATCCTAAATAAAAATAAATGTATTTTACGCAATAAATAAGAATATTGTGTTCTAATATTTATGTATTGGCATGGCCGGGCATGGGCCATGGTGTTAAAGGGACCCTGCAACACTTTCGATAAGCGCTTTCACTCTTTCCTTCGCGTCTGGAACCCCTACGAAAGCTATAGTTATCGCAAGCACGAAGCGGCACAGCGTGACTTGCTCGTAGCACCAGATACGCCTTCCGTTTCTGCTTAGTTTTTGTGGCTTTATGTTAAAAGTTGCCATCGAAAAGCGTCCATTGCTGCGACTGGAGAGAGAGAGAGAGAGAGAGAGAGAGAGAGAGAGAGAGAGAGAGAGAGAGAGAGAGAGAGAGAGAGAGAGAGAGAGAGAGAGAGAGAGAGAGAGAGAAAACTTTATTTTTTGTCTATTATCGCAGTGGTTGGGGTGGCATCCGTCAGCCGCCTCCGTCCAGGCAGCTGCTGGTAGCACTTCGGATGAAGGCCACCAGGTCCCGTTGATCTTGGTGATTGCAGGCGGTAGCCAGCCACTCCTTAGTGTGATGTGTTCTGAGTGCTGAGGTGTTAGTGCATTCCCACAATATATGTTCTTGGTTAAGTGTGGCGTTGCAGTGGCTGCACTGGGGGGGTGGGCTGGTGGTGCCATGCCTTAGGTGGTGTAACCATGCCGGAGTTTGTAGTGTGTTTGTTTGTGCTTGTCTGAGTAGTGTTTGTTCTTCTCTGTCCAACAAAGGATGTGGGGGTGGATACTCCATCCTCTCGTGGAGGTACTGTCTCATTTTGATACGACGTTGGGGGTGAGATTTCAGGGTACATACATGGTCAGCGGGAGCCCGGATGAGTGCTTCACGGGCGAGTTGATTGGCTCGGTTCGTTCCCAGCTAATCCCGTGTGCCCAGGTACCCAGTGAATTCTGGCCTGTCCTCTTCCTGTGGCTAAAAGTTGCAGTGCAGATGGAAAGGTGATTCCGCTTGCAAGTAGGTGACATGCCTTCTTGGAGTCCGTGTAAATATTTGTAAGTGTTGTGGGTGTCGTCGTTTGGCCAATTGCGAGTGCTATGGCTAGCATTTCAGCTTCTTCCGGAGTGGTACAGCTGGTGTGCATCGAGCATTCGTCTTCTTTGAGGTTCGTATAGGCTATTCTACACATAGGTCCTCTCTTGGCTGCATCCGTGAATATGTGTTTTTGGTGGGGATCTCTGACAACCTTCTTTGAATAAAATGCCGCTCTAATTTGTCGTCGAGATGGATTCCTTTCTTTGTCCATGTGCCGTGGGATGGGTACCACCTGTATGTGCTTGAGGATGTCTTGCTTGAAGGGGGTTGTAGTGACCTGGGTGGGGCTTGGTTGGTATCCGAGTTCTGTGAGTATAGCTCGTCCCGAGTGAGTGCTGTTTAGCCGTATTAGTTGGTTGTGACGATGCATGGTTATAATTTCTTCGGTTGTATGGAGAGTCCCTGTGCTGAGAAGCTTCGTTGTGCTGGCGCTGAAGGGAATTCCTAGGGAAAGTTTTGTTGCTTTCCTGATTAGTGTATCCAGCCGATTTTCTAATGTTTTGGTGAGGTTTATGTAAGGGGCTTGGTATCTGATGTGGGTGGTAATGAGGGCGTCCCTGAGGCGGATTAAGTCTCCTTCCTTGAGCCCTTTATTTCTGTTTGACACTCTTCTCATCATGTGTAAGGTCTGCTCACACTGCTGTATGATTGGCTCACCGCTCTGTGTCCTCCACCGTCACTTTGTATGTGGAGGCCCAGAATTTTTATGGAGGGCTTGGGGTATATGTCGTGGTTTTCGTGGCTTAGGTATATGGTGGGGGGCTTCCATCGAGGATTGTGGACTACTAAGAGTTCCGTTTTCTCTGCAGAGCATTCTAGTCCTATGTTGTGGGCTGCTCTTCCTACTGCATTCAGGGCCAATTGCAGGGTGTCTTGGATGTGACCTGGACTTTCCCTTATTGATCCAAAGTGTGATATCATCTGCGTAAAGGGAGAATTTATGTCCGGAATCTCGCATAATTCTCTGTGAACCTTCAGCATGGCAAGATTAAATAGTGTTGGTGGAAGGACAGACCCTTGGGGTATGCCTTTTTGTGGGTGAGAGAAGGGAGCAGTGAGATGGTCGCCAATGCCGATGGTGAGTTGCCTGTCTTGTAGGAAGTTTCTTACATAGTTGTACATTCTGCTTCCACAATTAGTGTTTCCCAGTTCTTCGAGCATAGCGTCGTGGTCAATGTGGTCAAACGCCTTCTTCAGGTCAATGGCTAAGATTGCTTTTAGTTGTGCTAGACTCGGTTCTTTGTGTATATCTTCGTAGATGCGAAGTAAAGCATCTTGGGTGGAGAGGTTGCTCCTGAAGCCGACCATGTTAGGAGGTAGCATCTCTTGATCTTCAAGATACTGTTGGAGTCTTTTTAATGCCATCCTTTCCATTACCTTCTCGACATTGGACGTCAGGGTGATTGGTCTTAGGTTGCTGAGTTTAAGGGGTTTGCCTGGTTTGGGGATGAATATCATGTGTCCCAACTTCCATTTTGTGTAAAGTGGGTTTCCACTCCATATGTAGTTGATTGCTGTGAGCAGGAATTCCATATCACTTTCCGCCAGGTTTCTTAGGTGGGCTGTAGTTATCTGGTCAGGACCTGGCGCTTTGTGTCCTGTGCACTTCTTGATTGCTATTTTAAGTTCGTCCATGGTAAAGTCCTTATCAAGATCTTCGTTGTTGGCTCCCGAGTAGTTCCGGTAGTCAGGTTGGGTCGCGGAGGGGATATACAGGTTTTGTAAGTCTTTTAGCATTTTTTGCGGATTTTCGTGCTCATCAATTAGCGTTTGCATTTTGTTCCTAGTCATGGTCTTGGTGGCC
Organism: Haemaphysalis longicornis; assembly: GCA_013339765.2. Lineage (NCBI taxonomy): Eukaryota > Metazoa > Arthropoda > Arachnida > Ixodida > Ixodidae > Haemaphysalis > Haemaphysalis longicornis. The sequence continues at coordinate 155,059,654 of CM023453.1, read as the reverse complement.
TCTGGATCGATGAGGGATTTCAAGATACGCCATGTCTTACTTGTGCTTAGGGTTCCCTGAAGTTGTTCGCACGCCATCTGCCATTGTTCTCTTCTGAGTTTATCTGAGTAGGTCTGGATATGTTGGTTTAGCTTGGCTATCCTTGCTCTGAGCTTTCGATTTGTTTTGCATTTTTTCCAGCGCTTCATAAGCGCGTTTCTTGCCTCCCAGCAATGGGCTAGGTGCTTGTCCACGCAAGGTCCTCCTTCTTGGTTTGTGTAGGTCTTGGTATGCTTCATTTTTGTGTTGATAATATCATTTGTCCAAGCGTCAAGATCAGGAGGGTTTTGCCCTTCTCTTTCTTTTCTATACATGTCCCATTCAGTGATTTGTTGTTTTTTCCATTTCAATCTTCTTGGTTTGGTGTGGATAGAAAGGGCGATAATTGCGTGATCGCTTCCCATGTATTCTTGGGTATGGGTCCAACTGATGTTTGTCCTTGATGTGGTCATAGTAAGGTCTGGGTTCGTGTTCCGTTCTACAGAGTTTCCCAATCTAGTAAATTCCATTGTGTCATTGTGGATTGTGTATCCTGTTTCCTGTAGTGCATAAAGCAGTTTGCGTCCCTTCTTGCTGTCTTTGCTGTACCCCCAGGCTCGGTGAGGGGCGTTGAAGTCCCCAGCTAGAAGGTGTTCGTATGCGCTTCGCGTGGTCTTGGGTCTTAATATTTCTTTAAGTTCCGGCAGGTTGTCTTTTGGCGGGCTGTACACATTTGTTATGTGCAGCGGTCCTTCGGTCGTTTGGATTGATATAGTGATGCTGTTATCTGTGTCATGTTCCAGGTTGGCGGGAAGTTCCTTGAGAATCAGGAGTGCAAATTGGTCTCTGGTTTGGAAGGTAGAGTAACCTGGTAGGGTTGGATGCTTTCCAGTTTCCTGTAGAAGAAGTATGTCTGGTTTTTTAGGTAAGTTTTGGATCCACTGATGCAGGGCGTTTCTTTTGTTTTTGAAACCCCTGCAGTTCCACTGGATGAGGCTTAGCTCTCTAGCCATGTTGTGGTTGATCTGCGAGGGCGGTTAGGTGGCCTGCTGTTTTGAGTAGGTGGTCGAAGCGCTGCTCGAAACGGTGGAGTAGTATGTCGGTGAGGTGTACCAGCCTTCTCTCAAGGAGGGCATCGAACACTTTGTCCATCATAGCTGCTATTCTTTCTTCCAGTGTTGTGAGGAGGGTGTCCACCTTTGCCTCTACTTCTTGGAGCCTTTGAGAGTGTATCTGGAGGTCAAAGCCGCTGTGAGCCGACGGTGGCATTCCTCCACCATCAGGGTTCCTTCATCATCTGTTCTGCTGCGTTTCGGGCCCGGTGTAGAGCGATTTATTGCGACGTTAGATTCAGTGTCCATGTCGCTTTGGATGTCTGGTGTAGTGACCGTAACTGGTGGTGAGTGGTTTGGAGGAAGGGAGCTTTGTTGTGCGAGTGTTTGTAACCGGGGTAGCATCTGTTCTCGTCGGGCATGTGTTTGCGTCCTAACTGCATCTCTGTAGGACTTATTAGCTTGTTTGGCTGTGCGTATGTGTGTTGATTTAAGGAGTGACTGGCTCACCTGTGGTTGACCGGCGTTTTCTGGCGATTGTTGCTTGATCAGGTCCTGGGATCGGGATGGTGCTCCAGGCCTCGATGAGCTTCGTTGCCGTGAGGATCTCTTCGATCGCGATCGGATGCCGTTGTGGGTCTCGTGTTCGGCGAAGCGTGTGTGGCTTCTTCCACGTTGTTGGGCTTCTTGCTTGGATTGCTGTGAGTTTTGCTCGGTGTTGAGGTTCCTACGGCGGATTATTCGTTTGTCGTAGGCTTGGTACCGTACTGCGCTGTCCGCAGCTTGTCTCTTCTCGCAGGTTTTGTCATCCGCGCTGTGGTTGCCTCCGCAGTTAATGCATTGTGTCAGGCAGTCTTGGTGGTCTTCTTCTTGTCCGCCTTTGCCGCATTTCGGGCAGAGTGCTTCGCTGGTTTTGGTACATACGTCAGCCCTGTGCCCGATTGCGAGACATTTTCGGCAGAATTGTGCTCGGGGTCGGTGTGGACGGCAGCGGTATTCGCCTCCGGCGTAGATCACGTCACGGGGGATATAGGTGCCCATAAAGGTGATAATTGCTGTGCCTGTTTTGCCCATCATGCGTGCCGAGGTGATAGTGTAACCTGGGGCGGATAGGTGCTTCAAGAGGTAATCTAAGTCTGTTCCTGGTTGGATGTTGTGAACTACTCCCTTGCAGGTGTCGTGCGCGGCCGATATGTAGATGGATACTCGGCCCGTTGCTGAGTTGGTGCTTATCGACGAAATACTTCCGATCTTCTCGGCTGTCGGTTTGTCTCGGCAGTTCAGGACGGCTAGGTTTTTGCTCGGGTCGACACGTACAGTGAAGGTAGTTGCCTCGTTAGGTGAGAGTCTCGCGGTTTGGCATAGCTGGTGGTGTAGTTCACTTGGATTGGCGAAGGCAAGGTTGAGCCCGTCGGCGGGTCGTAAAATGAGCTTGATCAGTTCTTTCGGACTCACCGGGCGTTGCGATATAGGATGCCTCCAGCCGTCTTCGTCCTGGTAGAACTTGGGAGCCATGCTTGAGTGGTTGGCGCGGCGGCGCCGGCTTGTCGGTGTCGGTGGTTTGTGGAACACGCCCTAAGCCTAGTAGGCCTAGCACGCACTCACATGCCGGTCGGGACAAAATCACTGGTATTGTCCGTTTCGTTGAAGGTAGGGGTCCAAAATTTGTTGAGAATGGTCCTGATCGGTTCCGGTATGCGTTCCGCTGGTCCGGTGAGGTCGACGAGTGGAACTTCTTCGAAAAAGCGAAGAAACTTGCGGAGCCGTGGTGTCCTGCTCGCTGCGACTGGAGGAAAGCCGGCCAACAGCCGCTACATGGCCTTAGTGACGTAATTCGAGCCGTCGAAGAACGTCAAGACCAGGAAAGATAGAAAAATTACACCTATCTCCCCGAAGGGATCCATGAGTAGGATGCGGAGCGTCATGGGGGTTCCGTTTGCGTTTCCGTTATGTTGGTTAGCCAAATTTGGTGGAAATGTAGTGAACCCCGCAATGCTCATATATCCTACTCATGGTTCCCTTCGGGGAGGCGGGTGTACTTTTCCTTATTGCATGCGTATATACGCGAGTGAGACGAGATTGAAGTGGTATCTAAAGGTCTTTATTTAGGTTTGCACGTCTTCTTACTTTGAGTATGGCAGCCTTATGGTCGCTGAAGTGCACAGTCAGTGGATCTCGTTCCTCTTCTATGGCACGTACCCACGTGGGGGATTGGCCAAGAAACGGTGGTGTGCGGACGCCTGACCACCGCCGACGCCGCGGGACGTATTGGTATTGGTTGTAGGGTTTAACGCGCCGACGCAACGCAGGCGATGAGGCGCGCCGTAGTGGAGGGCTCCGGATTAATTTTGACCACCTGGGGATCTTTAACGTGCGCCGAAATCTCGTACACACGGGCATTTTTGCTTTTCGCCTCCATTAGAAAAGCGGCCGCCGCGGCCGGGAATCGAATCCGCGACCTCGTGCTCAGCAGCGCAACGCCTTAGCCACTGAGCCACCGCGGCGGGTGCCGCGGGACGTACCCCCGAGCATAAGACGTGGGGGATTGGCCAAGAAACGGTGGTGTGCGGACGCCTGACCACCGCCGACGCCGCGGGACATACCCCCGAGCATAAGACGTGGGGGATTGGCCAAGAAACGGTGGTGTGCGGACGCCTGACCACCGCCGACGCCGTGGGACATACCCCCGAGCATAAGACGTGGGGGATTGCCCAAGAAACGGTGGTGTGCGGACGCCGGACCACCGCCGACGCCGCGGGACATACCCCCGAGCATAAGACGCTCCGCATCTAAAAATCTTTTGAGCGAGCTAACAAATTATCTGATGGACATAGAGCAGTAATTTTTTGCTGGGGTACTTTGTGACCCCCTAGTCTAAGTACAGGGTGTGTTGGGTGACTGCGTTCTGCAAGCATTTAAGATTTCAAAAAAGTTGGAAAAAGTGTTGCAGGGTCCGTTTAAGGCCTCGGGCCGCACCGGCCAGGTCCGCTGGTATTCTTTTGTAATACGCACCGGTCAAGGGCTCAAATTTTAGACTTGTGTGGAGCCCTAGCCTTCTTTCCTTTTCTTTTTTTTTTTTTCTCCGAGCGAACACATGCTTTGTGCTGATACCACCAGACACGTTATCGATGGCTGAATGAACGGGGACAAGTCTAAAAACTGCAACACAAGATAATTGCGTGGATGGGACTGACAATGCGTATAAAAGACGTCACGTGTTCCTTAGTTATCAATATTCCTCCTCTTTTACAAATAGGCCACTGTGTATAGCAACCGTATAGGTAAATAATAGCTGGACCGGGACGCGTACTTGACAAACCTGGCCGCCTAGACGCATCCGACTTTTGCACCGTGTTGGAAGAATCGAACAATAAATAAACGTGTTGTTAGGCTAAACATACCTGAAAGTAACCAAACTATATATGTTTTTGTCAAGAATGCGTATAATTGACTTATTGATTGATTGTAGGGTTTAACGCGCCCACCCAACGCAGGCGATAAGGCGCGGCGTAGGGGAGTGCTCTGGGTTAATTTTGACCACCTGGGGATCTTTAACGTGCGCCGAAATCTCTTACGCACGGACGTTTTTGCTTTTCGCCTCCATCAAAAAAGCGGCCACCGCGGTCGGGAATCGAACCCGCTCCCGCTGCCTCGTGCTCAGCAGCGCAACGCCTTAGCCACTGATCCACCGCGGCGGGTGTATAATAGACTTAAGAGGACCTATTGCCCCAAAATATATCGCGGGAGAAATGTCTGCAAAATTCAGAGGAATGTATAATAATGGGTAGCTTTTTTTTACCGCCAGATTTGCCAATGAGTAGCCAAATACGTTCCGTTATTCCGTTTTTTTTTTTTCGCCAATGAAGTAAATGTACCCCTCTAAGTGCTTCTACATTGTCAATTATGGGTTCTTCCGCAGGGTGTAGCCCGAAACGACCCATTCTCGTTTGAACCCGTCCCGCTTGAACCCATTCCCGAAACGCCTTTCCCGTTTGGCCCGTCCCGTGTGCGCCCGTTCCCAAAACGCCCTTCACGTTTGACCACTTTCTGTTTCAACCCGTTCCCAAAACACCCTTTCCGTTTCAACCCGCTCCCAGAACGCCCGCCACAAATAGCAGATAAGTTTCTGAGCTCGCAGTGCGTTTTTAGGCCTCCAAAATTGTGCTGTGCAAGGTAGTGTAGGTTACTAAGTAATGTCTACAACATGTTTTACTCATTTCTTGCTTAAATATTTAGCGCCGGGGCAAATTCTATTTACCTTGACTCTTACTCTACTCGGTAGATGGCGCCACCGACACGTTTTCTTTTTAAAGCTCAACAGGTTATGGCTACAGTATTCTCAAACAACTACAATTATTGTGAACACTTCACCCGAAAAGTGAAATATTCAAGCTACTTTAAGCGAAAGCAAACACATACGAGCAACAAAATTATGCTGCTTTGCTTTGAGACTAATTCATCAGATTTCGCTACTTGCGACGCGGCTGCCGGAATACGCAAACCACAAACGGTGTGCTAAAATGTGCCCTACCGTTTTCAGCCAAACGGAAACTCCAGCTCCCGGTAACACGGTAAACGGTGACGGAAGCACGGTAACGATATGCTAAAACTGTCTATTATAGACGGATAACTACCTAAATGTTTGCTTTTGCTTTTAAATGCAGAGCATTTCTTAGCCTCGCCTATTCCTGCGTCGGACGGTGTCAACAGCTCCGTGTCCGCAGCAGGTGCGCCTCTCCTTCCCTCCTCTCTCTCAACAGCAGCTGGCGCGCGCATGCGTCGTAGTCAGCCCGTTCGCTCCGTCGCGGTCTCGGCCTAACAGGTGCGTGATAGCAGCGCGGTGGGCCGTGGAAGGGCGCGCGCTGCTTGCGCATGCGCGCTCTCCCCCCCGTACTGCTCTCCCTCTACTGCGCGCGCTGCAAATATAAAGCGGCTAGCGGTCGCTCGTGTTTCAGTCACTGCGTTGCTCCTTCCTTCCTTGGTTGACGCTCCTGCCCACGTTTACTCGTGTCTGCTACTCCAGCATCACGGAAGAAGCGATGGAAGCAACACTGCCTTCAACCAGTACTGAGGCCCCAATGCTCTGCATTTACTCGTGTTCCCCTCGTGGGAAGGCGCGGGAATTTTTTTCCAAGTACTGCGTGCCCGCCTATGTATTATCCGTAAAAAGTACACGCAACAGAATACAGCTTGTTGTGCTCTTAACGCCTGGATGAAAAACGTCTGGGAATTATTTCCTCCAAGCAAAAATTTCAGCTTTAACTTCAATGGACATTCTTTTACGGACATTTGCATATAAAGTGACCGTTAGCCACACATTAAAATGGTTCATACCACTGGCTTGGCCCATAATAGTTACCGCTTTCATAAAATACGTTTTTTTTAGTTAGCTAGATTTGGTAATTATATTCCGTGAGATCTTTTTCCTGCGTAGAAACAAAACTTTGCCCTGTACTACCCCCAATAAATAATAGTTGCATTTGTTAAAACACCCAACTTCCTTCTCGGCAAGAGCTATGGACGCTGCAAACTGGCACTGCGACCGCGGAAAGGTTTTTTTTTATTGATTCTCGTCCTTTCTCTGTGTGTGTGTGAGTGTGTGTTGCATATAAGTGCATGTGTATTCGTATGTGAAACCGTACTGGAACCATCACCGCTGCCGCGGAGTACGCATGCGGGCAACACGTTCTAGACCGCTCGACCAATGCAGAAGCAGACGGAAGGGTGTGGTTTCAGCTGTAATTCACCAACGCTGTACCGCGTCGGACGTAACGCAGCAACCAACATGTTTTTTTTAAGTGCAATGCACTTCTTAAGCGACCCTGAACCTGCGTCCACCGGCGATGTCCGCGCACGTGGAGATGGGCGCGCGCAGCCTGGCCGCTGACATAGCACATACCCACGTGGGGGATTGGCCAGGAATCTCCTCGTCTTCCTTGGCAACGGGGGGAGATGGGCGCGCGCTGCCTGGCCACTGACATGGCACATACCCACGTGGGGGATTGGCCAAGGATCGGGCGTGAGAAGGGCTAATGCACCTGCTTAAAGGAGTACTGACACGAAATTTCAAAGCTGAGATCCGCTCTAGCAATCAAGTACAACGACAACACAAATAGGTGTCTGTGAATAAATGCATCTTTCTTTCTTTGTAGTTGTGTGTGTGTGTGTGTGTGTGTGTGATCTCTCTTTCGCGAACATTACCGAACCGCGCAAATTCAACTCGTGCATTCGCACTTTCACATTCTTCCCCTCGGGGAAATGCGGGGAATTTTTTTAATTGACGCCGCCTATCGTGAAACGGACAATTGAAAAAAGGTTGCAGATTAATAGGGCGTCTACATACTTTGGCTCCGCCAGCCGTAACGTTTTTTGACGGTGAAATACGTTTGATGTAACTTCAATTTAATTTTCAGGTTACGGAGGACGTAAGCAATTTTTGACTTTCGGTTGCATCGGACGTAACTCAAAACATGAGGTTAAAATACGGTCGGACGCAACTTTAGTTTCCAAAATCGCACGCCTCAGTCCGAGTCACTCGAGTAGAAACTGGGTTCGTTATTCCGGCAAGGGGCTAAATGGGAAAATACGAAACGGGAAGGACGTTTTGTACCGGGTTGAAGCGGCAGGGAACAAACGAGTAGGTTCAAATGGGAACAGGCGAAATGGGTAAGGGCGGGTCGCTTTGCGCCGGGTTCAAACGGGAGGGAACAAGCGGGAAGGATGAAATGGGAATGGGTTCAGACGGGAACCTCCCCTTCCGCAGATGCAAGGCGTCGTGCAGAATCGATCCATTTCGCGATATTTAGTCGTGTTTCGGTAGTTTTCGGGGCTTTTTTTTTAGTTTAGTCTCCGTGTTTTGTAAAAAGATACATCAAGTGCCCATCTTCTATTTTGTTAGTTCGTTGTCGCAGTTTTTATTTTTTCTGTTTTTTTGTATTTTTAGTGTGTTCAAATTCTTTTCTAAAAATTATATCTATTTGCGCTACCGTAGCCATTACACGTGTTACTTTCGCCAATTACGCGTTTTTCTGGAAAGGCACATATCGCGTTTCACGGGTTGTTCATTTTCGCTATTTTTATTCGTATTTTAGAAGTTCTTTCCCGGATGCGTTCTACTCTATTCTTTGCTCTTCTGGTTGAGATTAATAGGATGCATATTTCTTATTTCGTCGGTTTATTTCTGCGAATTTTTTTTTCAAGTTTCGTTTAACCAATTATCCAAAATTACGTTATCGTAACAATTTTTAAAAAAGTTGCTTCCGCCAATTACCCATTTTTGTGAAAATGCAGGGCATTGCATTGCTCTGCCTGTGGGGTACTCGGCAAAAAATGTTACGCATTAAAAATTAGAGTCACTGGCGATCCAACCCAAGCCGTTAGCGTGAAAACGCATGGCTCTACCCCTCCGTCACTAAGGCCGAACACTGGCGAAGCATCTTTAGCAGTTGCTTAAGAGGACAGAGATAATGTTCCAGTTCCAAGCGAACCGGTAGATGGCGCTAGTGGGGTGCTTCAATGCAGACGGTAAGGACACAAGCGAAGAGAAAGCTGGCCTTGTCCAGATAAGCTAGAAACCTTGTGGTTTCTAGAAACCGCGGGGCTTAACAATGTTGTCCAGGGGGAGGAGGGAAAACTTGGCCAGGAGATAGCGAAGGGGGTAAACGACCTGCGGGCGACGGCCCCAAATGTGCTCATTGCAGTTCTGCAGCGTGCCGGAGGTGACGAAGCAGGGCGGGCACACCGAACGGGCAGTACTCGCTGCTAACAGCGAGATCATGAGGCGCGACAGGGAACTTGGGCTTGAAGTGACAGACGTGAACATTGTAGTGGGCAGCACTGGACATGGGCAAGCTTTTCAGTGGGACGGGATTCACTTCAACCCCAGGCTAGGAAATAAGGTGGGGTGGCGCTTAGGTGGGAGAGCAGTAGCTTTTTTAGGGGCCCCGCGGAGCTAAGGAAGGCTAACTAGTCGACAAAGGGGTAGCGAGGGACGTATGCACATTCAACGCTGGCAGGCAGCCAGGCCTAGAGCTAAACGAAGAACCTTTTGGTGGTATTCGTTGAAAAGTTCAGCTGTTAATTTCTTCGCTTGGAAACACTGGAAACGGCCACAGACATGGCCGATGAGCCACGAACATGGCGCGGCTTGGACCACTGCGCCCGCACGCCGAAGAAAAACAACACCGGCGTGCATCGTCTGCCCCGTTTCAACCCGGTTCTCAAACGGTGGGGTCAACATAGACATTAATCACACTCACATTGCAGTCGAGGCATTACTTTGCGTTCGGTGGGGAAGAGTATGGAACGTCTAACACAAATGATGTGCTTAGCACGGACAAGTACCGCCATCCCGCGGAGCCCGACGTAACGAGTGACGACGCACTGACACGGTTGCCTGCATGCGCGCCTCGCCAGTGAATATAAGCAATATATTTAGCTGAGAACATAGCCAGATGGGATTTAAGGGGAAACCATAGAGCAAACATTATTGTAAGAGACAAAAATAGACCCCGTGAGTTGAAAACGAAAGGCAAAAACAAATGCATAAAATAGTTAATCAGCTACATAAATATCCAGAGACGCAGAAAGCCTGACAAGTGGGTAGAAACTCAAAATCAACTTGAACGGGAATGGAATGGAATGGATGACTTTATTAGAAGGAGGCCAATAGGCACTGTTGTGGAACATGGGAGGGGATGGATGGTTTATATGAGTCTTTTCACTTTACTGTGAACGTTCACTTAGCACGATACGCACAGTTGAAGCTAGAGGCGAGGACACTTTAATACGACAATCATCCGGATATTTAAAAGGAGCCATTCAAGAGTCACAAAGGGGGGGGGGGGGGTGAACGATCCGTCATCATACTACCTTATAGAGACCTGCTTTGAGACCGAATTCTGTAATTTGGTGTAACATTTGGGGGTTGTTTCTGACATGGTTGACATGGGAAATATAGATATGACACGTACTTCCAAAAAGGAAGTGTGCAGATTGATAGCGTCATTCTGGTAATGTTTCTTTTTTTTTTCTTTACGTCGCCCATCTTGTTATCGCCAAGCTAGCACCTATCAATGCTGCCTTGCAAAAAAACTTCGTTGCGGGCATTCCTTTAATTCTTTCTCTTCTTTGCTACTCCAATTTTTCGGGCCTTCAATAATTAGCATTACCGTTTTTCCTGTGTAACGTTTTAATGCATTATACATCTCACTGTGGCTAATGCCCTGATTGGTGTAACCATTTTTCTTGAAGTGCTTATTCCTGTTCTGTTGTATGCAGTAGCTCATTTGTATACTTCTTTATCACTTTTTGTTTACCGGTGCATTTTTTTTTGTAAACTGACACTATTTGCATTTTGTATGTTTCAGTATGTGCCTCGTCGTTTCTCTTTTTCTTGTTATTCTTTTTTTTCTCAGCAAAAATATGATTTTCCTGTAGCGTTCTCATGTTTTTCGAATACAATATCGGTTCTTTGTTTAGTTGTTGACGCGTATATAGATAATATATATATAGTATAATATATATATATCTATCAATATTCATATTATATATATATCTATATAATATATATATATATATTACTTGCATATCTTTGTTATCGCACTAGAATTGCGTTACTTTGGTGCGTCTTGCGTTAATTACTGTAAAAGCTGTACAGCATGCCATTTTTGCCGTCTGGCTGCTGGTCGTTTGAATGGGGCTGAGACGGGCCTCGTCAAGCTGCTTCTATGCAGCGTTTCATCGTCAAGCCTTTGATATGTAAATAACGATAAATTGAAATACAAGATACCTCACCTCACCTCACCTCAAAGTCGTCAGGCGAACTTGCGTTGTAAGAAACGGGTCGCTGTCAGTTGAGAAAGCTGAACATGCCCAGATGAGGCGGAAAAGATTAGTAAATGTGTACGCTTTAGCCAAGACTCACCTCCGAGACCTAGGAGCCCCACCTGTCATAGACAATTATGTCTGGGACGAATGCAACAGGACCACAAGAATGAAGAGAGGTGGGGGTGTTGGCATGCTCATTAAACAAGGGACCGACTGGCAGAGAGTGCATGAAAGCTAGAGCATCTATGGCTTAGCGGTGGCATAGCAAGGAAAAATGCATGGTTAGGAGTTGTGCATTTGTGGACAGGAAGCAGAGCTAGAGAGTAAAATGAGGAAATGGTAAACTGTTTGAGAAGAGATACCAACGAGTTCAAAGATTCTGGAGAAAAAATCTTAGTTGGAGATATGAATGCCCAGATAGAAGGTTTGGATGGATACACAGACCACAACGGTTCTCTAGTGATAGATCTATTTAAGAAAAACCGGCTTGTAATAGTAAACACAGAAAACAAGTGTGACGGACAAATAACGTGGGAAAGCGGTAACAGACAATCCAGCATAGACTATAGTCTAGTCTCCGAAGCAATACACGAAAGGCTGCGGGAAATGAGGAGAGATGATAACGGAAGAGACAGCTAAGGAAGCAACCACAAGCGGGTTACCTTGCAGTTTGGAGGCACAACCCGGACAAATTTAGAAATCGGTACAACCGGAGGAACTAATTTGAACAATAAACAGTTAAAGATCATCGCTAATATGATGGAAGTCGAAATCAATGAGTACCCAGACAAAGATTGGCAGTACGACGAAATGATCGCGTTCATAAAGCATAAGATGAATGAAGCTAAGCAACGAAAACGATCGAAAGGGAAGAGAAAGCCGAGAAGCTGGTGGAATAAAGAAATAAAAGAGGCTATTGACCAGCGAAAAAAGGCGTCGACAGAGCATAGAGAGGTAAAAATAACTAGGTATGGAACCGGAGGTAGTGAAGGAAAAATGAGATACCTACCGGAAAAAAAACTAGAAGTGCAGAACATGGTGCAAGCAAAGATCAGCAGAAAAGCGAATAATGCATGGCAGAAATACGAAAGAACAACAAAAGCGCATCCAAGAATTTTTGGAACCATGTAAAATTACTAAGCGCAAGAAGCGATATCCGTCAAAAATTCCTGATTGATGAGGAGGGGAAACAGAGAGCAGGCATTGGCGCATTTTCGTCAAGTGATCAGTGAGAAGTTTAGGGAAATAGAAGTAGGGACGCCTGCTTAGGTTCGGAGGCGTTAGCAAAAAATTTGGCTGTGGCTTAACCCAGTCATGCATGGGTGTGCGTAGTGAGAGGTACGGTAATTGTTTAGCGTGGTTCACTGTACGGGTACGACGCTTCTCGAGGCGGGCGGATCGTTGTTCCCCCGTCTCCTCGGCTCGCTGCCACCTCTTGGTTTCGTTCCGACGACGAAGCCTGACGCCGAATCCCACCGAGCAGCCCCTTTTATATATACGACTTTTCTATTTTGTATTCTTTATTCTTTTTTAATTTTTATTTTCTATCGATTTTTATTTCTTTTTATTTCAATTTGTATTTCTTATTTGTTATTTTTATTTTTATTTAATTTTTGGCGTGGCGAGTGGTGCGGCCATCTGCGGCGGCTAGGGAACATCAGGGTTCCCTAGCCGCCGCAGGTTCTTGCCCAACAAAAAGATTTCAGAAAAAATGGCCACCAGTAATATTTTATGCATTTACCCCTTCCTAATGACGCTTCGAAAAGTCAGAATGGACAGCTCAGAGCATACCACACAGAAAACAAACCCACACATACGTGTGGGCTGGGCTTCTATTCGTATGATCTGCGGTTAGTAAGAATACCTTAAAAACGGGATCAGGTGCAGACAAACTGCATTTTGACGTATTATTTAACAGTGTTATATTGTTTTCAGGAGCACTTACATTATAGATAGGATTTTGTGAAAATAAATAATATTGAAGTTTCAATTATTATAATTAATAATTATGATTAAAATTATTATCACAAGTAATTACGGAACTAGTTCAAGGTGAAGGCGCAAGAAAACACTACCAACGAGTCAGCACAAAACCGCGAATAAACGAGATACCAAGAAAGCAAGAAAAAAATATTTATCGCTAGCGCTGCAGTGCACGAGCCCGCCACCCTGTATCGCCCAGCAAAATTTTCGTGACGACGAAAGCCCAGTCCACACATGTGTGGGTGCATTTTTCAAGGGTGAAGACGGAGCGCACACGAAGGGAACGGGCGTATGTTTTAGCCGATCATGTTTTTCCGAGTCCTGCAAGTCGTGTCTTGCGCTTTTTATTCAGAAAATACGAGAATAGCAAAAAGAAATATCAGTTTTCATCTTGAAGGTGGCTAGCGTGATCCCGCCACCGGGGGCGTCGTTTTAAAATGTGGGATTTCTCGCCCCCTGGTGGCAAAATGGGTGAACTACCGAAACCAATAAAATCTCGGAAGCGTTCGCAGCGATTACCCAGGGCTTTGAAACCGAAACCAAAACAGGTGACACTTAGAAAACGAATTTCTTGACCCACACGTTTGTGTGGGCTGGGCAGGAAAGGGTTAGGAACTGCTGCCAGCTAGGGTACCGAGGTGCGGCCACCGGTCGCAGCGAAACGGCGAGAAAATGGCCATTATAGCTCTCGCTACAAAAAGAGGTCTTTTTACGATATTGAACAGAAGGAGCGGCAGCGCCGAGCCCTGTCGGGCGCCAGTGCCGCTTTATCTGATTGGAGACGTTTTAATGGGGTCCAAGTAAAGAGTGTACCTTGCGTCCAAAAGATAAGAACGTATATATGTAGCTGTAAGTCCGCTCTCGCAAATGTTAGTTGGAAGAACCGTTAGAATCATCGAATTGTTGATGATGTTGATGGCTTGTGTAAGGTCCAAGGCAAAACATTTGTTGTATGCACAGGGACGAAGACTTTTTTTTCGCCGGGAACTGAAGCAGCCCAACTTGAGACACCAGATAAAGGTCCCGAGACCAGATTAACGCCGATTTAACTGATGATGACGATGATGATGATGATGATTCCCATGAGGTGTTATCCAGTGCATCAGGTTTCTTCCTATGCTTGTAGGCCCGAAGTAACCCCGTATTTATATGACTTGTTTACAGACTAAAACGGCTGCTAGTAAAAGTCGTCGGAACTCTTGAAACGTCATTCAAATAGATATTCAAACATTTACTCCACCAAGCGCTAGCAGCGAGGTAAATGAATTGGGTACACATAGCACAATGCGCGTGGTGCTCTGTATTTCCCTTGAATTGTCTGGCGCCCTTGATAACCCTAAGTGCCACATAAATGAAGTGCATCTTGAACATCGATACAGGCTTCTGCACTAGCAGCACGTGTCGCTGCTTTGATTGGATGGTTGGTTGGTTGGCTGGTTGCAAGGAAGAGGGCATGGAAGAAGAAGCCGCCGAAGAAGAACGAGCCTCGTGCGTGTTCGCCGCGCTCGCCCAGCAAGAAGCTGCTCTCGACTCCGGCCTCGCACAGCGAAAGAAGCAAGCGTCTATACGCACCGTGCAACACCCGGGGATGCTGAAATTGCTCTTCCCAGACCACTTGATCCCACCGATCGACGTCCAGACGAGCGACGGTTTCGATTGCGGCGACGCCTACGGCCACGGCTACTTCCAAGGCAGGAATATCCTCATCACCGTCGTCTTCGTTTGGCTCATGCACTCACACACTCTGGCCTTCCCTCTGGTCTCGGGCGACCTCGACCACTGGTGCAAGCAGCCCGAAGGCCTCAATATCTCGGCGGCCGAGTGGAAAGCGATGGCCGTGCCCCTGGAGGACGACGGGGGGTACAGTCAGTGCACCGTCTACGCCGAACCGGGCGACCCGAACGACACGAGGGTCAAGACCTGTGACCAGTGGGATTACGACACCGAGCTGGTGCACAGTTCCATCGTAAGCAGCTGGAACATGGTATGTGGGAGAAGCTGGCGGATCTCCATGTGCAACGCGGTCTTCATGGCTGGCGCCGTGTCGTTTCTGGCCGTGTCCGGTTACATCGCGGACGCCAAGGGCCGGAAACCCGTCGCACGGATCATCGGAATGGTGCTGGTGGTCTCCACGCTGGGCTGCTGCTTCCCCGCCTCATACATGGTCTATGTGTGTAATAGGTTTTTCATCTCGGGTTCGTCCAGCGTGCTCAGCACCCTGGGCTTGGTCCTCCTGCACGAATTGTCTGCGGACGAGCACCGCGCCGTCCATGTTGCCGGCAGCTTCCTCGTGGGCCTTACCTTCGGAGACGTGGTCTTCAACACGATCAAGCAAGTCGAACGCCTGGATTGGGTGACGAGGCAGTTGATTCTCGTGGCCCCCACACTGCTGCTGCCGCCCGCCTTCATTGTGATGGTGGAGAGCCCGCGCTGGCTCGTGGCCGCCCGGAGGCTCGAGGACGCCCTGCGTGTGATGGTGAGCGCCGCCAGGGCGAACGACTTCCCCGCCGACGGCGTCACCCGCATCTTGAAGGTGGCCGAATACAGGCTGCACAACGCGCCAGTCGTCGGTGGGGCAGCACAGGCCGATGGTGTGCCGACCGCCGAGATCGTGCAGCGCCGGGCCGCCATTATGTTCGTGTCGTCCTTCTCCGTCCTCTTCTTCTACTACTCCGTCGTTCTGACATCGGCGAACAGCGGCGTCAAGTGGCTCTGGTGGAGCGAGCTGGCGTTCACGGTGGTCGCCTGCCTCTTGCTACGGTGGCTGTTCAAGAGGATAACGCGAGTCAGGCTGCTGGCAGGCGCCTACCTGTTGGCGGGCACTTCGAGCAGCCTGGTCAGCCTGGCCTCTTTCTTCGACCGCGGTCCCACGGGTACCGTCGTCCACAGCTCCGCACTGGTCCTCGCTTGGGGCTCCGCCGTCGTCGCCGTGGCCGCCCACTTCCCCTACTGCCTCGAGCTGTTCCCCACGCCCGTGCGAGCAGCCGGCATGTGCCTGTCGTCCGCCAGCTCGCGGCTGGGAGGTGTCTTCGCGTCCCTCATGTACTTGCTGCACGGCGAGGGCCGCGAAGACCTGCTGTTCGCGCTGACTGCAATCGCCGTGTATGGTTCCGCAGGGGCCTTCCGCTGGCTGCCGCCAGAAGCGTCAGATCGAGCTGACAGCACCCGCGAGTCCCACGCAGCCAGCGATGCCCAGTCGTTGGTGTCCGATAGCAAGCGCAGACTCGTCGACGAGATGAAGAGGACTTTGGAGCAGCCGGTCTCCTACTCGAGGATCAGCAAGAAGAGGCAATCTACCGTAAGCAAGAGCAGCCTGGAGAAGAGCGTCGCTGTGAATTCACGCAGCTGCACTCCCGACGGGCGGGCACGTTGAGGCTGCTTTATCTGGGTTGTGCTTGGCGAACGGTGTGTTTAGCCATAGTCTTTTATTGATAGCTTCTTTTTTCTTAGTTAAATTCTCAGTACGAAGCGTCTCAGGGGGCAAAGCGCTTGAAACTGCTTGGGGCTCTCCTCTTGCACACTGATGAAGCAGGAGCAAGAGTGTTCTCTACAATTGTGCGCGCGCAGTGGACTACTGCCTCGTTCCCGCTCTCGACATGACCGTAGCGTTGATGCTTAAGTACTTTGGAATAAATGCGTTGTACGCAAGCTCCCGGTGAAGATTTGTTTGAAGAAGCTTCACGAACTCAGAGGCAGTGCCACCCCACGCATGGTTCTGGACAATCGGCTGTTTGGACAATTATGAGTGAGGTGTGCAGAGATTGAATTAGTTAATAGCTGCAAAACCTTCCTTTATTCCCGGGCGACACACCTCGTTTTTGTTATAAAAGGATGGCACGCCTCATTTCATCCGTCTCGCCCAGTGCACTGTTACAATTACAATCGCCGGGCGTAATATTGTAACGGCGTATTTTGGTCCAAGGTCTGCCGCTACGGTAGCATGATGTCGCAGGAAAAAAGTCGAGGCGTTGAAGAAGTTTTAAAGGTTACCTGTTTTAATTTACTGGTGACATTGATGACATTTAGCACATAAGAATCAGAACGAATATACTTGTTACACAAATGAGAAAGGCAGTCAATAGATCCAGAGTACTTAGCGGGACATGGCTGACTGGATCTCGGTCTCCCGGCGGGAGGGCACGACGACGAGCGGCAGAGTTTCTGAAGAGAGTCCTGCTGCCGGTCGCCCCTCCGGCCCCAATAGCCAGAGGGGCCGCGTTATATTCGCTTAAGCGGTCTGGTGGGGGACGTATTGGGGGAAAGTGCATCCTGGAGAGTGCGGACGCTAGGGAACAAGGCTAAGGCACACCCGCAGCCAATCAGGAAGACGCTTGTAAACACCAATCAGCCATGTTCCCGCCAAAGTGAAAAGGACCAAAAACACAGACACAAGGTTTCGACTCTAAAACGCGCGCTTGGAGAATTATGGGCGTAGAGCAAGTAGTTGGACAAAACGCACTAATGTAAACAGGGGAAGAAACAGGAAGGTCGTCTGAAGAACACTGGGGACACGGAGCCCGAAGGAGAACACCACACGCCCACGGGGGGGAATGGAACGCCACGAAGCCGGGACGATGGCTCGCTTCCCTCAACAGCCGCGACTCTCGGCTTCTCTCTCTCTCTCGGTCGGGCAGCGCGCAGAGACACACTTCGCATGCGCTTCTTAGAAAAAAAGGGGCCCAGGGCATCGCCGCGTCCGAGCCGCTCTTACACAAAAACTTAGGAGGAAGAGCCCTGGCTGCGGGCACAGAACGCAAAAAACGAAGGAGGAGGAGGAACAACTTCAATTGCACAGCATGTCAGCGCAAAACGCGCTGGATGAGAGTGGATCCCTCTTCACAGGATTCCATATGCTGTCTTCGCCACCTGGCCCCTGGTAACCAGCCGTAGCTGATCCTCCAAGGCGGGGCTGGACAGCAAGATCTCCCATCGCTCGCTAGGGGTAAGGGTGGGGTTCTTAGTGGAGGAGTTGCTGATGAGGGGTGGGTGTTTTGGGCTGACGTCGCACTCTCCTATCATGTGGCGAAGAGTGCCGAGCTGCTTGCATAACGGGCAGGTCTTGTCGTACTGATTTGGGAACATGCTGTTCAGTAAGCGAGGGTGAGGGAAAGATCCTGACTGAATCTGTCGATACACTACTTGCTGCTCCCGCGTGAGTTCAAACAACATCAAGAGACCTCCGCTTCGCGACAATATACAGAACGTTCGTATAACTGAATTCCTACATTAAGTTTCTGTCAATTAATTTACGTGCGTTGTTTAGCCTTTTTTTCGGACATTCTTTCTGAAGATTGCCTCTTCGAGGACAGCGCGATTACATCTTGGCTGTGTCTAAAGTGCCGTGCGACGGTACTGTAAGGCCTCCAGTAATGCGACGTCCACAGACTTTTCACACACAAATGCCGCGTGTGACACTTTTTCGCTCTCTCGCACTTAACGTAACGTAGCCTGCCGTAACTTAACAAACAGAACAATAATTTAGAACACCGAAAAAACCCGCCGCGGTGGCTCAGTGGCTAAGGCGTTGCGCTGCTGAGCACGAGGTCGCGGGTTCGATTCCCGGCCGCGGTGGCCGCTTTTCTGATGGAGGCGAAAAGCAAAAACGCCCGTGTGTACGAGATTTCGGCACACGTTAAAGATCCCCAGGTGGTCGAAATTAATCCGGAGCCCTCCACTACGGGGCGCCTCATCGCCTGCGTTGCGTCGGCGCGTTAAACCCCACGATCAATCAATCAAATCAATAGAACACCGAAAACTAACTTAGTCTCAAAATTTTAATTGGAGGAGGAGGAAGAGTGAAATATTGAAACTTTTATTGAGCACAAGAGGATTTGCGCCACCTCCAATGTCCGGGAGGCCGCCAGTCCGAGCTGCGTCCAGAGCTCGTTGCACCAGGTCTTGCTGTCGCTCTGGTGCTTAGCTGGTCAGAGAGAGAGAGAAACAACATTTTTTTTATTGTCCGGCAAAAAGACGCGGCCTAAACGTCACGCTGGACGGCCACCCGGCGCTCGCTACCTACTCGCACCCAGCCTCCGAGGAGAACGTGCTGTCGGCCGCTGGCGCTCGAGAGCCTCCAGACGGCCTCGCTGGACGGCCTCGCGCTGGGCGTCGTAGTCCACATTCGCCACCGCACTCGCTAGGCGCGGCGGCAACGCGTCTGTGACACCGTCCTCTACTTTGCATTTCCACAGCATGTGCGCCATGGTGGCTCGGTCCTCGCCACACACCGCACACACGTCACTGGCGTACACCTCTGGGCACACATGTTTCGCCACCACCGGTGTCCACACCGCTCGCGTCTGTAGCTGCCGCAGCGTCACCGCCTCCTGTCTCGTGAGCTTACGGTGGGGCGGCGGGTACGTCCGCCTGCATTCGCGGTACCAGTCCAACACGTTCTTGTACGAGGCGATCGGCACCACTTCGTCGTCGTCCTCCGCAGGTCGGGGGCTCGGGCTCGCGCCGCGGCTGGTGAGCGCGCGCGCCGCCCGGTCCGCCTCCTCGTTGCGGTTCTCGCCCGTGCTCACCGGGCCCATGTGTGCCGGAAACCATTTCACCGTCACCGGCACCGCTCTGTGTCGCGAAGTTCACGATCGCACTCCGCGAGTCGCTTATCACCGTCGTACACCTCGGGTTCGTCAGCGCCAGCGCAATGGCCAGCTCCTCCGCATGCTCCGGGCTCCACGCCCACACGCTGCACGCCGTGCACAGCTCCCCGGAGGTCGCTGCGACCACGGCCGCCGCGTACGTGCCCGGGCGGTCCGAGTACCTCACCACGTCGACGTAGAAGGCTCCGTTGTCCGACGCGTGCGTGGCCGTGAGAGCTTTCGCCCTCGCCAGTCGACGCTCTCGGTCCACCTCGGGATGCATGTGTCTCGGGATCGGCGGCACCTGCAAAGAGCGGAGCAGCCCGCACGGCAACGGCGACCGGCCCACACTCCCTTGCAGCCCCCCGCGGTATCCCACTCTCTCCAGTATCGAACGCCCCGTCCTAGTTCGCGCTAACCTAGCCAGCTGCGCCGTTCGCTGCGCCTCGGCTATCTCATCTAGCGTGTTATGCACCCCCAGCTCCAGGAGTCGCTCTGTGCTCGTGTGCGTGTACAGCCCCAGTGCCGCCTTGTATGCTTTGCGTATAATCGCGTCCACCTTCTGGCGCTCCGCCGCCTTCCAGTCGTGAAAAGCCGCGACGTAGGCCACGTGGCTGACCGCAAACGGCTGCACCAGCTTCAAGAGACTGGCTTCTTTCATCCCTGCGTGCCGCGTCGACACCTTCCTGATGAGCCGAATGGCGGTAGACGATTTACTGGACCTTCGCGTCCAGCTTCGTAATTGTCAGGCCGTTGTGCCTCAGCGCATTGATGTGCAGCCCCAGCACCCGTAGCGTCTTCACGTGCGGGATGGCCGTACCGTCCCTCGTTCTCAGGTTGATATCCGGCTCGGTCGTGTCACTCCGGCTCTTCCCGCGCGGCGGTACGATCAGGAGCTCCGACTTCGCCGGCGAACACACCAGCCCCGTTCCCCGCAGCTGGTCTTCGATCTCGTCGATCGCCCGCTGCAGTGCCGCCTCGATCTCGCCGTCGCTGCCGCCGGTCACCCAGAGTGTTATGTCGTCGGCGTATATAGTGTGCTTGACGTTCGGTAGACTCCGCAGTCGCTCGGCCACCCCGATCATTACCATGTTAAACAGCACCGGCGAGATCACGGCGCCCTGCGGCGTGCCCACGCTCCCGAGCGTCTTGTTCGGTAGCTCCATGTCGCCGGCCACGATCGTCGTCGTACGGTCCGTCAGAAAGTCTTTGACGTAAGCGAACGTGCGTTCTCCCATGTTCAGTCGGGACACTTGCTCGAGTATCGCCGAGTGGTGGACTTTGTCGAACGCGCTCTGCAGGTCCAGGCCCAGCAACGCGCGGTTGTCCATGGAACGGGTAGGTTGGTCCATCACCTCGTGCTTGGTCAAACCAGAGTCCTTCAATGCTTTTCTGGTCACGAAACTTCTCCGTAACGCTATGGGAGAGCTTCATATGGGGACCAAAGGTCCCGCGCGATGGCGCTACGAGTCTGGTGAAGGCGGCTTGGACGGCGGCGGCCGCATTTGCAGTGCGTTGGGGTGCGAGCTTGCGGGTGTTTGTTGTGTGATATAGCTTTCTACACTCATCACGAAGGGCAAACTATGTGAACTACCATGCCTGTGACGTGCTGTGTACCTGGGTGCCGCTCTGGCTATCGGAGTACAACGGAAAAGACTTCGTCGTTCTGCCTCCCAAGCGACCGCGAACAACGCGACATGTGGAAGTGAGCCATTCCACGACAGGAGACGGACGCTTTCAGCTTCGAGTCGAAGGCCGTTCGTGTGTTCCAGAAACATTTCGACCCCACGAACATTATTCGAGCCGATGAGTTTAAAATAAGTGGACAACCTGTGCTTCTGCAGCGCGAGAAGCTCAAGCTCCGCGTCGCCCCGGATATTTGAAAACCTGCCGGCGTATCTTACGAAGCCCAAGCCACGATCGCGCTCACAACGAGAAAATCCGTCGGCTAAACGTCGTACGGTTCGTCGCCGCAAAAAGATCGGACTGCAGCTACTGTGATTTTGGTTATCAAACCAGATATTTTGAATTCGGAAAGTGGAGCATGGCTATCTTTGCCTGCATATATTTTTTTCACTTGCCCGCAGCGCTTGCCCAGGGGCTAAGGCGTTGTGCTGATAAGCCCCAGGACGCGGGTTCCCAGCCGCTTTTCTGATGAAGGCGAAAAGAGAAAACGCTTGTGTGCTCGAGATTTCTGCGCAAGTTAAAGATACCTCAGTGGTTAAAATTAATCCGGAGCGCTACACTATGGCGCGTGCCCCATTGCCTGTGTAGCGTCGGCACGTTAAACCTCATAATCAACCAATCAATGTTTTTTAACTTGTCGTTTGGGTGGCAGGGGTGTGACAAGCACTGAGCGGGCGAGTTTTGATCTGTTGACACCCTACGCCTATGAGAACAGCCGAGAAAGTAGCTCAAGGCTGTAGCATTTACTCCTACCCTGGCCCCTCCGCGCGCCCAATATTCTGCTTCCATTTCGTGAGCGTTTTTTTTCCCTGCTGTCCACGCTCACTTTCCGAACCTCGATTATTTTTTTACATTATTAGCGCGCTATAAAATAGCCCAAACACAACGCTAACCCAACGTGCTGTACGTTTGCACACCTATTTGCTCAGCGCAGCAAGTCGCGCCCAGGGCTGAATACAGATTTAATTCTGGTGCTAGTTCACCCAAATCAAGCAGGCGGCTGCAAAGGCTAGTCAGAAATTGAAAACGCCAGATGTCCGCCTTTTCAAAGCGAGATTGTAGCGGTGCTTGCCGCAACGAACGAACACTGCAACATATGCGCCTCAGTAACACCCGTGGTCTTGCCTCAATTTCACAGCTGAGCTACGCGACAGCAACTGACTCAAAAACAACTGACAGACTCAAAAACTGACTCAAAAACTTCGCTCGCGTCTTTACAGGTGGAAATAAAGAGCAGATGAATGTAGGCGCGTTGCCGATGGAGAAACAGCCGGCCAGCAAGCGTCGCCGACCGCCGGCGAAGCCTTCACGTTAACAGGGGCGATCCTAGCGGCAGCTTTTGTCCCTAAATGAAACTTCGGCCGGAGTTTCGTGACTCTGGTCAAACTAAAAAAAAAATTATGGAGACCAACGTTTCATCCATCTCCTAATAAAGCTATGTTTGAAGGTGGCAATAGTCGGCCTCTAAATACGGCACTTGGTGTTATCCGGTAGACACGTATATGTTCGATCGATCTGGGGCGGTATTCTCGTAACTGCCCCTTTTGAAAACGTCCCTTTTGCGTCCCTTTCATGGTGACGTACTTCCGGTTAAGAAGTGGACGTTGGCAGCATGGAGCAAGGTTAGCAGTAGGTTGGCCACGCTTGCGTTGCGTCACTTCCGGTTGTTGGCTTTTAGCCTATCTGGGCTCGCCAAAAGGGAGACTTTTGAAAGGGACGCAAAAGGGACAAAACTCGAGAATACCGCCCCTGGTTTCCGCGACGCATTCAACCGCCCGGTGACGGCCCCACGCTGCCGTTTTGAAGAATTAGAGACATGTTGCGGGTCTGTGGCGTGCCTTCGGTTCAAGACATGCACGAATCGATGCGTCCCATCTACCCCGCATGTTTCCCGTCCGCATTACACCACAACGGCAAACGCTCGGCCCTGTGCCAGCCTTGTCTTATAAATTAGACCGCCGTTGGTCAGCACTGCAGACACCGCGTGACATTTTAGTGCGCGGCACTTTGGCCGCCGCTAGCGTCCCTAGATAAGCTACGCGTAAGAGTATACCGCCACTTCGTGCATCCGGAAGCGTCTGGGGGGGGGGGGGGCATTTCGTTTCTGGCTTGCAGTGTTGTCATCTCTCCCAACGAAACCACCGCCGGTTGTGACGGGCGGAGTGGTACCGGCCGCTCTAGCCCCGCGCAGCAGAGAGAGAGAGAGAGAGAGAGAGAGAGAGAGAGAGAGAGAGAGAGAGAGAGAGAGAGAGAGAGAGAGAGAGGTGCCCAGAAACAAAATGGCTGCGCCCGTATGTAAACAAATATCACGTGGTGCCGACTGACCAATGAAAATCCTAGCGGCACATAACAAAGAAAGAAAAGAGTGCCGGTACTTTAAAAGCATATATACCTATTTAGTGACGCTAGCCGCCACTACTGTGGTTTAGCGGCGGCGGTGGCCTCGGCGTTGTAACCCAGCGAAGGATGGGAAGACCGAAGACTGAAAGAAAACGGAGGGGAGTGTGGCGAAATTGTAAATGAGAGGACGGTTGGCCGAGCCGGCGCGGGACGCTCCTCCGGAAATGTGAGGGGAAGGGCGGTGGCCGAGCCCGCGCCGGGCACGTGCGTGAAAACCGACCTCAGCGTCTCATGGTGCCCGAGAAAGGAAACGCAAAACCAGGCATCAATGACAGCAAGCGTCTTGTTCTTTCAAGTTCTGCGTGCTGCATGTTCATCGGTCCTCCGGGTCCGTCGTCATCATCCTCGTTGCGTGGCTCATCCGAAGCACGTGACATTTGGCGGGAGATTCAAGCGCGATTTACAAAACATGCTGGGTTGCGCCAACGCGCCGCGAGATAGCGGTAGAGTAGCCCACGCCGCTGTGCGTTCGTTGATCAGTCGATCACTTCCTGAGACCCAGAAGCTATGCGCCTTGACCGAGAAGACGGCACTTCGCGCTGCGCACAAATTTTGTATTAGGGAGTATAGTAATCGCCAGGCATTTTTTTCACCCGAGGTCCAGTAAAAATTCGTGACAAAGTTCGCGCGTCGCTCTAGCGCGTTCGTGCTAAGCCAAATTCACAGCGCTCCAGTTTGTTTGGAGCTTATTTTCTCCAAGCAAAGCAGGCCTGCTGAAGAGGCCTGCTAAAAACCTCAATTTTGATGCGCCGAAAAGTTTGTGATCTATAGGCTTGATACGATTGAGTCGTGTGCGGGTGCAAGTTTCTTGTGAATCAGTCTAGGTACTAAAGTGGCCAAGAAGCAGTTAAATTTCGCCTCTCCATCTTCTTGGCGAACTGATGGAGACGAAATAGTGATGTTCTTTTGATGCGCGAGCCGAGAGGACGATCTCGACTCGCTCTGATGACCGACGACCGATGCTTGGAGCGGGTGAGGGATGAGGACTGCCTTCCTTGCTGGATATTAGGTTTATTTACACTATTTACATTACTCCAACTTTACATCAGGTCAGAGTGACGGTTACATTGTCATTCTGACAGCAGCAGCCTGTTCGGCCGAGATATATACTGAACTAGATCCCCTCTCGACCGACCCTCGACAAAACCCAACACTCCGGTTTTTTAATACCAAAAACCCCGCCTCCAAAAAGGGGGTGTTCAAGAAAGAGAAAAAAACCATTCAAACAATTATTAGAAACCATTGATTGGCCACAGGAACCAGCCAATCACACATGTGTCCCCACCTGCTGTCACGTGACCCAACACTCTCTCTTATACACTCATAGTGCGTTTCCCACGCACGCTATTACACCCGTCAAGCAAATACAGGACGTCTGCGTCTTAAAGTGGACACACCATTGCGTTCAGCGGGCGGCATCTGCTCCAAAGCCAAGCCGACGGCTTGGAGCGGTCTTCGCGCGGGTAATTTCTTCCCGCGTCCTCGCCTTGGCGCCTTGTCTGCGCGCGCGCCGGGACAAAGGGGGAGTCGGGGCTAATCCCCTCCCAGAAAGGGGCGCCGCCGCCCGCCTGAACAGCCCACGGGAAGAGACGCTGCCAGCTCAGGCGACCATCGTCGAGGCGAACGACCCGTCGACGAAGAGCGCGCGGCGCCGGATTCACAAATTCTCAAAAACTTACATCGCGAGCCTTTTCGACACTACGAGACGCACCATCATTCAGCTTCCGGTCAGCTTGTCATGCCGAATGACCCAGCCACCTTCGACGCGACAGAGGTACTGAGGCTAATCGCCCCCGTCTTTTGACACACAAAAGGGACGGGCACAAAACACGCTCTCCGCGGCTCCGAACCTGGCGTCCGTGCGGCTGCATGAAAGGGACACGGGATAGCAGCTACCAGCGGAGGCGACGCCAATACATGAACGACCGGCGGCTTTCATTAAATAAATAGGAGCCCGAACTTAACAGAAGCCAAACTGCAAGTTCGGTTAATTCGAAAGATTGTTTCGTCAGAATAACACTGACACCCCTTTTAACGCAAAGTTTACTCAAATGAGCCATATACAACGAACTCGACCGTCATGCTGAATATGTTCGTTATATCAGAAGCTCGTTATACATGTAATAAGCATCTTGTGCACGTGAAAAAGCGGCACGCATACGGCGGGCGCACTGACGCGGCCACGGACATCGCCTAAACCGCGCGTGGCGATAACAGGGCGCTGGCTGCAGCCATTACAGAAGTTTGCCGCTCGCCTGTCGGAATGAACTCCCGACACAAAGAAGCTAGATACGCGAAAAATAGCTCATAATATATCTATAAATCTTCTCTGAATTGTCATTGGGGCCGTTTTGCTGCCTGTTCGACAAATCGGCATTGATCTTTGAGCTCAGGATCTTCTCCCTGTCTCTAAAAATGGTAGAGATTGTTGACATATGCCTGTGCTACACGGTAACTTTCGATTGACAATTGGACTCTTTCCCCCAACTGCGTTCTATGCATTTACTGTGGAACACTCGATAGACAATTGGTTCAACGACCTTCGGAACGCCTTCGAAACAGCCGTGTAGCACAGTCATTAGACAAATCGCACTTCCTAAACACGTCGCTGTTTTGGGCTCCCTGCATCTGATAATTCTCAATGTCCGAAGAGAACAACCGATGACACTTCCGCGGCACTCGACACGTTTTGGCTTCATGGTACGCATTTCACATTGATTCCTTTTTTTAACACGAATGTTTTATTCCCGGACTCACGAAGATTTCACTGACGTCATATCCGTCACGGAAGTGACGCCAGTACAACGAAGCAAGCGGCCTGTAAAGGGTACACCCCTGCACACCGGGTCTTCTTGCAGGCAAGCAACCTTTAGCACTA
The DNA here is from genome assembly GCA_013339765.2 of Haemaphysalis longicornis. Taxonomy (NCBI): domain Eukaryota; kingdom Metazoa; phylum Arthropoda; class Arachnida; order Ixodida; family Ixodidae; genus Haemaphysalis; species Haemaphysalis longicornis. Next base: position 155,033,225 of record CM023453.1, on the reverse strand, counting down.
AAACGGGATTTCGCTGCACATTTCACTTTTGCGTTTTACCGATTCCTATGAAAGAGGAATCAGCCACTGTTTTTTTTTTCCTTTTCTCTCTGCCGAACTGGAGAGGAAAGCAGGAGCGATCATCAAAGGGGACTACCGAAATTCTTGCGGAGCTATTTTTGTGGTTCCGCCCGCATACAAGCAGTACTGGAGAAACGATTGTACCTCACGGGTGTTGGCCAGTGCCGGATTAGGAAACTATGGGGCCCGGGGCTACTGCATCCTTGGGGCCCTAATGATGATGATGATGATGATGATAATGGTTCCGTTTTAATATGCGAAAATTTTCGAAGCCCATGTTATAGATTATATATCAGCGATAGATCATACATAATTTTACGCTTTCCGGATGTCTAGTATTATGTAACAGATTTTATCAGTTCGTATAACTTAGTATGGCTTATTTGCCGGTTCACCGCAGATTCACAATTAATCGAAGCGCCGTGTCGACCTGCACACGCAATGGTACAGAAAGTATTTTGTTACAAAAAGAATATTTTATTAAGCCTGTAAGGTTTTAGCTTTATTGTAAAGTTCTCCACCTGCATATATGGGAGGGCTCGAGGTTAGCGCCGGCAGCTGTCACTCAGACATCTGCCAACCAGTTAGCCGCCACGGCTTATGGGCCAAAATCCTGTAGGTTACCCGCGCAGACGAGAAAGCACGCGGCGGTTAGGACACGCGCTGCCTTTGAAGGAGGTTGGGGGAGGGAAGGGAGGGGGCTCAAATGTGTCGCGCAACGCAACCTTCCTATCGCAGCACGATTAGCAGAAAGACGACGAGCAGGAAAATGTCGCTTTTGGGGTTGGGGAGCTGTGCGCTTCGTGCGTGGGTTTGCGAATGGCCGTCGAACTTATTTAGCGGCGATGAACTCCTGATCCGCAGCTGTGATGGTCTTGCTAGGCGGCAAGCCGTTACACATTAACGGGTCCCCTTTGGGTTGGAGAGCGACAGGTGAGCACGAGAGATGGCATCAGACAAGAGTTTAATAAGGATAGAATGTCTCTGCTCACCCCCGTGCTGCTGCTCCCGTCGGTGCCGCGCAACAGTACCAGCAGTCAGTAGTTCGTTGTCGATCGGTCGGGTCGTTGTTCGGTCGTAACTGGCAGTGGAAACTACGCTGAAGCTTCTCGTCTAGATTCGGGGTCTACGACGGAGGCGAGTATGGGCGGACCTCTCGTTTTCGAGTCCTCAACACGTTTGCCGCATCCACTATTTTTCCCGCGCTCCTTCGGGGGTTCGTCTCCTCCTGACGTCGCGTCCAAGCGGGACCAGATCTGCGGGCCACCCTTTGGTCCGCGTCATCCGCCGGCTCATTGCAGAGCGAAAAGCGCCCACGGGTACAAACAGCTTACCGTCCCCGAGTCGCGGCGGAGGTCCGTTTTCAAGGCGGCATCGAAGGGGGCCGTACGCAGGATGCGTTTTTAAGTGGACACAGCTTTCGTCATCCCCAAAGAAAACATACTTCGTTGTTGCTTTGTTTGGCGTCCACGCCTGGGCTCTTCACACCGCTTAGGCCTGCTGATTCCCCAGCTCGAAGGGATCCGCTAGGGTCGGGCTGGTCCGGCGACCTCTGCGTCCACACGGAGTGGTGCCTAGAGAATAACGCTACCAATTGAGTCACGCGGACATGTACCTTCCGCAATGCTTGTTTCTCAGACAGCCTGCAGAGGCTACAGCACATAGGCGCGGGCTGAAGCCGAACGACCCCGCGAATGGCCTACACAACCTTTGAACATTTAAATAACCCATATATACGCTGACCATTCAGCAAGAAATATCGAGTCGATATCAATCGCGCTTATGCGATTCAACTAATTCACTACCTTTATTGAACGGGTCGTAATCGCAATGACCTTCCTTGTCAAGCGCTATACATTGAAATTTCTAGCAGAAACTGTGTATGAGCCCGTAGGGCAGTGCTTAAGTTATCAATAATTACTTATAACATCCCTCAGAATTAAACAATTTACAATGTTCTTCAGACATTATTTCATTATTCGCATGCCTGACCCTTTCTTATACGGAAACATGCGCGCGCCGAGACGTCCGCGTACTTAGATGTCTGTGTACCGAAAAGACTACCGAAACGACCTGTGCCGACAAAGACCGGAGCCGAGCTCGGGGCCTTTTTTATGTGGCTTCTTAAGCCCGTTCAAGCTGTGTACCCCCGACTTCTGGTCAAGACGTCTTCTCATAAACGACGGGAAAACAAGGAAAAGGAGTAGGAATAACTAAGTTAAATTGAAATGGACTCGAAGGTTGTCAACCATAACGTGAGGGGCCGACCACTCCTTCCCACTTGCCACGAGTTGGTCAGCTTCGGTGTGAAGGTGAGATTGAAGCTCCTACCTTCAACTTTCAATGCTGGCAGCGAGCACACTCAAGATATTTTTTTTTCTATGATCGAGTGGGCCCCTGACAGCTGGGGGCCCGGGGCTGCAGCCCCTGTAGCCCCCACCTTAATCCGGCCCTGCACGGCTCATCGCCTGTGTTGCAGTCGCGCGTTAAACCCTACAATCAATCACTCTCGCGCCGTTCGTGTTGCCGCTGAAGGCGTCAACGTTCACTTTTTTTGCGTTTGATGAGACATCTAAGGCTTACACCGTAATAAGCGCCACTTGCTAGATGAAAACTTAGGTTTATTCAGGTTTATACGCCTCAACGGTTGAATATCCTAATTTTTTTACTCTGTTGGCCATCAATAGGCATGATTTAAAAGATCAGTAGATTCAAAATTAAGTGTGTGAGCCTGTGTATGTGTGTTTTTTATACATTACTGCCGTCAACGCTAAAGAGAAGTCAATTTTTCTCATACGTTTCACCAAAATTAGGTGTCACCGCAATGTTGATTGCTAAAAACTTCGCTGGTTTCACCTGTAAAGGTGATCACCACAATGGCTCATACTTTTTGTTCTGGCATTTGTTACAGTCGCCTCGCGCCGCCGTGCTTTCGGCTTACCTGTACTGTGCACCAATATCTCAACCAATGCCACTCTACAAAATGACTAATATGCGTGAACTGTCTTGGCGACTGTCGCGGCGCGAATAGTCTCGGCGCAAAATTGAGCCCGAAGCATATGCTGCACGACTTCCAATTCGTTTATTATTTGCTGCTATGGTATCGAAATTGAGAAACAATTGCAGGAAGCAAGCCAATTCCTGTCTCGGAAGGCTTTTAACGCATTAGTCGATGGACACTGCGATCTGGTACCAGTGGACGCAAGTGAAGAAACTCTTCCTGTTCGTGATGGGCACCGTGGGTCTTCGGAAACTGCAGCCCTGCGAGACGCCGGCCAGAACCGGGATGTCAAAGGGATGTACCTTTATAAAATGACATATTTCCGAATTTGCGCATTTCCACAGAAACACATGCGAAAGTCGTATGCCTTACTTCACGAAGTACAGAGTTTTACAGGTATGCAAATTACGACAGTGTAGGTTTCCATTAGAAATTCATCACCAATACAAAACAAGCACAGATATATTCAGTATGAAATATCGCTAAAAGACAAGTGCGGCCTGTGAATTGCGAAGCAAACTGATAACAAAAGCTCTCGTTAGGACAGCTTACGGGTACAAACTGTGGGCTTCACAAATACCAGACGTATTTAATCAGAACCCTACACAACATCTGGTCTACTTCAAACTACTATCTCGCTGCGTGCGTTTAACACTAAAAAAAAAACATTTTTCTTCCTCCTAAGTAGCAAGTGTTGCGGGCGTTAGAACTGTACGCATATTTTATTCTTTTTCTTCTGAAAGTAAAATTTTTTTGTTATTGCATTTGTAACTCATATAAGACTCATAAAATGCCAACTGGAAATGTAGGTATATACGCAATTTGTCATCAAAAAAGAAAGCTACCCTCAATACGAACAAACTACGGACGACAAACTATACCGTATCAAACCAATAAACTGCTAAATACCTTAAATGGGAACTTAAATTTTGACCAATCCTTCTCTTGCTTTAAAATGAAGTCCAGAACATTTCTCATCAATTCAGGCCTCTCCTGGATAATCTGATCACACGCTCCAACTAACTACTATGCAGTAATTACAATATCTGCCACTTTCTACACTTATGTTATATGTCCCAATTTGATGAGTGGGCTATTTTCTCTACTAATGAAAATGCTGCCTCCGAATACATGTTTCTTTATTGATTTCTGAGTTCTGAGTTCATGTTCAAAGTTCTGAGTTCATGATTTATCAGTTCATGTATAATCTGTACTGTATCTGCATCGTATTTGCCTATTATTGCATTATTTTTTATGAGGTTACTTTTGATGTAAAGAACCGCAAAGCTGAACGGTTCATTATGTTCTGAATGTATGTATTGAATGGTGCAAAGGCACGGAGGCCCCGTCAGGCATTTCTTGCCTTTAGCCTCGGTGCCCTCTTAGGCAGTGTCTGAGAAAAATAAAAATGAAAAAAAAAACTATAACAGAATATTGAACATTATGTATTTCCTTTTTGCATAGTATGTTGCGTGCAATCATTTATATATCTTTGAAAATGTTCTTTTTGTATCCAGCTTTCTGATGCAAATGAATATTGTGTAAGGAGTTTGAATTGTGTTTGCCAGACGCGCTTGTTATCTCAGAATATTTGTCCTGATGTACCTATTGTTTACTTATTTGCTATGTTGTTTGCTTGGTCTACCACTCTGCCTTTTAAGGGTGTCATGTCTTCGTCAGGCGTTTGTTTTGCTTAAGCTTTCTCACCCGCGACAGTACTTGTGTAAGAATTGTCTCAAAAAAAGTAAACAAAAAAGAAAGTTGCAGGCACGATGATATACAACCCTGCAAAAATGCAATAAATGCTCCCCAAGTACTTGATGTACACACTCACTGTTTACTCTAACCCTTTCTGTACCGTTTCTTTCCCCACACTGATTGATTCAACAATAAATTGCAAATTTAAAGCTGTTGTTGACCTCTAATGGTCGCTCTCACCCAGACCTTTCGTTTGATATCTGCCATGCGTGGAAATGATTTCGCACTTGCTTAACTAATATACCGCCTTACTTAGTATATGCGTTGCACATGCTTGACTTCGCATATGAGACTTTGCTTAGTAGGACACAACTTTGTAGCCTGTGCTTACTGAATTCGGCCCATCGCCCCTTACCTGTTTATAGCTCAGACGTATGCATGATGGCGCGTATACGCACAAAAAAAAACGTTATCTTAAAAACGAATTGCATAATTAGTACGTAACACTAACTAGAATTATTTGCGGCCTTTGCTGTTCTTACCGCGATCTATCGATGGACAGCTCATTTTCGTGCGTAACTCGGTGCACATAGAAGGAACGAATTCGATATCTCAGAGCAGAAAATAAAAATATAAGAAAGGAAGACCGTGCGCCCAGACAACATCTTAGTCGTTTTTTTTTCTGCTTTAATGAAGCCTGCAAAGTTCCGGCGGAGGCTCTGATTCCTAACACCTTAACCCCTACTCCCCCCCTTCCCCCCTTCCCCCCCCCCCCCCCCACACACACCCGCGGGCAACACCCCGGTCTCACAGATTAGAGGGCACGTGCATACGCCCTGTCAGAGCACGTACACAAAGAACCGAAACGTTTCGGTATTCCCAATCTTTCCCCTGCAAAATCTTAATAGATTTCTTTACACCAGTGGCAAGGGCACCTTCTGGCAAGGTGCCAAAAATTATAATGCCTTGAGTGGGGCCTCAAGGAACACCATCTAGAACTGGGACATCCTTGCACAGAGGATGGGAAAGTTTCGCAAGTGAATGTGGCGAAGGATTTGTTTGAATCTACTATGGCTAGAAACAAAAACGCCCGCGTGTACGAGATTTCCGTGCACGTTAAAGATCCCCAGGTGGACAAAATTAATCCGGAGCCCACCACTACGGCGCGCCTTATCGCCTGTGTAGCGTCGGCGCATTAAACCTCATAATCAATCAACTATGACTAGAAATACTCAGAATTCAGGCTTTAGGAAAGATAACGAAGCGAATGACAGAACTGCGGAAGCTGCGAGTGTTTAGTAGCTGCAAATATCCGTTTTGCGGCCCTTCCGTCTTGTTACCGTGTTTATATTTCCACTTATACAAGGGCGCTCGTTTATATATGCAAGCCCTCAACTAGAGCCTCAGAGTATGGCTGTTTTGGGGGCTTTACGCCGGATGAAACTGTGCTAACCTGTTTACGTATCGTAATCACAACGACAGAGTGTATAAATACGCTTTTTCTTAATATTTTTTTTACAGATGCTGACACTGCGCGCCTATCGTTATAGGAAATAATAAAGTGTGACAGCGCTTTCCTGTATTTCTTTCTGTTCGATCGTGTTGAAGCTTCGCTTGTCAGTGTATATTCCAATATATGCTCTTATCCAAATTTTCAATATATACTTATATGAATAGCCGTCAATGAGTCAACTGAATTAGTTTTCGCGTTCATCGAAAAATGTTTTCACAAAAATAATTTTCGCAGGGAACAGTAGTTGTCGAGTTAGAACTGGCACCCTTTTTTTCCTTTACTTCCGCATGACGCAAGCTTAAAATCAAGTGCTATTTCTCTTTATTTTTACACCCTCACCCACACGGTTTGTTTTCTGCGTAGCCTGCATCTGCGGAAAGTTTTCTGTAGTTTTGTACTGGCTGCGAGGCTACAATAGTAACGCACTTCATGCGGTGCTGCACGCTGCACGGTCTCCTCGCACTTATGCTGCAATGCTGGGACTGTATGTATTCTAAAAATCAAGCTGAAGATAATCGTATTTTGCCAACGCCAAGGCTATAAGACCCAACGTAGTGAAGTCTGTGTGTGTACGCCAGAAATCTGTGTGGGTGCAAAAGACTAGGCCAAGCAGTAGCGATAGAGTTGCGTGCTGCAAACTTACGAACAGGTTTTCGCTGACGAGATCAGGGGGATGGGGTAGATCGCTTACTTCCGACTGAAACAACAGAAAAATATGTACGTTTCAAGCGTGAGGAGTGCAATACTCCCAATCTAAGTGCATGACAGAATGCAATCTTACATGAGGAGCCAAAATACGTAACAGTGAACAATTTCAAAAGCGAGTTTTTCATTGCCGCAAGCACTACTCGAGTACTTTATGCGTGAGTTTCGCTCCCAACCGAGGAAAAGGAAATCGCCATCGCACTGCTCACACCTCTACAGACCCCTGTGACAAGCTAGCTAGACACTATAACGCACAGAAAATACTGCGTTCATTCCTTCAAATACCCGTGAACGCCTAGCCACATTGCGGCGGGGCGCTGTTAAATTGACCCTGCAACACCGACGATAAATGCCTTCACTCTTTCTTTCATGCCTGTAGGCACTGCGAAAACTATATTTATCGTCAGCACAGGGCGGCGCAGCGTGACTTGCTCGTCGCGGCAGGAATGTTTTCCAGTTTCTGCTTTTGCTTTAGTTGATATTTTCTTTACGGTGGCTATCGAATTCGTTTATGCCTGCAACCGAAAGGAATCCAGCCTGCTGCAATATAGCCCGAGTGACGTCACTCGAGCATAGATCGGCGTACTCACTCGTGAGCACACTCATTTGTACTCATTTGCACTAAACGGGCATGAGTGAGTGCAGACCCAGGCAAAAAAAAAATGGCTGACCATTACAATACTCCCTGATTCGAAATTTGTGCGCAAGGCGAACTGCAGCCTTCTGGATGACTGCGGATACCTGCTGCGTCTCACGATGTAAGCGCCGCATCAGCGTACTCACGAAGGCGCGCGATATACTCTGGCGTTGTCTCGTAGCGCGTGACCGCGGAGGACTTCGCCGTACTCTCATCCTCCGCTTTCTTTCTCCCTCTATTTTCAGTAGCCTCTTCGTTCTCTCGGTTATCTCGAAGTGCGTCGCCGCCGGAAAATATGCCTGGACAAGAACGTCCGCATCAAGTGGTTTCCGACGCACGCAGGAGAGGCGTCGGAGAGAAACGAGAACCACAACGAGACGGCACACGCCGCGGCGTGAGAACTAACCGACCGCGACCGCAGCGGCTGTCGACCGCTGTGGTTCAGCACCAAAGACCGCATGGTGAACTACAACGAGATGACGAAGTCCTTCAGACTGAGCTGCAGGCTTCTCCCACCTCCCTGTAAAGGGCTGAACATAGCCCAGGCTGTTTTGTTCCGACAACTGCAGACGGGCACCCTACCCAGTCCAGCGTTACTAAACAGGATGTACCCCGAGACATACCAGAGCGACAAGTGTGCGCCGGGCCGCCGGGAGACGGCAACCTTCACGCACATGCTGTTGGACTGTACCGAGAACCCCAGCGAAGCAAAGTCAGGAAGCGTACCACCGCGACTGGAAGCCGCGACGAAGAGCGAAAACCAAGAACAACAACTTTGGGGGAGTCCAGCAGGCCCTTGAGGCACTGGCCAGGCAGGAGCCCCGCGAACCGACAACGGCAAACGGGAATCCACGCCGGGCACCTGCCCCGAGCCGAGGACGACGTAGGCTCAGTCTGCGCGCGCGCACGCGCACTGCAGGCACCAATAAAGCTTGTCCAATCCAATCCAAGTCGCGCCGTCTCGACACATCGCCTCCGCCCTCGGCATACCGGCACTTTCGCCATACTTTCCTCCTCCGCTTTCCTGCTCGTTCTACCTTTTCTGTCTTCGGTGTCCCCTCCGTTCGCTCGGTTACTAGGAGGGACGATGGCTCCGCGGAACCGCAGGAGGGGGCGCTTAAGTGCTGTGCACTAAAAGGTGAGTACGATGATGAGTGAGTACAGACCAAGAAAAAAGTGAGTGCGATGACGAGGGGGCACTGACGTGAGTATATGTACTCTCAAGTACTGTACTCATGTACTCGTTGTACTCATATACTCGTATACTCATATACGAGTTCATGCACTCACCATTACTGTACTCGCGAGTACATGCACTCGCGAGTAGTAGGCATGAGTACTGTACTTAAGAGCACAAACTTGTGACTTTAATCACGCACTCCAGTCGTGACGTGCGTGCACGAGTCTCATGCCTTTCACGGCCCCCCTTAAAGCGGGATTCACACGACGGAGAAACCCTCTCACGGAGGCGGAGGGATATGTGACGTCAACACCACGTGACCGGATTTTCCGTCTTGGTGGCGCATCCACACGTGCGGAGCTGCCCGGAGTGACTAGCAGACGACAGCGCGGAGGAAGCGAGGGCGAGGCTCGCTTCCTCCCCGCGAGCCTCGCCCTGTGTGCCAAAAAACTGGTTTCCATTCCCTACGAGGGCCGCCGCCGCCCGAGCGAAAACAGGGTGCGGTGGCATTTTCTTTCCCGGAGCATCCGCGGGCGATCCACACCGAGGGGCGGAGCCTAAAACCGGTCACGTGAGCGGCTCCCGCGGGCCAAAAAAGAGAGGGGTTCTCCGTCGTGTGAATCCCGCTTAAAGGAAGGTAAAATGAGGTGTTAAGCGTGAACCGCATGGAGCGTTTTTTCACCGCGATTTGCGCGCGTCGGCGTTGCGCGTGCGTTTTTTCGGACGCCCGCGTCCGACGATTCGCGCCCGCGGTAGGCATCTGCCTTCGCTAGATTTTTTGACGCGCGTCGCGCGCATCAGTGGTGAGGAGCCTGGCGACTTGCGCCAATGGGGAGGCGCGCGCCTCAATGGCGGCGGTTTCAAAGCACTCCAGACAGCCGGCTGGCTCCGCCGGGGATCTTTAGGCTTACCACCCCGGCAGATATCCTTGGGCGCATTCAGTAGCGGCGCGGATGATGTTTTATAGTACCGTTTTTACCCACGTTATAAGCTCCTTTACCGCTCAAGCAACTTCGTGCGTGTCTTGAGCGGCATTTTAGAGAGCGCTCAGAAGCGGTCGCTCGAGCTCCCGACGCCACTTCGCGGCCGAAGCCGCCGCCATGTTTCCGCCGCCTGCCGCGCCGCGCGCAGCGTGCGGTGGCTCCGCGGCAGCGGCACGCGCCTGTGGCTTGCGCGGCGCGTTTTCGCGAGCAGAAAACGCTCCATGCGGTTCACGCTTTAGGGGGAAAACTGCGGCTCCCTCTTCTCCCTCTTCCGCGGTGTTGCCGCTCTCGGCAACCGCTCGTCACGGAATTGCCATAGTGAAAGCCCAGGCAAACATGGGCGTCTTCACTGCACTTTCTTCGTTCAAATTGTTCGGAAGGAGGGGCGTGATGGGCTACTAGCATGCACAACGCACGCTGAAGCCACTCTTTCTCGGTCTTCAGAATTGGTAACTAGAAATACTTTCGCCTGTTTCAGTTAGGCAAAATGGTTGGGAGGGAACCGGGAGAACCAATTGCTACGGGCTGGAAGCGTTCTCTGGCTCTGGCTTCGTCGAACCCATAGTCATAGAGCCGCGTTTTAATGCGAGTGGTTGATAGCGGGAACAAATTAGTAGAAACACTTTTGAATACGAGCACTTGTGGGTACAGATTCAGTACAAGGGAGTACAGATTAGTAAGAGTTAGTGCAGATTGAGTACGAGGACAAGTGAGTACAGTTGAGTTGAGTACGAGTGAGTACAAATTGAGTACGAGTACAAGTGAACGCGTAAAGATTAAGTACGAATGACTCCAGATTAGTACGAGCACTCGTGAGGACGAATGAGTTTGTGTACAAGTGAGTACGATTACAAATGAGTATGTGATGAGTAAGTGCGGGTGATTTTAAGTACAGACGAGCGTTTTGATGAGTTTGATGAGTAAAGCGTAATGGAAAAAAATGGGATCGAGTTTGAGTGAGTTATTTCTGATTTGCCAACCTATGCACTCGCGCGGGCAAACAATGACCAGATCAAGAAAGAGCGAAAAATCTTTCGGACGAGTTCCTAAGTTATTTGATAGGCGTAGAACGGTAATATTGATTGTGGGGCTTTGTGGCGGCACTGGAGGTGCTTGTTGACTCTACGTTCTGCGAGCGTTTCAGATTTTGAAAAAAAAAAGAAGTTGAGAAAATTGTCGTGAGGTTCTTTTAAGGCCTGCCAATCATTCCCATATTATGTTCTACTACACATTCTGAGCCGTGTTGAAGGACAGGCATTTTCATGCATCTTTCGCTGTTGATGTGGTGACCGCTGTGAAAGAACGACTGCAAACGCTTAGCTGTTTAGAGTACTTCGCAAATGTGCATTCTCGACCTCGGAAAAGTTCACATTCGCCGCAAAGGTTCATTATAATGCGTTGGAAACCACGTCACCGTGAATCGATGACGGTTGTGTCCTACTTAGCGCCCTCCCGGCTTGGAAGTACCAGGGCCTCGGAATAAAGCGCTTCTCTGATGAGTGCACGCATCACTTCAGCCCAAGGTTCGCAAAAAGCGACCTTTTCAGGTCCAAAAACGGCCGCGTGTATGCATCAATAATGGATATGCTCGACTATGCTCGAAATTTTTTTTTCAGAAAACTACACTCCGCTCGCATACCAATCTGGCCTTGACTTTGTCCACGATGCAGTCGACGATCTTGCCGTGGCGGTCACCCTCGCCTTGTGGTACAGATGACAGGCAGCCGTCGTATTCGGCGCAGATCACTGGCAGAACCTGCACCAAGTCATTTAGACACGTTCATACGAGCTTTTTATGACACGTACCCAGCGCCCTTGAAGACAAGCCGCGGCACTTGCCGATTATTTCGGTGGTCAGTAACACGACGCTTGAATTGTGAACGACTGTGTTGACTGATCACAGTGAACCGTGGTGCTTACGCCACTGACTAGGAGTTTGGAACTTAAAAGTCCAAGGATCCCTGTGTACTTCTTACCAGTTGTAAATTCAAAAGCAATAATGTCCCATTAATTACTCTGGAAATGACGTGGCGCCGAACGCACGTGTTGCGGGCGCCGCCATGGAGCACTGACTCCCGCAGCGCCGGCGGCAGTGCGGCCGCGTGCGGCTGCAGTGCGCCGTCGCACGAAGCGGTCCGGCTCACTCGTGTCTGCTCCGCCGTTGGCTGAGGCCAGCGAGTAGACCTCTAAATACCGGGGGGCCTAAACCAAAAATATACCGGCACAATTACAGTTCGGATTCGGGGGAATTCATTCCGTTGCGTTTCAGTTCCGGTTCGACTAAATTACGTACTCAGCCGGTTCACGAACCGGTTCGATTAGTTAAAATGCTATCGAAGCGTTTAAAAGTATTTTGTGGTTCCACGTACCCACAAAAACGAAATACGGTGTGGTTCACTCAAAATATTACTTTCTCCCAATATAAATCGTGCAATTTTTAAAGACAGCCGTAAGCAATCAGTCCATATATTAAGGAAAACAGAGAAAGTAGTGACAATACAACGGCGCTTACGTTGTCCAATTGGCTACATTCATATGCCATTACCAAAAGACTTGCACGTGGGATATATTTTCTACCGTGTCTTTTCTTTTTGTTGTTGTTGTTGAAGTCGCTATCCTCTCTATGGAATCGCCCATCATGCTGACCGTTTAACACCTACCTTGACCCCTTGGCCTTCAGTGTTTTGAAACGAGTTGTGTGGTTCGTAAACCCCGCACCTAAAGAAATTGTGTGGTCTCCGGGGCATCAGGGTCTGAGAGGTAACGAAGCCGCGCACGCGGCTGCCCGAGCGCTTACCCACCGGGCGCCTCACCCTTGCTCTCCCGGCTCGGAGATTAGCAAACCACTTCTGCGGTTTAGAGAAATCGTAAAACATTACTGCGATGAACGCCGGCTTTACCCAGCCCCTGAAAACGGTCTGAGAAAGTTCGATGAGCGAATACTGCGGCGCCTGCAGACGAACACATTTATGTGCCTGCAGTAGCAAAGCATTTCGACCCTAAAACAGATGGGGAGTGTCTGCCGTGTGGGGAGGTGTCCGACACCTTCCACATGGTGTGGGCATGCCAGGGCAACCCTGCGTTATCCCCCAACCCTTCCCCCAGCAGAGAGGTATGGGAGGCAGCCCTGCTCAATTGCTCGGGGCTGGAGTCTCAAAGGGTTCTATAGCTCGACGGGCGAGAGCGGCGGCCTTGACCAATGGAGTCCCGGAGTAGGGACTGCACCTCAGCGGTGGGCCACAGGCCCTAACTCTCTTTTATTCTTCTCATAAAATAAAGTTTCACCGCTCCTCCTTCTCCTCCTTAACGCCGGCAGTTAAGCTTGTGTATACCTGCCCGTCACGCCCATGCAGTAGCTGGGGCATGTTGAAATAACAGAATTGATTCCAACAGTTGTAGCACAGGGGAAAAAAGTCCTACAGCATCCACGTACAGAGGGCAACACCCTTATCACAGGTTTCGTACTAATAGCCTTATCTTGCCTCGGCCAAAAAACATTTGAAAAAGCTATTGTGTCATTCTGAAGTATTGACTATATATTTTGACCTCAACGTTTTTTGTGACAAGTCTGAGTCCGCAGTTTTGAGAGATAGCCAGTTCAAGTTAAACTCAGTGTTATAGACAAGGGTGTTGCGCACTGTACGTGCTACCTATGAATTCGATTGTTTGGTCACCCGTAGGATAAGTTATTAGTACCCAACTGACAAATGGTGCGAGATTAAATCTTGGTAGATGTAAGCTTTAGCTATACTATCAGTAACTGCCTTACTGCTCTTATCACTGGAAGCCATCTTGAGGCACCTATCACGGATGTGTGCATCACCAATAATACGTCTCCGTTCCACCTGACAACTGCCATCATTTAATTCATTGCGGAATCTTGCTACAGATTACGCGATTACAGAATGCAAGCACAATTAAACGCGTGACGCACAAGATGGTAACGAGAGAAAAAAGTCGAATACGAACCTTTGTTTTATAAATGCGGCCTGGATACGTCATTACCGACATCACGAAACACACGATGCGGCGGGAGATGTGAAATGGAGGCTTCAATTGTTTAATTTCTCGGAGAATAAAGCATCGTTTGATGCCGGACAATCGCCGAGGGCACTACGAAACCACAAATCTTTCGAATCCCTTCTGACCTAGAAACTGATGCCAGTACCACCTTTTTGGCTAATAATGTTGTAACAAGCTAACTTGTTCTTTAGTTAAACGTAGTGTATGATTTGCTAGTTGTGAAGACGCTTTTAGCTACATTTTAAATTGCGTAATTGTTATAATAACAATGTGTTGGTTTTTACGAAAATGCGGCTGGCGTTCCTCCTCATGTCGTGCTACGAGCTTTTCATCATAGTTTTTTCAATACTATTACCTAGAGAGGAAACTGTTGCTTTCCCGTCTCAATTCCAGCCAATTTGTCGCACCACATGGTATAAATCTGAGAGGGCATTGTTTACGGTTGCGCTGGTCGAAAGAACTACCGAAGGATATTTTCGTTATCGCTGCTACTGCGGCTTTTCTTGTGGTGGAAGATGTCCGTTGGGTTGGGCACGAATCTATACGATCCTTAAAAGGAACGCGACGGTTAAAAAAAAATGTTACTCGATATATAAGTCCGCCAGGTAGTGCTGGTGATGCCTACATGCCTACATTTTAACCCAGCCTTGCGTCACCGCGGTTTTAGGTTGACGTTTATACATATATACCAAACATGTAAATGGAGGTGACATAGGCTAATAAAATTTATGCCGCTGATGCGAAAAGTTGAACCGTGGTACGTAAAACCAGCCACTGCAGAAGAGCTCCTCAGTTAAATGCCTAAATTAAATACAATTGAATTGAGGAAAATAATAAATAGGGAATTACGCTGAAGTAGCAAGTAAGGTATAGTGCCCGCATAGTCAGTAAAGACAGCAAAAATAAAAAAGCACACCGCCTGCCCCGGGTGAGGCTCGAACTCACGACCTTCAGATTATGAGACTGACGCGCTGCCTACTGCGCTACCGAGGCGGTTGGGTGAGGCCGGCTTAGCGCCTGTCTAACTGCAAAAGCATGCAAATACTTAGGTGCTCTTTTGGCGTCAACTAACGTAGGGAAAGACCAAATTTTGCTTTGTTTCCTTTCACACAGTAAACATGAATTACTGGCCAGAAACTTGTGCAATGTTTCTTAAGACAATTCAACTGATCTAAACTGCTCATTTTTGACGTGATTTGTTCGCAGGTCAGTAGTTGAGCATAACGTGACTGCGTTGTCAGGAGCCTCACCTTGAGCACGCGCTCGCGGAAGAGGAACGTCCCGGTGCGTGGTCGAAACACACGAGGGAAAAGGGCGCGACTGCTCACTCGTCTCCTCCGCCGAAAACCGGTTTGGATGCTGGGTGACTAGTATCTCCCGCTTCTGGTCAAGAGGTCCAATGAGCCAAGAGGTCCAATAGTCACGTGACAGCCGAGTCACGAGGTACAAAGAGACAAAAGGTCCAATTTGTGTCAAATGGTACAACGCGTCAAGAGGTCCAACGCGTCGAGAGGTCCAACGAGCCTTGCTTTTTTTTGTCTTCTGCATTTATAGTTTACTCCTCAGCCGTTCTTAATACTTTAACCCCTTAAGCTCATTTGATAAAATGCCTAGGTCCAATAGAATGTCCTAGTAATATTCGGTCGTTTAAGTTATGTGGGTCTACATTGCGAATAATGGCTGCTTGTGGTGGTTACTGATTGTTCTAGCTTTCGTCTGCCCTCGACCGCCAGTATTTTCGCATGAAAAGCGACGGTGGGGTTGACGTTCTCGCGCTGTTACCGGCCATGGAACAGTACCAACTAGCCCAGCTTACAACACTTCTGAACACTGGCTTTTGGGTGCTCTTTGATGGCAAGCTTAATATCACATCGCTTGTGAAATTCAGCAAACAGGAAACCCTTTGGAACTTGGGCGCAGTTCTAAGGGTGTTGGGAGGAATTCGCTTAGCATGGACCCTGCCAGAATCTGCACTCAAATGTATGTAGTCAATTTCTGAACGGTCTCTTGGTTGTCTGGAATGAAACGTGTACATCTGCGAGTGCGGCCGCTGCTGAAGTACAAAACAAAATCTGCAGAAATTCATAGCATTCTTATGTCGCTTGTATAGAGTATGAGTTCATTACAGCCAATCGTTTTGGTTTTTTTTTAAATTCTGTCGGGCAAATTATTATAACGATTACAGGTGTTACTTCCGCCAAATCTTCATTTTTGTGCAAATGTGGGGCGTTACACAGTTCGACATTCTCGCTATTTTCGTTATATTTGATTTGTTTTCTGGTTTTTCAAATTTCCGACCAATCAATGATTTCTATTTATGCTCTTGTGACGGTTATAACTCTAACTTACGCCATATCTTCATTCTTGTGGAAATGCAGGGCGTTTCATGGTTCGCCATTTTCGAAATTTTCTTTCCATTTTTCTTAATTTTTGGTTTCTCAAAATTCTGTCCGACCAGTTATCTCCAGTTACGCTATTATAGCGATTAAAGGTGGAACTTCCGCCAAATCTGCATTTTTATGGAATTGCAGAACGTTACATGGTTCGCCATTCCCACTATTTTCTGTCTATTTGATTTATTTTCTGTTTTTTTTTTTAATTTCCGACTTACCAATAATTTTTATTTACGCTATTGTAGCGGTTAAAACGCCTACTTCCGCCAAATCTTCATTTTTGTGGGAGTTACGAGGTTCGCCATTTTCGAAATTTTCTTTCTATTTTATCTTTTATTTTTGTAGCGTGAGCTACACTGGGCGAGGTTGAGCAGTTTCGCGCGGCTCCTGGAGAGCCGTGCTGCGCATGCGCGAGGAGCAGTGACGTCACACGGCGCACAGAACGTTGCTCGCTGCCCGGCATCTCTCCACACCCCACGTGCCCAGCGTCTTCGCCGAACTCTGTTCCGCACGTGGCAGCCCGGTCCACATTATGACCATGATGATCACTTGATGATCACAGGTGGCCGGGTGTGCAACCGATGGCTCGTGCGTTGTAGCAACACCGGCGTGCGTCTGTGGAACCAGCTTAGCTCTGGGGCGATTATGCGTATACCGTGCGTGCGTCATTGAAGCAGAAGTAAGCATGATAATCAAGCTAATCCAAGACAACCAGGAAAGCTACGAATCACCAGCTGAACCTCAGCTCGCGCTACGTATATCCTGGCATAGCCGAGCCAAGCCACTGCTAATTTTTTTTGGTTTTTCAAAATTCGGTCCCAACAGTTGTCTACATTTACGTTATTATAACGATTAAAGGTTGAACTTCCGCAAAATCTGCAGTTTAATGGAATTGCAGGGCGTTACGTGGTTCGCAAATTTAGCTATTTTCTTTCTATTTTTCTTATTTTCTCGTTTTTCAAATTTATGACCGACCAGTAATTTTTATTTCCGCTATTGTAAGGATTAAATGTGGAACTTTCGCGAAATCTGCCTGTTGATGGAAATGCGGCGCGTTACACGGCTCGCCATTTACGCTATTTTTTTTTCTATTTTTCTTATTTTTTTGTTTCTCTAAATTCTGTCGCACCAGTTACCTCCATTTACGCTATTATAACGATTAAAGGTGTTACTTCCGCCAAATTTGCATTGTTGTGCAAATGTATGGCGTGGCACGGTTCGCCATTTTTGCTATTTTCTTTCTATTTTTCCTATTTTCTCGTTTTTTTCGAATTTCCGACCAGCCAATAATATTCACTTACGCTATTGTAACGATTAAAATTTAACTTCCGCCAAATCTGTGTTTCTATGGAAATGCAGGGTGTTACACGATTCGCGATTTCCGCTATTTATCTATGCGTTTCTAATTTTTTTGTTTCTGAAAATTCTGTCCCATCTCCATTTACGCTATTATAGCGATTAAAGGTGCAATTTCTGCACAATCCGCATTTTTATGGAAATGCAGGGCGTTACATGGTCCGCCATTCTCGCTATTTTGCCTACTTTTCTTATTATTTTGGTTTCTCCAAATTCTGTCCCGGCCACCAGTTATCTCCATTTACGCTATGATAACGATTAGAGGTGTAACTTCCACGAACTCTGCATTTTTGTGGAAATGCAGGGTGTCACCCCGTCCCGTCTGTGGAGGCACTCGGCAAGGAATGCTACGCATTAAAACCATAGACGACCCATCGGTGAATGCTTAGGAATACGTGAGCACACCTCTCCCTTTCGAATTAGAGGTCCGACTTAAGGAGCCCTCGAAACGGCGTCTATCGCACAACCTTCGCGCACCGTTCCAACTGCGCGTAGCACTCTAAACATCTCACTGGTTGCATTTGCTTGCTTCAGTCGCGGCATCGGCTTCCTGTAGATCCCGTCATTGTTCACCAGTACCGACATGTCATTTCCGCCCTCTTTTGCGCAAACTCGACGCTGCGCTCGCTTCGTATTCCATTTTGAACTGGGAGTCGTCGCCTCCTGGGCAACGGGCCGACAGCTGCGCGAAGGCAGCCCCACCACTGACAGTTCCGCTCGACGTCACTTCTCTCCGCAAGCGCTCTGTCCTTATCTGTTCTTCTGTCGCTCTCTGTCCGCGGATCGACGGCGAAAATATCTGCCGACACGGGCATTTCGCATGCATACAGCGAATCATTTGGCATTGCTTTCCTCGTGAACCTACGCCTCCTTATTCATTACCACTTGGCACTTGGCTGGGGAGGGCCTGCGATCCAAGTGGTAATTGGCTAGGCTTGTCTATTGGGTGCGATAAACTTGACCTTATATTTTTCTTAAGCTACTCAACAAGAGGATCACCTTTACTGAGCTACTTTATCAGGTCCAGCTTCCGGTTCCCTTAAAAACTCGAGAAAATTCTATCCTTTTTTTTACCCTCAACTCCTATAACAGGCACCTCACCTATGGAGATGTCTGCCATGCAGATGCCAATATTGCGAAAATTTCACTCCATCTGTTCATTTCAGACATTTTCTCAGTAGCATGTCGCTCATATTTTCCCTCATAAAAGTCTGTGTAATCTCTCTTGCCTAATTCTGACGCATAGAATAGAACCTGTTGGTTTGCTGTTCAGCATCGTACCCTGCTAACAGGCTAACAGCATCGTACCCTGCTGTTAGCCTGCTATGCTGTTTTTGGTTATCACTTTTTAAGGAGCCATGAAGACAAAATACAAGTTGGGTTTATTAGAAATACTGCTTAGTCCCGATAACAATGATACCAATGTCATCGCAATCTTCGAAAAAATAACGGAGATATTAAAGAAAACGTGTGAAGCAGTCGCGACCCCCTAGCCAATTTCCCGCAACTTTTCTATGACGTCACGGAACCTTGTTTGTGCGATTAGCGGCCGCCTAACTGACCTGTCGCGACGACACACGACTGGACATCTGTAATGGGGCCTCTAGTTCCATTTGACCGCATCACTTGAACGCTAACGTGCAGTTAACGCACTGAAAATTATGTTTTATTGTTGGCCCGTATGGCGTCATTCTTTCATAACACGTCACTGTGGCGCAAAATTTGAACGTTTTTAAATATGTCTTGCTTTTTTTGCGTTAAAAACATCTTTTGGGGCTGTAATGGAGCTGAATGAGATACTGGATCCTAGTGCTTTCAAATTACACGAAGTTGTATTTTCTCTTCATGGCTCCTTATAAGGAGTCGATGTTTTAAGGAGTGTTCTCATTTCACACGTTTGTTCAAGTAAGCGTGTGTTCTCATCGATGTGAACGACGAAGTTATCGTTTGCGCTGTATCGTGGAATTTGGTTCGTGCTTTATTAAAGCGACGCTGCCGGCCTCCCACTGATGTAGTCTGTTGTCCGCTCAAAAACGCACTGCAGGAAAGCCCACTTTCTCTAACCAAGCAGTGCAGGGAGATGTGGACTGGGCGTCGTTCGAAGTTCGAGAAGCACAGAATAAAATATGTTTGGGGAGGAGGTTGAAAGCAATGAATCAACGTAGGTGGACAGATAAAGTTTTAGTTACCCATACGTGAAAAGCATGGACACGCAGTGGCTATGGAAGACAAGAAGGCTAACGATAAATTACGGAAAGACCATTGGAGAATCCAAGACACTCAAGGTAACGAAAAAAAGGCAAGGTAGATAGAAACGAATAAATAGAGAGAAAAAAATGGAAGCTAATGCACAGGGCTGAGAAATCGGGCATCAGAAAGGACCATTTCCACGATAATTCCAAGGGAAAGGGCTTTGCTTTTTGTGGCAAGAACAGGTTGCTTGCGAACTAAGAACTTTGTGGGGAAGTATACACACAAAATGATGGGGTATGCGCGGTCTGCGTAGAAGAAACAGAAACTATGCGGCGCATAGTGTTAAAAAGCGAGGGTATCCATCCAAAACTGCATGAGGGAAATGTATTCGGCTTCTAGAAGCCCTAGGATTTAAGGGTAGCACGGGGGGAGTTAACTTCAAGGCTGTCGAGGCTACGAAAAGAAGATTAAAATGCTGGTGGACGAAAAGCAGAGAGAGGAATACTGTCCAGGACAGCTACAACCTGCAACAGAAAAAAATAGGTATTTCGTGGCTAATAAGTTTTTTAAAGACGATAGCCTTTCTTGGGCTGCATAAACCCAGAAATTTTGGTCTGTCTGTCTGTCCGTCTGTCGTTCTGTAAGTCGATTCAGCCACCCGGCCAAAGTAAAACGCTTACTGCGCAATAGTCTTATATACTCGCACCCAAATGTAAACGTCTAAGCCCAGTTTATATGTTCATACAAGAGCAAGACATTACGCAAATATAAGACAGGAAATTAGTACACCAGGGATATTTACAGTGTTCCTTTATTAAAAAATTCATGGATGCTTGGTTTTTCGATAGCAAATGATATTCTACATCTGCTGCACTACAACGTGTACCGCGTGCTGTTGCCCGCACCACCTCCTGGCGGCGTATGAGAAATCACGCGGCAACAGCAAAGAAAGGTACCACTAGCTAGGTTTCACGTTCTGCTTGGAACGCACGTGGAGCATGGCAGCGAGGTTCTATAAACCTTGAAGTCGGCCGCCTCGATTCACGCGCATCTCCGCCGTACTGCAGCGCTGGCATCGAGGAACCCCGCCTGTCGCAGTTGAACGCGGTAAATTCAAATTGCCTAGAGAAAACCTTTAGTGTGTTTACCATGGGATGAGCGCGACGGAAAAGAAACAGCATGAGAGGTGAGCGGGAAAGCAAAGGGGGGCATTTCCTTGGCAAATTTCTACAAAGACTATCGTCTTTTGACGACATTTGCAACGAAAGAAGCAGATACACGGCCAATTTTTGTGCCTGACCGTTGAGCAGTGCTAGTACTAAACTAAGAGTGAAAAACACCGGTATATTAGTTTTTTTTCTTTGGTAGGATGACACACGTCATCCTTCCCGCTACAAAGGGATACCACTATCAATCATCGTCAATCATCATCGATGATGATTGTAGGTGAAATGAGCAAAAAACTAGAACGCTTCCCATGGCACAACCCGACCCTCGGTCCCTCACATTATAAAACCGACGTCTACCCGATTGCGCCATCCGGCACAGTCGAAACAGTTTAGATCTGGAGCGGGGTGCATGGACGTGCAAAAGAAGAGAGAAAACGCATCCCTCCGTTTGATGGCGACGATGTTCGAACGCTAGGCAAAGCCACGGAATGCCCGCCTCAGTAAAGCACTAGAGAGCACAATCGCAGGGCAGTGAAGCGTCCCGATGAGTACCTTACGTGTACGGTAAGGTGGTGTACTCGCTCGCTTTTGGGTTGGTTTGTTTGTTGTTTGACTTCATTTCGGAAAGCTTGGCGTTCCCCCATCGCTGTCGTTTCGACAGAGGAGCAGTTGATTTTTGTATATAATGTGTATATTGCCCAGGCTAAAAGTTATGTTTTTGTGTTTTGCTGTTTTTGTGTCCGGTATATTTGCTGTATAAGGACACGTCAGTGAACGTGTCTTGTACCCCAAGTCTTGTACTGATTGATTGCACTCATTCATTGATTCATTACTATTTTTATCATCCAACATTTTGTTACTTTCTGTCGCTAGTAGCCCTGCTTTTCTACCTTTAATTACAATGATAATCTACGACGATGATGATGGTGGTGATTATGATTATTATGATGATGATTATTATGATGATTATAATGTTCACTCAGCCACGGGCATGACCGACGCCACAAAACATCAAACATTTGTCTCCCCATGTGAAAAATCAAAGCGCTAGTGCTGCGTTCCAATTCGCGGACAGCTTGGTAGACAGTCTACGAAGCAGTTTAACAGCCTAATATTCGTACCGAGCTCATCGTACTTTCTCTGAAGATGTATGCTACCGGAACCAGTAAAATAGAGAGAGAGAGAAAAGACGTTTATTCGGTCGAAGTTACAGGCCGAGCATGTCCACCGCCTGGGCACCAGTCTGCGCTGCTCTTCTTCTCCTTCAGAGCCAAGCCAGTCGGTCCAGGTGGTGATGGAAAGGGATGGGGAGGGATAGGAGTCGGATAGCTGAGCCACCAGGCAGTAGAATAAGCAATCAGGTAGATCAGCGTAGGCAGTGGGGCAGTTGGGACAAGAGGGGTCAGACCTATAGCGATAGAGGAAAAGGCGGGAGGGAGTGATCAGGGCATTCATTTGGATGTGCCGGAGGAGTCGAGCCTCCGTTACGGTGAGTGATGGGTGAGGAGGCGGGTAGAGGCGTTTGTCAAGACGGAGCTGAAGGTAGACCTCCTTGATGGTACGGCGGAGGGAGAGCCTCGCACCGTCCTCCGAGGGCCCGGGCCAGGGGATCAACGGTGCCCGGTGAAGAGTTTCGCGGGCGATTGATGCGCCAACTCATTGCCGTCAATCCCGGAATGTCCAGGGACCCAACGGAGGAAAACGATGGATGGCTGTAGAGCGGAGACCGCTCGTTCGACCTCCTGTTGAAGGATAGAAGGTAGTTGAGCGATTTTGTATCTGTATAATAGCGGTCGTGAGAGTCAGAAAAGACTGTGTATTTGGGGACGGGGGGGGGCGGGGGGGAGAGAAGCAAAGGACTGAAGGGCATGGGCAATGGCGAGAACCTCAAGAGACATTGCGTCCGGAGAGTGAAGGTTACGGGCCGCGTAGTGTGGGCTTTCTGCTTCAAGCAAGGTGGAGTGGTGGTACAGAATGTAACCCGCACGAGCCTCGAGGCGCCACAAAGGAGGCCATCTGTGTAAGCAATTCCCTGGGTCGCGAAAAGAGGAGAATGATGCTGCGCGGCCGCATGACGACGACCTGCATGAAGGACAGGGACATGTTTGACGGGAGAGGGAGAATACGAAGGTTGGGCGCCGAAATTGCGTCGGGAGGGGTAATGGGGGAGACGGGAATCGGAGATATACCCGCCTGAACCAGTAACCATTGACCTTGACGGGTAAGGGAGAGCCGAGAAATCTGGGAATCTCGATGGAGATTGAGGAGAGAGCGAAGAGAATGAAAGAGGCCCGTGGCAAAAAGCTTATCTGTAGAAGTGGTGATAGGGAGGTTCAGTGCTGCTTTGTAGAGTCCCACCAAGGCGGTCTCAAGGGTATTGAGTTGAGTGTTGGTGAAGGAGATGTAAGGGATAAAGTATAAGAACTTGTTGAGCTCGAGGGCGTGAGCAACCCTGCAGGCATTAGCTTCGTGAAGACCCGCCCGTCGAGTGACCACACGACGTAGAAGGTGGGTTACCGAGTGGCAGGTCGCGACGGCACTGTGTAGGGCTTGTATGTCCTTGGCTGCATGCAAAGGAAAACCAAGAACCTTGCATTTGGTGACGACAGGAATGGGAGAACCAGAAATATGGAGAGAGATGAGGGAATTGTGGGCACGCTGGTAAGAGGAACGGTTGAGAAGGAGTAGCTCGGACTTTTCCGGAGCAGGGGAAAGACCAACAGCGGTGAGAAAAGAGTCGATGAGATCCAAGCCACGTTGCAGGGTGCTCTGCACATGGCCCGGAGAGCCAGATGAACACCAAAGGGTGATGTCGTCGGCGTCTAAAGGAATCAAATTGGAACGGCGCCGCGGTCGCAATCGCAACACCAGCGCAGACGACAGCGTCGTAGCAGACATGTTGAGTTGAGAAAGCCGCAAGTTTCGTAACTCATATTACCGTTGTTATTACAAACGTTACGTGATTTAAAAATTAGGCAAATTCATCTTGATCACTAGTAAAGTATACTAAATATTTAAATAAAAGAACAAGTGCTCTTGTTTCAACACAACAACGCAAAAAGGTGGCGTTGGCGTCGTTTTTCAGTTTAGACAGGAAGGTAGCCTGCATCGTTGCTGACTTCAATGCGGTTTCCTCGAAGCAGTCTTCGTTGACTGCTTCGTTCGAATTGGAACGGGGCTTAACATGGCGTACTGTCCGCGACGACGGCAACAAAGCTGTCTAAACGGTAAATTGGAACGCACCCTAAGAGAAAGTTGGTTACGGCACGAAGCCATTTCCCATGCAGCATTATTCAGAGTCTAAATCTGAAGTCCAAAATGTCGCAATCAGAAAGACGTCGGCTTCATAACGCGAGGGAGCCAGGCTCGATCCCGATCACGGGAAACGTTTTGTTCTTTTCTTTCTTTTGGGGTGTTTGATGTGCATTCCCGCATCATCATCACCAACGTTTCGTCAAACCCACTCTGTAAAATTGGCTTTCCTGCGGCTTGTTTTAGTGACGGGGCCGGTCGCCATCAGTGACGCATAGAAAGCTTCACTTTAGAAGAAAGAAATATGACACGACTTTGTGCAAAGGAAGAACACAGCAGGAGCCCAATCAACACCTCACACCACTGTCAAACAGGAAACTGACAGCAGGTTACGGCCTAATCCTGAGGGTAGAAAGTCGTCTCACCGCCAACTGCAGCTTTCCTGGGTGATACACTGATAAACATGTTTCCGCAACGAATTTCAGAAAATAGCTGTTGCTGTTTGCGGTAGCGGATTTGGTAACGTGATGACAGCAGACGCGGCGCCTTTCACCATAAACGTTTCGCCGTGGTTGGACACGGTCAAACCAAGTTTGTCGAGCGATAGCCAATATGTGTAATTCATTTGTGCCCTTAATCCGGGTGTTCGAGAAACAATTCCTTTATTTCCATCCTTTGAGATGAGGGAGGCAAGGAAAAAAAGGCTGTACGAACATCTTGTCTAGCTCCCTCCCCTCCAAAGTGATGTACAATGTGTCATGAAGTTCCGACTGAAGTCCTTGTGGGTGTGCGCGTTTTATACGAGCTACATTTTGTATAGCGTTTTTTTTTCTGGATCATATTCGCCCCGATGCAACACGAACCTGATGTTGTATGAAAACATGTGCAAATTTCTTCATTCAACACTGCATGGGAGCTTTGCATTGGCAATTGAACGCAATAAGAAACTGACCAAAATTTGGCATTGACCAAATTTTAGCATAATGTACAACGCGACAGCACTATTCAATCCCAGCGTAAATTAGTCGAAGTTTGAAGCATTTTTTACAGTGAAACTGTATATGGCTATATGATCCCAGGTGGATTGATTGATTGTAGGGTTTAACGCGCCGACACAACGCAGGCGATGAGGCGCGCCTGCGCTGAATAATTTTGACCACCGGATTAGTTTTGAGAGAGAGAGAGAGAGAGAGAAAAAAAAGTTTATTGGCAGAGCATTTACGGTGTTCATGTAGGAGTGGTTCCCTCTTCACAGGAATCCATGAGCTGTCTTAGCACCGGCTGCCCTCTCAGTGAGCAGGAGCTGGTTCGAGAGGCAGGGGCTGGACAGCAGAGATGGGGTGGTGGGTGCATGTTTTTTCTACACTCTAGGATGATATGTCGTAGTGCACCAGGTTCTTGTCAGTATTTGCATTCTGCTGGATACTGGGTGTGGGATATCCGGTGACGCCTAATTTGATGCGGGAAGGTGTTGGTTTGTAGGCGTCAAGTGTTGTTTCTTGAGATTTCGTGAGGTTTGCGTGAGGTAGTGGGGAAGTCCGTCGATTAAGCTTGTAATGTATTATTTCTTGGTATGTTACAAGAGGTACAGGTTTCTCCACATCCTCCGAGGCCTGGTCAGCAAGTAAGTTCTCGGGCCTTTTGGTGGGAAAATTCGTTGCCCTCCATGGAACAATGTGCAGGCGCCCACACAATCCTTATTTTTCAGTCAGGTAATTTGGTTGAGAGCATGCGGTGCGTTGCTGGTGCCACCCAACCCGACCTGAAGCTCCTGCACGCTTCCTGGGAGTCTGTTACGACCACCGTGACTTCCGTCTGCGTGAGGGCCAGTGCCACCGCTAGCTCCTCCGCTTCTTTGGTCGATGCGGTTATTGCGGCGGCACTGACAAGGCGCTCTGTCTTTGTGGTGACTACCACTGTCTTTGCTCTCCTACCACGGATTGTGGCTGCATCCGTGTAAACCGTTTCCGGGAGGGTGCCGTATTTCTCGTCTAAGGCTTTCGCTCTAGCTTCTCGTCGGCCGGAGTGGTGAACCGGATGCATGTTTTTTGGCAGTGGGTTGGAAAAGATATTATGCCGCCACCGCTCAGGAAGCTGCTTCTTCGGCTTCACGTCTGGGGAGCTCCATTTGATTCGGTTCAACAGTTTTTGACCGGTTTTTGTCATTGCAAGCCGTGCTTTCTGGCTGGAGAGGTGGCCCTCTATGAGATCGTCCACCATGTTGTGCAGGCCCATGCGTAGGACCTTATCGGTTGACGCGCTCATGGAAATCCCAAGGGCTCGCTTCATGGCTTTATGGATGAGGATGTTAAGTTTTTCCGTATCTGTCTTGGTTAGAGTCATGTAGGGCACTGCGTATGTCAGCCTCGATAGAACAAAAGCCTGAATAAGACGGATGGTATCGTCTTTTTTTTTTCATGCCCCGGTGTCTATTTATGACTCTACGAATCATATGCACAACTTGTTCGGTCCTTCTGGTCAGGCGCTGGAGCATTAAGTCCCGTTTTGCACCCGCTTGCACAAAAAGCCCAAGCACCCTGAGTGAGCTGCAGGGCGCAATTGTGTGTCCGTCTAAATTGACTTCGATGTTGTCCTTGTCATTTTTAATGCGACGACGCCGGTCCACCAAGAGTTCTGACTTCTGCGGGGAACACTCCAGTCCACTTTCCTTTGCGTAATGCTTTACAGCATCGGCTGTTTGCTGCAGCCAGTCTTGAAGTCTCCCGAGTGAGTCAGTGACCACCTGGGGATCTTTAACGTGCGCTGAAATCTCGTACACACGGTTGTTGTTGTTGTTGTTTTTTTTTTTTTTTTTTTGCTTTTCGCCTCCTTTAAAGAAGGGGCCGCCGCGGCCAGGAACCGAACCCGCCACCTCGAGCTCAGCAGCGCAATGCCTTAGCCACTGAGCCACCGCGGCGGGTCGATCCCAGGTTCTCACGCCAGCGGCAACTATTTACTCAGCGCCCCGTGTTCAGGGCAGAGGAAATTGCATACAAAATGAAATTAGGTCCTATTGCCCCAATATTTTGATACAAGGGGCCTTATCCTGCCCCTGCAAAAATATCTTCCTAGCAACGCATTTGCGTACAGAGGTGATGCTTGGTCATCTACGGTGAGAGTACGGTTACTGCCCCACTACACTCCTCTCCACCACCGCCGACGCCACTTTCCCTGAGCACGGCCGGACTCGACTCTCCTTCCCCTCTCTCCAGCGCGGGAGGAGGAGAGTCGAGTCCGGTCGTGCCCCGAGTCGTGTATGCTCCTCGCCACACGCGGCGTCTCCCTCCCCTGGTGCATTGACGCACGCTCCTCGGCCGCCACGTGTGCGGCGCACTAGAGCCTGTGCTGTGATTGGCCCGAGCGCGCTATAACAAAACGCCACTGCATCTACCCACCAATCGTATCTGGCCTTAGTCTGTGACGTAGGGATGGGGCCGCTGTCCCTGTAATTCAACATAGCAAATATCCAACATAGCAAATCCAAACCGGGCGCCAGCTGCGATGGCATATTTTTTTACGAGGTGGAAGCGCTCTGATTTTGTATTGGTTTTTATATCTCCCCCACCGCAACATCTAGTGGTTGGGATTTGCTCGAACTACTTGCACTCGAACTATACCTCACTTGCAAGACTGTGTATATCAGTTTGTGTCTCGTTCTATTTTTAGCGATGTATAATGCTACGCTGTGGTTCAGCCAAGGAGTAAGATAATTTTTGTCTTTTCCACATTCAGCGGTGTGCCAGTACAGTTGACAACTGATTCATCTATTTTCTGGTGCATTGCTTGGAACAAAACTTGAGAAAGCGCTGCCACTTTTTAGGAGACCTTTCAGCACAATGCGTATGTCATGGTGCCACCTTATTTCACAGTCAGCAGCATCACCGGCGATCATCTTTCCTTCTTTGGGCCCTTGCAAAGATATCGGACACCTCGTGCGTTGACGCATTCCAGATGCACTTGAGAATTGTCTCAAAACAACAGGCTTAACTGCCCGTTCGCTTCTGCAGTTGAGGACATTTATGCAGATGCTTGTGTGCCCCCCCCCCCTTTTTTTTTTGTAGTCGAAACGATCTTGGCATTCTCTGTGGACCAGTGGGCTACAAACTCCGGCAACAAAACATCTTGAAAAGAAGTTCTTGCACTGACGACAATTGTCGACAAAAGGTCATGTGCAAGTTGAATTGTCCGCCCACGTTATCAGCCACGCTAACATATATCTCATAATTAGTTAATTTCATAATGCTTTAGTACTGCTTCGCTAATTGCCGAAAAAGAAATGGCTCCTCGGGACCCGCGTTTCCAAAAAGCGTGACCAGAGCATGTCATGAATATTCCCATATGCAGCCCTAAAACCTTTATCGAAATGTCATCGGCTGCGACGACTTAACAATATTCCAGTTACGGTAGATCGGCTAGTAACGATGGCCGCCTTCTGAAACTCAAGGTCAATTCATCAACGTCAGCGCTGACGTTACATTTTCAAATGTAAAGACGCCAATCGGAACACCTAGTTTACGTACCGTGACTTCGACGTTCCTTGGCACTTGGTTATTTTAACATTAAGGCGAATATTTTTGTGACAACATACCGACTCAAACAGGTTGGCAAATGAATATGACACATGTCAGAAGGTCACAGCAGACTAAGCGACCTTCTGTTCCCAAGTTGCAGTGCGGGATGGGCGCTCAGTGCGATGCAGATCTTTACATAAACGTGGTGATAGGCTCCCGTACATAAAACGACCACTCAAACAATACCAAACCACTCTTATTTACAAAACGAATGCCAAAAATTCATCTAAGGGATAATTTTTTTTTATTTAAAAAGTTCGGAAATAAACAAAGGTGCTCCTCCTGGGACTCGAACTCAGGATGGAAATGTTTGAAGCCACGCCAAAAGAACATAGACACCATATAGCCAGTTCCTTTTAGCCGTTCACCAAAAAGATTTCAGTAATCTGCAAAGCTAACCAGTAGACGGCGTTCATGTAACCGGAAGTGCCCGGTCTGCACTGGCCTTAAACGGAAGGTGGTGTCGTCTCCCCGGTATCCATTTTTGTTTGACGCCAGCATACGCACTCAAGGAGATTACCTGATGACAATGGCAGCTTCCCAAAGAAGTTCTCTACAAATTCACAACTTTCGATTTGACTGTTGCGTCAGCATACCAATCTATGAGCATTGGCCAGTGAAGACTGTGTCATGGGATTGACTTATTCATTAATGCCCAGTTTAAGCGACGCCAACATAACCACTCACACGTTTTCTAAATATAGCGAGAAGTGATTCTCCACCATTTCGGCATCATAAAGGAAACTGTAACATTCCTGTAATTTTCCTGTAACATTTCTTTACGTAATTCATGAGTCATTAATTACGGCGCCTCACACGTGGACCTCCTTCTGTTAGTACATAGGCGGCGCTAGTTGCAGGTGTTGATTATGAATATGATAATGATTATGATGATGATGGTTGTTGCTGTGGTGGTGGTAGTGGATGAAGAGTAATTTCTCCGGCACTCACTCTTTTCCCCTCATCGCTCTCCAACGGGAACTCTGGGCAGCGCTTAGAGGCTCAGTTTCTACCCTCTCTGCTTTTCGCCTGACGAACACCTACGAAACACTACCGGACAAGAATTGTTTTGCAAGTAGCCCAACAGCGTAACACTGGTGGTATGACGATGATGACGAACTAATTAGGGCTAAGGAATGACGCTCACCGCCGTCAGATACTTCGAAGGCACCCCGTATTTGTCGTAGTTATCGTAGCAGTCGATGAACATGTCGGCTGCTGCCGTCAGCATGGACATCATCTCTTGCTTGTCTGCGCAGAAACGAACGTATTACAAAAAGTATGACCTAGATAAGGCGTTCCGGTGTCCGCCCCAGAGCGCGACAAATTACGCCTGCTAAGGGTCTGTCCTATTTCAGCTTTGTTTATCAATCGATAACTATCTAGATAAGGCACGCTTGCAAACAAGAAAAATACAGCCAACCTCGTATCAATATAAATCTCGTAACGAACATCTGGTGGTTGCTTTTAAAGGGTAATTCACAAAAAAGTCGCGCCAATCCACCCCGTGAATGTGGTTGGAAAGCAAAGCTGTAAACGGCACCCAAAACGATTACCAATGCACGTCACTTAAATTCACTCACTCGCTCTACAAATTGTAAATCCAAGATAAGTGCAATGACTTAACCACACCTTTATTGCCGAAAAAGAAATGGCTCCTCGGGACCCGCGTTTCCAAAAAGCGTGACCAGAGCATGTCATGAATATTCCCATATGCAGCCCTAAAACCTTTATCGAAATGTCATCGGCTGCGACGACTTAACAATATTCCAGTTACGGTAGATCGGCTAGTAACGATGGCCGCCTTCTGAAACTCAAGGTCAATTCATCAACGTCAGCGCTGACGTTACATTTTCAAATGTAAAGACGCCAATCGGAACACCTAGTTTACGTACCGTGACTTCGACGTTCCTTGGCACTTGGTTATTTTAACATTAAGGCGAATATTTTTGTGACAACATACCGACTCAAACAGGTTGGCAAATGAATATGACACATGTCAGAAGGTCACAGCAGACTAAGCGACCTTCTGTTCCCAAGTTGCAGTGCGGGATGGGCGCTCAGTGCGATGCAGATCTTTACATAAACGTGGTGATAGGCTCCCGTACATAAAACGACCACTCAAACAATACCAAACCACTCTTATTTACAAAACGAATGCCAAAAATTCATCTAAGGGATAATTTTTTTTTTAAAAAGTTCGGAAATAAACAAAGGTGCTCCTCCTGGGACTCGAACTCAGGATGGAAATGTTTGAAGCCACGCCAAAAGAACATAGACACCATATAGCCAGTTCCTTTTAGCCGTTCACCAAAAAGATTTCAGTAATCTGCAAAGCTAACCAGTAGACGGCGTTCATGTAACCGGAAGTGCCCGGTCTGCACTGGCCTTAAACGGAAGGTGGTCGTCGTCTCCCCGGTATCCATTTTTGTTTGACGCCAGCATACGCACTCAAGGAGATTGCCTGATGACAATGGCAGCTTCCCAAAGAAGTTCTCTACAAATTCACAACTTTCGATTTGACTGTTGCGTCAGCATACCAATCTATGAGCATTGGCCAGTGAAGACTGTGTCATGGGATTGACTTATTCATTAATGCCCAGTTTAAGCGACGCCAACATAACCACTCACACGTTTTCTAAATATAGCGAGAAGTGATTCTCCACCATTTCGGCATCATAAAGGAAACTGTAACATTCCTGTAATTTTCCTGTAACATTTCTTTGGACGTAATTCATGAGTCATTAATTACGGCGCCTCACACGTGGACCTTCCTTCATGTTAGTACATAGGCGGCGCTAGTTGCAGGTGTTGATTATGAATATGATAATGATTATGATGATGATGGTTGTTGCTGTGGTGGTGGTAGTGGATGAAGAGTAATTTCTCCGGCACTCGCTCTTTTCCCCTCATCGCTCTCCAACGGGAACTCTGGGCAGCGCTTAGAGGCTCAGTTTCTACCCTCTCTGCTTTTCGCCTGACGAACACCTACGAAACACACCGGACAAGAATTGTCTTGGAAGTAGCCCAACAGCAGTAACACTGGTGGTATGACGATGATGACGAACTAATTAGGGCTAAGGAATGACGCTCACCGCCGTCAGATACTTCGAAGGCACCCCGTATTTGTCGTAGTTATCGTAGCAGTCGATGAACATGTCGGCTGCTGCCGTCAGCATGGACATCATCTCTTGCTTGTCTGCGCAAAAATGAACGTATCCTCATTACAAAAAGTATGACCTAGATAAGGCGTTCCGGTCCCCAGGGCGCGACAAATTACGCCTTGTAAGGGTCTGTCCTATTTCAGCTTTGTTTATCAATCGATAACTATCTAGATAAGGCACGCTTGCAAACAAGAAAAATACAGCCAACCTCGTATCAATATAAATCTCGTAACGAACATCTGGTGGTTGCTTTTAAAGGGTAATTCACAAATAACTATCATTATACACCAAGGGCGCACAACATTCGGATGGCGAACGGGCTTCAGAATAACAGAAACCATGACCGAAATTACAAAATAATTCATCGATGTAACGCTTTCCACGCAAGTATGGGGCGTCAAGGTGCACATCGTGATCAAAATTATTGCCACGATAGAATCACGATGCTGAACAATCTCAAAGGCGAACGGTAAGCAAGAAAGATAAACGTTGTGGGCAGTAATTACATTGCACAAAAGTGTTTCAGAATAAAAATGTTTACTTTTATTGTTTTATTATCACCATTAATTTTTACTACTTGTTGCTTTTTTATCTTTAGAGCTGCGGCTTTTCGCCCACGCTGTTTTTTATTTGTGATTGCACCTCTGTCCGATCAGGCAAGAAACAAGCGGTGCCTTTCGGTATGCAAAAACAAAGCATACGTTTCCTCTGTTGGTGTGCAGCTATTTGCATAGCGCATGTGAAATGGGCGCACGTCGAATATGAATGCAACCCTGTAAAAAGACAATTGTGCGCTTATTAGGGCACCGAAAGAGTGTTTTATTTTTTGCATTCACCTCCGCTGCTACACTGCATATTGACTGAATTCGTTGAATTTACTTATCGAGGGTCCCGTCGCAGTCCCTGGACTTTGGGACCCTTGTCTGCAAAACATAACCCCCTGTATTCTTTTGTTGAAATAATAAACTTCATCTGATTTGATTTTATTTGATTTGAGGTAAGGTCAAGATGGCCACACACATGCAAAATTGTTCCCATAGCTTTTTACTTCGCTACCCTGATGTCGAATAAAAGCAAGGCGACAAAGATTACGAAATTATTTTTGCTGCCAAGGAAAGCTGGAATACTAGGCCATTTAGCTTAGGGTTCAAATTCCGTGAGACACTGCTCAGAATAACGATGACAGAATGCATTCCCCTTGTTTTATTGCGTCATCCTTATTTTACATAGATGACCGACATCTTTGTGTGGCTCAGTTAGTATTTTGATGTCTATATACCTCTTTGGGCCTGTGCTTTTCCTCTGAAAAGTGCACTTACTCACTGCACTGCATCGGTGGATGTATGAAACTTCGTACCACTCTCGCTTTGTCCACATAGAGGTGACTGCCAGCATTAATTAAAGAAAATTGAAATAAAATATTAAAGTAAGCGTTTCAACATAGGCAGCATCGTAGATTATCAACTGTGTAAGCAATATATTTTTGCTCGGAAGAGGAGATTTAATTCCTATAGTGAGGTTCTCTGAACCTCCGCATCCTGCAGGGTTAAACGTAATTAAAATTTCACGTTAGTGGAAGACACGTGGGCTTCATACAACCAGAATTGAGGACGTGTGAGCGCTGACCGATCTCTTTAAAACTCTCATATCCGATGTATGTAAAAGAAAGTGGGCCTTTAGTCAAGTTGTAGCGTTAATATCAGCCTTAAAGTACATATCCAATATGACGGTTGGACAGCAACAAAGCTCACCAGGCTCCTGCAAGCGTCAGCAATCAACGTGTATCCCAGTTCTTTATAGTAACACAGACCACAACACTTATTGGCACCTGGATGCTACGGGTGTTCTTATAGTCATCACTTACTACGAACTGCCACGCACCAGCGCGTCCTTCTAAAATACTCTAATCATCTGTATCCCTCATTTTAAAGCGGACCAACTGCATGACTTAAGTGACCTTGAAATTTTGCACCTAAGTGTCAGATAGTCTTATGGAAGTAAAACCGGTAAGTGCACGGGGGAGGAAGTTTTGGGGCTCACCTTCGCGTGCCAGAAAGTGGCTTTAGTGCCTGCCTTGCTCAAGCAGGGATGAGATATATTTTTTACGTATACCAGACCGTTCTGCTGATGCTGATTATTAAACTGACTGGCGCTTAACTACCACAAGGAAATTAATGGCTTTCACGTTCTTTCAACTAACCTTCTATCATTCGAACAGATGTTCAAACACGCATAACTCTGTTAGGAATTGCTTAAGAAAGGTAGCGGCGGTAGCTAGAGTTGCTAGACCAGCGGAGAAGAATGCGCCCCCAAAAGCAGGTCCTACTGGGTTGTGGTCCGCACTTGTCCTCCAGCGGTGATCCCCCGGCAAGCTTCCCCAGGAGAAGCCACGAAGACGCCAGCACCGCACCGATCATCGCCGCCATATTGCGAGCTTTGCTCAAAGCAACTCCCACAGACGACGCACGCGCCATCATGGCGGCGCTGTGTTTGATCAGGTACCCGAGCTACGATTTTTCCGCGGAGTCGGCTGAAGCGGCCGTCATATGATCGCATCCATCATAAGCTCGTGTAGCGTGCGTGGGTGGAGCCCGCGCGCCGTGATGAAACGACGTTATTGAAATGGATGGGAGAAGGCACGAGAACCTGACTCTTAGGGTAAACAAGCGCTTTGGACCATTAAAGCACCGTCACGGCGTTGATTTATGTCCTCCCTAAACGCCTGTTATCGGTCCCTTGGCAACTTAAAGTAGAAGGCGCCATATATAGGCAACATGAAGTGAATGAGTTTTTGAAGGTACACTGGGAAACAATAAAGCACGCAGAAGAATGTGCCTTCGAGCAGGTCTTTACTCTCAGTGTTTGCCTTCCATACCAGATCCTAGTGTGGGTATTGGCCTCGAGGACATACCGTGGCGCCACCCACGAGTGACGTCACTTGTAGGACGCCGAATCGTGTTGTCGTCTGCTACAACACATTTCCCGTGCGTATGCGGAAGCGTGTTTTTTTGTTGTGGCCACCGTCTCGCCCGCTCCTTGTGGATTTGATGCAAATTACCAAAAAATTTGTCTGTAAACCATACAATTCGGCCAACCAATCAGCGACTCGCTTGTTCCCGGCGACACCGCCGCGTTTAGGTAGTTGCTACCATCGCGACCCACAGCTCTTACATACGCAGCCAGCTAACGCCAAGGACGATGCAACTGATGCCGAGAAAAGTACGCTGTAAATTCATTTTGAAATACCGGTGACGGGACATGTGTGTGCAAGCAAACACCTTGTAACCACGACGGAAACGCGTCGCTCACTTATCTCACCGCGCGAACTGCTCGTATTGCCTGGTAAATGAATGACGCGAGAACGGTGACCAGATTGCTTCACCGCACATGCTTAAAAGTATTGTTATGGTCTGCAGTTTGGCTTAATCAGTGCCTATTTCCCCTACGATGTTTTTATAGTCATGCCCGGATTTGATTAACGATCACTGCCGTAGCCTGTACTCTGCACGGCTGATGCTTACTTTTCGCGACTTGTCCGCAATGTATGAACGGTATGAAAGCGAGTTTTTAACACCTTCGAGCGGGTTCGGACAAGGCTATATTTAGTTTTCATTAGGTGTTCGGCGGGGTAATTTATAATTGCAGCGTGTTTTGTATGTTTACAGTAAGCCGGCATTTCTCAAGCATCAATTTCGAAACTCGCGACTTCTCACAGAAGGCGAGGCTGCGTACGAGGCGAAACACGTCGTTAATGATTTCGGGTAATGGGGATATTTAGAATAGGAGAACCGAGCGTTTTGGGCCCCCAAGAAGTTAAAGGAACCCAAACGCAACACGCGAGTTCGCGACGGGAGGGCCTTCGCCAACAGCTCGCAGCCGGCTTCGGATGCACGTAATCGTATGTTGGGAACTTCAGGCTTGGCGTCGCAGCAGATATTTCATCGCCGTTAGAGTTGCGAGTGACAGCCCCTAATAACACGTTTCACCGCGCTGGAAACTCTGTAAGCGCGGTGATTTCCGTTAAAGCGATCGACGATCAAGATACCTGCACGGCCTCGGTTGATTCTTGCGCGCATGCATAGCCATCCTTCGGCCGCTCGCCGCACCGTGCGTGAACGGGCGGGCGCTGCCGGGACCGACCTCCGCGGCCGGTCGGCGTAAATCGCGGCAGATATTTGAGCATCGCTTTGAAAACCACAGCTGATGACACTACCTATCAGAATTTTTCATCACACTAACATCCACTTGAACCAATCTGGGACTTCTTTTCCACGACTTGTGTGATTTTAAAAAGCGGCGACAAGTTGTTGCTGCCGCGACCTGCGTCGTTCGAGCCGCACCGTCGGCCGTGCGGGCAGGCACGGCGGGTGCGTGTGCTTCTGCGAGCAGTTAACGCTTCACGATTTCCTGTTTTATACATTTCTTGCAAACAAGGCAAATCTAGAAACTTCACTGGGCGATCGTCGTAGTCCACATTGTTGATCGGGGAAACAAGGCGCTGCTTACGCTTCGGTCGCATGCGTAATACACCATCACGCTGATGGTGTTTGCGGATAATCTACCACAGTTGATACGGTTATACAGTCACCATTAGGTCGAACTGCGCTTGACGCACTGAGGATTAACTTCAAACGAAGGAAATTAACACGAAAATACTTTTAGAATGCGCTTCCTAAGCGAAGCGTCACGCGCTGCAAGCCAACTACGCAGCAAGATAGGAACGGTGATCCTACAATTGACGTCAAAACGATCGCAGCGCCGGCCTCTCCAGTGGTGGGCCTCGCGGCCAATTGAGCCGCCGCATGCCGGCCAATCGGAAATTGCGCTTATGCGGACAACAAAAATGGGCTGCTACAGCGGACATCTACGCTTCTGTCCTCTTAGTCGAAAAAGACAGGAAAAATTTCTGTAGCTTGTGGTATTTTCTCATGGCGTACTTTCGTCTTGTCGTATTCTTGTCGTGTCTTGATTCTGATGTTCTGTCGTGCGTTGTGTTCCTGTCCTAAGTTTGATGTTCCGTCGCGCCGAATTCCTGTCTTGTTGTGATCCTGATGATCCATCAGTAGTTTCGCATGGTTTGAATGTTATTTTCCATTGTGAAGACTAGCGTAAATGGCAGTTCTGTTGTGACTAAGGAATGCTTGTCGTGTAGAAAATTGACTTCGTCGTATCGACAGAAATTTGTGTCGTAACAACACATGGCTTTGTCGTAACAACGGCACTTCTGCTGTCACAACAAACTTTTTTGTCATACGATAGGAATTCTTGTTAGGTTTTTTGCGGTATTCCTGTTGCGATTTAGAGTGCGCTGTTACGGCGTCGTGCCCAAAACCATCGTCACCTGACATGTATCAAGGGACGTACAGGTCCTGGAGGACACAAGCGGCCGAGTAGAGGGCATGTCTTTGCTAGTACGGTGACCTCGCTGCAAAAGCCGGAGTCTCGGCAAACATAAACCAGCGCTCCATTAATAATCCTCGTTCACTTTCCTGCATGCCTTCGTTTTCTCCTGACTCTCGTTGTTTACGGCGAGGCTGCTAGTGGTACGTTCGTCGGAATTATTGCCGTTCAGCTAAGTATTTCACATACCCGAGCAAGGAATCAGCAAATCATGAGTGATTGGTTAAAATAAAAAAAAGTTTCTTGTCTAGTGACGCGGCAGGGGAATTGTTGGCTACCACTCTGGCGTCATCCTTGTCCAGGTCGACAGAGCGAAAAAAAGAAAGGGAGCTCACTCCCCACCCTCATGGGAATGAAACGCCACTCTTGTGGAAAAGCGTTAAGATTCCTCCTCAGTATAAGAGGAGGAGAGATGTTGATAAGAAGCGGGATGGCCTCCTACACAATTTGCCCCATTGAATTGCCGTGAATCTGCAATCGAATAGTGGTCACCTTCACTCGACCGTTATTTAATGCCGCAACGCCTCAAATATTCAGGTGCCGAATTCCACAAACACACAGGCACCCAAAATAATATGTGAATAACTCGAGAATAACTTTTAGATCTCGTTAAATTATAGTATGTTTATACTGGGTTATTTTCTTATCTAATTATGTCTTGTAATTACCTTTTTACGTGGCTTTTCGATTTGAAATTTAAACGTAGAATATTAATATTTTTGTCTGTTTTTTTTTACCCGTTATTCCTCGATGGTACGGGAAGGGTCCTGTTATACATCGACTGGGTGTGTGCGTGTTGACGCGGCGCACGAGCTTCGATAGCGCACAGCACGACCGCGCGCGCAGATGCTTTCCCACATAGCATAGATGCTGGAAGGGGAGGACCACTTGCGTCATGCGCCTCCGATAATACGGCCAGAACCCCTTCGAACAAACGCTCTCGGCGGCGGTGACTGACTCATCAACACCTGTGCTGCAACTATGCTACCACCACCACTACCTTACCACTACGACTACCACTACAGTCCACAACGCTACCACTAGAGGACGGAGGTAACGGAGCTCTATACGGTGACGCCTTCGCCAATGTGAGTCTATTGTATAATAAAGTCAAGTCAAGCCAAGTACACCCTGGTGCTCCCTGGCCCGAAAAGACCCCTTTGTGCAACACTCCATGATTACTCTACGTTTATATGCCATATGTCCACATATAGCTATAGGTATAGGTATATAGATATAGGTATTATACGTCCGCATATGGCCCTGCTATATGTCCGCAGCTGTGCACAAGACTACGAAGCATAAGGGCATAATAGCGGGGTTCGAGCCCCGTCGCTGAACCTGTTCGGAAGAGGGAACTGCCATCGTTGGCGCCCTTCGAATTTGAGGGCGTAATATTACGGTTGGGAGAGGAAATTGCTGCGTATCTCCTCCTGTCGTTGCAGATGTCGACGAAAGACGATAGCCGTCCGGCGCCCCTGCCAAGTAAAAGCCTCCTTTCTCTTACCTGCTCACGTATGATGCTGTTCCTCTCCCGTCTCGCTCCTCCCAAGGTAAAGATTCTAGAGGTTTGCTCACGTCAATTTAAATTTACCGCGTTCCACTGTTCCAGGCTGGGTGCCTCGATGACAGCGCTGCTGTACGGTGGAGGCGCGCGTGAATCGAGGCACCCTACTCCTGAGTTTATAGAACCCCGTTGCCCTACTCCACGTGTGTTCCAAGCGGAATGTGGAACCTATCTAGTGGAACCTTTCATTACTTTTGCCGTTTGATGTCTTAAAATGCTGTCAGGAGCTATAGTGGCGCGGGCGAAAGTGATTTGTTTTTTTCTGCAGTGGATGTAGAATTTCATTTGCTACTCGCAAAAAACAAACATCCATTAAGGAACACTGCAAATATTCATTTTCGCCCTGATATTTGCGTAATGTTTTCTTCTTGTTCAACAATGTTGACAAGTACGAACATTACCTCCAGACTTCGACGTTAAGATTTGGCTGTGGTTATGTATATAAACCGATTGTGCAGCTTCAGTTTCACTTTTGCCGGTTGGCTGAATCGCGTTACAGACAGATAGACAGACAGACAGACAGACAGACAGACAGACAGACAGACAGACAGACAGACAGACAGACAGACAGACAGACAGACAGACGCACAGACAGACAGACAGACAGACTGACGGACAGACAGACGGGCAGACGGACAGACGGGCAGACGGACAGACGACAGACCAAATTTTCTGCATTCAAGTAACCCAAGAATGACTATAGTCTTTAAAAATTGTTTTGCAGAAAACAGTGTTTTTGATCGACTTCCTCTCTTGCATGTTATTCACTATTTCGTCTTTCCCCTGCCTCTCATTGCGGAAAAATTTGTGGCAGCTCAAGCCCTTACGTGCCTGTTTTTAAGTGTCTTTGCTACTTCAGGTGAGGTGAGGTGAGGTGACTGTGAGAGGGAAAGAGGTTCCCAGCCTGCACCACATATGTATCGCAGGGAGAGAAAGGGAACGGGAGGGGGTAGAAATATGGGTTGAGGTCGTGGTAGAAAGGTGGTTGGGGCAGGAAAAGGAAGGGGTAATGGGGAAGAGAAGATAGATCAGCGACCACCGCCCGTGAACGGGAAAACTATCAGCGGGCTTTTTTTTTTTTTTGAACATGAAAGAAAAATTTTCTTGTTTTAAACGAAAAATCAGAAAACTCTACAAGTATTAAAATAAAAATAACAAACACTAAACCTTAAGAACACTTCGTTCTAAAAATGGATCTTCACTGTCGACTTGGATCCTTGGTAGACGTCTTGTCTCGTTTGTTCTTGTTCTTGAACTTTACTTGATTCTTGATTCTTTGATCTTGGTTTGTTGACCTTGTTCTTCATGATTTGTTTGTGACTGACTTGACCGGGTATATAGATCTGTTACGCCTGATGGTTTGTGATTATGTGTTGTTTGTGTTCTGCTTGGTTTCCTTGTATTGTTATGGTGTAAGACGGGAATGACTGGAGATGTGGGCGGAGGAAGCCTCACCAACATGGCGTTTCTGCTCCATCCCCGTATCATATCCCATCTTTTATATTGTCGTGATTGATCGTGTTGGTGGTCTGTTATGTTTGGTCTATTCTGATGCTTGTAGAATGAATTCGTTAATTTTTACAACCATCTCTTCTAAAATTAATCTTGTTTCCAATTATTTCTGGTTTTCTGTTCTCTAAGTGCTCTCCTAGTTTTTTAATGAGTATTTTCCTTTCATTTATTAAGAGTGGGCATTATTTTAGATAATGATCAAAGTTCTCTATATCCTTGCTACACTTGCATGTAGATGCCTGTGTTATTCTGAATCTTGAAAAATAAAACGGGAATCTACCATGCCCTGTCAGGGCTTGGGAAGAGTAGAAGTTTGTAGGAAAGTGGTCCGGAATGATATTTACGTTCTTAATCCACCTATAAGTATAACTTGTTTTGCCATCTTTATTCCACACCTTATTCCACTCCTTAACTTTAGTATATTAACTTGGTATATAAATGTTTCGAAAGGAATGATTTTGTTATTGGAACAAAAGTTGGTTCTACGTTTCTTGCGGCTTCTTTCGCCAATTCATCTGCAAGGTTATTGCCTATTGAGGAGCTGTGTGCTTTTACATAACTGAGTTTTATACTTACTGCTGCATTCTCTCTAAGGACTAGTTTTAATTCGTTAATTATTGGATTTGTGTTAAGTGGGTTTTTTTAGGGCTTGGAGTAACTACCAACTATCGGTAAATAGTTTATGGCTATTGTTTACTTTGTTTGTTATTATAAATTATATTGCCTTTTTAATGGCTATTAGTTCAGCTTCGTAGTTGGAACTGTATTCTGGAAGCTTAAATTTTTCCGTTCTTACTATTTGGTTGTTGTTGTTAAATATTACAAACGCTGCTCCTACTTCTTTTTCCGTCTTTGAACCATCCGTATATATGCGGTAGTCTACTATTTCTTCTGTGGGAGTGATTATAATACCGCTTTTATTTGCTGGGTGATCTGTCCAGAGATCGTATTTTTTCATGATTTCATTACTGGTGTATAGCTTGTCGTCACATGAAAATGTTTTGCCCTCTTTTAGCACTCCATATTGTTCAATTTCTTTTTCAATTGTTAGATACACTGGCGGGATTTTTGCCATAATGTTCAAGGACAGGTTTGATGTTGTTTTAAAAGCTTTCGTTATCATTAGTAACGGTAACCTTTGGATCACCTGTAGTTTCCTTAAAATAGTTACCTTCCGAGTGTACCACACCGGTGCTGCATAGGTAAGGATTCTCGAATAATCTGCTCAATGGGGAACAGGGGTTCAAGTACCTAATGTGAAGAATACTTTATATCGCGATGTTCAGTTAGCCGGTGGTTCATGCACCGGGAAAAATGCTCGAAGCTCTGCGCGGGGACGTAGCAGATAATTAATTACCGTACTCAACAGGGCCTCTTTTTTTTTCTTTTTATTACGTCTCATGCATACGACATCGGTCTTTTTTTTCTTTTTTCTCCCAGTTTGTTATGACAGGAACAGCTTGAAATTGCCCCTTTGAGTAGCACGTATACGTACGTCCTTCTTCGAATGCTATAAAAATGCAGCAAATAAAAATCAGGATCTTGATAAAAAAAAACTTCATTTTTTTTTCTTTAGCGCGGGGCAAGTGGGTGTACCTATATATATCAAGCTTATTAAAAAGCCGACAACCCTGATTGAGGTTGCGGAGAGACCTTGTGCCGCAGTCCAATTTTTTATGAGCACGACGCTTTCTCATGAAAAACAAAAAAGATAACCTCAATCTGAGCACCTGTATACTGCGTCCTAGTGGAATTTCGTTTACCGTAAATTTCCCCTCCATACAAGTGCTGCTTTTACCCATCAAATCTGAAGTAGCTTTATGCATTAATCAACAACAAAGTCCTAGCGGCATTATGAGAATTTCGTTGAAAAGTAACGTAGATATCTCTTTCCCGATGCGTCGTGATCTTCGTTCTCATTACAGTGCACAGTAGATGTCCTTCAGGTTGATTAAAAACCATGGATGCCACAGTGCCATGTGGTGGCATCCGGAGTAGTGGACCCAAAAATGATCGTAAACGACCCCCACAGTTTTAAGAAGATACCCTCTTTTCGCTCAGTGGTCAGTAGTAGTAGTAGTACCACGAAAGTTTTGGAGTGGTTCCCTAGTCCGGGAATTCAAGCAATGACCGGGCGACTGATGTCCTGGGTGCCACAAAGTTGCTGGACGTCCACGGGGTCGCTGCTAATCAGGTTCTCCCACAGGGCACGGAGGGGGAGAGGGAAAGGAAAGGGTGGGAGATTAGGGTTATGTACATACTCTAATAAAATGTGGGCTAGTGCGCCAAGCTTAGAACAGGAAGTACATTGGGCGGGAAAACAAGTGGAAAACACGTGGCGTATGCCAATTGGATGGACGAAGGTGTTCGTTTGGATGCGACGTACGGAGAGTCGTTTCTTCTGATTTGGACAGCTTTGAGATTTCACCCACTCCCCTCCCCCCCCCCCCTTCGAGCGGTGGAGGGCTTCCTTGGCCAGGCCAGAGCCGGGTACCCAGCTCAACCTGGTGACCTGAGCAAGGACAGCCAGTAGAAGTCGAGGAATCCCGGAATAGGGATGCCTTCCACGGGGCAAGGCCCATAACATCAGCCTGTGCTCGACAAATCAAAATTTGCATCAAAACAAATAACTGGGTGAGTTGGCCTAGTGAAGATAAATAAAAATTTGCTTACTCTCTACCTCTCTCAACATCATCATTTATTCCCATTTTAGCTTGCCGCTGAGCCAATCTCCGGACGCACGGCACTTGCATGAAAAGTCCAGGGTATACTAGTTACTTCTAATCCCTCCAGCCTCTCTACATTTATCGAGGACCCTTGCGCGTAGACGATATAACGAGAGAAGAAACGCGGCAACAGCGTTCGTCGGATGCAATACGGTTAAAATGCATTTCAATCAACTGAGTGCTACGGATTGTAGCAATGATTTATATCAATGAGCTCACGGCGCAACAGAAGCGTCGAACAACGTCCAGATGTTCTTATGGAGTTTTTCATCCATTGCAAGATAATTGTTTCAGTAACTGCATTAAAAGGGGGAATCATTTCCCTAAGATGACATAACGATGATACTGTGTGTCTAGGGTAAATGACAGGTTTGGCGTGGTTCACTCCTTACATGAAACACAATGCCGAAACATAAGGGGAAGCAGGAGGAGCCAAGGATGCCTGAAGGAGGC
This sequence comes from Haemaphysalis longicornis, assembly GCA_013339765.2. Lineage (NCBI taxonomy): Eukaryota > Metazoa > Arthropoda > Arachnida > Ixodida > Ixodidae > Haemaphysalis > Haemaphysalis longicornis. The sequence continues at coordinate 154,989,669 of CM023453.1, read as the reverse complement.
AGGTGAAGGGGGTACCGCCAAACAGTGCAGGCAAAAGTATAGTTTTCCTTTGCCTGCACTGTTTGGCAAACGATAACCCTCTCTCTAACCCTCTCTATCTCTCTCCCTTCTCTCTCCTCCCTCCCTATCTATCTATCTATCTATCTATCTATCTATCTATCTATCTATCTATCTATCTATCTATCTATCTATCTATCTATCTTTATCTATCTATCTATCTATCTATCTATCTATCTATCTATCTATCTATCACTGTCTCTACAGCTTCTTGCCAGAGTGACCTTAACATTGTCCACTGTACCAATGTTGAAAATAAAACTTGATTTGATTTTATCTATCTATCTATCTATCTATCTATCTATCTATCTATCTATCTATCTATCTATCTATCTATTTTATCTATCTATCTATCTATCTATCTATCTATCATCTTCTATCGTCTGTCCTGTCTGTCTTTGTCCCGTCTGTCTGTCTGTCCCGTTCTAGGGGGATTTTTTTTACCTGAACTGGTGCAGATTAGTGCAGTGTCGTGCATACCAGGGCAAAGTGCTACTGGGGATTCAATTAGTAAAAAAATGAACACATGCTGCACTGCTTGCACCAGTGCAGACAGTTCAAGTAACAAAAATGCCTCTTCTGTCTGTCTGCTGTCATTTCTTCATTGCTACCTCATTTTTTGTCTAGATTTGTTGTCCTTTCTCAATGCTATTTTTCATTGCATCACTTGCTCTTCAGCGTAAAATGCGATCTGTCCGCCTATCTCTAGCAGCCATCATCATGTCCTGCTTGCTTGCAGAGCCAATCCACAGGTATGTGGCTATTTCCCCCTGTTCATCATCGTCATCCAGAACGGGCCAATCGACACCAAGCGAAATCGCAGCGCCATGGCGGACGACCCCTACGACTCCATCGTAGGCATCAGGGTCAGCCGGCCCAATAACCGGCCCCTTCGTGGTACTCGGGCTCGGAGTATGACAGGTAGAGGGCGCACCCGCGCTTGTCGCGCCTGGGCGTGTGCGGTCAGGCGTAATCAGATTAGTGCGCTGCAAAAAGAGGTCCCACACTTGGATAGCTCCGAGGAGGCTCTGTCACAGCGTACTCACTGCGCACATTTTATCCCGAGGTTACGCACCCTGGCTATCAAGCAACTTTGCCTTTTCAACCTATGGCCTTGCGTAGTACACACTTACGAACTGAGTTACGGTTCCAGTAGTATCCGATATGTTTTATCCACAGCGAAAGACTATTATGTTTGGTTGAAACACCAAATTTAGGAGAATCTCCGGTTAGCGTTCTTAGCCAATGAGATGCGACTTCCGTGGAAAAATTTGGACTAATTCTCATGGCTGACGTGATAATAGACACTATCTATGTACTAGAAAATTCTAGAACACAATACTAGCAGGAATGCAGTGTTGGCTGAGTCCATGCGCCATTTTTATAATGCCGTAACCTTTTTGAGTTCCCTCCCCTCCCCCCCCCCCCCCCCCCCCCCCTTTTTTATTTCAGCATATGAAGCCAGAATGGGAGGCCAAAAGTCTGCGAAGCTCGATCGCGACCGCCATCACTGCTATATTGCTGACTGATATGTAAACCACCGACGGCGCCGCGAAGTGATACGGGTCAATGTCTACCCCGTAGGCCACACTTACGCTTTAAGCGTTTAAATATGAATCATTCAAGTATTTTAATGAGACAGACCTGAGCAAAAACGCTGCCGCAAAAAAAAAAAAAAAAAAAGAGTGGAGGTGCGGGGTATCGATCCCCGTACCTCTCGCATGCTAAGCGAGCGCTCTACATCTGAGCTACACCCCCGACGGAGCAGCCATCTGAAACCGGTCGAGCGTATCGCATAGGGCAGTTCGGCTCGACGTCGAAGTGCACCGTGCGACCGCGTTTCCGGCGAAATCCCTGATGGGAGCGGAACTGAGGCACATCAATCTTGTTGTGTGTATGCTGCTAAACAGTAATCATATGAAAATAAAAGCGATTAAAAGTATCCCTCGCCGTAAAGGGTTCGTTTGGTTTTTCCGCTTATCGCTTCAATCAGAACGGGGGCGAACGATGCAACGGTTCTCGCGTTGTGACCATCTTTTGCGAATAAGCTAAGTTCATATATCTACATGTAAACTAGGATTGATATCTATTGATGACTTAAGAGATAAAAAGCGGCGCTACAAAACGTATAACTTTATTTCGACTTTTCGAACAGGGACCGTCCTCCTCGTTGAAGGGCAGTTCCGTTCATAACAGACGCAATTAATTAAATGAGGCCAGGTCGTTGCGCACTGATGAGCCAGTCTGCCACCGACGAGAAAACGAGCCCGGCTCTTCGAGTGAGCTGATTAGGGTCACTTCGTCGTGTGCTGGGCTTAGCACTGTGGGCCTCTTCACGTCACGTACACGTCGTTTCAGGCGTCGGCATAAACTGCCCGAAATACTAATGGTTGCTGAGAAAAAACTTGTCGAGTGTTCTGTTTCTTTCTTCCTTTTTACCTTTCTTTCTTTATTTCTTTCCTCATTTCTTTCTTTCTTTCTTTCTTTCTTTCTTCTTTCTTTCTTTCTTTCTTCTTCCTTCGTTCTTCTTTCCTTTTTCTTTCTTTCTTTCTTTCTTTTTTTCTTTCGTTCTTTCTGTCTGTATTTTCTTTCTCTCTTCCTCTCTTTCGTCCTTTTTTTTCGTTACTTTTCTATCCTCTTTATCCCTTCCTTCCTTTCCTTCTTTCTTCCGTCCTTTCTCTTTTCCTTCTTTTTTTTACGGGACATGGAACTATGGTATTGACATTGGAATTTTCAGACTGTACCACTCGGGCGACGCAAAGGCCCGGGAAATCTGTAAAAATGGCTAAAGACCACGCGAGATACAGAAACATTTTTACATTTGTAGCATGCATTCGCATCGAACCTCGTGAGCCTGCGTCCATTTTTGGTCACATCTTCAAGAAAAAGGGCCTGTATACTTGCCTGCTGCGCTGAGAGCGTATTATAACTTCTGTGCTCCCTAACTGTATTCTCAGTATAGAAAAATCAGGGTGCCGAACCTGAACCGATTCGAACGAAAAACCGGAACAGAACCGGTATTTTTGTGGGAACTGCACCCGAACCCGAACCGTTATTTTTTGAGCACGCTGAACCCGAACCGGAACTGAACCGAAAAAAGATATAGCGGTTACCGGTTCCCTACGAAATGGTTCGACCTTCCGCTGTTGATAATGCGCGATCAACGCCATTCGGGGCTTCTCTTTTTCACGCACCATCAACTTCGTAAGCTCTCACGTACTTTCCCCTTCAGATCAGTCACAACACTATCAACGCTTTCTTAGTCGTTACGACATGAGGAAAGGTGCGCGCACCAATGTGGCAATGGTATGCTACTGCTGGTTGCGCGAGCAGAGTGCAAGGCCTAGCGAATGAAATGACCCACTCGCGGCAGCATGCAGGCAATAAGAAACATCTGCTTTTCCCTTCGCTTCGACTGTGTATGGACAATCGGGCCGCAAGATTGCTGCACTGCGCAAAGGCGAAGGCCCACACCCGAAATCTGCATACCTGGCGCATTTCATAATTTGCATAAAAAGCATTTTACACCTGGAAAGTGTAAATATACAGTGAAAGCTCGTTAATTCGAACTCGGTTAATTCGAACCGGGATCCCCTGATTTCCATCGCTCACAGCAGAAGTCATCCAGAGTGATTACAAAGTGTTGAAAATCCAAACCAAGCCACATTTACTAGAGATGCAGAACCACGAAACAGAAAAACAACAGCGTAGCGCGCGCGCTGCGCTGCGGCGACAGCTTATTTCGCTTCCGTAGACCGGGCGCCGCACATCCGGCGCCAGTGCTCCGGCGCATGCCGTTGCAGGTTTTTATGCTGCGGTCGCTGGTCAGGGCCTGCGATCACGTGGCGTGCGAAGGAAAGTTTGACATATCCACCTAAATGCAGCCACTTAAAAAGGAAACCTTTCCTTTGTAGCCTTACGGCTGCATTTAGTGGATGTCAAACTTTCCTTCGCAGAAACTTACTCCACCTTGTGGATTTCCCCTAAATCTGGTCGGTTGATCACGTGGCGTGCGTAACAAATGTTATGTAGTAGCGCCTAATTCGCGATAACGAGCCACGAGGTTACTAGTTTGTGTTTGTTCTGCCCGCGCAGTGTGGCGTGATTTCCTTCATTCTAGCGCCCGCCCGATAATTCGAACAATTTTATGGTCCCCTTTGAGTTCGAATTAACGAGCTTTTACTGTACTTGATAACTGTCAGCCTCAAGAGCCGCTCGGTAGCTGAATCGTTGGCTGCTGACCACAAGGATGCGGCTTGGTCACAGCACCCGGCGGCCGTTGTTCGGATGTATAGTGAAAAATGAAAACTATACTAAATTCCGAGATTCGACGCACGTTGAAAATTTGTAGGTGGTTCGCACGTTGAAAATTCCCTGAATTGCTCTGCTGTCCTGCAATATACGGTGTGCCGTAGCTTCGGGCCCCAAACGCGCCAATATTTTTTGAGAAGCGCGTTTCCACGGGGGAGGAAAAAAAAGTCCACCACATAGTTTTAAATTATTCCGCGACGAGTTCTTAAACGAATTATTTCGGTTCTTTTTGGCTGACTTCAGTCGAAGCAAACATCAAAAAGTAGATTTTGCTCTACCCTTCCTGTGTCCAACCTTTAACATATACAACGTATGATCACGGTGAAGGTAACGAGAGCCGGTGTTCAAAGCGCGTGGAGTGGACAGCTTCCCGTTTTTTTAACATATCCAAATAACGATAATAAATATAGCATAGGAAGCTGTTAGCGTATGTCACGCACTTTCTTCTTTTGAAAGAAACTGCATCTCCCGAACTTGCAGGCGCTACGCATATTTTTGTATCGGGCAAAAAGAAGTAGATGACACATGCAGAAAGGCAGGCCGGTCCCGTACTATTCCGTTTTCCCTGCGCTCATACTTTGCGCTTGTTCTACGGTTTCATCTTTTTCAGGGCTGCTTTGTTTCTGGAGATCCCCCTTAACTGACCGACTTGTCTAACTGGCTACTTGCTGCCTACTGCTACTGGTTCTGGAGGGGGTGTAGTACTGTCGACTAATTTATACATTCATTTATTTATTTATTATTATTTATTTATTTATTTATTATTTATTTATTTATTTATTTATTATATTTTGAACTACTTTCAATCTCTTAAGGGATTTTGTTAGATGAGGGGCGTGTCAGTAATTCAGTGTCGTTTTAAAAAAACAATAAATAAGTGAACCGCAACAATCACACAAAGAATATGGGCACTAAGGATCACGCTACCGAGGAGGCAGCGCAAAAGCGATCACATTCCGTTCATTTATCGAACACAACAAACTAACAGTTGCAAGAGAACAACTCAAACAACCAGAAGACAATGAAAAGTGAGAAACATAGCGAACATTTGGCAAATATTACAGTTCTGGTACACACCGGAAGGGGTCAGAAACTTGGTTCACGCAAATAGCATTCACCAAGGCGCTCCCAAAACCTCTCGAGTGTTGGCTCTTCTATTAATGCACTGCTGTTGGTACTGGGCGCACTATGCTTGTTTTAGCTGCACAGCAGTCCGGTGCTTGGAGTTGTCTTATACGACGGTGGCCGATTGGCGTAAGCGACGTTGCTTTAAGTGACCCTGTGTGTCAAGCATAGCCGATGTTTCACGAAGCGATTACTCTCTACCGTAAGCGAGGGTGAAAAATACTTCATAACCGTTGTGGCTCTGAGCCACTTGAGCACAACCGTTATAAGAAATTCTTACACCCCATATTTTAGTAGTTGTGAACAGTTTCGCCCTTCCACCATAGGGATGATGTATGAACTGGAAAAAAATATTAACTGCGTACCCGACGCAGCTTTTGTTTCTTTCTTTTTTTTTTTCAATGTTAACTGCAATCGCCAAACATCTAGGGTCTTCTGGAATGTCACATGATAAATCCCGCCAGTGGAGCATTGCATTCTTTCAAAGATGTTCCTCGATAGTTAACCTGTGTTTGTGTCGGGTTCCTCTGGCGTGATTAAATGTAAGGGATGATTCGGTATCTCTTCTCAGCTTGCCATGCATCAGCCGATACAAGAACAGATGATATATACTAAGCAGCCCCTTCTCAAAAGAGTTCCATCTCGCGCTTCACGCGCCCAGTCACCTTTAAGTTTGTAATCCCAGAATCTCTTATGTTGCTCCGGAACCTATCGGACGGAACGGATGGCGGTGGTCAGGCGGAACGGAGACGTATTCACGGTGACGCACACATCCGTAATAGCAGCTATCTCAAAATGCATTCCAGTGCTCATAGCAGTGTACAGTGACTGACCGTTAACTCAAGCTCACTTTTGACAAAATTTTGTCTCATATCCTCGAGAAGGGGACTGCTAACAAATTATCCCAGGTGACCAAACAATCGAATTCGTGCGTAGCATTTACGTGGCTGATGTAGGAATTTTTTTATGCTACAACTGATAAAAAAAATTTCATCGCCGAAGTGACTTGCCGGCACGAAGGCCTCCTAACTAGTGTTTAATGTTCAGGGTTATGGGCGATTTCAGAAATAGGATTGCGGCTTCAACAACAACAACAAAAAGCGGGAGCAAGTATATCCCACAGAAAAGCCTTGGTAGTTGCTTTAAGTAGTCACTAAGGCAACATAAGGGCCGGGTGCGAAAGTGGCTGGTAAATCGCCACTACTTCATCTGCTTTCCTTAATATATGAACTAATTGCTTAGTATGTCTTTAAAATCGGCAACCTTTTTATTGGGAAAAAGGAGTATTTCGGGATGCACCACAATCGTGGGCAGTTTTTATGGTTGCTTTACCCAACAAAACATTTTTTCGCACTTCGCTGAAAAGTTAGCTCACTCATCCGGTTCGAGAACCGGTTCAAGCTGCGAACCGGTTCTGGTGGCTTTAGTCGAACCGGAACTGAACCGGAATGAAATAATTTCACACACGAACCGGAACGTAACCGGTATTTTTTTTTCGGTTCGACACGCTGGGAAAAATACTTCATAACCGTTGTGGCTCTGAGCCACTTGAGCACAACCGTTATAAGAAATTCATACACCCCATATTTTAGTGGTTTCTGGACATTTCGCCGCTTCCGCCACAATGATGATGTATGAACTGGAAAAAAATATCAACTTCGTACCCGAGAAGCTTTTCTTTCTTTTCTTTTTTTTCAATGTCAACTGCCATCGCCAAACATCTATGGGTCTTCTGGAATGTCACATGATAAATCCCGCCTGTGGATTTATCATGTGACCATTTATGTTTATGTTATTTTATGTTAATATATTTATGTTTGTGTTTATGTTTATTACATTATGTTAAGTTTATGTTATTTATGGCCTTCGACCATTTATGTTTACGAGTTGACATCCAGAGTTCTTATTCTAGCCATTTTCACCCACCGACTACACGCAGCTTCGCATTGCCAATCCATAACACTACTCCACAAATAAGTTAGGAATATCAGTGATAATAGAAATAAGAGCCCAACACAGGTGCATTATGTCGGTATCGTGAGCGGCGTTTGAAACGCTGGTTTACGGAACATGCAGTCGAGGATTTGCTTTACACCCCAAAGATAATCCTTTATGACCAATTTATGTTACCTGTCATTGAACTGAAAGATGGTTTAATCAGATTTACGTTTTTTGCAGTTTTTTGTATATTGGATGCGTGTATATATATTCTGTTCTGTTATGTCACGAAACTTCGCAAAGTTTTGATGTTGCCATTGTCGTTACTGCCATGTAACGGTTTGCTGGGCCTCGTCAAGCTGCTACTGCAGCTTTTAGGCCACCAACCCAGACACAAATTACTGGTAAATAATAGAAAGCTACTTGTCCAAGGAAGTGACCCGTAACGCTCCGTTTCATGCGCACATGAGGCCCGTGCACCCTCCCTCACATTACGCCGGTTTGTGTTCCGGCATCCTCTGCACACTGCGATGGAACTAAGCGCCAAAGGACCCCCGGAAGGGCTGTTGTTCTGGCAGCAGCCAGGAACGTGCATAATGGTGTGGGAACATCGTAAGCTACGGTGTATACTGCGCGCCGTTTGCTTTGGCGCCGCGCTGAAAACAGCCAATGAAACGTGGAGGCTTGAACGCTCCCGAATTCCGCTCGTACAAATTGCATATACATCACAACGTTCCCAACTATTCAGGAAGGGTGAAGGGGTGTGGGGTACAGTAGCCCCTCTTCCCCACCTAAGTTCGGCTCATACTGAAGTGTTTTCTGAAGACGATAGTCTTTCATGGGCTACTTAAAACACAGAAATTTTGGTCTGTCTGTCTGTCTGTCTGTCTGTCTGTCTGTCTGTCTGTCTGTCTGTCTGTCTGTCTGTCTGTCTGTCTCTGTCTGTTGTCTGTCTGTTCCGTCTGTCTGTCCGTCTGTGACTCGATTCAGCCACCCGCCGCCAAGTGAAAAAGAAACTGCGCAAGTGTTATACCCACAGACAAACTAACAGTTGCAAGAGAACAACTCAAACAACCAGAAGACAATGAAAAGTGAGAAACATAGCGAACATTTGGCAAATATTACAGTTCTGGTACACACCGGAAGGGGTCAGAAACTTGGTTCACGCAAATAGCATTCACCAAGGCGCCCCCAAAAACCTCTCGAGTGTTGGCTCTTCTATTAATGCACTGCTGTTGGTACTGGGCGCACTATGCTTGTTTTAGCTGCACAGCAGTCCGGTGCTTGGAGTTGTCTTATACGACGGTGGCCGATTGGCGTAAGCGACGTTGTTTTAAGTGACCCTGTGTGTCAAGCATAGCCGATGTTTCACGAAGCGATTACTCTCTACCGTAAGCGAGGTGAAAAATACTTCATAACCGTTGTGGCTCTGAGCCACTTGAGCACAACCGTTATAAGAAATTCTTACACCCCATATTTTAGTATTTTGTGAACAGTTTCGCCCCTTCCACCATAGGGATGATGTATGAACTGGAAAAAAATATTAACTGCGTACCCGACGCAGCTTTTGTTTCTTTTCTTTTTTTTCAATGTTAACTGCAATCGCCAAACATCTAGGGTCTTCTGGAATGTCACATGATAAATCCCGCCAGTGGAGCATTGCATTCCTTTCAAAGATGTTCCTCGATAGTTAACCTGTGTTTGTGTCGGGTTCCTCTGGCGGGATTAAATGTAAGGGATGATTCGGTATCTCTCCTCAGCTTGCCATGCATCAGCCGATACAAGAACAGATGATATATACTAAGCAGCCCCTTCTCAAAAGAGTTCCATCTCGCGCTTCACGCGCCCAGTCCCCTTTTTAAGTTTGTAATCCCAGAATCTCTTATGTTGCTCCGGAACCTATCGGACGGAAGGGTGGCGGTGGTCAGGCGGAACGGAGACGTATTCACGGTGACGCACACATCCGTAATAGCAGCTATCTCAAAATGCATTCCAGTGCTCAGAGAAATGTAAAAGTGACTGACCGTTAATTCAAGCTCACTTTTGACAAAATTTTGTCTCATACCCTCAAGAAGGGGACTGCTAACAAATTATCCCAGGTGACCAAACAATCGAATTCGTGCGTAGCATTTACGTGGCTGATGTAGGAATTTTTTTATGCTACAACTGATAAAAAAAATTTCATCGCCAAGTGACTTGCCGGCACGAAGGCCTAACTAGGTGTTTAATGTTCAGGGTTATGGGCGATTTCAGAAATAGGATTGCGGCTTCAACAACAACAACAAAAAGCGGGAGCAAGTATATCCCACAGAAAGCCTTGGTAGTTGCTTTAAGTAGTCACTAAGGCAACATAAGGGCCGGGTGCGAAAGTGGCTGGTAAATCGCCACTACTTCATCTGCTTTCCTTAATATATGAACTAATTGCTTAGTATGTCTTTAAAATCGGCAACCTTTTTATTGGGAAAAAGGAGTATTTCGGGATGCACCACAATCGTGGGCAGTTTTTTTGGTTGCTTTACCCAACAAAACATTTTTCGCACTTCGCTGAAAAGTTAGCTCACTCATCCGGTTCGAGAACCGGTTCAAGCTTGCGAACCGGTTCTGGTGGCTTTAGTCGAACCGGAACTGAACCGGAATGAAATAATTTCACACACGAACCGTAACGTAACCGGTATTTTTTTTTCGGTTCGACACGCTGGGAAAAATACTTCATAACCGTTGTGGCTCTGAGCCACTTGAGCACAACCGTTATAAGAAATTCATACACCCCATATTTTAGTGGTTTCTGGACATTTCGCCGCTTCCGCCACAATGATGATGTATGAACTGGAAAAAAATATCAACTTCGTACCCGAGAAGCTTTTCTTTCTTTTCTTTTTTTTCAATGTCAACTGCCATCGCCAAACATCTAGGGTCTTCTGGAATGTCACATGATAAATCCCGCCTGTGGATTTATCATGTGACCATTTATGTTTATGTTATTTTATGTTATATATTTATGTTGGTGTTTATGTTTATTACATTATGTTAAGTTTATGTTATTTATGGCCTTCGACCATTTATGTTTACGAGTTGACATCCAGAGTTCTTATTCTAGCCATTTTCACCCACCGACTACACGCAGCTTCGCATTGCCAATCCATAACACTACTCCACAAATAAGTTAGGAATATCAGTGATAATAGAAATAAGAGCCCAACACAGGTGCATTATGTCGGTATCGTGAGCGGCGTTTGAAACGCGGGTTTACGGAACATGCAGTCGAGGATTTGCTTTACCCCCAAAGATAATCCTTTATGACCAATTTATGTTACCTGTCATTGAACTTCAAGATGGTTTAATCAGATTTACGTTTTTTTGCAGTTTTTTGTATATTGGATGCGTGTATATATATTCTGTTCTGTTATGTCACGAAACTCGCAAAGTTTTGATGTTGCCATTGTCGTTACTGCCATGTAACGGTTTGCTGGGCCTCGTCAAGCTGCTACAGCAGCTTTTAGGCCACCAACCCAGACACAAATTGCTGGTAAATAAAAGAAAGCTACTTGTCCAAGGAAGTGACCCTGTAACGCTCCGTTTCATGCGCACATGAGGCCCGTGCACCCTCCCTCACAATTACTGCGGTTTGCGTTCCGGCATCCTCTGCACACTGCGATGGAACTAAGCGCCAAAGGACCCCCGGAAGGGCTGTTGTTCTGGCAGCAGCCAGGAACGTGCATAATGGTGTGGGAACATCGTAAGCTACGGTGTATACTGCGCGCCGTTTGCTTTGGCGCCGCGCTGAAAACAGCCAATGAAACGTGGAGGCTTGAACGCTCCCGAATTCCGCTCGTACAAATTGCATATACATCACAACGTTCCCAACTATTCAGGCAGGGTGAAGGGGTGGGGTACAGTAGCCCCTCTTCCCCACCTAAGTTCGGCTCATACTGAAGTGTTTTCTGAAGACGATAGTCTTTTATGGGCTACTTAAACACAGAAATATTGGTGTCTGTCTGTCTGTCTGTCTGTCTGTCTGTCTGTCTGTCTGTCTGTCTGTCTGTCTGTCTGTCTGTCTGTGTCTGTCTGTCTGTCTGTCTGTCTGTCTGTCTGTCTGTGACTCGATTCAGCTGCCCGGCCAAAGTGAAACAGAAACTGCGCAAGTGTTATACCCATAGACAAATCTAAACATCTAAGTACGGTGTTTTATGTTCATACTTGCCAACATTGTTGAACAAGAACAAGGCATTACGCGAACATAAGGCAGAAAAGGAATACATGAGTGGTATTGCCAGTGTTCCTTTATTAAAAAAATTCACGGATGCTTGGTTTCTGCGATAGAAAATGAAATACTACATCAACTGCAGAAAACCATCATCTGCTGTTGCCCGCGCCACCTGGCGGCATCAAGAAAAAATCAAGTGGCAACACACGGCCTCCTCGATCGGCTGCCAGCGGCGCACGGCGCGACGCCGGCAGCCGATCCCGGAGGTCATGGGGAACAGCAACGAAAGGTTTCACGTTCCGCTTGGAACACTCGGCAGTAGGGCAACATGGTTCCATAACCGTTGTAGTCAAACGTTACTAGAATACGTTGCGTTGAGTGGGGTGCCTCTATTCACGCTCGTCTCCGCCGTACGGCAGCGCTGGCATCGAGGCACCCTGTCTGGTGCAGTTGAACGGGGCAAATTTGAATTGACTTGAGCAAACCTCTAGCCAATTTAAATTTACCGCGTTCCACTGCAGGCGCGTTCCTCACAAGATAACCCAGTCTCGTCTGGTTCCCCGACTCCCGTCTCCTTCCTCACAAGATAACGCACTCGAGTTCCACTCTATTGCGTTATCTTGGGAGGAACGAGACGGGTAAGGAACAGCATGAGAGGTGAGCGGGAAACAAAAGGGAGGCATTTACTTCCCAGGGGCGCCAGCCGAGTATCGTCTTTCATCGACATTTGCAACGACATTTGCAACGTCGACTTTTGCAACGAAAAAATCACTTACACAATTACTGGACTGATATGGCGCGACCTGTTAAGCAAACATCTTGGTCAGAAACTCTCGGAAAAATTCTTCCTGGTGGGGTATTCTTTACATGGCGGTTCACAAGGTTACTAGTTCACCAGGCGCGTAGCTTGTGCCTTGGGTATAGAAACGCAGCGACAGCTATGAGCGAAGTATCTGCATCGTCGTCCGCGTCCACGTCGTCTAGTGGACAGCCGAAAAGCACTGTCTTCGTCTAGAAAACTCGGAAAAGTGGTGTCACTCCGAAAAGTGGTGTCTTTCAAAACGAAGCGCCACGAATTCTCGCTGGAACAATTTCCAAATAAAACACAGCTAGAAGGTCGAAATATGGTCGGTTTGTCGTCTAGTGCGTTTCGCGACGTCACATACTCAAGAGTGCTAAACTCAGCACCTCCTAACTCAGCGACATAACACGGCGAGAGTGATGTTGGTGCATACTCACATGATAAGAAAAGGCATTATAGGTGCCCCGTAACTTATTATTCCCGTATTTTTAAAGACAAGATCATTGGATGAGCTCGAAAGAGCGGCCCATTTTCTCAACTTCAACAAAGAGTGCTGGAAAGCCGGTCGGGGGTACGCACGTCTGTGAATACGCCGCAAGTTAAAAAACTTAGGAGTTTAAGACGCCGAAGCTGCACCAGGGCTATAACGCGCGCCGTATAGTGGAGGGCTCCAGATCAGTTTCAACCATTCACAGGAGTTTTAAAGCGGATATTAACGACAATATTCCTTCTTGGGCTACTTAAATGCGAAAAGTTTGGCCTGCCTGCCTGCCTGCCTCTCTGTCTGTCTGTCTGTACGTCCGTCTGTTCCTTGATTCAGCCGCCCGTCAAAAGTTAATGAATTTTGGAATGATATGTGTATACAGGTGAAACATTTTCAAAATACTAAACCTGATGGCACTATTAACATTCGTGGACATTGTTGAGCAAGAAGAAAACATATTTGAGGCAATACATCAATACATTAGTGATAGTTGCAGCGTTATAAAAAATACACTGCTGCGTGATTTTTGCGATAGCAAATAAAAAATACCCTTCAAAAAGAATGTTTTGACACAAAAATGCAAAAACCGTTCTCGCGCGACGCTAGTTCCCCTGGAGACATTCCAAGAACTCCAACAGTAACGAAAGGTCGCAGTAGATGGCGCGCGTGTAGCGGGATGCGCTAAATTTGAATTGGCTGGAGCAAACCTTCCCCGTGGGAGAAGCGAGGCGGGAGGGGAAAAGCGCGATAACGAGGGCGGGGAAGAGAAGAGAGACGTTTACGTAGCAGAAGACTATCGTCTTTCGATGACATTTGCAGCGAAGTAAGCTGACACGGGGTCATTTTTATCCGGCCACTTGCATTTCTGAAAGTAACAACGCACTACGGAAAGTTCTCAACTAACTTTTCGGCTATACACTTTTGGAATATGCTACCGTCGTCTATAAAAACATCCTGTACAGTCTATACATTTAAAAATAATTTGCCGGCGTTCTTATTCCAACCTGAATAATTTGAGTTGGTTGCATCATGTTTTGTTTCTTTGTTCCTTGCATTACTAATGCTTCTTGTTTACGTTGTTCTTGCATATGTACCGTAATTTATCTTGCAGATATTAGTTTTTTCTTTCTTTTTTCCTTGCATTGATAATATGTCTCTTGTTTATTATGTTCTTCCGCGTGTACTGCAATTTATCTTGCTGATGTCATTTTACGTTTCGTTGATTGATATATTTCTGCTTGTAACATGTGTTTCCGTCTGTTGAATAACGGGAGGTCCCTTCTTCAGTCTCTGACTCTGGGACCTCCTTCTGAAATCTTGTAGTACACACTCTTGTTGTAACACAAAATGGAATAAATTCAAAATAAAATCACCAGCGTCACCCCTTCATTGCAACGTAGTACATCCCGGCACGCTATCAGGCCGCTGGTCGATCACGTAGCAGTTACAACGTAACCCCTCGCCTTAATACACGGGCGGTTGCGGGGGTATGACGCAGGAACCGACGGATGAACACGGCGGCCAACGTGAGCGCCGGTGTCTGCGTGGCTCCCAGTCATCCTCGGCCTGGCCTGTCCTGCTCGTCATCGAGTACGAGAGGCTGTCGCTCGAGCGAGCAGCCAGGCAGCGTGGTGGTGGTGCTCTGTTATTTTCTTTTTGACGTGCCACTGTACTTGTTATAAAGATGGCACATTGTGACATCTGCAAGTGAGTCCGCCATGAAGCAGTGTGTAAGGACTTTAATCTGACGGCGCCTTCCGCCGCAGCTATTAATGGAATCCCCGGGGATGAAGCGACAGGCAGTTCCCCCATCTGTCACACAGAGGCCTCGTTTTCTGGGTCTAGATTGAGTGCAGCCTGTTCACGTTTCAAAGGGGGGGGGGGGGGGGGGGACCCTGGCATTTAAAAATATGGCCCGCATTTCGATTCTTTGTTACGCTAACTTTGTGAGCAGCTGTTGAGGTTTTATTGCCATGGATTTTTCCCTCTGAATCAACATGAAATTCAAGGCAGCCACAGCGAAAATGGGACGGGCAGTCGAGTAATCCCCACTGAAACGCTCAGTTGAGCCGACGAACCCTGCCACTCTAGCCTACATCGGCCATTTAGAAGTGATTACAGCGGAAATAAAATCTTGCATTCCAAATCGAGTGCTTCAGGAAGCGGCGAAAATATTAGGAGCATGAAAAAAATTATGGCAACATTCGATGCACAATTTTTCTATTTAGCCATGTTCTTTCGCTCTTCCGAAGGCTGTTAGGAACTTCAGATATGCGCACAGATGGCTTGTGATTGAGCCTCATAGTGCGTGCGTACTAGCAGAAACCCACGGTCGGCTCAAAGCGTAATCGGAACACGCTAAGGGTAGTAGCACCAGCTTTCTCCCTAGCACGCGGGCAGTGCTAGGCAAGACACATTAGGAAAACGCGTCTGGAAGCCCACAGCCGAGGCCCTATTTTCCACATTGCCTAGCGAAACTGCAGTCATAAGGTCCAGGTCGCCTGAGGATCGAAGCTGTAGCATTGGTAGTGGTCTCCTGCATTGTTTTTGCCCCATCCTAAACGTATTTCATAGCCCAATATACAAATGTAATGGAATAATAGCTAGAGTACGAAAACTAGGGCTACCTGCGAAGCTGAGAATACTTATTAGAACAAATATAATTGGCAGCGACTGCAGCGCTGCCTATAGTTCCTTTCTTTTTGTATCAATGTTAAATAATGCTGTCCCCCGAGGAAGACAAAACATTCGAAAGAACTCATATAACTTAAACCCCGATTTCTGGGAAGTGCACGTCATCTGGCTCCTATGAAAGCCAACGTTGTATATATCGGGGTAACCACAAAAAAAATATCTAAATAAATTGGCGGAAATAATCTTAATTTGGCGCAGAACTTCCTGAAGCCTGAACGGTGGCGCCATGTAGTGTCGAAACGTGACACTCCGACGCGGTACCAAACAACTGCGTCAGTTTCAACGCGTGATTCAAAAACCGCATGAAGGAATATGAAAGACTGCACATTGTTGTTTAAAGCCGGGGACAAGGTTTTAAATTAAAGTGGCCTCTTCTCATATTATCGTACAGTTAAAAGTATGTTGCAACATCACTCACTGCCGTGGTTGCCAACATTCCTTTTGGCAGGCCACGCATGGCTGGTAGGTCTAGAAATTCCGATTTCAGATGTTCTAGGGCGCTATGGACAAAACCGCTACGGGTTGAAATGTTTTAAAAGATGCCCTTTCATTTGGTGTAAAGGTAATATACTAGACAAAAATTGCAGGTTGCCTGTCGTATTATTAAAGGTTCGGCGTTCTTACACATGCTTTTCTATTCGACGAGGTACACGTACACTCTTCGTCAAAACTTTCTAAGCCAAGTCAAAAATGCATATGCCAAAAGAAAATCAAAGTACAAGCTTATCTCTCGAGCGAGGATGAAACGTTTTGTGCCAGGAAGTTGGAGAGAACACGTTTCTTTCTATACTGTCACGATATATTCTGGCCACGCTCAAATGTTAAGCTTTTAAAAAATAGCTGTATACAGCGCGAATACAAACATGGACACAGAAAGACGACGGGACGATCGCTTCGCTCATCCCGTCGTCTTTCTGTGTCCTTGTTTCCATTCGCACTATAGCTATTTATTAAAAGTGAACTGCCAACTCGACAAACAGTACACTTTGTTCAGCTTTTGCTTTGAATTCGTTGTGGGCCACAATGTCTAGCGTGACCCAGAAAACTTGACAAATACTGTGCATTTTGTGCAAGTACACTCTGCTTTCGGCACGGCTGCAGCCCAAGCAAAATTGGAGGCTCAGAATTCGACAAACGGGAGTAACGTGGGCCCCGGCGCCTTGACCGATGCTATCGGCGGCCCAACTGGCGAGAAGTCCCACGACGACACTAATCGGGAGGAAGTGGTCTTCCGGTGGAGGCGGTGCTGGCGGGCGTGCTGTTTCAACCGATCGCCGCTTCTTTCCTGGGCCGCCTCCACGGACCCGAACCTGGGGCCCTGCGTGCTGGCGCAACCCAAGCACACTGTCTTGTGGTGTGGCAGGGAATGCCGCCTCGATTCTCGGACGACTTCGAGTCCTGGTACGACGACCCCGTCCATTCTCTCAATTGCGTGCTACAGTCAAACCCGGCTATAACGAACCCGGATAGAGCGAATTATGCTATATATCGAACAAAAATATTTCAGTTACGGAAATACATGGGAAACATATTCTTATAACGAAGTTCACATCCGATATATCGAACTCTGCGCGCCTAGAATGGCCGCCGAAATGCATGGTCTCGGAGCAGCGATTGAGATGTGGATTGGCCGCGACCACGGAGCAAGAGCCGCGACTGAGACATTGCGCCTTGCATGGAGCGACGTGACGCCCGACACTTCCCGTAACTGTTTCGGACACGCGGGACTCATGACGGAACCCGCCCAGCAGCGAGTCCAGACCAATACACCAGCATCGGTGAACTGTGGGACAAAAAAAGGAAAAAATTAATGTTCCGGGAAGAGCTTGCGAACATTCCAGGTGATGTCGCGAGTGAAAGCCGTCCGACGCTTATAATGAAGCCCTTTGGGCAGTCGATGTGCTCCGCCAATGCCTCTTGGATTTTGGAGGACGCGGACTCGAACTGGTGCAAACAATGTTTCTTGTAGAGAATGCAATGCTAGTTGAAGCCGCCAAAACGAAAGTGAAAACAAAAATCACCGCTTTTTTAAAGGGGTCCTGAAAATGCCTTCCGCCGATGCATGGATGTACATGTAACCCAATAAAGCAATGTATTAGCAATCTCCTCCTGCAAAGATTTTGTTAAAGCGAGAGTATTAGCGGAGAAATCGTAAATCGAAAACCGCGCTATTATGTCGCGCCGTATTTCCTCCTCCTTTCAACTGTTTCTTCTCTGTTGGCTCCCCTCCCATGATGCTTCGCTCCTCAGCGGTGACGTACTTCCGCTATTGCGCTCCCACAGACTGCCGTCTGCTACGGGCCAGCTCTTTCGCGCTTTTTCATCTTTGTTGACACCAGGACACTCCTCTAAAGGCTGGAAAAGCGAACGAAAGACCTGGCCGCATGTGTGCGGCCTGGCCTTGCCCTTTCGCGGTGTACGTAGCGACAGTTGGTATCGGCTGCGAAACTCGCAGCCGCGCAGGGAGAATCGTGCGCTCTTTCCCTTTGGTGCACCGCGCACTGTTATCCAAAAAGCGCGCGTCTCAGATGTGGGCCCTGCTGGTGCAGGGGTTTATTTTTGCGGCGGTTGTAAATTCCTACTACCGGCGGCATGTGAAAAAAATACATTTTAAACCGACACAGAACCCGTGCACAAAACGCGCCGGATCGGATTGCTTTATCAGTGGCGATGAACGGGAAGGCGCAGAGCAAACCAACGCCGCACTCGAGCAGCGAGCATCCGTGTTCTGCCAAGCTGCACCCGTGTGTTGCATTCAATACTGATGGGAAAGCGTTGTTTGAACTTGTTTTGATAGTCGTAAAATGTTCAGGCACTCCGGCACTCCGCTAGCAGATCAGCCGCCGAGTCATTTCGGAAAACATTTAACAGATGGCGCCGTATGCATTAGCATGTCGCAACGCAAAACTGATGAGACGTTCTACTCCCCTCGCGATGTTTACGTAGCGGGACGCAAAAATTTAGCGTTTAGCGTATGCAAAGGCACAAACGCTGTACTAAAACTCTCTATTAGCAGCAAAATAGCGTGTGTACGTGAGGCTGCTTGCGTTTACAAAGCTGCACGCCGAGCGCTTACGTTTCAAACCTAGTGACATCGTTTAAATACACTCGCAAGCACAGTGTAACGTAGTCACATATCAACCGTATGCTCAGGCGACAAGCAAGAGCTTATTTTATGTGGGACGGAGATTGCGCATAAAGGCCCGTTCGCACTTGCGACGAAAGCGAGCGAAAGCGATGGGAATTTCGTCGCTTTGTCGCGCGACGATCGTGTTTGTCGAATTGTCGGGAGAATTTTCGTCGCGCGACATAATTCCCCGTCGCTTTCGCTCGCTTTCGTCGCAAGCGGGATTGGAAAGTTCTTCCCCTGCCGTCTGCTACGCAGCGCGGAGGCAACCGCGCGATCTGCTCGGGCCGGACGAACGCGCACACTCCCGCACGGCAGCGCCCCAAGCGGCAGCCGGCCGCGTACATCGCTCCCGGCGCCCGCCTGGGGCCCGCCCTCGGCACACTAGCAACACTAGCCAGTATATTTCAGGCACAATAATGGAGGAAGATCTTTTGCTTCCGATGAACCAAGTTCTTTGCCCCTGTGTTTTTAAATACGTGAAGTGGTTAGCACGTCGCCCTCACGCAGCTCTGTATCGTCGTAGCATCGCTGACTGTCCGAACGAAGCTTGCAGCTAAGCCAATGCAGCGACCGAAGCTGTGTGTGTGTGTGCATCGCCTCCTGTGTGTAGCGTTCGTTTCGCGATGAAATGCGACGTTGTACTTCTGCGGGTGGATAGTGCTTCCCATGGTCTGGATTATCTTTCTCGAACGACGAACGACTCAACCTCGCATGGGGTATGCGTAGTGTGCCTGGCTAAAAGCCTTCTCGCTTGCGTGCCAGAGTTCAGTGACTTGCTGTTCGTCCCCGCAAACAAGGCGCGAGGTGAGTGCCGAATTTACGACGGCAGGAGGAAGCAACCGATCGTCTGTCAATCGCGGTTCAGACTTGCAAACGCATGTTGTGACGTTGTGTTCGTTCGAAACGCATCTCTGGTTTGTTTTGAAGTTGAATAAAATGTATCCGTCAAACCCGGGCATTCGGCTCAGGGCGTTCTCTGCGATTGCACGAAGAAGTGCCACGGGGCTTCAACGCCTTCTTTAGGGAACGTACTCAGGTAAAAGAATATCCATGTCGTGTTATGGCCGTGTTGCATTCAATACGAACGGTTAAGCGTTTGTTTACACTTGTTTCGTTTGTCGTAAAATGTCCAAGCACTCCACTCCGCTGGCAGATCAGCCGGCGAGCCGACGCTGAGCAGACGACTCATCTCTTTGCCGGAAGTGCGTGAAAAAGCCGCCCAATAGCAGGATGTCTAGCTCATGACGAACATCTGGGAATCGATGATGTAGACATGTGAAGATGGCGGCGTCCAAAAACACGAAGGGAAGGGTGAGAAAAAAAGCGACAAACTTTGCAACAAAAGTGTGAGCTTTCCGCTGTTCGTAAAAGAGTAATACTTGGCACAGCTGACGTTGACGACCCAATCTAACGATTGCGCTAGTTCATTTAGTGTGCTCAAAATGCCTTTCAGGACCCCTTTAAGGCGGAAAGTAGCTTTATTACACGCAACAAATGGATGATTTGGGTATGGTAATGGCTACTTTACTGTATTCGTTTCTGCATGCGGGGATGGCGGAGTTGGAGTGAGGAAAGTGGTGTGTGGGGGGGGGGGGGCTTCCGCGGATCGCGAACTCATAACAATAAGCTCGTTATAAGCGGGTTCGGCTATATCGAACTATTGGATATATCGAACTAATGGTGGTGCATATTGCAGTTCGCTATAAACGGGTTTGACTGTACTCGTGTTGAGGCGCGGAATGGTGGTTCAACTGCGATTCCGTTGAATGCCCACGTTCATCCTGTATAAGCGACGATCTGTTATAAAATCGTCTAACTGTAAGCGTCGGGCCCACAGCAACAAACACAATGAATGTAGTATTTCATTTGTTATTGCAAAAATCAAGCATCCATGTATTTTTTTAATAAAGCAACACTGCAATTATCCCTTATGTATTGATTTTATGCCGCAGACCTGTGTAGTGTCTTGTTTTGTCCAACAATGTTCACAAGTATAAACACTGCAACTAGATGTAGGTGCTTATACGAATGGTTGAGGATATATAAATCTCTTCCTCACATGTTATTTAACTGTGTACGGGCGGCTGAATCGAGGTACAGACAGGCAGACCAAAATTTCTGCGTTCAAGTAGCCCAAGAAAAACTATCGTCTTTAAAAACCTGCCGGGACCTGAACGCGTCTCCACCCAGGCTGGATGATCGGGATGATCGGTGTATGCGGCGCTCGCGATGATTGCCAGCGAACACACGTAAGCCGGCCGGCCCGGCCCAGCCAATTCGTAACACCCCTTTGAAAACGGCACACGGGATACTGAAGAAGGGGGGGCAACTCTGTGGCCACGAAGAGCTTCTACAAAGGACTTTGTGAAAAATCCCGTTTGTTTATACAGTTCATGGCGGAGTGCAACCATAGGCTTGTGAATGACCGTGACGTATATACGCAACACCAGCGCCACTTCGCGCATGTGGTCTCCATGCGCGGTACCTATGGCGAGCTATACTTTGCAGATCGCGAAGCAATATACTACTATGCATCTTAAATCATTAAAATCGCCCACCCTACTTGTATTTGCAACTTTTTTTTACTCACGTCACCCTGTTGGTTCCTTGATTTTCTGTACAATGCCCATTGTGTGGAGCAGCAAAATGTCCGTGCTTGTGTTTGCTCATTTCCTCGCGTACACTTGCGAAAAAGTAGGTACACACTGTCTGCGGCACACTCCACGCGCAGGCGCACTCTTCGGGAGTGACGTTCTCGTGGGTGTCGCACCAGGCGGGCTTCCCGTGGCCTTCCAATGCTGTGCGCGTCACGGCCGACACCGTCAGGCACCCAGGCGTGGAACGTGTCGAGGAGTTCTACTACGGCCGCAGCCCGGGTTTCAGTCGCCACGCACTCCTGCCGGGCGTGGTGCGAGTCTCGGAGTCGTCCAAGCTCATGATCATCGACGACCGCCGGGTTCGCCTCTTTCCGCGATACGAGCTCCTAGTGAGTATACCCGGCTATACCGGTGCTGTCCTTAAAGGACCCAAGGAGCCAAAATGCAAGTTGGGTTTATTAGAAAGACTGCTTAGTCCCGTAACAATGATACCAATATCATCGCAATCTTCGAACAAATAACGGAGAAAAAATAAAGAAAACGTGCGAAGCAGTCGCCACCCCCTAGCCAATTTCCCGCAACTTTTCTATGACGTCACGGAACCTTGTTTGTGCGATTGGCGGCCGCCTAACTGACCTGTCGCGACGACACATGACTGGACGTCTGTAATGGGGCCTCTAGTTTCATTTGACCGCATCACTTGAATGCTAACGTGCAGTTAACACACTGAAAAGTATGTTTTATTGTTGGCCCGTATGACGTCATTCTTGCTCATACACGTCACTGTGGCACAAAATTTGAAAGTTTTTAAATACTCCTTGCGTTGTTTTTGTTAAAAAAAACATCTTTTGTTGCTTCAATGGAGCTGAATAAGATACTGAATCCTAGTTCTTTCAAATTAAACGAAGTTCTATTTTCTCTTCGTGGCTCCTTTAAAGGACCCAAGGAGCCAAAATGCAACCTGGTTCACTCTTAACAAAATGGGTAGTAAAACGGGAGTAACGGGTAGTTTTTACTAACTTGTTACGAACTTGACTACCCCGCAGAAGGGTACGTAAGTCCTGCCACTAAGTATGGACCCTACATACTATCGTTTCTAGTCTAGACCGTGCACTTAGGAACTGCTGCTTGTTTGATACTAACATTAATTGATAGTAACGAAATTATGCGTTAATGAACATAATAACTACAGCCCTTTTTCCACTCCACCCTTACGATTAAAAAGTCGTTGCAAAGCCACATGCTGACTTTTGTATGCTCACATTGAAATGCATCATTCTAAAATTATCGCTAAAATATTTTATTTTTGCGACACGACTTTCTACCGCTGGATATAAAAGCAAGAGCAGATGGGGTGCTTTCTAGTATAGCTAAGTTATTCCCGCTCTCCCCATGCGTTTCGTTGGTTTTCTTGGTCATTTTATTTGTTGTCTTTGTGTGATATATGTGCGTGCTGATAGTGTATATGTCGTTCTGCGTGCTCAGCTCAACCATATTGTCATGCGTAGCTTTTTACTAGGTTATGCATGGCCAGGTAGTAAAAGCACTAAGTACCTAGTGGATGCTGTGACAAGTAACTGGTTAGTGTTCTGTTGGTAATTGCCATTACTTCTCTTTAGAGTCTTCATATTCAAAGCCCTACCGTTTGTTAACTCGATCAGCTGCATTCCAGCGCCGAAGGATGTCTTTCTAGTCGAAAAAAAGACGCAAGAAATATTGGGAAATTCAAATTTCGCGCCACAGTGGCGTAATATGGCAGGAGTATGGTAATGTTGGCCAGCGATAGAAACTTAGTTATGAGTCCTTTAACTACACGTTAGCATTCGAGCGATACGCTCAAACGGAACCAGATCTGGCCCAACTATAATCGGCCAGTCATGTGTCCTGGCGGTGGCTTTGGTCGTGGGGCGCCAATCGCACGAACAAAATTCTGCGACGTCATAGAGACGTCACTGGAAAGAGGCTGTGGAGCCGTCACTGCTTCGTCTGTTCGCAGTTTGCGATAACATTGTTTTATGACAAAGCCATCTTTAACCAAACTTGCATTTTCTTTTCGTGGCCCCTTTAAAGGGACCCTGAAACACTCTTTGAGCAGTGCAAGTAAACCTGCGCAACGTTTAACTTACACTGCCAGGAATACCTGAGCCAAATATCACACGGGCAAGTAAAGTGGTGGGCTTGCAAAACGCTGTGAAAGACGCGGAAAAAACCAACCGCGCTCCCATCAATTTTCCTCATTATGCACCCCTGGCATTGCCTAAACGACGTCATTGCGGCCATGGCTGTCCTATTGGCTATCGTTGGTCAACTTCGCGGCTTATTTCTAGCATTTCCTGTGACGATTCACCGTCGTCGGCGCTGCGCACCAACCTCCTCTATGCCTGAACCTGTACGCACAGTTTTGGCGTTTCTTTGTTTTTTGAGTGCGCACGGAGGTCGAGAGGCGAACTCATTAGTCTTTTTTCAACGAGACCACTCGACAACAAACGTTTATTGCTTCAAAAACGCCCTACCAGCCTGAGCGCGCGCTTGCGAGCAGGCAGCCATGCCTGCTTTTTTGTGGCACCAGACCGTAAATAGACCCCTCTACGTTGCGGAGAAAAGGAGAAAACCACCCGGCCTGTGATATATCGAAGGCCGCCGAAGAGAACGCCGCGAGCAACACCACCTAGACTTTTTGTCCGCGGTCGAGTTGAGAGGGAACAATTATGCGCGATTTCTCATCGCGCGTAGTTCCGGCGATAGTGAACGGCTTGTCATAATTCTTGTGGAAGGAGATTGCTAAGACAATAGCCTTTAGCCCAAAATACGTTCCGAGTAGTCGGTGGTAAGTGCTGCAGGGTCTCTTTAACAGCGCCGTGGAGGCAAGATACAAGTTTGCATTGTTCGTTCGAAGACTTTTCTTGTGCTAGTAATAATGACGGCGATTTTAACCGCAGTCCTCCCGCAACTAAGCTTAGGAAAATGGCTGAGGCAGTGGCGACTCACCCACCACTTTCTCACCCGGTCCTTATGACGTCACGGCGAATTGTTTGCGGGCACCGGCAAGAGGCATGATTGCGTGAATGTAGTAATGTATCCAGTTACGTCTGATCGCGTCACTTGAATGCTAACATGCAGTTAACGCACCGATAACTATGTCTTTAGTGCCGGCCCACTTATTTTCGTATTATAAAAGTGAATCACCGAAAAGATTTATTTGTCAGTGACTATTTAGAATATTCTGCACGATGAGCAAGAAAAAAATGTTACGCTTTGTGTTGATTTTAGCTTCGAAACGAAAAAGAAACCATATGGCTAGCCAAGCCAAGTAGGCGAAGGACGTATAGCGGCAATGGCAGGGCCACGACGGTTCGCGATTGCAGCGCCAGATTTCACTCTAGTATATGTATGAAACTACATTATCTTCATGGCCGCTTTAGGCCCCTGAATCCGTCAGGCCGCTCATTCATGGCAACTAATGTAGACGACGATCAAAATCTGTCGCCGTTACGGGATAAATCGCTATACTCAATATGTAACCTCTCTCACGAATGGTCCCTGCATGTTTGCAGAAAGAAAAAATAACACCGGACGTGTCCTAAGACCTAGGCATTCAATAATGCCAAGAATGTGTGAGCATCCGTCAGCTAAGGAGAAAATTAATACTGTTTACCGTTAACTTACCCGTATGCACTAGTAACTAGAACAAGATCTCTACCTGCCACCTTATTTGAAAAGTCCTGAATTGCGACAGCTCAAGTCGCAAACCTCCCCTTTCTTTACACCTACTTTGGAACTTGACTCGCCGACGTTTACAAATATCTGAATTTTTTTTTCGTCTCGGAAAAAAAATCCGAACATTTTTGCGTGGACAGTGAATGGGTTTTAGGCATAACGGCCAAGTCTTTCAGCACTTTTCGGTTAACAACATCAATTACGTCATAGTTATTCCGTACTAAACTGCTCCCGTGCAACGACTAGCGCATATTCATTTCATCCTGTTTCGTGAGTAACAAGTTTCAGTTTCGCATTCTGGGTTTGCACACTGACGTTTACTTTATCCAGGAGTATTGCAGCCCAAAACTCCATATAATACTTGCTATAAATCATCCAGCAGAGAAAATATTTGAGTTTGGATGAAAGTCAGTGAGCACCAAGTCCAAGGTTCTTCGTCGGCCAACACAAGCCGCGGAAAAAGCGCATTGCAGCGAGCTAACGCAGCGGCAAGGAAGCGCGTCCAAGCCTGCGAGCGCAGTGACTTCTCTGCGCCTTCCGAACGAATCTTGCCGTCACGTGACCTAAACTGGGTTCACTGCGTTCCTGTCGCACCCAAGTCGAAGCCTGGCGCGTGGCATCGACATGTTTCGGCTTGCCCAGTGCCTTACGAAGGCCTTTTACTGGGAAGCTGTGTATTTCTAGTATGTGGGATTTTATGGCCTCCGCGCGGAAAAACGCAATGTAGGAAAGCAAGCCAGCTTACACCGAAAAGTACCAGGGCCTTCTCTATTTGATATAAGACGTAGAACCACTAAGTCAGGTTTCAAAGTATCGGCACTCTTTTCTCTCACCGTTGGATGCCGCCGACAGCGGCCTTTGGTAGAACTATGTCACGTGACGTTTGCTTACCCATGGGCGCAGTGCGGCTGTATGACACACTGAGAATGAGTTTTTAAGCCCCAGACAGAGTAGCGATGCCGTACTGCTCTGTACTGGGCTGTTTCAACCGGCCGGAAGGTGGAAAACGCCTGCTCCTCTTCCCGCTGCGAAACACCTAAAGTGGCCTAGCGTAACCTACAGCCACTGGTAAAGCGTAGCTTATTTAGTGCCTCTAGCGTAACCTAGAGCCACTAAATACGCTACGCTAGCGTAACCGAGCCTGGTCCTGTCACACCGGCGCTCTGTCTCGAAATCGTCGAAAGTAAACAAAGCTGTCATGGTTGCCAAGCGGCGCCTGGAACGATTCCGCCCATCAAGGTCGGCCGCAACTGGAAGCATAAAGCTGGCCGCCCTGGCTAGAGGCGCCAAAATGGCTGCCGGTGTGCATCGGTGTCGTTACTCTAAGTGCAATTTATTTAGTACACTCAAAAACGGATATATCGAACAGGGATATATCAAATTATTTTCTATAACGAACAGTCTGAACATCCCCTTGGAAATCCCATGCAAAAGTATAGCGCTGTTGTACGCGTGTATCGAACTCCGATCACGGGCACATTCGAATATCGAACGCTGCATGCGCCTCAAGTGGCTCTGCAAGTGCGCTTCTCCTGAAGGGGTGGATGATGCCTTATCGCTGGCGCTGCCAGGCTCGGGGAGGAGGAGGCGGCGCGGCGTCTCTTCGATGGCCTTCAACACCTGCTGCTCGCACGCTAGCATGGGGCCAGCCACACAGCAGCGAGAACGCGGGGAGTAATGGAGTGCAAACGGCAATTAGGAGGAGGGAAAACCGACCGGAAGCTCTCGTCTTCTGGCGGTTTTTTTTTTTTTTTCTGTGTGCTTGAGCGCTTACCAGTGGTTGCTCGCGCAGTTGGACCTATGCGGCATGGTGCGTGTTTTTTTTTTTTTCGTCCGCGGCACGGTTTTCGGGGCCAGGGTCACAACAAAACGGAATAATTTAGATTTAGCGAAGAAAGCGGACATTGTTCGACTGGTACAGGCCGGTGAAAAGGTGTTAGTTGCAGAGATATTCAAATTTTCGCAACACTTTTTAGAGCGATACCACAGCACGGCGCCACGGCCCGGCCGATCGGGAGCGTGTCGTGTGCAAAGCGGCTTTGGTGCTTTGCACACGAGAGGTGTGTGAATACCGATGACGGCGGCGCGGAGTGCCTCGAGGGTGAATTTAGGGAGCTGTGAGGATACTTATGCGCCATTTTCAATGACGCAACGGCACACGATGGCGTAACTGCTGACGACGATGTGCAGGCAGTGGCGGACATCACCGATGCCGAAGAAGCGGATCCTACTAGGGACCCTGACAACGTTCCAAACCGCCACTGCAGCCGAGATTGCATCAGTGTTCAGATTCGCCACTTTTGTGGAGCAGTGTACAACACCCCATTTTCTCATTTGGACGGCGTTCGTAAGCTTGCAGACAATATGGTCAACTTAATGGCGCAGAAGATGCAAGTGACCCTAGCAGGCTTTTTTTTCGTGTTAAATAAAAAGCGGTGGTCGTCGCGCCGTGGTTCGAATTTACCGTGCTGTGAAGAAAAATCGGTACGCTACCGCTTGCCACAAACTCGGAAAGTTCTCACTGATGTGCAGATTTATCAGATAATCTCCTGACAGGCATATTTTATATATCGAATTGTCCATATATCGAACTATTTCGCGATCCCCTTGGAGTTCGATATATCCCTGTTCGACTGATCATTCTGATACAGCAAAAGCTCGTTAATTCAAACTCGGTTAATTTGAACTTCCGGTTAATTCAAACTCCCGCCCTGGTCCCGGCACAGCCCTGTATATTTCAATGGGGGAAAACTCGATCAATCGAACGCGTCGCTATCCAGAACGGTTAATTCGAACTATGATCCCCTGGTTTCCATCGCTCCTCACAGAAGAAGTCAGCCCAGAGTGATTACAGTGTGTTGCAAATCGAAACCAAACCAAATTTACTAGAGATGCAAAACAATTACAGAGATAAACTACAGCGTGGCGCTTGTGCTACGCTGCTGCCACAGCCTATTTCGCTTCTACGGAGAGCGCTGCACACCGGCTACAGTGCTCCGTGGCATGCCATTAATGTTTACGAAACATTACTTAAGAAATCGCCTGCCACAAACGTGTAGTGCGCCTAATTCACGATAACGAGTCCAGAGGTGGCTTCTTTGTGTTCTGCCCGCAGTTGGCGC